>CM072520.1:19204779-19530661 GCA_036898135.1 Oncomelania hupensis
ATGTTGCCCGCATCGACATTTAATTACAATACCAGTAATCCAGTAAGAAACCAGGCCGGGAGGGACCAATATAGCTGCCCTCCTTCTTCTGCAAGTTTAAAATTATCATCGTTGTAAAAAGTTCTCCGGGCACTCCGGTTTCCTCCCTCCCTTCAATAATAGTACTGGACGCAGTCAATATAAAATTTCAAAATAGAAATTCGATTTTCTTTCCGTCTTCCAATAGCGATCTCCCTGCCTTTACACCACATGTTTGAGTGATGGATGTCTATTTTTTGTGTGTGTATATGTGTGTGTTAGGGTGGATGAGACAGGTGAGCGTGTATGTTGTACAGATCGCCGCTCTTTGAGCCTGATTGATTTGGGAAAAAGCGCGTACATAGCATCCATTATTATTATTATTATTATTATTATTATTATTATTATTATTATTATTATTATTATTATTATTATTATTATTAAATGTTTTAAGTCTAAAATCTTCTTCTCCTTCTATTGTTGTTGTTTTTGTTGCTTTTGTTATAATTGTTGTTGGTCTTTTTGTTCTCTTTCTTCTTCTTCTTCTTCTTCTTCTTTCTTCTTCTTCTTCTTCTTCTTCTTCTTCTTCTTCTTCTTCTTCTTCTTCTTCTTCTTCTTCTTCTTCTTCTTCTTCTTCTTCTTCTTCTTCTTCTTCTTCTTCTACCGGTCCTGATTTGGCTCGGAAGAGTCCGCTGGACCTAAAGCAATAATCATGTAATGTAATCTTCTTTTTCTTCTTCCTCTTCTTCTTCTTCGTCCTCTGCTCGGTCCAATCTCTGTACAGGGCAATATACTCCACAATAATAATTCCATCCTTCATTATACAAATCACATCACAAGATTAACCGATCTCAAGAAAACGAAGCCACTCCCACCCATCCTTTCATTTCTCGGGAAGAAGGAAAGGAAATAAAACCAACCACACCTACAGGTTTCTGATGATAAACTCCAAGTCCAAGCACTCTTAATGTACTCAAGGTAACAAGAAAAATTGACACCATCAGCCCGTATTCAGATACTCGCTTCCTTGTACGATTAGTCATTTAACTATCAGGATACAATTCCTGTTTGGATACTAAAGAGGTGTGGTGTGTTGTGTCGTTAGGTGTGTTGTGTTGTGTAGTGTGCTGTTGTTGTGTGTCTTTATTGTAAAGTGACTGGCTGGTGGAGAGTATTCAGTTTTACCACTAGGGTTGTTTCAGCAGATCTTTTATGCGGATCAGGGGTTGTCCGGTCCTGATTTGGCTCGGAAGAGTCCGCTGGACCTAAAGCAATAATCATGTAATGTAATGTAATGTGTGCGGTGCTGTGCTGTGATGCGTTGTGATGTTGTGGTGTTGTGTTGTGTTGTACTGTACATACTCATAAGATAAGATAAGATAAGATAAGATAAGATAAGGTAAGATAAGATAAGATAAGATAAGATAAGATAAGATAAGATAAGATAAGATAAGATAAGATTATTATCTCAAATCACTAGAAATTCATATGAGATGCGTAGCACCAGGACATTAAGACTTGAAACAGCAAATGCACTATTGTATTGTATTGTATTGTATTGTATTGTATTGTATTGTATTGTTGTATTGTATTGCATTGTATTGTATTGTACTGTACTGCAACAGCTGCTGATTCTTCAGCCCTCGCTTCCCATGACTCTTCTCATCATCCCCACTCCCTCCCTCTTACGTCGGCCACTTCCTTCTACCACAGCAGGTGACGGGCTATTTGATTACAACAGTCCGAGACACCAGCGATATTTTCTTCGTAAACAGAGGGTTACTGTGCGTCGTATTAAGAGAGTCTATGGTTTAAAGGATCGCCGTATCGCTAATTCTGCGTGTCAGATCATTGTAACATTCACGGTGAATCTTGCCAAGGAATGTAGAGCTGCGTGACTTCACGTTAATCTATGGTGTTGCCTTACTAAAGAAAAAAAAAAAGACATGAGACAGACATAAGACTATTTATTCACCAAGTAAAACGTTTCAAGGACTTTGATGTGGCATGGCGACAGTGAAATGCACCCTTTCTTGCAGGGTTTCACATATGCATGTATCATGTCATACACTCAACTGGCAATCACCCCCGTTGGGGTGCCGGGGGTTTCAGTATAAATAGTATCCCCACTTTCTGGAAAGTTAGTGCTTTAAATTCCCACTGTCGCTGTCTTCCTCATTTACTCTTTCCCATTCCTGCTCTGTCCTATCACTCTGCTAAACTATCTTCTTCTTCGCTAGATCAATGACCTACCTTTTTTCTTGAAAACTCTTCCTGGACAAGACTCCTTGTTTGTGTATGAGGTCTGTTGGATCAGCTTGGGAGTGTTGGACGCTTTCTGCCGGGTGGTCACTAGGGCTTCCTATGATGTTATTATTTAGCAATATAGGCATTTTATATGTATATGTTTTGTTGATAATTTATAATGATGTTTGTATTCTATTTTGTTTTTGTAACCGGGGGTTTGAGTAGTTGGGGTAAAGCCTCAGCCGTCCCCTGCGTGGGATGTCTTTATTGTAAAGTGACTGGCCGGTGGAGGGCATTCAATTTTCCCACTAGGGTTGTTTTAGCAGATCTTTTATGCGGATCGGGGGTTGTCCGGTCCTGATTTGGCTCGGAAGAGTCCGCTGGACCTAAAGCAACAATCAATCAATCAATCAATCAATCAACTGGCAATCATCTTTTATACAGCATTAAAAGATAGGTAAACACATTACTAAACTCAAAATCAGTCATACGTCCCAAGTGATGGAAATGGTTGCGAGTTTCCAGTTAACATAGATCGTTCCATGGTTGGTGATGTACTGAGGACAGCATCTGGATAAAAAAACAACAACAACAACCTGCTTATGAATCGAGAGGTTCTAGCTGATTTGTTGTTGTTGTTGCACCAATTTTTATTCATCAGATTAACATAAGTTGTACTGATTAACTGATTATCAGTTCTAGCTGAATCGAAGCCCGGCCAGAGGGCAGAACCTCGATGAGATGACTGACTGGGTGTGAAGAACCGCGAACTATCCTTCCTGCTTTAACTACACAGCAAAACAATGTTAATAAAAAAAAGAAAAAAAGAAGAGAAAACTGATTTTTTTAAAACCCAAACACTTCGTTGGAATCAAGGCAAGGAAACGTAACTGTTAACTGCATGGTGTGACACGCCCCTGCCTGCCCCGAAACAATAGCCATATAGGTCGCTGGCTGACCTTGTCTTTGTTGTTTTGTAAATACAGATCGTGACACCCGCATAGCTTTCTTTGTACTGCGCGGAACGAGTACTGATAACTAAGTACACTCGTACCTCCTACACCATCCATTCCTAGACTACTGCTACTGCCTCCTTGTTTTCCTCCTCCTTCTCCTCTTCCTTCTCTCTCTCTCTCTCTCTCTCTCTCTCTCTCTCTCTCTCTCTCTCTCTCTCTCTCTCTTTCCTGCTCCTTTCCATCCTCCTTTTTCTGCCCCTGCAACTTCAACTATCCTATCCTATCCTATCCCGTAACTCGAAGGTCGTAGGGGCACCACAGATTTTCGTTTAACCAGCGTACTCCATCTTTCCCTGTCCTCAGCAACCCTGATTGTTTCGCTCAGTGTCAAACCAGTCCATTCTCGAATGTTGTCCTCCCACCTCTTTTTCGGTCTCCCTCTTCCTCTACCTCCTTGCACTGTGCCTTGCAGGATGGTCTTTGCAAGACCTGATGATCTGGTGACGTGGCCATACCATCGGAGTTTCCGTTTTCAACTACTTCAACTACTACCCTATTTTTCACGGTCCTTGATACCTGCGCTGAATACCTTCCTTCGTAATAAGTGGCGTACCGCCTTAGAACAGTACTGGTTTCTAGGTACCTCAGATGCCTTCGCCGACTCAAAGATTACTACTACTACTACTATTGATACGTTTCCATCCTCTCCTCTTTTCCCTCCTCGTTCTCCTCTTATCCCTCTTCTCTTCCTCCTCTATATTAACTTTTAAGCTTGTAGCAAAATACATGTATCCGTCTTTAAATCTGATGTGCTTTTATCTCCTTAAACCTTCAGCCCTCTGGCTAGTCGTCTTCCTACTACTACTACTACTACTACTACTACTACTACTACTACTACTACTACTACCACTACTACTACTACTACAGCGGACAAGCCTGCTACTCTGTTTTTCCACATGCCTCCATGACAACGGCATACCTAACTGTAGATTATAGTCCCACGACACCGAAGCATGGACCCTCACAGCAGATCTCCAACGAAGAATACAAAGCGTGGAGATGAGGTGCTACAGAAGACTTCTGGGCATTTCCTATACCCAGCACATCACCAACGATGAAGTCCGACAGACTATCACACAAGCCATTGGACAACACGATGACCTTCTCACAGTGGTGAAAAAACGTAAACTCCGATGGTATGGCCACGTCACCAGATCATCAGGTCTTGCAAAGTCCATCCTGCAAGGCACAGTGCAAGGAGGTAGAAGAAGAGGGAGACCTAAAAAGAGGTGGGAGGACAACATTCGAGAATGGACTGGTTTGACACTGAGTGAAACAATCAGGGTTGCTGAGGACAGGGAAAGATGGAGTACGCTGGTTAAACGATCATCTGTGGTGCCCCTACGACCTCCGAGTTATGGAATAGAATAGGATAGGATAGGATAGGACACCGAAGCGTATAGGCGACTACTGGTCACAGTATTCTGACACCATCGAACCAGTTGATGGTAAGGGGAAAATAATACGGTTACACGTTGGCCAATCCGGGATTGGAACCACGTACCTTTCGGTTACAAGTTAGCCACTCTACCAACTGAGCTACTCGGCCCCACTCGGCATACCTTTCTTTGTAATCAGCGTCTATTGTACTACGTCAACCAAGCTACACATTACACCAATACCACCCCTCGTAGCCTGCATCAGACCCTCCTTGAATCCGTTACTACTGCTGAATGAACATTGTCCACAACCACCACTGGCGAGATGACATGGAACTTTGTAACTTTGTCCCTCTGTTAACAAAACCACGCACACTCCCTAGCATTACACAAGGCTCATCGCCCAAGGGACATGTTAGCCAAAAGTGGATAACCATCCCAGGGAAGAAAGGGGTTAGGGACCTAAATAAACACTGAACCACTAGAGCAAGCATGCTGCTAAGATGAACAATGAACATTGTCAAGGAGAGGCAGGGGCCTAAATCAACCACTGAGCTATATATAAATATTTATGTATAGCTCAGTGAAATCAACAGTGAATCACCAGAGCAATCAGGAAACAGTGAAAATTGTAACTTTTTATTTTTTTGCCCACCTCGGACCTGAGTCAGCAGTGTGTCAGACGAATGCTCTATTATACTATCGAACCACTGGCGATGGGACTTAATTACTATACTGCTTCTACTACTTATAAATCTCATTTAGCGTAGTATGGAATTTGGCCTCAAAGGCTATTGTGTTTGCTTTTATGATCTCTTTATATTCTTTATCCTATTACAAGAACATACAGCTAAGCTGAGATTAGATGCTGCTGCTGCTGCTGCTGCTGCTGCTGCTGATGATGATGATGATGATGTCCACTTGTGACGCGCATGTTTCTATTCAAAATAAATGCTCGGTGCGCCTAGCTGTATGCTATGCCGTCGTACAAGTGTAATACACGCAGGGTGACAGACTAGACGATGGCATCCTCTGTCTGTCTGTCTGCCTGTCTCTCCCTCTGTCTCTCTCTGTCCCTCCCGCCCTCCCTCCCTCTCTCTCTCTCTCTTTCTCTCTCTCGCGGGGTCTCACCGGCGTAGCTCAAATGGTAGAGCCTTCGCCTGACACAACGATGAAACAGGTTCGATGAGCAAGATAAAAAAAATGACAATTTCTCACTGTCCAATTTAGCAGTATGATTGCTTTGGTGGTTCAGTGTTGATTTAGGCCCCCACAACTTGTTTCCTGGGATAGTTATCCCCGTCTGCCCTATCACCAATTGTTATTATTATTATTATTATTATTATTATTATTATTATTATTATTATTATTATTATTATTATTATTATTATTATTATTATTATTATTATTATTATTATTATTATTATTATGGACAGGGCAAAGTTACGACTTTTATTTAACCACGCGATTCGAACCGGGTCATCGGTGAGACTAATTACTAAAGTAATAGTAAGACTATCGCGTTAAGCAAGACTATACAGGCTACTTACTACCTCTGGTATTTCACAACATTAAGTTAGTCCTCTCACACATGACTTCAGTCTCCTCTCTGAAAATCCTTATCGGGAAGAGATGGGACTATAAACTGATACACACACTCTCTATGTTAAAATCGACTGAACTGAAGCCGAAAATTATTAGTAGGCCTAGCAAGGTAAAATCTTATCCTTGTCATGAAGGGCCATTGTTTTTCATATCAAAAGTGTTCGCATCCTGTTCCTAAGTGCGTTCACAAGCTTTCCATTAAAAAACCTCATTGCCTGGGTAAGCTGACAGTGACAATAAAACGGGTAGGCACTCGTATTTTGAAGAAGTTGTAATAAGGAAAAACTGCTTAGAAGAAAAAAAACACCACCTACATGATAGTGAGAAAACGTGTATACGAACAGTGAGGAATACCTCGGAAGACAAAAGGTTTTAGAGAAAAATGTCTCACCTCAAGAAGTGGGACTGAACTTTAAATAAAGAATAGGCTATACAAATTAATGTTCATACTTTCTTTTAGGGGCGAAATGCACAAATCAAAGGCTGGGCTATACTATAATCCTCTCCCACACGGAGGCGCGTGCACCGCAGCTGCTGCGTACACTGATTCAACAGCATTGTTTGGTGTATGCAGTTTAGTCCGGCATAGGGGATAGGATAGTGTAGTCGGGCTGAACAATGTTGAAAGGTTTTTATCATTGTAACTCACTTCATAATTATTATCCCTGCATGGGAAAAACCTGGTACGCGTATTCATGTGATTTAGTGTTTATGACACCGATTTAAAATTCAAGGATTCAAAGTCAAGGATGCCTACTCTCTCCAACACTCCTCAACATCTTTCTAGAACGCATCACATGTCCTTGCAGGTCGTGGAGGCACAGTCATCATAGGGAGTAGAGCAATCTCCAACCTCCGTTTTGCGGATGACATTGATGGATTGGCAGGAGAGGAACAAGAACTTGAACAGATGGTACAGAGGTTTGACACCACCTCCAGAGCCTATGGGATGGAAATAAGAGCAGAGAAAATCAAATTGATGACCAACAAAACCAATGGCATCACTACGGACATCAAAGTCCACGGTCAATCCCTCAATAAAGTGCATAGCTTCAAGTATTTAGGAACCATTGTATCAGACAATGGGTCCGGACAGGAAGTCCTCTCCAGGATCGCACAAACAACTGCTGCCCTGACAAGGTTGAAGCCCATTTGGAAAGACAGGACCATCAGTCATGTGCTCCCTTCTCATCTCCTTATTCCTATACGCTTGCGAAACATGGACACTCACAATAGATCTACAAAGAATAATACAAAGCGTGGAGATGATGTGCTACAGAAGGCTTCTGGGCATTTCCTATACCCAGCACATCACCAACAACGAAATCCGACAGACCATCACGAAAGCCATTTGACAAAACTATGACATGCTCACAGTGGTGAAGAAACGGAAACTCCGATGGTATGGCCACGTCACCAGAGCATCAGACCTTACGAAGACCATGTGTTACGTTGAAACGCCAATGGTAGTATGTCGGAAACGCGCACGATAGATCTAATCGTTTCGTTTTGCAAAGTATTCAATAATGGAATTTATTTACCTTTGATTTGAGTTTGCATTGTTGTTAGGAGAGGCTTTGTATAACGTTGATGATTTGCGTTAGTCGATATTACTGGAGAATTTTCTGGATCTGCGTGTTTACTCTCGATAGAAATTTCCCGATACTTGTCGAAGCAAGAGGACGTTCCAAAAGGAGAAGAAATATATATTGACGTAAGTCAGTGATGACGATCTTTTATTTGATTGGTGGTAGTGCGTCATTTCTACTGTATTCGAAATTGTTCGGGAAGAGAGAGAGGTTATAAAATTATGTGCCGCGCTGTTTTGTGAGTTGCTGTTGAGAGTTGTTGAGTTGAGTTGAGAATTGTATGCAGTTGTTGCATACCTGTCAAGGGGTTTTCGGGTTGTGGTGTAGCAAATTTAACAGAAAAACCATAGCAAATGGAGGTTTGGTGTAGCACTAATGTGAATCACGCGATTCGCAACAAAACTGGAAACTTCTGCACCCAATATAAACACACACATCCAATGTGTTTACAAATTTATTGTAAAATCTTGTTAATGCACAACACTTTAGCTATTACCATTATTATAAACATTTTCAAGTACGTTTTTCAAAATAAAAGTGAAAATGCCAAAAATAAAACCAATGTAGACAATCACTGACACAGAAAAAGCAGATGAACTTTTTTCCCCCAAACAAATTTGCTTATTCACAAAACATGGTTTACAATGCCAAGAAAAGAACTATTAGCATTGATTGCACAAAAGCTTATACCAATTAATTTAAAAAAAAACAACTAAATGGCAGCTGATATAATATGAAGGTAATCAAAGAGAAATGAATAATGTTAATGACACAAAGACTGATCGTAGACTGAAGTTCTGAACGAACACGTGTTGCGGAAGTGCGGTGCTTTTAATAAGTGTCTTTAAACCGGACTTGACCGGAACAGACTACTTTCAATATTATCGTTACTTTTGAAAAATTGCGTAGCAGCTTTGTGATACGCCGTAGCAATGGGAAAATGTTTAAATTGCGTAGCGCTACGCAAAAATCCGTAGCACTTGACAGGTATGTTGTTGATGTGTGCTGAATAAAAAGTGGAAAACTTCATACGTCGACTTTGTGACTTGTATGCTGCTTGAGCAGGCTGCGTGGATAAACGAATCTGAGTTACACCCTATCAGGAATTCAGCATTGGGGCTGAATCAGATACTGATAGAAAACACCAACATCAAACGGAGTGTAACAGTTTGGGGGTCAAGCCGTGATTCACGCCATAGCCAAGGGTTCAACTGCTACAACAAGCGAGTCAACGTTACGAGAGGCAGTCATCGAGGGTAGCCGCCAACGAGTTGCGTCGAGAGGGGCCAACATACTGGGACTACATCACCGATAGGTTCGGGTTGACTGCAAGGGCGTGTAGTCGCTGAAGAGTTGCTTCGTGAGCGAACAACAGATCGGGACTACGTGGCTGCCGTAAGACTACGTCGAGGGACAGTCTCGGAGCTACATCGCCAGTATTACAGAGAGCGACGAGCGGACGTCGCGTCTACTTCAGCACAGGAGCGTATACATCAACACCAGCGTGGTGCAGCGTCGCATACGAGGACAGCGGGGCCTGCGTCAGCGAAGGCGACTAGTGACAAGCATCAGCGCTACTGCAGAAAGCGTGCTGTTCTAGAACAGTCTAGAAGAGTGCAGCACAGTCAAGAACCTTCCAGAAAAGAACTTTCCAGAAAAGAACTTTCCAGAAAAGCATTAAGATGGCTGATTTCTGGCAGAAAGGAGTTGAACTGAATCTAAAAGGCAAACAGCTGACGGAGTACGTCAAATCCCAGGAGAGAATACAAGAACGAGAATTAGAAGAGCAGCGTCGCCGTGAAGAAAGAGAATTAGAAGAGCAGCGTCGCCGAGAAGAAAGAGAAGAGCGGCGTCAAGAAAGAGAAGAGCGGCGTCAAGAAAGAGAGATGGAAGAGAGACGAATAGAAGCTGAGCGTCAATACCAGCTAGAGTTGGCGCGTATCCAGAACAATCAGCATGCGCCACAAGTCACCAACGACCATACGGCTCCAAAATGGCCAGCTTTCGTCGACGGGAAGGACCAGATCGACAGCTATCTGGCGAGATTCGAAAGGTTCGCCGAAAGCTCCAATTGGCAACCTCGAGAGTGGGCGATTCGACTAAGTGCACTTCTGACAGGGCAAGCGCTCGAAGTTTACACCAGACTGTCGAACGATGACGCCAAAAACTATGACGTCTTGAAAGAGGCCCTACTGCAGTGCTACAACTTTACAGAGAAGGGCTACCGTAAACGCTTCCGTGAATGCCGGCCTAAGTCAGACGAGACACCAAAGCAATTTGTGGAGCGCCTTTCATCATACCTACACAAGTGGGTGGAATTATCAGGCAAAGGGAAGACTTACGAGAGTCTCCATGAGCTGATCGTGAGGGAACAATTACTCAACGCCTGCCCTAAGGACCTCGCGATCCACTTGGAAATACAAAAGTTGCAGACGCTAAAAGACGTTGCTGAGGCTGCTGAAAGATATCTCATCGCTCATGAGAAAACGTTGGGGCCACCCAGCGCGACGAAACATTTTCAGAAGACTGGAAACCATGTGAACCAGATACAGGGGAGACGGACGAACCAGAAACAGACGGACTCCACGCCTCCTCCCAGGGAAGGGCATTCAAGAGGCTGTTTCACCTGCAACGCTACAGACCACAGAGCGGCTAATTGTCCTCAAAACAAAAGTAGCGGACAGCGGGGCAGTACGGACAATGCAGCGGTGGACAACCGACAGAGACGTTTCTTCAATCAACGGCAAAACAGTAGATCTGACCATCAAGTGTGCGGCGGGAGCGTCATTCTTCCGAGTGAGACCAAGCGCACAGCTACTCCTGCGGACGTGCAAGAGTGCATGACCGATGGCCAACTTCTCCTTGCCAACGGAAAATCCATCCCCGTCGTCGCCAGCGCAGCTGTGACCGTCCAGAACATGCCTGTTTCAAAGAGACGCGTCGGAAATCATGAAGTGACTGTTTTAAGAGACTCTGGCTGCAGTGGGGTCATCGTCAGAGAAGACCTAATCGCTAAAGAACAGTTCACTGGCGATTCAAAATGGACACTTATGGCCGACAGCAAATGTGTGAGAGCGCCAGTTGCGATGATTCATGTCAACACCCCTTTCTACGTAGGCGAAGTAGAAGCGGTTTGCCTGAAGAAGCCGCTATACGATTTGATGATCGGGAATATCGACGGCGCGAGACGACCCGACGACCCCGATCCAGAGTGGAGTCCTGCCTCAACCCAACGCGTCGAAGTTGTGGAGGAGGATCCATTGCCATTTCCCGATGGAGACCTTACAGAGCTGCTACGGGATAATGTGGTTACTCCGGCTCAGCCCTGCCGACCAGAGATCGTCGGTGCTGTTACTACCAGGGCCCAGGCCAAGAGAGACAAGACGTCTACGCCACTGAAGGTCGCCGACAACTCTAAAGCTGCCATCGTGGACAGAGATAAGCTGATCCAGCTCCAGGAAGCTGATAGTACTTTAAACAAGTACAGGAACCGCCAAGACCACGTGACCAAAGGCAGTGGTACGGTCTATTTTGAGGTGAAGGCCAAGATCCTGTACCGAATCTTCCAGCACCCGAGGGTCAACGTAGGGAAACCACTACGTCAAGTCTTGGTACCGTTACCCCTAAGGCGCCAGGTGATGGAAGTAGCGCATGACTCAATCATGGGAGGTCACCTGGGTATCAAGAAGACGTCGGATAAAATCCAGGCGGTGTTCTACTGGCCAGGACTTCATGCGGACGTCAGCCGTTTCTGCCGATCATGTGACATTTGCCAGAAGACCATACCTCGAGGAAGGGTCCCGAAAGTGCCTATGCAGAGGATGCCTCTGATCGACCGACCTTTCAAGAGGGTGGCCTTAGACTTAATCGGCGAAATAAGACCTCCGAGTGAAGAAGGTCATCGGTGGGTACTGACTTTAGTGGACTATGCGACTTGGTACCCAGAAGCAGTGCCTCTGAAGAAGATTGACACTGAAACTGTTGCAGAGGCGCTGGTGGACATGTTCAGCAGACTTGGAGTGCCTGAAGAGATCCTGACAGACCTCGGGACGCAGTTCGTCTCTGACTGCATGAAGGAGGTCAACAGACTGCTGAGCATCCGGCATTTAACTACGACACCCTACCATCCAATGTGCAACGGGCTTGTCGAAAAGTTCAATGCTACGCTGAAGTCCACCCTGAAGAAACTGTGCAGCGAGCAGCCCAGACAATGGCATCGCTACATCAACGCCCTACTTTTCGCCTACAGAGAAGTACAGCAGGAGTCCACCGGCTTTTCTACGTTCGAGCTGCTGTACGGAAGAACCATCCGAGGGCCGATGCACATCCTGAAAGAACTGTGGACGAAAGAAGTAGAGACCCCAGAGGTGAAGAACAGCTACCAGTACGTGTTTGAGCTACGGGAGAAGCTGGAGCAGACTCTCGAGATAGCCAGAGAAAACCTGAAGAAGTCCCAGGACTGTGGAAAGCACTACTACGATCGTAGGGCTGTGAGCAGGAAGTTTAAACCTGGCAACAAAGTGCTGGTGCTGCTACCTACTGATCATAATAAGTTGCTGATGCAATGGAAAGGCCCGTACGAAGTGGAGACCGTGGTGGGGATCAACGACTACAAGGTGAAGGTCGGCCAGCATTCCAAGATATACCACGCCAACCTCCTTAAGCTGTACGTGGAAAGGCCATCAGAGACTGTGCATGTGGCAACAGCAGCTGAGATCGACAACAGCTTTGACAGCGAAGAACTGTTGGAACTGGGAGACTTCCACAGCAAAGAAGGCATCGATGATGTTAAGCTAGGACCAAGCTTGACGGAAGGTCAAAAGATGGAGCTCAAGGACCTTATGGGCGAGTTTCCCCATAACTTCAATGATGTCCCAGGCTCTACGACTTTGGTCGAACATGAAGTCCACACCCAGACCTGGAAGGAGCATCTGCAGACCTTGAGGGAGCTGTTCCACCGTCCCGCAGAAGCCAACCTGACCGTGAGACCCAGCAAATGCATCTGGAGCTGACAACGTCGACTGCGTCGGACATCCGATGGAAGAAGGAGACAACGGAGGACGCACTGATTCCAGGGAAGCCCACGTGTTCATCGTCTTTGACCCTGGGCCGATGACGACCGCAACTGACGAGGGCGTCGATTCCTTGCGAACGAAAGAACATTGACTGTGTGGACGAACTAAGAATATTGGTAATGACAGACTTGAAAATGAAAAAACGTTGACTGGGTAAATGATCTGTGAACATTGACAGTATCCAGAAAGACTTGCAGATGAGAAACTTTGACTCTGTGTGAATGAACTGTGAACATTGACAATATCCAGGCAGATTTGAAGATGAAAACCATTGACTCTGTGTGAATGAACTGAGAACGTTGATAGTGTTCAGACAGATTGAAATAAGTCTTAATTCTGTACTTTGTTTGTGCATTACGTTTCAACGTTGTTGAAAGAAATTAGGTAAATTTCTTCTTGAGTGGGGGGTTATGTTACGTTGAAACGCCGAATGGTAGTATGTCGGAAACGCGCACGATAGATCTAATCGTTTCGTTTTGCAAAGTATTCAATAATGGAATTTATTTACCTTTGATTTGAGTTTGCATTGTTGTTAGGAGAGGCTTTGTATAACGTTGATGATTTGCGTTAGTCGATATTACTGGAGAATTTTCTGGATCTGCGTGTTTACTCTCGATAGAAATTTCCCGATACATGTCGAAGCAAGAGGACGTTCGGAAGGAGAAGAAATATGTATTGACGTAAGTCAGTGATGACGAATCTTTTATTTGATTGGTGGTAGTGCGTCATTTCTACTGTATTCGAAATTGTTCGGGAAGAGAAAGAGGTTATAAAATTATGTGCCGCGCTGTTTTGTGAGTTGCTGTTTGAGAGTTGTTGAGTTGAGTTGAGAATTGTATGCAGTTGTTGATGTGTGCTGAATAAAAAAGTGGAAAACTTCATACGTCGACTTTGTGACTTGTATGCTGCTTAAGCAGGCTGCGTGGATAAACGAATCTGAGTTACACCCTATCAGGAATTCAGCATTGGGGCTGAATCAGATACTGATAGAAAACACCAACATCAAACGGAGTGTAACACCATGCTTTAAGGATCCTGCAAGGAGGCAGCAGAAGAGGGAAACAGAAAAAGAGATGGGAGGACAACATTCGAGAATGAACTTGCTTGACACTGAGCGAAGCCATGAGGGTTGCTGAGGACAGAGACTGATTTTGTACGCCGGTTAAACGATCATCTGTGGTGCACCAACGACCTTCGAGTTACGGGATATAATAGGATAGGATAGGATTCAAATTCAAGAACACTTTTATAACCTCAAGACAAAAGAAATTTAGACCCATTTAAGAAATTGATCTAGAGGGAATAGTCTGACTAGCACTTAACCTACCTGTATCCTCCGAAGCAGTGCCAACACAAACAGCTGAACGGTGTCACCGCGACATTCTATTGTTGTCCAAACCAGCATGCGTGGTACAAGTACAGGTGTTACAAGGGAATGTACTATACGATAGTAGCAACCTACAATGCAGAGGGCATTGCGAACATATATCAAGACCATTGTTTACATTGGAATTGTACTTGAGACTGTGGACTGTGTTGCTACTGTTTGCTTGGGAATGCCTGGCACAAAGCAGTTTAGAACTATTTTAACAATACAATAAAATGCAATACAATACAATACAATACAATACAATACAATACAATACAATTATATGTAATTATTATTATGTTGAATTCTATTTATTCAGGGCTAGCTTATTTTAGATGCTTGTTATTTATCCTGTAAAGCGTTGTTTTTTTTGTCATTACCTGTTTCCTTTGTATAAAACATTTGTTTAAAAAAAAAATTATATGTCAACATTATTGCCTCCCCAAAAACCAACAACACACAGATAAACTGGTCTTTGGTACGCCGCCCGTACATGTAACACGATGCATTATTATAAGCATCATTATAAATCCAAATGCATGCAAACAAAACTGAGCGTTTGCAATTAGTTCCCAACGGGGGTGACTGGTTACATTATCTTTTTTAATGAAATATTTTCCATATTTTTTTAAAACAAAATAATTGCACTAAATCACGGAACCATAATTTTGTGAATACCTTTTACTAGTGTGCGTTCTTTAAGACTGCTTTAAATTTTATTTTATTGGGGGTCGTTAAAAACTGTACATGTATTACATTATAAAAGTCATAAATCAGCTAGATACCCCTTCTTCACTATAACACTCTACCCTCTCTGCCCACCTCCGATCTCCGTCTCCGTCAACATTATTGCCTCCCCAAAAACCAACAACACACAGATAAACTGGTCTTTGGTACGCCGCCCGTACATGTAACACGATGCATTATTATAAGCATCATTATAAATCCAAATGCATGCAAACAAAACTGAGCGTTTGCAATTAGTTCCCAACGGGGGTGACTGGTTACATTATCTTTTTTAATGAAATATTTTCCATATTTTTTTAAAACAAAATAATTGCACTAAATCACGGAACCATAATTTTGTGAATACCTTTTACTAGTGTGCGTTCTTTAAGACTGCTTTAAATTTTATTTTATTGGGGGTCGTTAAAAACTGTACATGTATTACATTATAAAAGTCATAAATCAGCTAGATACCCCTTCTTCACTATAACACTCTACCCTCTCTGCCCACCTCCGATCTCCGTCTCCTCCCTTACCCTCGTCCCCTCTCCAAAACCAAAAAAGGGTGTGATATAGTAAATATAAGCAAGAGAAGAAATAAATGTATCATAAGTTCCGTAGTTTATTAATCGTCGATTCCCGCTATGGTGATTTTAGACGCACGCGCTTTTACCCTCACTACTACTACACACACACACACCCACACACCCACACGTATAAGCCGATCAATCGGGAATTTACCAAAACAGGGTACAATTGGGGACTGTGGTTTTTTTTTCTCAGTGATATTTACAAATCAAATGTTGTTTTTGATAAAAATTAAGTAGATTTATGAATGACGTACAGGACTGAGGGAAATTGGAACATGCGATTTCTCGATATTTACGGTCCGGTTGTGCTATACTGCTTTCGAGTGGAAAATATGTTTTAAAATAATGGACCTTTGTTTCCCAATTTTTGTCAACTACCCCATTTGTTACCACGTTTATATGAAACAAAAAATCCCCAGTTGTGGGGTTATACGCGCGCGCGCACACACGCACACACCCACACCCACAAACACACACACACACCCACCCACACACACACACACACACGACAACAAGATTTTATCAAGTACATATAAAACACAACCTGATATATTTTACGTATCATTGTGAAATACTCCATGATATATTATGGTAAAACAAAACGTTTTAAAACTTTGTCAAATACAGAGAGAGTTTAAGCATTGCTATTATTATATTAGAAGCTGGGGTGGAGGATTCATTTGCAACTGACTCCCCGCTAAAAAACCAATGAGCACCCCTCCTCAAATCCCCCTTACACCACTTCCCCATGTCCCCTCACCGACACCCCTCCACCCATATTGTTACGTTGAAACGCGAACGATAGTATGTTAAAACGAGCACGATAGTTCGTGTGTGACGCGCACGATAGATCTAATATCGTTTTGTTTCGCTAAGTATTCAATAACAGAGTGTATTTACCTTTGATTTGATTTTGCCTTGTGGTTAGAAGAAGCTTTGTATAACGTTAGTAATTTTAGTTGGTCGATATTATTGGAGAATTCTCTAGATTTGCTTGTTTACTGTCGATCGAAGCTTCGTGATAGGTGTAGATATTTGAGAACATTCTTGGACAGAAAAGAATGTTGTATGACGTAAGTCAGTGATGACGAACTTTAGTTTGATTGGATGTAAAGCGTCATCGGGAACAACTATATAATGGATGCTCTGTGTAAAGGAAAGAAAATATATAGTAAGTCTCCTCTCTGAAAATCCTTATCGGGAAGAGAGGGGACTATAAACTAATTACATAACATAACATAAGGAAAGAAAGAAAAAGTGAAAAGGCGATTGAATGCAGTTGTTGATGGACGCTAAATAAAGTTTGAAAATTTCATACGACGACTCCAGCCTTGTTGATGATTGAACGGGTTGCGTGGATAAAGGAATCCGAGTTACACTTATCAGTATTTCAGCATTGGGGCTGAATCAACTACTGATAGAAAAACTCCATCACGAGTGTAACACATATACACACATACACACCCCTCCTCCCCCTCCACTCTTAAACCTTCGCACACTTCAGAGTGACGCGATATATGGTGAATTTTATACGCGTTTAAACCCTTTGACAGCCCTCAAAAGTCTTTGCAGCTCAAAGCGGTTGTTATCAGCGAGGCTATAAATCTGGGTGCTGGGGCAAACGTATGTTGAGCAGATTTATGTCCCAGAACACTTTCGCATATATGGGACGGTGATAAGAAATCAAGATGCAGTCTTGAAGTCATCTTCTTACCTGTAGGGCCCCATCTACTGGGCGGCGACTGCTCATCGACGAAAGGCGCCTCGATGCTCTGCTGCCGCCGTTTAATTTCCAGACAGCGCTGTTTCTGAAAGTCCCCTAAATGTTTATAGTGTCCGGGGACGTTAATCTACCCAACAAGAAGTTACTTTTTCTACTACTCAACATCACGAGAACTGTTGTGGAGAGTGGCGCCTTCGGACTACAGGGGTTTGACGCCGCCAGCTCTTCTTCGTGACTGCCTACCCCTCTTCACACGGCCTCTTTCAAGCGTCCTCTGGCATATCGCCACATCTCCCCAAGAGTCTTACCTTCCTCCCAATGGCGCGTCTGCTTCAACAACATTGTTACCGCCTCCAGCGTACAGGGTTGTCAGGGAATAAAACGGCGGCAGCAGAGCGTCGAGGCGCCTTTCGCCGATGAGCAGCCGCCGCCCAGTCGATGGAGCCCTACAGGTAAGAAGATGAAGGTTGGAGGTTGAGGTGGATCGAGTGTCGTATCGGCATCACCCACAGGTCGCTGTCGCTGCTTCGACTTCTGGACCCCTATATATCGACGGCGGAGTGGCAAGAAAACTGCCAGTCATCCATCTCAGCAGCTAAAGCGCCTGTGAGCCTGAACGTCTCCTGTGGGCCTGAACGTCTTCTAGAGCAGGTCTTCCACCACTTGCTCGAATCGCTGCCACCGAGTATGTGTGTGTGTGTGTGTGTGTGTATGTGTGTGTGTGTGTGCGTGTATAAATTATTGTTAAAGATGTATATTTGTGTGCGTGTGTGCGTGCATGTGTGCGTGCGTGTGGGTGTGTGTGTGTGTGTGTGTGTGTGTGTGTGGAGGTGTAGGTGTGAACGTGTGAAACCGCACGAATGGGGAAGGAAATTCGCCTTTCTTAGTACCAAATGGGATAATTTTGTCTTTACCCATTTGTCTCCCGTTCCCCATTTGTCGGTAAGTGCGCCGGAGTGCTCTTTTAGTGCGTAGGAGTGCAGTTGTAGTGCATGAGTGTTTTAAGTACACAGGAGTGCACTATCCGGGACAGAAAAAATACAGTGAATTTTCGGAAAAGTTTTGAACAAAATTCGACCTATTTCGTCGCCTATAGGAGACGAACTAGGTCAACCTTTTAGAGAAGGGTTCGGGTAAGGGTTAGTTGCAGATCTATCCCTAACCCTTGCCCTAACCCTTTTCTCTATAAAAATCACTTTCCGATTCCTACATTCTAAAATTACCCCATTTGTGACCTCCTATACAAGAACGTGTGTGTGTGGGGGGGGGGGAGGTGATGGTGAAACTCGGGCAAACGTAGCCTACTTATCACTGCGGCTTTATGTTAGAGCGCTTGGAATGGAGAGAAGAGGATGAAAGGAAAGAACAGAAAGGAATGAAAGAGAAAAAGAGAGACAGACAGACAGAGGCCTAGACTGACAAACAGATCGAAACAAAGAAACAGAGTTAGAGACAGAGAGACAGCGACGGCGACGGACTGAAAGACAGACTGACAAACAGACTAACACCCCGAAAATGACAATGAACAATAAATCGTGATTAATATAAGAGAAAGGTAAGTACCACACCTCTAGTGTAATGATTATGTATTTGGACTAAAGAAAGACGCCTTCGGAGAGATAACACTATTAGATTAAGAGCGTATGCCTGTTATCTGATGATATTAGTAAGACCCAGTGTAGATTACAAACAAACAAACAAACAAACAATTTAAAACAAATGTATATATGTTCTGAGAACTCTGAGTGTTCTCTCTCTCTCTCTCTCTCTCTCTCTCTCTCTCTCTCACTCACTCTTTCTCAACCTCTTGAAATAGTTGTCACAACTCTTATAAGAATAATTATACGTATGGAAATTTGTATGTATACTAAGATGTTTAACAAAAGGAGTGTGCATACCATTAGCAGTAGTACTATAGATAGGCCTACATGATATATAGCGTTAGGTCTATCTGCACCTGTGATCTACACACTGTTTTCTTTTTTTCGGTCTCTACCTGTGTTTCGCACAAACAGAACTGTTTTACACACAATGTGTTGTTTCCACTTCCTAAATAAAAGACCCCTCTCTCTCTCTCTCTCTCTCTCTCTCTCTCTCTCTCTCTCTCTCTCTCTCTCTCTCTCTCTCTCTCTCTCTTGTCTCTTTCAGACCTCTCAAAATAGGCGTACTCTGAAGCCTTTCAAGACCGGACTGGCAACTCGCAATAAAGTTCTTAAAGAGAAGAACTCTCAAACGCAGTCCTAAAAATGGCAAAACACCTTTAGACCTAGACTTACCATAAAAATACAAAAAAGAACCACTACAGTGATTAAGATCTGTCCGCTTTCGGGTTTGGGGGGTCTATTTTGGTCTTTGGCTAATGGTCTACGGTTTTATTGTTTCAATAAAATGATTTTATCCTTGTACAGTTAGTTGGTTGTGTTATAGTTTCAGGTGTGATGAGCGACTGTGTTACTGGGCGATTGGACAAAGTTATTAGTTACCTTTAATTTTCTTTAAGTCGGACTGATAAATAGCTATAATTATATATTGGCGATCTGATAAAAGTGTTTACATTTGATACTTATCTTTAATTTTTGATTTTAAGGTACTTTTTGTTTTTTAAAACCCATCCTAGTGAAGGGAAGTGGGGCGTATATTCATTGAAGGTTTATTTAGCGACCAGGGAGAGGCATTTAGACTTTAATGCAATTCAAGGTCTTGGGCCTTATGTATACTAAGGAAGAGCGAGAGAAAGAAAGAGATAGAGAGAACGAGAGAAACACGCAGATATACAGTAGTTTTAATCCCTTACTGTCAAAGAGAGAGAGAGAGAGAGGGATAGAGAGAGAGAGAGGGAGAGAGAGGGATAGAGAGAGAGAGATGGAGAGAGAGAGGGAGAGAGAGAGGGATAGAGAAAGAGAGAACACGCAAATAATTATACAGTAATTTGAATCCCTTACTGACAGAGAGAGAGAGAGACAGAGAGAGAGAGAGGGGGGGGGGGGAGAGAGAGAGGGGGGGAGAGAGAGAGAGAGAGGGGGGGGGGGAGAGAGAGAGAGAGAAACACGCAGATAATAGTTTGAATCTTTGACTATCAGAAAGAGAGAGAGAGAGAGAGAGAGAGAGAGAGAACCACGCAGATATAGGCTTACAGTAATTTGAATTCCTAATTACTGTCAGAGAGAGGGGGACATTTGACATTTGACATTTGGACATCGTCCGTTTACTTCCCAAAAAAATAACATTCACATGGCAAATACAACATTCTTCGGGCCACCAGCCCATAGAAAACATGGTTGATCACGTGGTTTTCATATTTACAATGCAAATTTTACAATGTGCCTATACAATGTCTTTATCCATCTCATTAGCTGGAAGTGGAAAGCAACTGTTCATAAAACTGTGTTCTTATCTTTAATGCATGAAAAATAAAGATGCTTAGCCTCCACATATAAAATTTAGATCCATTCTGCAAGGCAGAAAGCGTCCGCAGTGGGAATGTTAAATATTTTTCTCTCAGTTCGCTGTACAGTGAACACTCAATTATAAAATGATCCTCGTTTTCTATAGCATTACAACAAGAACATAATACATTTCCATCCATTTCATTAAATGTTAACCTAAAAAATGAGGCTTTCAGAGGTAGAACGCCAAATCTAAACTTAACTAAACAGTCCCTAAAACATTTTATTTGCATATAATCAAGGTAAGCTTCTGCCTGAAAAACATTTTTAAACGCTCTAAAATGCTGATACTTGTCATTCCTCAGCACAGAACTATCCCATTCTTGGATATAAACGTCCATCATTCTTTGCTTAAATAGGCTGACAAAAGTATTTTCGCATCCCACACTCTGCTGAACCCAAGCATATCCAAATCCCAAGGAGAATAAATTGTTTTTTACTTTAGTTACCCAGCACTTTTTGCCCTTTTCATCCAGGTTTATTAACATTTTGTATGCTTGCTTTGGTAACCTATGTTCACTTAGCTTTAAGAGCTTCAGCCAATAGCGTACACAGCGTACCGCACTATTCACAAACAAAGGATAGCGTCCCGTTTCACCATAAATAAATTTGTTGGGTACTCCCATGGGCACGTTAAAAAATCTTTTACATACAAAAGTATGGACTCTCTCGATATTCTCTAGTCTGTGGACACCCCACATCTCCGAAGCATACAACAAAATAGGTTGTACTTGTGCATCAAAAATCTTAAAGTAACATTTTTTTGGAAATCTCTTTTAATTTTGAAATCATTCTAACACATTCGAAGCCAGCCTTCCTGCCTTTAAGAGCGAGTGCATTAACACCTTTCTTAATACTCATCTTTGTAGTAAATACAAAACCCAGATAATTATACTCGTTTACGACTTCTATCTGCTTTCCATCGAGATGCCAGTTTTCAAATTTTCCCAAATATCCCCCTTTACGAAAAACAATTATTTTAGTTTTGTCAGTGTTAACATTCAAGTATAATCGTTTACATGCGTCATTTAAAATATTTATTTGGTTTTGTAACCCGCGGGGGGTGATAGATAGTAGCACAATATCATCGGCGAACAATAGCAAAAATAAGTCTATCAAATTAGGCAGTAGCTGAATACCATGCAGTCCATTACTATCTACGGCTGTTGCAACTTCGTTGATAAACAAGGAAAAAATTTCGGGGCTTAGTATGCATCCT
Source organism: Oncomelania hupensis (assembly GCA_036898135.1). Classification (NCBI taxonomy): domain Eukaryota; kingdom Metazoa; phylum Mollusca; class Gastropoda; order Littorinimorpha; family Pomatiopsidae; genus Oncomelania; species Oncomelania hupensis. Next base: position 19,226,782 of record CM072520.1, read on the forward strand.
TGACGCAAGCCTACTGGACAATCAAAAAATTCAGTAAATTTATCTTGGATTCTGACGCAGGACAACACAGTTTTATAAATAGAAACAATCGCTCTCATAAATTTCCCATTAATATTTTTATAATGCAAAAGAATATCAAACAGTGGTTGGTGTTGTACAGAATCAAAGGCTTTTTTCAGGTCCACGAAGCAGACATACAGTTTACCCCCTCTTTTACTAAAACATTTCTCTACTATAGCACTTAATGTGAAAATATGGTCAGTGGTGGAATACCCTTTTCTAAAACCCGCCTGAGATTCCGTTATTTTATTATGTTTCTCGACCCACCCGACTAATCTTTTATTTAATACTGATGTGTAACATTTGCTAACTAAACTTAATAATGATACTCCCCTATAATTATCAGCAACAGAGGAATCCCCTTTCTTAAAAATAGGCACTATAATGGCTTTGCACCAGTCAGCTGGGTAAGTCCCGCTATCAAACAGAGAATTGAACAACTTCGTCAAAAACAAAACACTTGTCTCCCCTGACAGCTTAATCATTTCAGCCAAAACTTTATCCACTCCACACGCCTTGCCTACTTTCAGTCTCTTTATTGCATCTCTAACTTCTTCCTCTAATATTGGTTTGTTTAAATCAAAACAAGTGTCGCTATCATTTGAGGGTTGTACCGTCTATTCGTTCTAGAAACGTTTCATCTTTGTTTACTACATCATTTCCGTTAAAAAGATTCTTAAAATGCTCAAACCACTCAGTACCCGTAATATCTTTATTAATTCCACTTTTATTTTTTCCAGAAATTTTCCGTACCTCTCCCCAGAACAATTGTCCACTCCCTCCCAAAGATGCTAAGTATTCTGCTCTGTTTCTTCCAAACTCTAACTTCTTTTTACAAATCAATGTCTTATAATTTTTACGCGCTGCAACGTATAATTCTCTGTCTTGCGCTCGCTTCGTGAACCTGAAATTAACTAATAGTTGTCTCGCGTGGCGTTTGGCATCATCACATTGACTGTCGAACCAATGCGCCTGTCGCGGGGCGCCACCCACTCTCACTCGCTTGGACATACATTCGCTCGCCGCTCGCAGTGCGCCCGTGAACAGCTGGATCGCTTCCTCAACGTTGTTATCTAACATCAAATGTGCCCTATTACATGTTGCTTGAATTGCTTCTGAATTAAACAAGGACAAAAATTCTTCTGTTTTAGTATTATCCCAGATTGTTTTTGTAATCCAATGCCCTTTGCTTTCAGCTACCGTATGTACCTTCTGATGGGTATGCACCGTCATAACAATAGGAAAATGTGGCGAGTCAATAAACGACTCCACCTTCAGTGTGGACAGGAAATCTTGTGTACATAAATCTTTAGATACAATAAAATAATCTACTACACTCCCACCATTGGCACTCACAAAAGTTAAAGCATCATCACAATTGAACTTGCATAATCCATTCAAAATGACACAGTCAATTACAGAACATAGCTCCAACAGATTCCTTCCAAATGTATTTATATCACTGTCATCAGAGTTTCTCTTCCATTTTTCCTTCTCATGCTCACCATCCTCATCATCATCATCCTCATCATTCTTTTCAACATTTGCATCCATCCACAGATCATCAAAATCAAATGGCAAAGCATTTTCTAACCCTGTTCTAGCATTCAGGTCTCCAGAAATAATCAGTGAAAAATCATTCAACCTTTCATGTAAATCAACTACACATTGTTCCAATATTTCAATTCCATAACCATTCTTAGTCATTTTCCAGTAATCACTGTCATAGGGATGCACATACATACACACAAGACAAACATCTTTTAATAGACCAAACAACTCTTTTTGTAACAGTAAAACAATCATGTGCTCATACTGTACTTGAATTTCTAACACAAATTCAGAAATAGCTTTCCTCACAAATACCAGAACCCCCCCTGATCTTCTCCCTGCATCGCTTAATTTCACAGCTTTAGAAACAAATATATCATAGCTATCAAAATGCACATAAGACAGTTTTTCACTGTCAACAAAAGTTTCATTTAATGAAAATATATCAAAATCATTTAGTGCCTGTACAATATCTGGATTATTTTGTTTATTAAGCCACCCCTCGCAATTCCATGTACAGATTGACAGCTTCTTTGGGCTTTGGCCACACCCCTATCTTTTAGTGTCTCTCCCTCCCCTTCCCTCTCCTTTGTAATTGTCCTTGTCCTTCCCTCCTCTGATGCTACTCCCTCCCCTGCCTACCCCCCCAGTCCCTCTCCCCCCAAGCTGCTGCACCCTGATGCCAGCCACGGACCACTGGTGAAGATTGGTTTGACCCTTTCCCCCTCGCACGCTCACACCTGTTTTACCTAGTGTACCGTTCATGTCACTTGCAGGCTGTGTACTGACAGAGGCTGCACGCGTCATAGTGCGTGTAACAACAGGACTTGACCTCTCAGAGTTCGCTGTGTGGTCACGTGCACTCGACACGCTGTGACGTCGATTGTTTATGTTTTGTGCCTGCGGGCCATACGAGCTCGAACTAGGTCGCTGTTTCTTGGCAGTGTCACTCGCTGTACCACTAGCACTCGTAGGCCTTCTCTCGTCTTCTACCAGAGCCACATTCTCTGTTCTAAACAGACTGCCATCCTCCCCTTTATCGTTAAAGTTTCTGCTGTCTTGTCGAGTGTCTGCGGGTAAAGGAGGGAAATCAGAACTGGTAGCTGCAAATGGGTCATAGTTCCAATCGTTGGGGTCCAGTGTCCGTCTATCATGTGCGTTGTGTTGATCTCTGTGTGATGTCAGACTGTCTTTTCTGCTAATTTGTGTTAAGTGTGTGTGATCGTACTGATTGTCACTGCTGTTGTCTGCTGTGTGTTTCCTCTTCAGCTCCACAAACTCCTCTGTGTCTGTTAAGTATGTAAGCACACCATCGTTCGTAATGAGTTTGTCAAATCGGAGTTTCGCACTTTCCCCTCTTGCGTGTAGTTCCTTGGCTTTTTCTCGTAGAGCTCTTCGTTTCGCACGGACGGTGCCAGAAAAATCTTCATTTTATGAACACATTGCGAAAACGATCACTCCCTTTCAGAAGCCGGGCCTTAGATAGGATGAGAGACTTGTCTTTATATGACAGAAACTTAACAATAATGTTCTCCTCTCTACCGACTCGGTGTGCTCTTTCTATGTTAATCGTTTCTGTGATGCCCAGACCTTCATGAATCACTTCTTTCACCTTCCTTTCACAAGTGTCCCAATTTTCCCTGGCAGATCCTTCTCTCTTAATCCCAAAGAAGACGAGATTATTTCTTCTACTCTGATTTTCAATGGCATCACACTTACTGCGTAGACTGTTTACTTCTACACGTAGGCCAGTATTCTCGCTGCACAGATCACTGTATCTCGCTTCTAGGTCGGCTGTTTTGTTTTTCAGTCTCTCTTGACTCTCATCGATCTGGGCTAGCCTATCTGCAAAACTATCTCTCAGCTGTTGCATGCCTGTTGACATCGTCTGGAATTGCTGCATCTGATTTGTTTCAAAGGTTTGCATCCTGGCGTTTAGTGATTCAATTCCTTTCATAATGCGATCAGTCTGGCTTACCCGGGTCGGAGAATCAAGGGTTGAATCTTTATTCCTGTCGTCCTCTTTTGTTGCTTTCGTGGGGGAGCCATTAGGTCCGGGGTTTAATTCCACGTCACCGCAAAGTAACAACAAGCATACGACGAACACAGTCACACCGCCAAGGCGGCTACGCAGCACAGTGTCACATCCAGCACAAGAGTACAGCACACAGTGTTCACGAAATTTGCACCACAAATTCCGCTTCAAGTTGTCCGATACTTTGCACAAGAATCGGCCTACTGTTTGCCGATGGTGTATGCTATCACTCGGCATCGTTGGTTGCACTTAACACTTCTCCGAACTGACACAAACTTTGAAAATTCACACTGTTTACACGGAGCTTTTCAAAAATCCGCCATCGCAGATCACAGCAACCACGTGACCCCCCCTCAGAGAGAGGGGGAGAGAGACAGAGACAGAGACAGACAGAGATGTAGGCAGCGTTAGAATCCCTCAGATTGACGGTCAGGCGTGTCTGAAACACAAAGCACTGCGCCCCTACTTCTTCGGATGAGGATGTAAATCGAGTGGAGATAAGAACTAGTCTTTGGAACCCAGACATTCCATCGCACGGACTTTAAAGATCCTGACGCTCAGTATCCTAGACAGGTGAGTGGCATGCCAATCACAAAAAAAAAATACAATAAAATAAAAATAACAACCCACAAAAAAGCAAACAGCAGCAACAACAACAACAACAAAACACGCAAGTAGTACTAAGCACTAGGTCCCAATTTCCGCTTCCGTCGTTCAGGATTGCTCAGTTGTCCGGGGGCCGCGTTTCACGGTTCGCATCAAGCAACACAAATTGGCGCCTTGGACGACAAAAAGTTAGATTGTAGTCTTCGGTCAACCTCTTGAGCAGCTTTTTGCGCTGGAAAGGCGCGTTTTAAGAATAATTAATAATAATCATTTAATAGCTCTCACTCCACAAAAGCAAGTAGGCCTAAAATTCAAGCGACTGTGGTCACAGCGACAGCGTCACAACACCTAAGCTATCTATACGACTCTCCATCTTCGCTAAGCTCCACTTTACTTGGCCGTGGAGTTGATGGCCTTTAACAATAGACAGTTTTGATATTTACTAGCTCTCTTGTTGTACAAAAGCAATCAGCTCTCTTACTGCACCAAATCGTCATTAGAGTCTCCTCTCTGAAAATCCTTGTCGGGAGGAGAGGGGACTGTAAACTGATATAACATAACATAACTGCACCAAAATAAAAAAAAAAAAAGTAAATTTCAAGCGACTGTGGTCACAGATATAGCGTCATTAAGTCTTACCTATCTTTACGACTCTTTATCTTAGCTAAGCTCCTCCTTACGTGGCCATGGAGTTGTTGGCATTTAACAATAGACGATCACCAGTTTTTCTTCTCTCAACGCCGCCCCCCCCCCCCCCCCCCCCCCCCCCCCTCCTTTCTTTTGTTGCCTGCACAGCGACATCTAGCGGTTCGCATTCCTCCCATTATCTGCCATTGCCTCTCCCTTCCGCGTTCTCTCCCCTCGTCGTGACAAGTGCCATTGCCATAGTAACGGGGGGTTTAGAGGTCACAGGTCATATTTCCTCTCGCCAGAGGGGAAAGGTCAGAGGTGTGGCGTGTCAGAGTGGTTTCTAGTAGGGGTAAAGAAGAAGTCATTTTTGTGTGTATCTGTGAATGTTGGTGAAGGAATGTAGTGTAGTGTAGTGTACTGTAATGTAGTGTATAGTTTGGGGAGTAGGGGGTGGGGGTGGTAGTAGGCAATGAAAGGATAGTAGCCTCCGATGACACAGGGGCGGATTTAAAATTTAAAAAAAAATAATTAATACAATTGAAATATAGTAAATTAAATTAAATGAACTTGAAAAAAAAGTGTTCTGTGTCTTGGTGTTACTTGATCTTTATCACAAACATCCAAAGCCCATAGATGTTTGCGAACGAAAGACTATCTTATTACTACAGCATGGTTACGTCCCTTGGCGTTACTTTCACTTCCGTTTACCAGTGCAAAGTGTACTACTACTAAGAGTTATTTAAAAAAAGAAAAAAAGAAGCAGGAAGCTGAAGGCAATGCCGAAGCGACCCCCCCTTAAATTTGCCAATGTAGAGGGCACCAAGAAATTGAAGGCTTTCTTCTTACCACTGCCAATGAACAGTAAATAATCATAATTTTTTTCTTTCTATTTCAGCAAATACCTACCATCCGTAGGTACTCCAAACTGGCATTTTCACACGTTTAACTTTTCCCATGATTTTCAAATGACGGCATTTTGTAATTTGTCGACTGTACAGGAATAATATTTAGTTCTGCATAAACGTCGTCCTGTCCTCTCGACAAGTACTTTATTTTTATGACGTCAGCTTACGTACGTCATGAATTGTTTAGGGGAAAATAAAGAGAAAAAAGTGTCAGTTGAGCTTTAATTTGATCTGCTTTAAACTCCTATTCTATCCTATCATATCCTATCCCGTAACACGAAGTTCGTTGGGGCACCACAGATGATCGTTTAACCAGCGTACTCCATCCTTCTCTGTCCCCAGCAGCCCTTATGGCTTCACTTAGTGTCAAGCCAGCCCATTCTCAAATGTTGTCTTCCCACCTCTTTTTCTGTCTCCATCTTCTTCTGCCTTTACAGGATGATCTAAGCAAGGTCTGATGATCTGGTGATGTAGCCATACCATCGGAGTTTCCGTTTCTTCACTACTATGAGCATGTAATCGTGTTTTCCAATGACCTGTGTGCATGTGATGGTCTGTCGGACTTCGTTGTTGGTGATGTGCTTGGTATAGGAAATGCCCAAAAGTCTTCTGTAGCACCTCTTTTCCATGCTTTGTATTCTTCGTTGTAGGTCTGCTGTGAGGGTCCATGTTTCACACAAGAGTGTCAGAATATGGAGATGACAAGTGAACGCAGCAACATTACCTTGGAGTGTAGACTGATGGTTCTGTGTTTCCAAATGGGCTTCAACCTTGTCAGGGCAGCAGTTGTTTGTGCTATCCTGGAGAGGACTTCCTCTCGGGACCCACTGTCTGGTACAATTGCTCCTAAATATTTGAAGCTGTGCACAGTGTTAAAGGACTGGCCTTGGACTTTGATGTCCGTGTTGATGCCATTGGTGTTTTTTGGTCATCATTTGGATCTTCTCTGCGCTTATCTTATTTCCATTCCAAAGGGTCTAGAGGTGGTGTCAAGCCTCTGTACCAGCAGTAAAATTTCTTATTCCCCTTCAGCCCATCCATCAATATCATCCGCACTTGGAGATCGCTCTACTCTCTATGCTGGTTATTCCTTCATGTTGCGTTCCAGAAAGATGTCGAAGAGTATTGGAGGGAGTAGGCATCCTTGACGCCCACCGATTGTTGTTCTGAACCAGTTCCCGATGCCGCTGTTTGGAGGACTGCACTTGTAGCATTGTTGCACTTCAATATTGTTGAGACTGATGTTGTACACTCTCATCGTTGCTTACATAGCTGCATGCCAGACTCAGTCAAACGCTTTCTTGAAGTCTACAAACAAATGATGTAGACGTTATTGCTGTTGTAGGTATTTCTCGCAGATTATTCTGAGGTTGAAAATCTGCTCAGTGGTACTTCGCCCTACCCTGAATCCTGTTTTTTCTTCTGCTATGATTTGTTCAGATTGGGGTTTCAACCTGTTGAGTCTTATTTGCAGAAGGACTTTGCTGGGATGGCTGATGAGGCTGATGCTACTTAAGGTTACCATTTTCGGAAAGAGTGATGACAAACGATTGGGTCCATGGTGTTGGCCACTCCCCACTCTGTCAGATCTTGTTGCAAATAATGGTGATGGTGTCAATCTTCGCTTCTTCTCCTTCTTGAATCTATTCTGCGGGTATATTGTCCACTCCTGCTGATTTCCCCTTCCTCAAATTCTTGTCGGAGAATTGGCAGGATTTCTTCTAAAATTTATGGGTATCCGTTTGGTTGTGGTTGTAAAGGTCAGAGGAATATTATGTCCATGTATCAAAGACTTCTTGTTCTTCTGTAAAGCACAAGCCAGACTTGCTTTGGGTCGTGGAGACTGGGCTGTTTAACACATGTCAGCCGCTTCACTGTCTGGTAGGCCTTCTTGCTGTTGTTCTTGTTAGGACTGTTCTATATTTTCTAGCATTGATCTTCGATCCAGTTCTGCTTTGTTGTGCGAATGCCTTCGGATGTCACTTTTGATTTATTGGTAGGCTCCCTATGAGGTGTTCGTTTTCCTGTTCATCTCTCTTCGTTTGTCACACAGGTCCAAAAGTTAAGGCGTGATCCATGGTTTCTCCTTTGGGCGGTGCTTGCCAAGGATCTCACTGGCGGCATCTGTCACTGCTGAGTTGAAGGTGGTGGTCATGGTTGACATCTACTTCACCAGCTCCCACAATAAGCAGTGGTGCAAAGTTCCCTCCAGTTGTGGCTTGGAATATTTCTGCTACCTCCGGCACTTGCAATTTGTTTAGGTCGAACGTCAGCCTGTTGCACTTTGCTTTGTTCATTCACTCTCATCTAGTGGATCATAACGAGATCGTGGACACCTCCAATGTCTGCTCCTGAAAAAGTGTGTCTTGCCAATTTACGCTTGATGTGAAGCGTTTTTTGACCACGATGTAGCCGATCTGGTTGTAGTGCACCCCGCTGGGAGTGTGTCAAGTCCGTCGTCTGGATTTTTTTTGTGAGGACCAAGCGTGTTTGCCAGTATCAGATTGTTGTATCTGGCAAACTCCAGACCTCTATCATTTGTCTCGTTGTTGCAATGGGGTCCACATGTGTCTACCCGATTGTGGTACGCATCTTGGCCAACCTTGGCATTCCAGTCGCCTTGCACTTTGGACCACCTGGAATTGTTCATAGGAGTCCTCGACTTCATTGTCGTCATAGTCTGATGTTGGATCTTAGGTCTGGATGATGGTGATATTGAAAGGGGCTGCTCTCAGATGGATGGTATTGCGTCTTCTGGAGACTGGGCGGCTTTAAACTCTATGCTTCACAATTGAAAAGGTAGGCCTACTTTTGATATTAGATCTGAGGACCTGCACTAAGAAGAAAGACTACCGGCATAGAAAAATATGTTCTGGTGAAAAGTATAAACTCTTACAATTGAAAATATGGCATATAACAGAGATAAATTCATGAATCCGTCAAACTAACATATAAAGAAATGTAGATAGGCCTACATGTTGGGTTGTGTACATAAGTATGTGTAGCGGAAAGGGAGGCGACTGGTTGAGGCATGGGAGAGAAATTGTCTACCTTGAATCTCTTGGTTAGACTAGCCTTGGGTGGCTCCTGCTTTGCAGAATCCTTTGGGGATGCCATTGGGTTATGCAGGACAAGGCGACACGACATTTGTTCCCCGGCTGACCATTCGCCTTCTGCTTTTGGTGGTGAGCGGGACTACATTGTCGGCAGGCATTTTATGCAGGTCGATGGCAGCGACTTTGCAGAAGAGTGCAACCCGGTACTACCAGCCACGCTTCACCGCCTTGCAGGGCGAATATTTTTATGTCCCTGTTTTGAGGGATAAAATGAAAATAACAGCTCGGGTGGAGCAATGTTTTCAAGGTCGTGGCCGAGAGACGGGAGTCAAATACTCCGCTCGGCTACAAGTGGTGCAAACGACCGGGAACAGGATGATGCTGGACCGTGGTGATTTTCACTGTTAAGTCAGTGAATGTGGACTGACTTGGCGTAGTCAGTGTCGGTTCCAGACATACCTGTTGCGAACGGGGAAACCATGAGGACATGGTTCGATTTGAGCTGTGGGATCTGTAGCGGAAAGGGAGGCGACTGGTTGAGGCTTATGAGAGAAATTGTCTACCTTGAATCTCTTGGTTAGACTAGCCTTAGGTGGCTCCTGCTGTGCAGAATCCTTTGGGGATGCCATGGGGTTATGCAGTACAAGGCGACACGACATTTGTTCTCCCCGGCTGACCATTCGCCTTCTGCTTTTGGTGGTAAGCGGGACTACATTGTCAGCAGGCATTTTATGCAGGTCGGTGGCAGCGACTTTGCAGAAGAGTGCGTGGCACTAGTAGCCGGCAACCCGGTATTACCAACCACGCTTCACCGCCTTGCAGGGCAATATTTTTATGTCCCTCTTCTGAGGGATAAAATGAAAATAACAGCTCGGGTGGAGCAATGTTCTCAAAGTCGTGGCCGAGAGACGGGAGTCAAATACTCCGCTCGGCAACATATGTGTCTCTGCATAGCTTATATAGAAAATAACAAAATAGAATAATGGTTTGACTATACGTTTTGGTTCTGTGCGCAGAATGATAATGAAATATTTCATTAGGTCTGTTTTGGCTGATTTTAGTGATATCAAACCCATTTTCTGAATCTTTAGAAGAAGCAGAACAACTAACAAACTAAAATTGTATGCAAAGCTGACTAAAGCTTGAATTTAAAATTGCACATTTAAATAACTTTGACACTGCACTGGAAGCAGGGATGCTATTTCTGAGAGCTGAAATAAATCAGACATTATATTTGTAATAAGAGGACTAAAATAAAACACACCATGCTTGCTTGTGTGACATTGGTTCTGCACTTTTCCTCGCAAAAAATGCTCATACCCCCCCTTACCCACCCACCCACCCACCTCTCTCTCTCTCTCTCTCTCTCTCTCTCTCTCAGTAGTTTTTATGGTGTTTCATTTTCATTTGTTCTTCAGCAATGTTGCATTATGATAATGCGTGTGCATTTTGAAATAATGACAGTGTCATACTCGTATTGAGCCGCACATTGCCGTCTCAAACAGTATATACATCAAATAAAATTAGATTTACACTAGACTAGTGATTAATCATATTATCTTCCAGGAGAGGTCGACAATGCATCTCACCCACCCCTCTCCCCTTCCCTCCCCCCCCCTCGCCCTCTCGGCAAGGCTTTTGACCCTGGACAACACCGGGGTCTAGACTTGGCCTGGCCTCAATCTGCCCCCCCCCTCCCCACCCCACACCCCCATATAACTTCCATATCTTACCCTTGATCTGCAACTGTGATGTGTGGGTGCATGCGGGTGTAAGTCACAGTTAAAGAAATCGTTTTCATATTATGCGTGTGAATTTTTGATGAAGGATTGCAAGCGAACGTGTGTGTGTGTGTGTGTGTGTGTGTGTGTGTGTGTGTGTGTGTGTGTGTGTGTGTGCACTTGAATAAACGCACAAATGGGTAGCAGACCTTGTCTTTCTTAGTAACAAATGGGTTTATTTGCTTGGAACCCACTTTTTTCCCCAGGAACCCACTTTTTTCTAAGTGCGCGGGAGTGCTCTTTTAGTGCATGGGAGTGCAGTTGTAGTGCATGAGAGTGTTTTAAGTACAAGGGAGTGCTCTATCCGGGACGGAGAAAATATTTTGAAGAAAGTTCGACCTATTTCGTCGCCTATAGGTCAACTTTTTAGACGGAAATCTTTCCGTCAAAAAATCACTTTCCGATTCCTACATTCTTAATTAAACCCAGTTCTGATGTATTGCAAATATGTGTGTGTTTGCTCATGGGTATGTGTGGTTGCTCATGGATGTGTGAAGGTGGGGGAGAGAGAGGGGGAGAAGTGTGGTCTACTGCACCAAAGGATGTTTTGTAGCTGTGCATGCATAGTCAATAACCATCATACGTGAATCGATGATGGTAATGAAGATGACGACAATGGGAGGCGAGATATAGCAAACGCGCGAGTATTTGCTAAATGCGCGAACAAATGATAGCGCACTTGCTCGCGCATTTGCTCGAACACTTGCTGGAGCAAATGCGCGAGCAAGTGCGCGAACCTCGCGCATATTTGCTCCAGCAAGTGTTCGAGCAAATGCGATTGCGTTTGCTATATTCCGCTCCATAAACGTAAAAATTATACCCGGAAAAGAATGTGCATGTAAAAGAATTTGAGACGTGCACAAATTAAATATTTCTTGCATTTATAAGTAATCATATTAATACTAATTAGTGAAAACTAGCACTACTAAACTTAATATCATTCATGAAAAAACCTTATCAAAATACACCCGTTTCTATATATATTTACATATTAATTACTAATACTTTAATAATATTTTAAAATAAAAGCTATCTTAAAACATATTGAGACAGTTATTTAAATTGTATTCTACTTAGAAATTAAGTTTCAGGGCCACAAGTATTACGTAAATATTTAACATCAAACTAATGCGGATAAATACAAAATATCTAGGTCGGAGATCTACAAAAAAAATAAAAAATCATGTGTTCTTTTTCAGTTCAATTCCATTGACAGTTTTCAGCAAAACCCTCATAGCAACGGGCGTAGCAACCGCTCGAGCAAATGATCGCGCACTTGCTCGCGCGTTTGCTCGAACACTTGCAGGAGCATTTGCGCGAGCAAGTGCGCGAGGTTCGCGCACATGCTCGTGCAAATGCTCGCGTAAATGCTCGAAGGTTTGCTACATCTCGCCTCCCATAGACAACGATTATGATGATGACGACGCGTGAAAACTCCGCATAAAGTCATTCACACACATACAGAGAGAGAGAGAGAGAGAGAGAGAGAGAGAGAGAGAGAGAGAGAGAGGGTGAGTGGGGGCAGGTGAGGTGAAGAGACTCAAAGGAGTAACATGCGTATTGCAGTAATCTGTGGACCACAGCGTAACAATACATGTACATGAAAATGTAGGCTACATGAAAAGAATTTCGATGCATTCTATAGGCGTCTATATATACTACTCAACATAATTGAAGGGCCACTCTCATATTTCATTTAGTTTAATTATTTTTTGCTGCTATCAATAATATCGCTTATATTGCTTATTTCAAAACTTATCCTGTACAGTAACATTCAAGACAAACTTATTCTGACAAGTAATCACATGTGTAAGTTTTGAACTTTCTGCACTGAGTTGAAAAACATACCCAATTTTTACCCCCCTTCCCCCCCCCCCCCAAAAAAAAAGACCCTAATTTACTGTTGTCTTGCTAATAAAGCAAAATTTTCAACATTAAAAAGTGATTTGCACGCGAAAGGCTTGCTTTTTCTGAGTTCAGTTCAACAATCGGCGCTTTTTTCTGGGTATAAATGGCAGCGCTTTTGCTGAAAGTCTCCTCTCTGAAAATCCTTACCGGGAAGAGAGGGGACTATAAACTGATTAAATAAATAAATAAATAATAAATAAATAAATAAATGCTTTTCTAACCATGCATCTGATTTAAAGAGAGACCAATATGTCCAAGTGGCCCTTGTATTATTTTGAGTAGTGTATATATTATATGCCAAAGAGGCTTTCTATATATAAAGAGGCTTTGTCTGCAAAACTTGCCAGACCACTAAGCTTGTCTGAGAAGATCATTTTTGGGCGGCGCAGCAGTTGTAAAGATATTATGCTAAACGCGTCTTGCAGAGAGATATTAGGTCTATTATTTCATAGAAGCGGGACAGACATTACATTACATTACATTACATTACATGATTATTGTTTTAGGTCCAGCGGACTCTTCCGAGCCAAATCAAGACCGGACAACCCACGATCCGCATAAAAGATCTGCTGAAACAACCCTAGTGGTAAAACTGAATACTCTCCACCAGCCAGTCACTTTACAATAAAGACATCCCACGCAGGGGACGGCTGAGGCTTCACCCCAACTTATCGAACCCCCGTTTACAAAAACAAAATAGAATACAAACATCATTATAAATTATCAACAAAACACATACATATAAAATGCCTATATTGCTAAATAATAACATCATAGGAAGCCCTAGTGACCACCAGGCAGAAAGCGTCCAATATTCCCAATCTGATCCAACAGACCTCATACACAAATAAGGAGTCTTGTCCCGGAAGAGTTTTCAAGAAAAAAGGTAGGAGACTGGGCTAGTGAAGAAGACGATAGTATAGCAGATTGATAGAACAGAGCAGGAATGAGAAAGAGCAAATGAGAAAGACAGCGACAGTGGGAATTTAAAGCACTAAATTTCAAGAAAGTGGGGATACTATTTATACTGAAACCCCCGGTACCCCAACGGGGGTAGCGGGACAGACCAACGCACTGAGCATTTACGGATTCAGAACTGCTTCCTCGCATCCAAAGGCTGAAAAGTGGGCGCCTCTGGCGCCTTGAATTAGATCCTGTATCGGCCAGCGCCTTGAGCAGCTCTTGAGCTGGCAAAGCGCCATATAAGAAGGATTAGTTCTGAGAGAAGTTGTAGAACCTTTATTTTCCATTGCAGATAATGCTTTCCCTCTAAACACGCGGGACAGTTAAAACACAGTGAACACGCAGATACTAAACTGCTTCCTTCCAGCCACGTTCTTACAAACTGAATGCATAGTTCTCAGACAGCAGCTGTAGAAATTAAGTTTAGCTTGCATAGATATTTACCGCAAAGTCTCAATACAATACAATACACACACACATTAAACACTAATAAGACTATAACTAATTTCTTCTAGGTAATATTTGGAAACATATTAGTATAAATGCGTAGATCTAAGAGCAGCTCTTAAAGATATTAAATATCTTTAAGAGCTGCTACAGTATCTCTTGCACATATAGTCTAATCTAATCTAACTGCGGGACACACACACACACACACACACACACACACACCTACACACACACATACACCACACACACACACACAGGGCTGTGCCAGAACGTTTTTGCGGAGGAGAGGGAGGAGGGGGGGGGATTACAATTCAGACTGGGGAACAGTCCAAAGCAAAAATCTCTGAAATCCGGCCGGGGTCAAGGAGCCGCGAAGCCCGCCAGAAGCTGAACTTTTCATAGCATGTAAAACCCAAAACGATTGCTTTTTGTGAGAGATAAACGTGGATGTTTTTCATAATATTCATCATGTGTTCATAAGGACATTATCATTAGTAGTAGTATAAGTAGTAGTAGTAGTACGACTAATTATCACATATACACAAAGAAGTAAATCACTATATGGCTAAAAAAAATGGCTTGAAAAAACTGAATAGAATAAAGAACTTCGTTTCATTTTCTTAGCTGGTGGCCATTTCTCCTGTGTTAAGCCTTCTGAAATGTTTTATCTATTTACAGTAGCCCAAGTCTAACCCGACCAAACTAATTTTTTTCCTTGGCAACAATTAACCTCCGTAATTGAAGTCTTTATAATAATAATATAAATATTTTCTTTTTTAGTTTTAAACATTACTTCCTTTTTTAAAGTTATTTTTACTTAATGATAGAAAAAAGCCAAAGGAATGATAATATAAAAAAAGAAAGATAATAAGAAAGGATAATAATAATAATAATAATAATAATAATAATAATAATAATAATAATAATAATAATAATAATAATAATAATAATAATGGTAGTAATAATAAAAGCTTGTTCTCATTTACAATACGATATGAGAGAGAGAGACTGAGAGAGAGAGAGAGAGAGAGAGAGAGAGAGAGAGAGAGAGAGAGAGAGAGAGAGAGAGAGAGAGAGAGAGAGAGAGAGAGAGAGAGAGAGAGAGAGAATAAAGTTAATCAGTTATTGTATTTTTTTCTTTTCTTTTCTTTTCTTTTATTTATTTTTATTTTTATTTTTTTTTTGTGTGTTAATAAAATTAATGATATAATTATATTTAGATACTTTTTTTTGGCCACTTGTAGAAATCAGGATAGACCTCTCAATCATTACGACATAAGCTGGAAAATTTTCACCAAAATATGCACAACATTTCAGAAACAATAATCTGTTTCTGTAAATACATATAACACGAACATACTAATAAAATGGACGACTCTGGTTGTCTGCTGCTTTCACCGAATCCTGATATTTTTTCGCCTGCATGTGTTCTAACAGACCACGATTCGGATTCGCGTAGCTCAATTCTTTGTTGCCAAGAATACAGCGCGCAATGCCAGGTTTATCTACTTTTCTAAAACAATTACCAACACGCTGTTCCGAGTCGCCGACTTTCGCCATCTTTTCAAGCCATTCCCATTTCCACTTGTTGTTGATTTTCCCTTCTTCAAAAGGGTCTCCGCGGTTAATAATACGTGAAACACACGACATGATAGTATAGTGATAATAAACTAACAATGGCGGACAGTGACAAAGGACTGACCTTCACGTGAACCTCCAAACGTTCAACATCGCCTTCGCCCGCTTTAGTAAAGTGATGCTAGTAAGCCCTATTGGGCAGTGAATTCGATGTAACAATAGTGGGCGCAGGCGGCACTTTTAGTGACGAGAAAAAAAAAAAGCTGGACACGGACATGGATCGAGACTGGGACTTGGAGATATTGCGTTTTGTGATTTTTTTTCGCGGAGCACTGTCAAGGGGCAGGATCATTTAGTACATTTGGCAAGGCTGAAATCAAATTTCCTGGCATCAAAAAATTGTGTGTAAATAAAAAAAACAACTGCTTGGTTGAAAAATAGTGGGCCTGATGGCGAGTGTGAGTGACAGAAATTGTGACGAGATGACTAGTTTTACCCTGCTCATTTACTATTTAGCCTTGTTTAGTCATTGTAACCTTAGAATGTTAATGTTAGGCTAGAGCCGACGATTACAGTATCCGGAGGTACACACACCGCGAGCTTGACGCAAACAGTGTAGTGACGTCAACACTGTGTGCCTTGAATCGAAACGTTTTATCCAATCAGGACTCAGGCTGATAGGCTAGATCCAGTTCTGGCTGATTCAGTCCAAACCAGGTATTAGGTCAGTTGAGAGTAAGACGCCACTGGGTACACAGCTACACCTGAGTAGAGCAATACCTCCACTGAATAGACCAGGAAGCAGGACTTGAAAATCTTAGAATTCTATCAAGTAGCCACGGGGCCTGACTTTGTCAGACAGGTAAATGACCATACTTCTGTTTCATCGTGATATATTTCTATTATTGTTGAAAATATGTTTGTGGAATTTGCTATGCATAAATGTGAATTGTTCGCCCAACGTTGCGTGACCACGTGGCGAAACACGACCGGTTGCGCCGCCATGTTGTATACCTGACGGAACCACTGTTGTTTAACCTATATGTATGTTTGCAGACCAGTGGCTGTACCAGTGAATGTTTATAATATTATTAATTCTTTATGGGTATAATTAGCCACGATGTATATTTATGTATATATAGGAAATTAGAGTTGAGATTCCAGTGGACCACGGACGTAGCGGAATGTTCGTCGCTAGTGTATAGAGATGTGGAGCTATCACTGAGGGCTACTTTGGCTTTCAGTGAGACGCTCTGCACAAACCTATTATTCAAGGTTGTGCAGAATTTCGTCTCTTATATTACAGACGAGCAGGCGAGCTATAACGTGTGCCCAACTCCACAGGAAGACGAGTTGGCTGTTTAGCCTCTACAGCACAAGACTGAGGGAGCAACCCTGGAAAACACCCTGCAAGATCCCACAGCGTGGCAAGGGACCAAACTACACGACGACACAGCGTGTACCAGAAGCTACCTCAACGAAGGACTTCAAACCCACTACGTGACAGTTAAGTGCATAAGCAAAAGTGCACCCAAACTGATAGCAAAAGGACCACAGTAGTCCACTCTTCAGAACTATAGTAAAACGGACCACAGTAGTCCAATCTTCAAGAACTTTAGTAGCCAGTGCCCTATGAAGACATAACAGCTGCCTAGACTATCAGCGATCGGATTATTTGCATTGACATATGACTTTTTAAGGTAGATTAGTACATCGAAGATATTGTATAAAGTAGAAGAAATAAATGTGTGATTTTAACTGTTATCAAGTGGCTGGACTACATATGATTCATAGCCGTGTAAGCTAGTGTGACAGTGATCTTTTACCATTTTTCTATCTATCTCTGTACCCCAGCCTTAACACAGACCGAGCTAAATAAATAAATTTATGAAAGTAATTCACAGGGTGACTAACTAGCAGTTCCCATCGAATAAAGCGTGAGGGTTACAGCATTCCATTGTGCAGAGCCCAGTAACCCATAAACCCCACGCGACAGAAACAACAAACCAACACCAATTTTAATTATAATTTTAATTATAGTTTAATTTTGTGCATGTGTGTTTTATACTTAATCAGAAAGAAAGTGTGTGTTTGTGAGAAAGAGAGAATTTGAAATGAAATAAATATGATAGTGGTGAAAAACCGGAAATAGGGGCGCAGTGCACGATGTCTCATGTGACAGTCTGTAAGAGCACATTGACCTTATCCTCGGATTTCCTGATAATTAAAATGATGTATTGTTCTAAAAAAAAAGGGGGGGGTCAGGGGGGTTCCGGCATTCCCGTACCCCACCCCCCCCCCTGCCTCTAGCACAGCCCTGCACACAAACAAATCCGTAGTTCATAGAGCACTTCATAACTCCTCTGGCACTATCATTGCATCCTGGCTAAATGTCCAGCAACTTTAACTCCTTAGCTTAGACTAATGCGCAAAGAAAGCACTTTTTAGTAAACACTGATATGCCAGGTGGTCAGTCGGCAAGTCAAGCGTAAGATGAAGCGGTGTCTTTGCTTGGTTGTATAGTTTCTTCGTCACATTGTGACACTTTGTGGTGTGGTCTAGAGTTTGCTCACACATGTAAGCAGTCTATCATAAAACACCGGAGACATAAGAAAGCATATTTGTCCAATCAATACTCCTGTTACGAAATGGCACATTTTTCTTCAATTTGCGATGTAACTGAAAATTGTTCCGTGCGATTTGAATAAAGTTGTATTGTATTGTATTGTATTGTATTGTATTGTATTGTATTGTATTGATGTGATAACAAACCCAAACAGACCAGCCAACAGATTTAGGCTTATTATTATTATTTATACCAATTACAGAGGAATTAACATGCACGAATCCTCAATATTGACGTGGGTAGGGTAAATAGGGGATTGCTCCATTCAGTGTCATGTCGCAAATCTCAAACTTGAAGCGGCGGTCCCTGAAAAAGAGAAAGAGAGAGCGAAATGCTAATAATATAATATTGCATAATATGTACTCTGTATATGATAAGCCCATCTTGGCGCTGCAGTGCTTTCTTGCCAAACACCGTCACGTACTGTTCTTTTCGCACACTGTTAGGGTCACAGAAAGTTGGGCCACTCCTTGAACTATCTGTATATCAAACATCATAAAAATCGGTTCAGCCGTTATTGAGATATTGCGCAAACCGTGTTTAGCATAAACATTTGCCCCAGCGACCAGAGAAACAAATTCGATGCCACGAAAGGCTGGCCTCTAAAACTAGTAATTTGGTCCCAGTGACATTTTTGGACAAAATTTGTAAATTGCTTCCCGAGATATGGCGTGCAACGAACCGACCCCGTAGAACCAACAGATATTTAGCTCGTCCCCCCTCCCTCCCCTTCCCTTCCCCTCCCCTCCCTCCCCATTCAAAATAAAACATCCAACTTACTTTTTCTGGTTGTCATGGAAACTGTCCATTCCTCGCATGACCTTTTTTCCGGGCACGTCGTAGTTCATCACCCCTCCCCAATTGTTTTCCCAGTTGGTGAAGTAACAGTTGTGTATTATAACGTCTGTACACAATAGCAACATCGATTTTTTTTTATATGAGGAGATAAAACACGGAAAAGACATAAACAGTATAAAGAACGACACTTATAATAATGATCTTTATGCCTCTATCATCATTCAGATTATCATCACTTCCTCCTCCCCCTCCTCCTCTTTCTCAACAAACCTTCATCGACGTCGTCAAAATCACCACCATTAACACATCTTCCTTCAGTTCATCCTCGTTCTGTCTTCCCTCCCATTTTCCATCCTCCGCGTCCTACTCTTCCTCATCATCATCATCATCATCATCATCATCATCATCATCATCATCATCATCATCATCATCATCATCATCATCTTCATCTTCATCATCGTCATCATCTTCATCATCTTCATCATCATCATCATCATCATCATCATCATCATCATCATCATCATCATCATCATTGTCGTCGTCGTCGTCATCATCGTCATCATCATCATCATCATCATCATTATGATCATCATCACCACCACCACCACCAAAACGACAACAACATTCTTGTTTTTGATAACGTGGTATCCATATTCTTCTTCCTAGACGTCGGCGATGTCTTCGTCGTCATCATCATGATAATCGTCATCATTATCATCAGCAGCAGCAGCATACTCATTATGATCATCATCATCAACATCATCTTCTTCATTATCATCATCAGCCAACCTGCCACTGTGCTTCAGCACCGGTACTTGAATAACCTGTCTGTATGGTCATCGGCATGTACGCTATCCATACCAGAAATAATTTCTTCTCCTGGGCACTGAAACGTTACCGGCTCGTTCCAATCGCTGACAAAACCTGTGAGGTCAAACAATACATCATCATCATCATCATCATCATCATCATCATCATCATCATCATCATCATCATCATCATCATCATCATCATCATCATCATCGTCGTCGTCGTCGTCATCATCATCATCATCATCATCATCATCATCATCATCATCATCATCATCATCATCAATCTTCATCAACATCGTCATCATCATCATCATCATCATCATCATCATCATCAATCTTCATCATCATCATTATCATTGTCGTCATTGTTGTTTTTGAGATTGGACTTGAAAGATGTGACTCCTGATTTAGAAAGGAGAGAGTTTAAGAGGTGATATATATATACAGACTAGAAATGTGCATTAAGGCTAGCGCAGACAGGGAGGTACCAGTATAGAAATACGGTTTTCAAGAACGGGACAAGGGAGACAACCAAGGCATAGTTTTAAAAAAATTACCATTTAATTTATTTACCGTTAAAACAGCTAATGTCCCTTTCCCCCTATCCTATCCTGCCCTTTAACCCGGAGGTCGTAGGGGCACCACAGATGATCGTTTAACCAGCATATTCCATCTTTCTCTGTCCTCAGCAGCCCTGATGGCTTCGCTCAGTGTCAAACCAGTCCATTCTCGAATGTTGTCCTCCCACCTCTTTTTCGGTCTCCCTCTTCTTCTACCTCCTTGCACTGTACCTTGCAGAATAGTCTTTGCAAGGCCTGATGATCTGGTGACATGGCCATACCATCGGAGTTTCCGTTTCTTCACCACTGTGACCAGGTCATCGTGTTGTCCAATGGCTTGTGTGATGGTCTGTCGGACTTCGTCGTTGGTGATGTGTTGGGTATATGAAATGCCCAGAAGTCTTCTGTAGCACCTCATCTCCATGCTTTGTATTCTTCATTGGGGATCTGCTCACCAGAGCATAAGGCCTTGCAAAAACCATCCTGCAATACACGGTGAAAGGAGGCAGAAGAAGAGGGAGACAGAAAAAGAGGTGGGAGGACAACATTCGAGAATGGACTGGTTTGACACTGAACTAAGCCCTGAGGGTTGCTGAGAACAGAGAAAGATGGAGTACGCTGGTTGGACGATCATCTGTGGTGCCCCAACGACATTTGAGTTACGGGATATAAAAGGATAGGATAGGTCAAAACTAGACACATAGATGTACACTAGTTTGTCCCAATAACGCCGTGTAAACAAATCCACACACACGCACACACACACATACACACACACACACATGGACACACACACACGCATACTATTTAAATAACTAACATTGGGAGTCTATGAAAGGGCCCTGTGGGTTCGGGCATTAAATAGAATAGACCCAACGTTTCCCGGCGTGTCGTAAGAGGCGACTAACAGGGGGGATGTTAGCACGGCATCACTGGGCGAAAGTCTTCAACACAGAAGTCACCGGCCAGGGCGGAGGAACCTCACGTTACTACAGGTTCAACGACCACGTGCTCAGGGCCAAGGCGAGCCACACTGTATTCATGGATTTCGGCTGTGACCAACAGCCTGGAGAGGATTGGGCACCGCCAGGTCTTTTTTGCCCAAGACACACTACATGATGACACTATCCACTAATTCCATACCGGATCGGTCGTCGCCCGGCTCAAGGAGCGCGCCTTCCGTTGGCCACCAGGACGGAGGTGTTAAGTAAGCTACTGATGGACAGTTTAGCATAATCCGCACGAGAAACAACATCGTCATAGCAACCTGGAATGTCAGGACCCTAACTGCGGAAGGAAAATTAGAAGAACTGGCCCACGAGTTGGACCACTATCGATGGAATGTTCTAGGCATCAGCGAACTGCGCTGGAAAGGCCTAGGTGAAACAACGACCGACAAAGGCCACAAGCTCTATTTCAGCGGTAGAGATGACAGGCACGAACACGGCGTTGGATTCTTGGTCCACAAGAACATTCTAGCCACTGTCATGGGTTGCCGCCCAGTCTCCAGTAGACTCATTACTATCCGCCTGAGAGCAGCCCCTTTCAACATCACCATCATCCAGGTCTATGCCCCAACATCAGACTATGACGACAGCGAAGTGGAGGATTTTTATGAAAATCTACAGGCGGTCCTTGACCAAGTGCCGAAGAAGGGCATAGTCATAGTGCAAGGCGACTGGAATGCCAAGGTTGGCCAAGATGCGCACCACAACTGGGAAGACACATGAGGACCCCACAGCAACAACGAGACAAATCACAGGGGTCTGAGACTCTTGGAGTGTACCAGATACAATGATTATAAAAACATATTTTTCTTTTTTTAAAAGCATTTGAAATGAAATTGTAGTATAAACAGTTTAATAGACTGAAATTAAAATACATTTTAATCAATATTTTGACAAAGATTGTATTAATTAAAAAAATTCTTACATTAACACAGTGCAAGGAGGTAGAAGAAGATGGAGTCCGAAAAAGAGGTTGGGGGACAACATTCGAGAATGGACTGGTTTGACTCTGAGCGAAGCCATGAAGGTTGCTGAGGACAGAGAAAAATGGAGTATGCTGGTCGAACGATCATCTTTGGTGCCCCTACGACCTCCGAGTTACGGGATAGGATAGGATAGGATAGGATAGGATAGGATAGGATAGGGTAGGATAGGATAGGATAGGATAGGATAGGATAGGATAGGATAGGATAGGATATGATGTTAATACAATATTTACCGGTGAATGAGCAATTGTCCATGCGGGTATTCACTGGAATTTCCCGACACTTGAAGTTCCACACCCTGTCCTGGTATTTATTGCTGTATTCACTGGTCACGCGAGAAAGGAACATACCATGCGGACATTCGAAGTGGGCAGGGCGGTCAAACAAATTCAGCCAGGAACGAGCGGTGCTGCTGCCCAGCAGGAGGACGAAGACGATGATGATGCTTGCTCTGAGTTGCTGTCAATGAAAAATAATGATGTAATATTTCACAATGGAATAGTTAGACCATGCACTAAGGCCTCTAGCCTGCTGTAGCCTTTGTAAATTAAAGTCGCTGCCTAGCAGACGACCGAAGTCAGGACTGTGCTAAGCATGTGTAAGCAAGTCATTCCAAGGGTATGTAGTCATTCTCTGTCTAAATCTCAACCGAGAAGGACGCACGCTGAAAGATCTCTCTAGCTGAAGACTAAGCAGATGAGGGGTGAAATTCATTCATCACAGTATAGCCACCGCCTGACATGATGAATT
Organism: Oncomelania hupensis; assembly: GCA_036898135.1. NCBI lineage: Eukaryota > Metazoa > Mollusca > Gastropoda > Littorinimorpha > Pomatiopsidae > Oncomelania > Oncomelania hupensis. The sequence goes on from CM072520.1 coordinate 19,249,844, forward strand.
TGTTGTTTCATCGTGATTTATTGATAATATTGTTGTATTATGCCTGTGAAGTCTTGCCATGTTTTATCATTGTGAATGTTTGTAAAACTTAGCTTGACCACGTGGCTGATTCGCTACTGGTTTTTAAAACCACGAGGTATAGCCTGTACTGTCCAACTGTTGTTTCTCCTATGTGTATTATTGCAGACGAGTGGCTGTACCGGAGAATGTGTATATTGTTAATTACTTCTCCATGTGTTTAGCTTAGCCATGATGTATATGTATAGGAATTATGTTGGAGATTCCAGTGGACCACGGACTTAGAAGACTGATCGTCCCTTGTTTGTATAAGTGGAGCGATCACTGTGGGCTGTTTCTGCAATCAGTGAGAAGCTCTGCACAACCTGAAAAAACAAGGCGTCTTATGTTTCGCAGACGAGCAGGCTTGTTGGTCCGATGCAGGAAATAGACCACTAAGAGTCAACCCTGACATTCGGCCTGCAGGGGAACATCGAGCACTGAGCTCCGATCGCCCAACAGTCAACACCAAAGGAGGAGACACCTTCACCACACCTCAACGAATCGGCTAAGTGCAAGAAGAAATAGAGATTTCTCTTATATAGCGCACTTACAAGCTCAGAGAGCTTCTCAAGGCGCTGGCCCGTAATATCCAGCAATCACAAAATAGTTTGCTGAAGTCAGGATTGGAACCCACGTCGCCCAAGACGCACTCACACAAGTCGTGCGCTCTGACCACTGAGCTATCCCTGCCGCACTAACACTGATCTAGAAGGACTGTGCGGAATACCGCTCTCCTGAAAACGCACAGAACCAGAACAAATAGCCCAATGATGAGACAGTAGCAAATATCAAGAACAGTAGCAGCATAGACCCATCAAGGAGCGAACTATTCGAAGTGAATTTGGACATTTGAGTTAATAGAGTGTTTAAAGAATTATGTATAGAGTAGAGGAAATAAATGTGTGATATTTACTGTTAACAAGTAGCTGGACTACCTATGTGTCATAGCCGTGTGAGAGCCAGTGTGTCAGTGAATCTTTTTACCATTTTCTTTCTATCTCTATAACCCTATCCGCACACAGACCGGGTTAAACATATAAATGTATTAGGATCAGTCACAGGGTGATTAGAAGACGAGTGGGTATAGCATTTCATTGTGCAGAGCCCAGCAACAATAGACCCACCGATACATAATAAAAAATTATATGTCAGCAATTATAACGGAAAAAAATTTGTCGTGTTCAAGAAATATTGCAAACATTAGTTACAAAATGTGCTTGGACGGTCCTGATTTGGCTCGGATTGTTTGATTGATTGATTGTTGCTTTAGGTCCAGCGGACTCTTCGGAGCCAAATCAGGACCGGACAACCCCCAATCCGCATAAAAGATCTGCCGAAACAACCCTAGTGGGAAAATTGAATGCCCTCCACCGGCCAGTCACTTTACAATAAAGACATCCCACGCAGGGGACGGCTGAGGCTTTACCCCAACTACTCGAACCCCCGGTTACAAAAACAAAATAGAATACAAATATCATTATAAATCATCAACAAAACACATACATATAAAATGCCTATAGTGCTAAATAATAACATCATAGGAAGCCCTAGTGACCACCCGGCAGAAAGCGTCCAACACTCCCAAGCTGATCCAACAGACCCCATACACAAACAAGGAGTCTTGTCCAGGAAGAGTTTTCAAGAAAAAAGGTAGGTCATTGATCTAGCGAAGAAGAAGATAGTATAGCAGAGTGATAGGACAGATCAGGAATGGGAAAGAGCAAATGAAGAAGACAGCGACAGTGGGAATTTAAAGCACTAAATTTCCAGAAAGTGGGGATACTATTTATACTGAAACCCATGGCACTCCAACGGGGGTACTGTTGCCGCAGTGAATCAATCATGCCTACAAAGGCAAGACAGGTTTTCAACTGGGGCTTTCACTTTTCCCTTTATAGGTTAGAACAATCTACAGTGGCAAGATTGCTCATGACCCCAAGGGGTATTTGGCTCGGAAGGCCTAAAGCAATACCCATGTAATGTAATGTAATAACCAAATCCAATTTTTTTTTTTTATTGTATATATATGTCAGCAACCAGTTTCTATAAATCGTTTATTTTGGAGTGCATCGTTGTTGCAGCTAAACACAGCAAATTATATACATTGCTAAATTATATTGATATCACAAATGTGTATTTAAACAATTCGTAAAATAAATTATTGATTTGACTTGCTTTTTTTTTCTTTGGTTCTTGCAGAGGAAAATTAAATTCCAAAAACACCAGTTACTTAGCTGTACATATTTGTTAACAAACCTTTTTTCTCTTTTGATAATTTGTTATTTACTTGGTATAAGGGAAATAATCAATACTCTTGCACTTTCACTTTCTATACCTATTATTTCCCTTTAAAACCAGATAACTCGATTGTGAGAATAGGGGTGGTTGCAAGAACGTCTTTTTATTTAATTTCAATGAAATTAATAAAACCTAATAACTGTGGCACTCGTGAGTGGCTATATTTTGATGATACTTTTCTACATTTCTGTGGAAATCAATAATTAGGGTTTGAATCGATTGTCTAAAGCTTTATGTTTTGGAGATATATTTTTTCCCTTTCTTGATTTAGTTTGCTATAACTATGTTTGATAACATGATTTTGCCCAAAAAAGGGCACGCGAAAACTGCAGACGATTCAAGTTCGATCAAGAATTTCCTTCGAAGTTGTCGTTTTGTTGTTTCCGCACGATATCGCGGGTGTAGAACCTATGGTACCTTCCACCCCAGCATGAGATAGATCTAGCCAGTCCACGGCAGACGAGTCACAAGTCGGTCAGTAACAGTGGCTTCAGATGTTTTATTGGTTCAGCACGATGGCTAGGGTTCAGAACGGTGTCCGTACCCTTCCAGTTCAGCATGAGATAGATCTAGCGTGTCGCTCACTGTCAGGTATTTATTTATCAACTTTATTATTATTATTATTATTATTATTATTATTATTATTATTATTATTATTATTATTATTATTATTATTATTATTATTATTCACAGGCGGCGGAAGCTGCTCAGGATTGGGGGGGAGGGGGGGGCACATACACATTTTATTCACTGACATCGGGGCCGGACCTGGGAAAAGTCGAGGGGGGCGGAGGGGGGGGAGGGGGGGTGGGGGTTACAGATTCATTTTCCGTAACTCGTAGGTCATTGGGGCACCACAGATGATCGTTTAACCAGCTTACTCCATCTTTCTCATCTTATTCTTGTCAGGCCTACTTCCTCCCTCTGGTGTTTAAAGTAGGTGACTTGTCCTTCATGCAAGGAGTGATAGGGTAGATGGGGTGGGTGATGCGTGTGCGAGCGTCCTTTCTCCCACTAAACTAAACTAAGAACACAACTAGCGGAATAAAGTGTAAAAATACAATATAACATTTATTTAATAAAACATGTAATCAAAAAACCCAATTAAGAAACAAAAGAATGAAACCAAAGAAAAAGGAAAAACAAAATTAAAGCATAAAATAGTTCAAAACCATACACAATCAACACATTGGCATAATCATGAATCAAAATAAAATCACTCTCTCACCTGGTCGTTTCTAATTTAAACACACACACACACAAAATATTATATACACCATGATAATTAAATAACAATACAAAATCCCCCCTGATGCCCCAGTTCAGTCACATATATACGTATCCACACTAGGTGCACGGCCGTTGATGATAAGGTCCAGCTGTGCACTTCTCTTTTGTTTCCCTAATTAAAGTTCACACCCACACAGTTCAAAGTTCACACACACACAGTTCAACCATCCAATGTGGATGTAGGCGTTGCCTCTGAAGAATTTCCACACAATCTTAACTAAAGTCACTGGATGATAAGTCTTTATTTGTCCCTGTGTCCAAAACTGCGAATTTCTTTCTAAAACTACTGTGGTGCCATTCTTTCTTACTATAACTACCGATGAACGTCTCTGCTCTTTCTAATACTGATGATCCACTTTCCAGACGGCCCCTCAATTCCGTTGATTTCTCCCCTCTCTTCCTTCTCTGCTTCTCTCCGCCGACCCCAGATGACTTCTCTGGCAGGCACTGCACCCTCACCTCGTAACCCCCACTTCCACGGATGACCCGAGGAATGACCACTACAGCCAAACGCCGTAGAGACGACTACTACTAGTCGGGTATCACCAACACGTCCCGTTGACGACGCGTCCAACAATGATGATAATAATAACAATAAGAAGTCCAACCTGAAATCAATAAAGGTACAGGCTACTATTTTGGCATAATTTTACTTCTCTATTTATTTCTCTAATTAACCCTGGTCTGCTCGCCTCGCCTCCTGAAGAAGAATTTCATGGTCTTAACTTCTCTAATACATATATTCACAAATTTATTTTCCATTTCGTTATATTCATACGATTTATACAGCATACAACCATTATAAAAATTTCACATATTCAACATACGTTCGTTCCGTTTTTATCAGGTATATACAATTTTCTCTTCACCTCTCTCTGTCGACTCTGGCTGACTGCCTCCGTTCATCATTTTATTATTTACAACAAAATATACATTTTAACATGAAAACATTTCTAAATATAACATCCTAACAATTTACATATTTTTATAAACGTTTAAAGACATACAATTTTACGTTATACATTCTCATTCACACATTTTTGCTACTAGCCCTCCCTAAATAGTCTTCCCCCCTTTCTCTCTTTGACGATCGCTAGAGACAAGGTTCCCGAGGTCGAATCTCACTTACCGACTTATGATAAGAGATTTCTCTTTGACGACATCACATGGATCACGCCCGATGACGCTCCATAAATGAGTGACAGCTACCTAGCTATCGATAACTCATTAACCTCCCGGGTGTCTTCACTTTGACCACAATCCGGTTACCAGTTCTAATGTCTCCTCTTGGCTTCTGTTCCTTGCTCTCCTCTAACGATCCGCTTGCCGCCCAAGTTCAACAACGAATGCCTAGTTCTAGCACTGTACTGCATTTGTGCAACCAATTTGAGCCCAATGATTGGTTGGTAGACTCGGCACAAACATGCCCTTGGCCTCAGCACGTGCTAAGTTGTATAATCTATTAGCCAATTCTTCGACCTACACTCTACAATAACATCTTGTTATTGTACCGTTTAGTTCAAAACAACGCTGCCCTTTTTGTACTTTCACAGCTTGGCTTGACCATTGCACTGTCCGACTGTAAGAAATGGTACCCCTTCCGCCTCTCCCACAGTTTAGCCATGACAATTCTTAGTGACTCTATTGTAGCCTACACTACATCAGACCAGACCAGGTCTACCCCCAAGCCAAGCGCACCAGTCAACTTATCACCGTGCTACTCTAGCTGACGTCAAACATTGGCTACAGCACATTCCACACAGCAAAAACGTGCAGCAGATCATTGTCAACGTAGGCGCCAACATAATATTATGCATCACTGATTTTATAACCATCTCTCATTGGATTGAAATATATAAACTGATTAAAAAGTCATTTTCTTCTACTTCATACCACTTTTCCTCCATTATCCCGCCCAAAATCATTTCATCCCCCCTCCCTCCTCCCCTGGCGAAAACGACCTTCGAATCTAACTTCCATCTGAAAAACATGTGTTCAAAAGAAGGATGTGGCTACATTAGCAGTAAAGAAACCTTCTCCACAACCCGTGGTCTACCCAAAAAAGCGGCCTATTGTGACAACCTTCACCCAAGCAATCTGGGTATTGGACGTCTAGGTAGTAACTTTAAACGAGCAACTCAAGCACTACTGAACATCGCGCATGTAACTGCCAATGACAATGTGATTGTGAGAGGTAAGGCCCCACTTCTCAGAACACCTACAAACCCAGCACTCTCTATGTTGACAGGGTCTACATGGGCTTCACGGCTATTTGGACAACAAAGCAATGCTTCCCAAGATGCATTGAGCGCTAAAAACACTACAAGTGACTGCAATTTAAAGAATTGTCCTACTAGTGATTATTAACAGTACACTAGACCTCCACCTCAGCCTGCTTTTGATGAGTCAAATATGTACAATAATCCATTTGTACAACAAGCAGTTTATGAATCCGTTTTTCTCACCATACATGATGTACCCTCCATACTACCCTACCCCCCTTTCCCTTTCCGCACCCTGTGATGCGTTAAACACGATAGGTGATATAAGTAATAACATACACTGACAAAATCATCTATAGCACTTAAAACATAAAAGAGAGAGAGAGAGAGAGAGAGAGAGAGAGAGAGAGAGAGAGAGAGAGAGAGAGAGAGAGAGAGAGAGAGAGAGAGAGAGAGATGCTTTGACAGTTTATTGTCCATAACTTCACACGTCTTTAAGACAAGGATTCGCAATCCGAATAGATTAAAACATTACCAAATTAAGACATATAACAGCAAATAAACACAAAAGCAAATCAAGCAAATACTAAAAACACTTCTAGTATTAGAGCCACATGCCTAGATAATGATTACAATAGAAGGACGTACACTGAATTATTAAAAGGAATATAAATTATGCTAAATACATACCGGAAAAAGAAAGTAACTACACTTTTTTTATAAACGTTATTTAAGAAATGCACTCATTTTTCCACTCTTTTCTTTTCATTTTCCATCTTTTTCATACAGTATCATACTTAGATCTTTACGAGAGACGCAACACACGTATTCCATCCTTAAATAGGCTACATATGTGTGTGTGTGTGAGAGAGAGAGAGAGAGAGAGAGAGAGAGAGAGAGAGAGAGAGAGAGAGAGAGAGAGAGAGAGAGAGAGAACTTTTTAAACGTGGCATAACAATGGCCTAAAAGCTGGACTGTTATAATACGTGTTTATAACATTATTTGTACAATATAATTCATTGTAGTGATTTCATACTACTATGTCAGGTGTTGTCACACAAAGACATTGATACACCTCCTAACACCTACTTAATGACTTGCTGCAAAGACTTGAGTAGATATTGAACAGTATTTTACTGTGCATCGTGACTTTCAATATTGAGCGTATTGCGATTTGACATTCCCGACTACTAAATCCAGTATTTGTTGATAATATGAATTGTTATGCCAATTCTCTTATAACTTGATACATAATTATATTGTATTGTCACTGTTCTGGTTCCCTCTGTAACAAGAGCCGAGATTTACACAGCACAGTAAGCGTTGCCTTGTTTAGTCAGTGTAACACAGTTGTAGCTTGACGCAAGCGCAGTTAGTGACCTCATCGCAGCTTACGTTATAGAGCTTCGATTTTACGGCCAATCAGATTTTTCAGCCAATCGAAACACAGCTAGCTTAAGTAGAACCAGTTATGCCTGATTCAAGCAGAGAGGTAGAAGATTCATTCTTCGATCAAACTAGGAGCAGTACACAGTTATGCTCTGACAGAAATCTCTCTCCTGAGCAGACTTAGGAAGCAGGACTTGTTGAAAATTCGATTCAATCAAGTTAGCCACGGCCTGACATTGTCAAAAAGGTATATGAACATACTTCTGTTTCATCGTGATTTATTTATATTATTGTTGAATTATGTTTGTGACATTTGCTATGCTTAGAATGGAATTGTTAGTCCTACATGGCCTGACCACGTGTCGAACACAACCGGGTTTGACGCCATGCTGAAATCCGTATGGACCCACTGTTGTTTAACCTATATGTATGCTTGCAGACCAGTGACTGTACCAGAGAATGTGTATAATATTACTTCTTTCTCCATGTGTATAGTTATGCATGATTTATATTTATATATGTATAAGAAATTAGAGTGGAAATTCCAGTGGACCACGGACTTAGCAGAATGTTCGTCGCTTATATATAGAGATCTGGAGCTAATCACTGAGGGCTACTTCGGCCTTCAGTGAGACGCTCTGCACACACCTATTATACAGGGTTGTGCAGAATTTCGTCTCATATGTTACAGACGAGCAGGCATTGTATCGTGAGCCAAACAAGGCGAAAGATAAGAACAAACCGTCGCTGGACGTTGGTCTGCAGAGGCCTCTCACGCACTGTGCTAAAAAAGCCCACCAGTCTAGCCACAAGGAGAAGAATCCACCCCAAAACAGCGTATCAAGGAAGCACCCACGACACAGTTCGTCGAAAAAACAGATAAGTGCAGATCTAAGCCGTGCACCAAATCTGTATAAACGGACCACAGTAGTCCATTCGTCAAGAACTCTGACCATTAGGGCAGAAAGTATCCAGTGCCCGATGATGATAAAGTAGCTGCCTAGCACTATCAAGAGCGAACCATTCGCAATGACATTTGAACTTTTAAGTTAGTTTCGTACTTCGAAGATCGTGTATAGAGTAGAGAAAATAAATGTGTAATATTTACTGTTATGAAGTAGCTGGACTACATATGTTTCATAGCCGTGTGAAAGCTAGTGTGACAGTGATCTTTTACCATTTTTCTATCTATCTCTGTACCCCCAGCCTAAACACAGACCGAGCTAAACAAATAAATGTATTAAGTTAAGTCACAGGGAGATTACTAGCGATCCCCATAGACGATAGACGAGTGAGTAATAGCACTCTATTGTGCAGAGCCCAGAAACAATAGACTCACCGTCACACCCTCGCACCCATCCGTCAATTTTGTTTTTTAATTTCATTTTGTTCTGCAAAACCTCCTCCCCCAATCCCTGCCCACCTTCCTCCATTGTGTTCTCTCTCTCTCTCTCTCTCGCTCTCTCTCTCTCTCTCTCTCTCTCTCTCTCTCTCTCTCTGAAATGTCGTTTACAACTTGGCCTTCCAAAAGATGGTTTTCGATGTGGCCATCTTAATATATGTCACGCAAACAACAAAACACATGAAATAGCATCAATTTTAAACAACCATAATACACCATTTCACATATTTGGCTTCTCTGATTCTTGGTTGTGCTACAAGACTGTTGAGTCTGAAATGTCGGTACCAGGTTATTCTTCAATAATACGTCATAGAACAAAAGTTAAAGAAACTGGTTTATTAATATACATTAGCGAAACAATTAATTTCATGCGGCTGTATCACCTTGAGCAGCATCAGGTTGAGTCTATTTGGCTTAAAATAAATATAAATCATTCAGCCCCAATAATCATCGGATTCTTATACAGGCATCCCGATGTACATGCATACTGGATTAATAACTTCACTTCTATGATCGATGCTCTAATATTAGAATCTCAAGATTTCTTCATTTTAGGGGATTTTAAAGTTGACCTGTATAAAACTAATAAACACTGGACTGATACTATTACACTTTTCAACATTGAGCAACTAGTATCAGGACCAACCAGAGTAGCTAACGACTTCTAGCACGCTCATTGATCACATATATAAAAAAAATTACAAGACGCATGTTGTAGACGTTTGTGTGCCAGTCTTTGCATGCAGTGATCTTGTTTGTTTAACGTGGAAAAAGAAAGGAGCTAAAATTCCAAAACCAGGACATAAAACAATAACATACAGATCTTTTTTTTAAAATTTAATGAAGATGATTTTCTCTTTGATCTCAGAAACAGCGGTTTCTCAAATGTTTATAATTTTACTGACCATGAAGATGCTTTATCATACTGGTATGACACATTTATGAATATATACAATATGCATGCTCCTATATACCAAAAGATTTAAATACTATACTAAACCGCCATGGCTAGACACAGAACTACAAAAAGTCATTTATTTTCGAGATTATTTAAAGAAAAGTGGCACAGAAGATGAATATAGAAAACAGAGAAATGCAGTAACTTCACTAAAGAGAAAGAATGAAAACATTTAGTACATATTTAATATCGTCCCAAAACAGTTCTAAACAGATTTGGACAGCAATTAATCACTTAACAAGCAAATCAAGTATATCAACGGTAATTACAGATATTTCTCCTAATACTCTGAATTTACATTTTCTTAAAATCTCTGACAGAATTATTACTATTGACAAATCGACAGAAAACAATCTAAAAAAATTAACAGACTTTTGTCATTCTAAGAATGTTAAAAACAAGCGAGATATTCCGTATTTGTCTACAGAATTTGTATATAGAGCACTAAGAAACCTTAAGCAAACAAATTGAAACGGTGTTGATGAATTGGATAGTAAAATATGAAAATTGTCTGCGTCATTCATTACTAACACATCAACGTATATATACAACTTATGCATAGACAAATCATATTTTCCTAAAATGTTTAAAAACAGCCAAAGTTATACCCCTTTTCAAGAATGGTGATAGCACTGACCCATCGAACTATAGACCTATTTTGATTCTTTCTACTCTCTCTAAACCTCTTGAAAAGCACTTAAATAATAATATCCTTGATCATTTAACTGAAAACAGCCTCTTACATGAACATCATTAAGGTTTTAGAGCTAAGCATTCTTTTCACACGGCTCTTACATCTATGACAGAACAATGGCTAAATAATACTAATAAGGGAAAATTGTCTGAAACAATATTTGTTGCCGTTGCAAAAGCTTTTGATGTAATAGACCATGACCTTCTTCTAAGCAAATTACAATTATATGGTATTCATTCGAAATCGTTTGAATTTCTAAACTCGTTTATTTCTGACAGAGAACAGTGTGTTTATCTTATCCTATCCTATCCTATCCTATACCGTAACTCGGAGGTCGAAGGGGCACCACAGATAATCGTTTAACCAGCGTACTCCATCTTTCCCTGTCCTCAGCAACCCTGATGGTATCGCTCAGTGTCAAACCAGTCCATTCTCGAATGTTGTCCTCCCACCTCCCCCCTCTTCTTCTACCTCCTTGCACTGTGCCTTTAAGGATGGTCTTTGCAAGACCTGATGATCTGGTGACGTGGCCATACCATCGGAGTTTTCGTTTTTTCACCACTGTGAGCAGGCCATCGTGTTGTCCAATGGCATTTGTGATGGTCTGTCGGACTTCGTCGTTGGTGATGTGTTGGGTATAGGAAATGCACAGGAGTCTTCTGTAGCACCTCATCTCCATGCCTTGCATTCTTCGTTGTATATCTGCTGTGAGAGTCCATGTTTCGCAAGCGTATAGGAAGATGGAGATGACAATGGAGCGCAGCAGTCTTACCTGGGAATGTAGGCTGATGGTCCTGTCTTTCCAAATTGGCTTAAACCTCGCCAGGGCAGCAGTGTGTTTATGTAAATAACAAAAACATTCACAATTTGAAATTGTTAAGCTGGATTACCACAAGGATCTATTTTAGGATCTTTGTTATTTTCTATCTACATAAATGATCTCCCCCTTCATATTTCTACTTCTTGTGAACTCTTTGCTGATGACACTACATTACACTCTCAAAATACAGACTTGAATCATATATGTCCTCCTCCTTACAACAAGGGGCTATTGAACTACAAGAATGGACTGACTCCAACCACATGGCCCTCAATCCAGACAAAATGAAATTCATGCTAATTACAGCAAGACAGAAAAGACAAAATTTATCTATAAAACTTCGTCCATTAAAAATTTGCAATAAAATAATTGATGAAGTACAATTTTATAAATGTCTTGGTATAACTTTAGACAATAATTTGTCCTGGATCCATCATATTTTAAATGTTAGTAAAACCATTTCTAAAAGGACTTATCAGTTATCAAGAATTAAACATTTATTAACATTTATTTACATTCTCGTAAACGTTTTTTTTATTCTGGTCATATTCAACAATTTATTGGTTATTCCTCTATTATTTGGGATTCTGCTAGCGGCAATGCAATAAAGCCTTTACTTAGAATTCACAAATGTGCAATATAACACGTTATTCTTAAATAAAAAAATATCTCCAGATGACTATAAACGGATTAATATTCTACCCCTTGCCGACAGACTAAATTTTATTTACAAAGTTTTCATGCACAAGATCTTTTCGGCAAAGCACCTTCCTACCTTTGTTCTCTGTTTTCCCCCAAAACTGCCAGACCGTACACAAATTAAATGTTCCAATTCCAAGAATTGATCTTTTCAAAACTAGTCTAGCTTATTCTGGTTCAACTCTGTAGAATAACTTTCCTGACGATCTCCGCACTCCAGAATATAAAATTACATCATTTAGAACACGTCTCCTAAAACATATTAAAAATTACATAAACATTATTTGTTGTTAATATTAACAACAATAATTTAATTTAATTTTGTTTTTTAATTGTATCTAATGATGCTATTGTTTATTTGTTATTGTTCCATGATGTTAATGTTATAACATTTATTTGTTGTAATGTATTTAATAGTTCTTGTTACAAGCCTCAAGGGCAAGATGTAAAACTATCTTATATTTCTCTGTCCTCAGCAGCTCTCAAGGCTTCGCTCAGTGTTAAGCCAGTCCATTATCGAATGTTGTCCTCCCACCTCTTTTTCTTTCTCCATCTTTTTCTGCCTCCTTGCACCGTGTCTTGCAGGATGGTCTTTGCAAGGCCCGATGATCTGGTGACATGGCAATACCATTGGAGTTTCCGTTTCTTCACCAATGTGTGCATGTCATCGTGTTGTCCAATGGCTTGTGTGATGGTGTGTCGGACTTCGTCGTTGGTGAGTTGCTGGGTAGTACTATAGGAAATTCCCACAAGTCTTCTATAGCATCTCATCTCCACACTTTGTATTCTATGGGAGGCGAGATATAGCAAACGCGCGCGCATTGGCTATATCTCGCCTCCCATAATATTCTTCGTTGTAGATCTGCTGTGAGGGTTCATGTATCGCAAGCGTATATGTAGATGGAGATGACAAGGGAGCGCGCAGCAACACTACTACCACTACTACTACTACTACTACTACAATTACTGCTACTACTACTACTGCTACTACATTCTAAAAGCACTTATAAAACAATCGACTTGAGTTACATTAAAAGAACTTTCTATCTGGTGTTCACCACAAACAAATAATGTTTCACTTACCATTGTTTCTGATCTGTCACTAGTATAAAATAATAACATCATAGGAAGCCCTAGTGACCACCTGGCAGAAAGCGTCCAATATTCCTAAGCTGATCCAACAGACCTCACACACAAACAAGGAGTCTTGTCCCGGAAGCAAACTTGTTTTTTCCAACCTAGTTCCAGTCATTCGCCCAAAAAGGCAATCACCGAAGTCGAACGAAGCTCTCCGATGTGTTACGAAATGATGCTTGCATGACTACGACTTGTTGACATTAAAAATGATCGCTGTTGCTTCTAATTCTGTTCGATTTACACAGATTAGCATTTCGCAACGGTATACTTTGTTATTATCGACCTTATTTAATAGTTGCGTTCCTTGATTTGCAATTTGTTAGTTCTCAGCAGTAGGCTAATAATAGCAATCCCCATTTCCTGCCTAAAACCAAGTAGACACTGTTATAAAGTATACATAGGCTTAATCTAGCCTACATTATATAAGTCAGTCTTCGCGCAGCAAAGAAGCTCACTAGCTGAATATAATTATTAGACCTGTATTGTTTGTTTTATACGTAAATAAATGTATAAACTATCTCTATTCTAATTAATAATATTTAGGCCTATACTTTATAATATTTGAATCTTTAAATTTCCGGAGAAGGACGAGTAGGCTAAGGGATTTTTTTAAAAAAATAACTCGAGATCAGGGTTAAATTAATAGTTAGTTAGTTATTCATTGCTTACAGGGTCCAGCGTACTGCAAAGAGCCGAATCAGGAGCACAAAGTCAAGACAGTTCGAGATCAGAGTTAAATTAATAGCTAATTAGTTATTCATTGCTTACAGGGTCCAGCGGACTGCAAAGAGCCGAATCAGGACCACAAAATCAAGACCATTACTTCGCTAGTTGTAGTAGTAGTAGTAGTAGTAGTAGTAGTAGTAGTAGTAGTAGTAGTAGTAGTAGTAGTAGTAGTAGTAGCAGTAGTAGTATAGTTATTTAGTTAAATCTTTATTTTTATTTATTTGTTTTGTTTGTTATTATTATTATTATTATTATTATTATTATTATTATTATTATTATTATTATTATTTGTTTGTTATTATTATTGTTATTATTATTATTATTATTATTATTATTATTATTATTATTCCTACTTTAAAAAAAAAAAAAGAGCAAAGAAGAATAGTGTGCTGCTGTGCGTGCTCAATGGTGTAAATATAGTCAGTGACGTTTTGTTTGTTTTTGCTGAAGTTGGGTGTAATCCGAAATATTCAGATGGTGTTACTGGTTATTTTTTTCTTATAGATTTACCAAAGTTTTCAGATGATTTATGGAAATTTCCGCCTGCCACGCTACATTTTTTTAATACGTGTTTCTCATTAAAATACATATCATTGAAATACAAATAACAAATTTACTGTATCAGTTAAAAAGAATAATATTAGTCAAATAAATAATTGCTTTGGTGCTTGCAATAAAAATGTCACTGTTTTTTGAGACCATTATAAACTTGCTTTGCCTTGTTGTGCTGAATGGGACATCAACGTATCCATAGCGCTTTGAAGTTTTGTCATGGTTTTATTGTTGATATGGATGTGAAATCGTTGTATGTGTGCATTATGTGTTATGTATTTACTTTTACTCTTTATATTAATTGTATCAGTATATTAATCATCATAAAATAATAATACTAACTGCTTCAAAATGCGAATCTCGACTTGACTTAAAGCTTGAAGCTGTGCAGATCGAAATAGAATTAGATCTAAAAGCAACAGCGGGTATTTTTACGCACCGATGTTTCACCACAGGCTCTGAAGTCTTTTTTTTTTCGTCTTTGTAAACTCGTGGGCCTCCTACATACGTACGTAGTATAGTATGTAATTGAGGCCTACGAAAGACGAGACTTCCCAGCCTGTGGTTTCACGTAGTCCTGCCAGCATTCGTTCGTAAAATATCGGATAGCTTGGCTCGACTCGGAGAGCTTCGTTCGACTTCGGTAATTACCTTTTTCGGCGAATGACTGGAACTAGGTTGGAAAAAACAAGTTCGCGTCCCGGAAGAGTTTTCAAGAAAAAAGGTAGGTGACTGGTCTAGCAAAGAAGCAGATTGATAGAACAGAGCAAGAATGCGAAAGAACAAACGAGAAAGACAGCGACAGTGGGAATTTAAAGCACTAAATTTCCAGAAAGTGGGGATACTATTTATACTGAAACTCCAGGCACCCCAACGGGGGTAAAATGTGGTCAACCTCACTTCCAGGTCGAGTGATGACTGAAGCTGTCCAAAGTGGGTTAGTATAGGTACTTTGAAGATACCTTGACCCTAAACTATGAGAGATGTAAAGCCCACACTTGTTGTATTTAATAATAATAATCATAATAATTTATTTTTTATAGCGAAAAACCAAACTTAAAGCTTGCTCTAAGCGCTCGCACGCATACACACACACACTCCCACACACACACACACACACACACACACACACACACACACACACACACACACGCTCGCAAGGATAAATATTTAAACAATGTAGTCAAGCATTGGATTATTTGATCACATATGCATTAGAGGTCACATCAAGGTCAAGTCATCCCAAGGTCAAGTCACTGAAGTTCAAGGTCATCCCAAAGTGACCGATTTCGGTCATAATATGAGTTTTGATGTAGTTTATTTAAAAGTACATGAGCGTTTGGAGCCGGAGGTGAAGATCATCTCAAGGTCAACAGCATAGAAATATCAAAAGTATTTGTATTGTAATACCACCGTTTCTTTTTTTTTCTATATCTGGGCACTCATTTTGATGTCAAATATTGCGAGCATGAGTCATATAGGCTTTGTCATTCTAGTTATTTTTGAAATTTTAGATTGACTGCATCCAATGCCATTATTGAAGTGAGGGAGGAAACCGAAGTACCCGGAGAAAATCCTTGGTGACCTAAAAAAAAATCTCGTACCTAAGTCACATAAGTTCGCCCCTTGAGGGAACCATGGCAAAGGCCGCCCTTCAGCCACTTAAGACACAATATTAGCACAGGCCACACACAAATCGCGAGTTCGTAACCACGAGGTGATTAACCTGGGCTAAGGATTCTTGTCGTTCACGAGGTCGCAGCAAAGGCAAGGATATGAGGCGCCATTTGTAAATTAAATCATTATTGTCATTATATCTATAGAACATACATTTTACCTGTATAAAAGATATTGTATACTTATAAAATGAATTCTATGTCTATAAAATACATTCAATAGCAATACAAAACTTTTTATAGCTAAAAACAACATTTTTGTAACTACAGACTACATTTTACAATATACAAGAGAAATCATACGCGATCATCACGCCGTTTGTAAATATTATTCCGAAAAACTATTTTATCTCTAAACATTTCATTTTATCTCTAAACACTACATTTAATACATAAACAATTCATTTTATAGGTAAACAATTCATTTTATAACAACAAAGAGCTTTTATATCTATAAAATAAATGTTATAATATATACAATGCATTTTACCTGTAGAATGCACTCGGAGCATTATTTTACATTCGGCGCATGACATTAATTTTATACTGACTTTCGAATTGCTGATCCCAGAGAAGCAACTCCATCCTCGTGTAGACTACTTGTAAACTTCTAAGCGACTCAACATGGTAAAGACCATTAAAGTCTACTACAAAAAATGGCAAGGACCATACTAGTGTACTATATAAATTGGCGAGGACCATACTAGTGAAATGCTGATAAAACATCAGCGACATCATTGTCAGTCTCGACTGTTCCAATTATTTTTTGGTCGTCTTGAAAAACTATCGATAAGCACGAAGGCAAACCAGCTTCCATCGTAACTGTTACCTTGGAGATTGTTGACATCGCGGGAAGTCGATATAGGCCTAGCGGGAATTCCCTACACGCGCCGTAGCTATCTAAATTTAGCTTATGCAACGTCACTTCCACATGAAAAGGCGAGAGCCCAGCGCATACGTGCAGGAGGGGGGGGGGGGGGGGGCCTTTTTCGTTGAATTGGTTGAATGTACCTATTAACCAATCGTCCCTTATACGCTTTATGAGTCCGGGGACGTTAATTTTATTTATTTTAAAAAAAAATAAAGAAAAGAAAGAAAAAAAAAACGTCAGCCATCTTTGCGCACCGCATAACAACTTTGGGTCGCTTAGAACGTTACAAAATAAAAATAATCGAAGGGAGAGAAGCAGTTATACAATGAGAAAGTTAGTATAAAATTATTGTAAGGCGCCGACTGGAAAATAATTGTCGCGAATGCATTCTACAGGTACAATTCATTGTACGTGTTATAAAATGTATTCTATAGATATAAGTGCTCGTTGTTGCTATAAAATGAAGTGTTTACAGATAAAAGGAAGTTTTATAGATCGTTTTTGCTATAAAATGACTTGTTTAAAGATACAATGACTTGTTTATAGGTAAAATGAATTGGTTACTTATAAAATGGTTTGTTTATAGATAAAATGAATTGGTTACTTATAAAATGTTTTGTTTATAAATAAAATAGTTTTTTTGTGTTTAATATTTACAAACGGCGTGACGATTCGTGTATGATCTCTTGTATATCGTAAAATGTAGTCTGTAGCTATAAAAATGTTGCTTTATACTAGCTATAAAAAGTGTTGTATTGCTATAGAATGTATTTTATAGGTATATAATACATTTTATAATTATACCATATCTTTTATACAGGTAAAAAGTATGTTCTATAGATATAATGACAATAACCATTTAATTTTAAAATGGCGCTTCATACAAGGACCTCACATAAGTCTTAGGTCAAAAACTTGGTAAAGGCCGCATATGATTCACGCGGTTGTAAACAGGGCAAAGGTTTCAACTCATTCGTGAGGTTATAACCTGGGCAAGGACCAGTCGTAACTTGGTCATAAGCCGTGCCTTCATAATTACCACTACCAATGTGCATTTGTTACGGACTTCATGGTTAACTTAAAAATTAATTTTCAAGTCTGATTGGTTAACAAATAAAACTTTTAAGTATTACTAACTTGATGAAACCAAAGCAACCCATCTATTCTGACGTCTTTGTATCAGTTGAACTATTTGAACACTATATCAACAATCACCTTACAGGTCATGCTTCAGAATCAGACAACATCGGAATAGTCCTCACAGCATCGCACACAACGAAGAAGAAAGATATGCGAACAACTGAAATAATACTTCGGAGACGCAGTTGACACTGAGATTGAACTATCACGCGATTTTTGACCGGGTTTAACTCTGTGATCATATTTGTGACTCAGCTCCTATCCTATCATGGAGTTAATTTTTATTATTTTAGTGGCATTATTGGGTGAGCGCTTTTGTATGATTTTAATACTAAACTAACAAACTTGGAACAATATTTCTGTCATTTTGCAGGTCATTTGAGTTTAGTGCCAGATTCATCTTCGCCGAATGCGATTTTCGGAGGTAAAACTTCCTTGCCGAATAATTTTGTAACCAAGCCACATTGACACATAGGGATAAATTTTGGGATTTTGCTATTGTGAGAGTGGAAGCAAATTTGATTTTTGCATTTCTTCTCTGGAAATACTTTGAAATATTGGCGAATCAGAACGATCCAAAAGTCGGCCGTATCTCCGTCGGTCCATCCATTGGTCCGATGGAAGCCATATCTCAAGAACTATAATAACTTTAGGGAATTACACAAAGCCCAAAGCAAATTCGTTTCGTTTGATATTACCCCTTGGGGTCATGAGCAATCTTGTCACTGTAGATTGTTCTAACCTATAAAGGGAACAGTGAAAGCCCCAGTTGAAAACCTGTCTTGCCTTTGTAGGCATGACTAATTCACTGCGGCAACAGTTCCCCCCGTTGGAGTGCCGGGGGTTTCAGTATAAATAGTATCCCCACTTTCTGGAAATTTAGTGCTTTAAATTCCCACTGTCGCTGTCTTCATCATTTGCTCTTTCCCATTCCTGATCTGTCCTATCACTCTGCTATACTTTCTTCTTCTTCGCTAGATCAATGACCTACCTTTTTTCTTGAAAACTCTTCCTAGACAAGACTCCTTGTTTGTGTATGGGGTCTGTTGGATCAGCTTGGGAGTGTTGGACGCTTTCTGCCGGGTGGTCACTAGGGCTTCCTATGATTGTACTATTTCGCACTATAGGCATTTTATATGTATGTGTTTTGTTGATGATTTATAATGATGGTTGTATTCTATTTTGTTTTTGTAACCGGGGTGTTCGCGTAGTTGAGGTTAACCCTCAGCCGTCCCCCGCGTGGGATGTCTTTATTGTAAAGTGACTGGCCGATGGAGGGCATTCAATTTTCCCACTAGGGTTGTTTCGGCAGATCTTTTATGCGGATCGGGGGTTGTCCGGTCCTGATTTGGCTCGGAAGAGTCCGCTGGACCTAAAGCAACAATCAATCAATCAATCAATTCGTTTGATATTTTGTTTTGCGCGCTGGATTCTTGCACTAAAAGCGCGCGCAGGATCCACGTCGGAATTGTCAGTGGGTTTTAGTGCTTTCGAATGCGCGGGATTTCTTTCCCGTGTTTTTTATACAATTAGTGTACCGTTGGAGTTGCTTTGTGTTTTGATGTAGTTCTACCACAGACACTACTCTGGCTAAGTGCTCATGCTCATTGTCTGTCGCGAGACACTAGATTTAACCAGCAGTCCTTATACTCGCCTTAGAGAAGTCAGCCTACTAGCCTATGTAAATTAATAATAATAATAAAAATAACGGATTTTTATATAGCGGGTACTCCAGCCTATGACCAGACTCACCACGCTTTACATAGTCATTACATATAATCATTACATATAAATACATGCACTCGATAAAACATCACTTTTGCTACAATACACCAAAGACGGAACAGTAAAGGTACAGACTATTTACAAATATGTACATAAATTACAAAAAAAAAAAGACCGAAATAGACTATTTACAACTATGTGCACAAATGACAAAAAAGACAGAAATAGAATAGCAAAACCTATTTACAGCTATTTATATGCCCGGTTAGGCCCAGGAAGAAAAACAGTATAAATATTTACAGCCGTGTATACACTTACGGATCAGAGATAGACAAAAGATGAGAGAATGGCAGCGGGATACAAATCAATCTGAATAATGCAGTTTGAAGAGGTGGGTTTTGAGGGCCTTTTTGAATGCTTGTGTTGATTGTATGTTGCGGATATGGGAGGGAAGGGAATTCCACTGCTTAGGTGCGGAGTAAGCGAATGCACGTTGGCCGTATGTCTTAGTGCGGGTGACGGGAACCTTGATTGTGCGAGTGTCAGCAGAAGATCTTAAAGTGCGTGAATGGGAGTAGACAGACAGTAGATCAGCAAGGTAGGAAGGACAAGAATCAGTGAAGAAGTTGTGACAGAGAACAGAGAGTTTGTACTCTATGCGTGCTTGCACAGGAAGCCAGTGAAGGGAATGTAGTAGAGGTGTGATGTGATCGCGTTTCTTAGCTCGGAATACTAGTCTAGCTGCTGAGTTCTGAACCTTTTGTAATTTGTCAATGATGTGTTTTGGGGAGCCAGCAAGGAGAGAGTTGCAATAGTCAAGACGAGAAAGGACGAGAGCGCAGACTAGGGTTATGGTGGCAGGGACTGTAAGATAGTGGCGAAAGGAGCTGATTTGGCGTATGGCCGTGTATGCAGAGCGACAGACGTTGGAGATGTGGTTGTTGAGGGACAGGTCATCGGAGAGAATGTAGCCGAGATTTCTTGCTGAGGATGAGAACTGAATGTTTGTTGTCCCTACTGTAAGCGATGTTGGGAGAGGCGAGAGTGAGGAGGAGGTGTTGTGCTTGTGAATGAGGAGGGCTTCGGTTTTATCGTCATTAAGCTTAAGCTTGTTGAGTGTCATCCATGACTTAATGTCTGTGATGCAGTTCTCCAAAGTCTGAACAGTGGAGTTAATGAGAGAGGGGGCGGTGGATTTATACAGTTGTGTGTCGTCTGCAAATGACTGACTCTCAACAGCATGCTTTCTAAGCAGAAGAAGCAGTGGATTGGTGTACAGAGTGAATAACACCGGCCCTAAAACGGAACCCTGAGGCACGCCGCACACCAAGTCTGCTGTGCTGGAGAAACAGCCATCGACGGCGACTGCTTGTGATCTGTCAGAAAGATATGAGTGGAACCAAGCCAGGACCGAGCCAGAGATTCCAAAGTAGTGTTGAAGAGTGTTAAAGAGAATGTGATGGTCGACTGTGTCAAAGGCGGCTGAGAGGTCTATTAAGGTGAGAACGGAGACGTTACCATTATCTAAGGCAAGCAACAGATCATTGGTTACCTTTAGGAGGGCTGTCTCAGTTCTGTGGAAGGGTCGGTAGGCAGACTGATTGGGGCAAAGTAAAGCGTTATCATATAGGTAGGCAAACAGTTGTTTGAGAACAATTTTTTCTATGACTTTGGACAGGAAGGAGAGGTTTGAAACAGGTCTATAGTTCTTTAGATTATTTTTGTCTAAACTTGGCTTTTTAAGGAGGGGTTTGATGACAGCCGCTTTGAGCACAGACGGAACAACACCAGAGGACAGACTCTCGTTGATAATGTGGGTAATGGTCGGGAGTAGAGGGTCAAGATTCTCTATCAACATGGGGGTAGGAATGGGGTCGAGAGAGCAAGATGTTGGTTTTGAGCTTAAGATGACTTTCTTGACTTCTTGCTCTGTTATTGGTTGAAAAACTTCCATCTTTGCGGTGGTGAGGGAAGGTGAGAATGGGTTAATGAGTGGGATCTCATGGCTATCAAGAGCGGCCCTTATGTCAGCCACTTTCTGTGTGAAATAATTACAAAATACATCTGGGAGCTGACATGCTGGATGTGTGGATGGGAGTGATGTTGCATTGCTCTTACCCATTAGCTGATTGCAAATGTCAAACAACTGTTTACAAGTTTCACTGCTGCTAATTCTGTCGCTAAAGTACCGGGTTTTGGCAGTCTGGACTATTTTAGTGACCCGTTTTTTTCCAGCGGTGAAAATCTGCTTGCTGACTTCTAAACCCGATTTGAGCCACTTTTTCTCAGCTTTGCGTCGGCGTTTCTTCGCCTCGGAGAGCTCGTCCTTAATAGACGTTGGCGTGCAGCAGACGACGAAAGTCAATAGGGGACTAAGCGTGTGTATGCTGACGCTGGCTCAGTTAGGCAATGACTTCTTTCAGCTGACGTATACACCCCCCTGGCCAGAGGGCGCTCTGGTATACTAGTTCTACCCGGTTTAGGCGACCAGAGACTAGGTAGATTCATTCTGTGTTCGAACTGCATCGAGGAAAGAGCTAGGCTCTAATAGATCTCTCTACTGGAAGACTAAAAGCAGGAACTGGTGAAATTCTATTCAACCTAGTTAGCCAAAGCCTGACATTGTCAAAACGGTAAATGCTCTATCTTTTGTTTCATCGCGATTTATTGATATTATTGTTGAATAAGGACACACGACCAGCTTCGCCACCATGAAGTATCCCGTACAGACCCACTGTTGTTTTTCCTATGTGTATTCTTGCAGACCAGTGGCTGTACCGGAGAATATGTAGATGGTTGTTTATTGCTCCATGTGTTTAGTTTAGCCATGCTGTGTATATGAATTAGAGTGGAGTTTCCAGCGGACCACTGACTTACAAAAATGATCGTCCATTGTTTGTATTAGTGGAGTGGTCACTGAGGGCTATGTTTGCCTTCAGTGAGACGCTCTGCACACACCTAGTATACACGGTGTTGCAGAAATTCGTCTCATATTTTGCAGACGAGCAGGCACCATTGGCCCGAAGCTGAAGGAAAACAATTGCGCATCAACTCTGACATTCGGCCTGCAGTGGATTCGAGCACTGAGCTACGATAACACACCAGTCGGCCAGCCAGGAGAACACTCCACCACAACACAACTCTTCAACTGAACACAGCTAAGTGCTAACGAAATCGTACACCAAAACTGTTTTAAACGGAATGTGCGATAGTCCCCTCCTCCAGAAACCGGAATAGGAGGACAGGCAGATCGAGTAGCACTAGGATGAAACAATAGCTGCAGATACCTATCAAGGACCGATCTATTCAAAGTGATATTTGGACATTTAAGTTAGTATATAGATTAGAAGATTTTATATAGAGTAGAGGAAATACATGTGTGATATTTACTGTTAACAAGTGGCTGGACTACCTATGTTTCATAGCCGTGTGAGAGCTAGTGTGTCAGTGAATCTCTTAACATTTTCTCTCTATCTTTGTAACCCAAGCCTAAACACAGACCGAGCTAAACTTATAAATGTATTAAGATTAGTTACCGGGAGATTAACTAGCGATCCCCATCGACGAAAGACGAGTGGGTAATAGCATTCCATTCACCTGTTTGTTACTTTTAGTTTTGAGTTTGCGGACCCCTTTCCAAACCTTCGACAGTTTCGCTTTCGAATTTAGCGTGGAGCAGAAACCTCTCCACGATTCTCTTCTCTTACTTTTGAAGAGCTGTCGGCATTGCGCTCGCAAACGTTGGTGGTTCTGTTTATTTTCAGAGCTTGGGTGCATGTACATCATTCTTAAAGCTTTTTTTACGAGCTTGCTGAAGTTTTTTATATTCATCATTGTGACGAGGCGTACAATCGAGCCCTGAGTCAGACAGCACCCACTCATCTCTCCCAACCATCCAGTCACCCCTAGGACGCGCGCTGGCTCATTCGCTTAAGCCCCGCCCCTCGGGCATCACGTTAAAGCCTGACACACAACCAGACTCGGTGTCAGTTGCAAGCCCTCCAGCCTTCAAGCCACAACAACTTGTCCGAAGACACGTCTCCATCGACTGGCGACCTCTGAGCTACGGCAGTACTCGTGTGCTTCACCCCGTCTTAGTCAAGACGGCTCCTGTGCAGGGCTCATACCCCAGCCTTGTATCATCTCTAAGTCGCTGACCCGCTGCAGGCCCCTGACAACCCAGGGAGTCAACGAGAAGCGTTCCCCCGAATTTCATCACTCCATAGACAGCTAGCAACGTAAGCTGAAATCTACGCCTGTACCTCAACCAAGATTGGCATCCTCGGTCATTGCGCAAGAAGAGTGACCGACTGACCTGCATTCCAAGTGACGCCACGCTAAGCCTGGTCAACTGTCCAACCAGACTATTTTGGAACAACCGCCGCCCTTCAATAACCAGCTAAGTTAATGACCCACGAGCATCACCACTCGAAGATCATCTGGCCAGAAACTATCCAGATACACTCTTGCCCTGTGATGATATCAGTCCACAGTAGCACTAGTACCCCCGAAATCATCCACCCAGAATATCTCCGAGCTACTCCCTACTGATACGGACGCTACCCCGTGACTCACTATTAGCATTACTCAATATAGACGACCCAATTCGATTTAATAAAACTTCCTAGTTAGAAATTGCACTTACCCAGACTGGCCTTTGTTTCCGAATTTCTCAACTAGTGTAGTATACCATCTTTCTCATCTACCCTTTGACTGTCTCTCATTTAGTTAGTAGCCCTAGCCTTAATCTCTTGAATGTCATCGCATCATTAGCCTAACAAAGGAGGTAATACAGCGCTAGAGATTAAGAGCTTACCCTCCATTCCCCCAACCCCTTTCTTTGTGACAATCATCAAACCAGAGTTTTTTAAGTGTATGAGGTTTTGATGAAGTTTGCGGAATGGACGGAATGGACTCCTTAACACTGTTTATAACTATGTCAGTATAGAGCTGTATTGGATCTATGGCATTCGAAAATTCCTGTTTCTTAGCACGTAACTGAACCTCAGACAGGTTGGAAAACAGGCTCCAGTTAGCTTGTTTCAGTTTCCACCTGCCATGAGTTTGCTCAAGGTTGTCTGAATCGTGTTTTAATAAAACCTAGAAATGATCGCTGCCATGAAGGTCTTCTAAAACTGTCCATTTAAAATCCAAAAGTAAGGAGGGATCACAGATCGAATTATCAATGTGGGATAAAGAAGCAGTTCTCGAACAGGAAAAAGTTGGAGCACCCTCGTTCAAAGTTACCAGATTCAATGAGTCTGAAATGTCTTCAATTATTTTCCCCTGAGAATCGGTACGATCACTACCCCACAGGGGAGAGCGTCGATTAAAGTCTCCCAACAACAAAAAAGGGGTAGGTAGCTGTTGGATCAAATTCTCAAGGTCATTTTTATTTACATTTATTGATGGGGTCAAATATATAGAACAAACCGTGAGGGATTTAAAAAGAGATACTCTGGCTGCAACTGCTGGTAAACTTGTATTAAGTGAATGTGACGGGGGTTTTATTGTTGCTGGGCTCTGCACAATGGACAATACCTCCTCGTCTTAGTCTATGGGGATAGCTAGTTATCTCCCTATGACTTAACTTTATACATTTATTTGTTTAGCTCGGTCTGTGTTTAGGCTGGGGGTATAAAGATAGAAAAATGGTAAAAGATCACTGTCACACTAGCTTTCACACGGCTATGAATCATTTGTAGTCCAGCCACTTGATAACAGTAAAAATCACACATTTATTTCTTCTACTCTATACACGACATTCGAAATACGATACTAACTTAAAAGTTCAATTGGTTCTGAGAATGGTTCGCTCGCTGATAGATCTAGGCAGCTACTTTATCTTCATCGGGCACTGGATGATTTCTGCCTTAATGGTCAGAGTTCTTGAAGAGTGGACTACTGTGGTCCTGTTTATCCAGAGTTTTAGTGCACTGTTTATTGTGGCACTTAACTGCGTGGTTGAAGCGCTGCGTTGAGGTCGGTAAAGCCTCAGCCGTCCCCTGCGTGGGATGTCTTTATTGTAAAGTGACTGGCTGGTGGAGGGCATTCAATTTTCCCACTAGGGTTGTTTCGGCAGATCTTTTATGCGGATTGGGGGTTGTCCGGTCCTGATTTGGCTCGGAAGAGCCCGCTGGACCTAAAGCAACAATCAATCAATCAATCAATTCTGGAACAAACTGTGTTGTCGTGGAGTCTTTGACTTTGTGGTTCGTCGGTTGGGCTATCTTCCCACAATGCTGGAGATGCCTCGGCAGCCAACTGTACTTGGTTTTGTCTTTTGCTGAGTTGGGCTCATGATATAACGCCTGCTCGTCTGTAACATAATGAGACGAAATTCTGCACAACCCTGTATACTAGGTCTGTGCAGAGCGTCTCACTGAAGACCAAGGTAGCCCTCAGTGATAGCTCCACATCTCTATACTTAAGTGACGAACATTCTGATAAGTCCGTGGTCCACTGGAATCTCCACTCTAATTTCCTATACATATATAAATATAAACCATGGCTAACTATACACATAAAGAACTAATAATATTATAAACATTCTTGGGTACAGCCACTGGTCTGCAGGTATACATATAAGTTAAACAACAGTGGATCCGTACATAATACAACATGGCGTCGGCCGGTCGTGATCGCCACGTGGACACGCAACGTGGGACTAACAATTCTTAAGCATTGCCAATTTCACAAACATAATTTCAACAATAATATAAATACATCACGATGAAACAGAAGTATGTTCATTTACCTATTTGACAATGTCAGGCCGTGGCTACTTGACTGAATTCGAATATTCAACAAGTACTGCTGTCTAATCTTCAAAAGGGGAAAGATTTCTGCTTGAGTGTACTGTGTACTGCTCATTGTTTCAAACTCGACTGACGTTCTATCCCTTTGCTGGAATCACCCAGAACTGGTTCTATCTAACCTAGCTGTGTTCTCATTGGATGAAAAATCCTAAGTGGCTATACAATTCGAAACTCAATTGTAGGCTGCGATGATGTCACCAACTGTGCTTGCATCAAGCTACAACTGTGCTACGCATGATCACTTCTGTCATCTGCTTTAGACTAACAGTAACCTTCTAAGCCTACACGGACTAAACAAGCAAAAGCTCAAAATGTGCAGAGTAAAACTATGCTCTTGTTACGGTGAAATTGGGTAAAATGGGATGTTTCTATGAATAAAGAGTGAAACGCCTCTAGAAGATATACAATCTAGAGACGAATAACCAGTAATATCTATAAGCTGTTTCTCTGATAAGAGAGTTTCCTGAATGGCCAACACTTCAGGTCGATGCTCTGTCAGCAGACAACACAGCTCCTCATAATTTGATCTTATCCCTCGTATATTCCACTGCAAAATAGCCATACAAATGAAGTAAAAGAAAACGAAATATTTCAATCTCTGAGAGGACAATTATGTCTCTTGAGTTTTCTGACCCTCATCCATCTCGTCATGGTCTATCAACTCCCCAAAACGGTTCTCCGTCTCGAGAGGTTGATGGTGCTTGGAAGAAAGGGGTCAAGGCATTTGAGTTTTCTTGGAACTCCCGGATCCCAAACTACCAGCAGGCTTCCTCCCCTTCTCCCCAGCACTGGTTCTTGGATATTCTTTCTCCCTCTTACCCTTCCCAACTTTTCCCTCTCCTCTTCTGACGCTCCCCAGCTGAGCCAATAAGATCCGGGCTGCCTTTGCGACCACCCGGTCACTGAAACCTGCCGCCGATGTTGTGGCGGCTTGAGGCATGGCATCCCTCGCGGCAGGTTTGACGGTTTAGACACGGCCGTCTGCATGTTGTGGGTGACGGTTTTGGACGTGACCGTCGGCACGTTCTCCAGTGTAGCTGATGGGGCTGGAGAACCAACCCCCCTTATGACCAAACAACGTGAGCATTTTCTCTAGATTGTCCATCCGCCTGCACAGTGCGTCATTTTATTCAGAGTGAGTTCCATTGCCGGGTGTGAACTAGGTTCCACATGGGGTGTGGAACCCACCACAGACACAAAGGAACGCTCTCGGATACCCGGACTCCTTTCCATGACCTTTTTTCTTGCGTCCCTGAAGGAGCACCTCTCAGTGGCCTGCACCTTTTGGATCTCCAGCTCCAACTGCCTCTGAGGGCAATCTTTGGAGCTGGAAGCATGCTGCCCCACGCAATTCACGCAGCAAATAGGATCCTTGCATGCGTTTTCGTGTTTATCCTTGGCGCATTCACGGCAAATTTCTTTGTTTTTACATGTCCCGCTACCATGGCCAAACCTTTGGCAGCGGAAGCAACGCAACGGTGATGAAATGAACGGTGTCACCTTCACCCGAAGGTATCCCACCTTGAGTGACTCCGGCAAATTGGCCATGGCAAAGGTCACAAAAAGTGTATTGGTGGGGATACGCTTGGGTCCTTTGGTGACAAAGACCCGCTGTACCGCTGTGACCCCCGGGTGGAATTTCCAATTCCGACATATCGATCAAGTCCTGACATCGGATGACTCCCTTGGAGGAATTCAACCGTCCATGCACAGTAACTTTGATTTGTCTGTCAACAAAGACGGTCAAATTCCTCTTTAGCAGACAATCTGATGCCCTTTTGGTTGAGCACTCCACCAGTTCAGATAGGCCCAATATCAAAGTTTTTTGACATCTTTGAAACCCACCGTGCAGACGGATTGGAAACCTTTATGGATGGCGAACGGGGACAGCTTGCCTAGTGGCATAGCCGGATCCGCCCCCTCCACAACCCAAAAACGAGTCCAGGCCCATCCACCCCAGATGCACAAGCTTTTTCCTTACGTCCATGTCACTGTCCGTGTCCCTGTCCGATTCGTCATCGAGTAGTCTTTTTTTGTTTGTTGATGCCATGTTATTAATTTGTTACTTCATCCCCCCTGCTCACCACCCACCACGGAGTCCAACAAGAGGATGCTTCCAAGCGGAAAATCCAGGAAGGGAGCGCACCAGGGCTACAGGGGGGGATATACACCCAGACAATCCCGCACTGCCACTACGGTCTTTTTCAAGTTTGACCCATGAGCCGCAGCCTTCTAGCAGAGCTAGGGCAATACACTACCAGCCGCTTGACTGACGAGGGCCACGCCAGCCTCCCGTCTAGGAGAAGTCCGGGCCAAAGAGATGTGTTAGTGTGAGGGACCGCAGTCCCTCAGTGACCTCAACCTTCAGGATCCCATTCTTCTTCGACACGGGTTGCCCTGCACGGCAAACGCAGGGGGCCAAGAGAAGGCCACAGAGAAAAAGGAGAGTAGGAAAAGAAGGAATGATGGGGAAAAGGAAGACAGGAAAAGTCCGGTAAGGCAGAAGAGAGGAAGTCAAAACTGCACAGTTTAGTGGGAGAATTTATGGGTGAAGAGAATATAGGTGAAAGGACCAATAAGACAGAAACAAGACAAAAGATAAGAAAAAGGGGTAGGCAACTTTGTCACCAAGCCAGAGAGAGGCTGGGGTCCACCCCCGGCACGCGGAGCCGAGCCCGTGGGGGCTAGCTTTACCGAAATTCACCATAGTTTGCAGATGGTTAGTTAGTACAGGGGGTCCTCGAGTTACGACGTTGATTCGTTCGTTGGACGCGTCGTAACCCGATTTCATCGTAAGTGGGAACGATAAAACACGTGAGAGAGATAGACGGCGTAAACAACCAAAATGGCGTATGTACAGTGACTGAGCGTATGAAGCGACGCCAGCGCAGGAACATCAAAGCGTATTCTTCCGCCGCTCGCCAGAAACTAGTTTCCTTTTGTTTACATCGCTTACGACGCTAAACCGCGTAAGACGGAACGACGCGTAATATTATTTATTATAGTTTTTATGGGGAGGAGCGTCGTAACCACGAAACATCGTACGTCGAGACCGGTGTAACCCGAGGACTTACTGTAATTGTTTATAGGGATACTTCTAACTACTGCTAAGCTTGTAGGAACGTTCTTATTTGTACTTTGTCAAAGGTCAAGGTTATTGTGCTTTACTATTTTTGACTCACATGCATAGCAATGTAAGTCTGGGTACTCACCCTCCCTTCTCTCTCCACAAACTCTCCCCACCCCCACCACCTCCCAAAAATTTAAATAAATACAAATTTATTAATATTAAACTTATGATTCTGTGAGGCATGATAGATATCAAAGAAGCACACATACTATGCAAATTTGGTCAACCTCATTCCAAGGTCAAGATCACTAGCTGGAGCTGTCCAAAGTCGGTTAGTATAGGTACTTTGAAATGACCTTGATCCTAAACTGTGAGAGATATATCAAAAAAATCCAAACTTGTCGTATTTAGAGATGATAGATTGACCTTTCATATGTGTTCCGTATTTGCGTTATCTTGAAGGTTAAGGTCATTTTAGACCTTGCAAAAACGTTAAAAAAAAAGGTAATCATACAGTGGAATGGCTGTATATTTAACCCAAAGTATGCAAGAACGTGGGGTTATTTGATCATACATTAGCATCAGAGGTCACGTGAAGATCCCAAGGTCAAGATCACTGAAGGTCAAGGTCATCCAAGGTCTTTTTTTTGGTGGTGGGGGGGGGAGGCAAAGAAAGGGGGGATTACAACTTTAACTGTAGTTATTTTGATCATACAGGTACCATGGGTGTAATTGGAGCCAGAGGTCAAGGTCACCTTAAGGTCAAGAGCATAAAAAGATCAAGTCGGTATTATTTTGCATTTTAATGCCACCGTTTCAGCTTTGATTTTTGTGGGCACTCAGTTTCATGTTAAATATTGCAAGTTCTACAAGGAGCATGCGAGTCATATGTGCTTTGCCCTTCTAGTCTAAACAAGTTTTGCGTTGTACCTGAAAATTAGGTTACCCGATGTGCTTGACTATATTTCAAATAATGGCTCATCATTTGATGTTTCCATTAACTTCGTTAGGAGAAAGCCGATGAAACAATATCGCCAAGAAAAATATTTAATTTTTATTCGTGTATGTCTTTTCCATCAAAATGATAAGACACGCACAAACACACACACACACACACACACACACACACACACACACACACACCTTTGTCTTTGGGCACATGTGCTGACGCACAGTCCTACACCTGATTCTGGTGACTTCTTTATTTTAAGGTTTAGGTGTGAAATGACAACATCACTGTAATCAGTTTTTTCTCCTGATTCTAACTGTGTACTGTTTTTCATCCTGTAATCAAAACTGACAAAGTGAAACTTTACGAACATACTGAAGACCACGTGAGTGTTCTTCTGGTGACCATTCAAGAGGACATGTGAAGACCACAGGCCAATAGTTTTTATATTCAAACTGAAGACACCGGAGTGTTTCAGTTCCCGCCAAATTTTAGGCGACCACACAATATTGATTTAAATAGTAAATCTGACGACAGTTCTGTGTGTAGGTTCCCGCCTAATTTTAGGCGACCATACATATTGACTTACATAGCAAATCTGACGACAGTACTGTGTTAAGTTTCCAGCCTAATTTGTGAAGATTACACATAATATTGATTTACACAGTAAATCTGTAGACAGTGGTGTGTTTAGTTTATCCTAACCCCACACCCCTTATTTTTTTGGCGACCACCTGTACGGACTTAGTAGATCTGTTGACTGTTTGTGTTTGACTTCCTGCAAAATGTTTGATGACCACACACATGGATCTATTTACTAAATCTGTCGACAAATGTACGCTTACGTTCCCGCGTAATTTGTGGCGAACGCACATATAGACTTACGTAGTAAATCTGTTTACATGACATGTGTTTACATTCTCACTATGGCTTTCGTTACCACACGTTGGTTTATGCATTAATAAATTTGTTTTAGTGGTATCAACGCGTGGATGCCGTTGTTTGCTATTTCACTTTTTTAAATTCTATAATACGAAGAGTATAACAATGTTCTGCATGTAGTTTGTTGCTTCCATTTTCACTATTTTCATCCTAAAGAAGAACCATTCGTGGAAGGAGAAGAAAAAGAAGAGGAACAAGAAGGAAAACAAAAAAGAGGAACAATAACAAAAACAAGAAGAACAAGAAGAAGAAGAGAGCAACAAAAACAACTTTAAAGGAGGTTGTATGACAGCAATGACAGTATGTTTGTATGTGCACAGGATCTAGGACAGAGGCCACAACAGAAAGAGTGGAATCATCAAAACTGAGCAAGACAAGTCTTAATACAAATAGGGCGTTTATTACACAAATAGGGCGTTTATTACAACTGCACCGAAAAATGAGTTTTACATACATTTATTGATTAAAAGTCTTAAAATGAACAAACTTGATGCCAAAATGTGCTGTTATATATAACCAACAAGCCTCTTTTGATGGGAAAAAGGTTTAACATACACTGCATGTATTACATCTTGTGACGGTTTTAGACATTGTTTGAACAGGTTCTATTTTTAAAAACATTCCCAATTGAAAAAAATAGTATTAAAAAAACAACGCGTACGCTGTCTACACATCAGTACAGTATTCAATAAAATAGAGTACGCTGGTTAAACGATCGTCTGTGGTGCTCCAACAACTTTCGAGCTACAGGATAGGATAGGATAGGATTGGATTCAATAACGCCTTGTAAACAGTATATAAACATCAGCGTTCAATAACACTGTATACATATTAGTGATCAATAACACCTTGTAGTTAGTTAGTTATTCATTGCTTACAGGCTCCAGCGGACTGCAAAGAGTCGAATCAGGACCACAAAATAAAGCCCACAACTTGGCTGAAAGAGGACTCAACCCTGATCTGCATAAAAGATCTGCCGAAACAACCCTAGTGATAAAACTGAAGGCACTCCACCAGCCGGTCACTTTACAATAAAGGCATCCCACGCATGGGACGCTGAGGCTATGCTCTAATTTATCGAACCCCCCTTTACAAAAACAAAATAGAATATAAACATCATTATAAAATATCAACAAAACACATACATATAAAATGCCTACATTGCCAAATAATAACATCGTAGGAAGCCCCAGTGACCACCTGGCAGAAAGCGTCCAATATTTCCAAGCTGATCCAACAGACCTCACACACAAATGAGGAGTTTTGTCCCGGAAGAGTTTTGAAGAAAAAAGGTAGGTGACTGATCTAGCGAAGAAGAAGATAGTATAATAGATTGAAAGAACATAATAGGAATGAGAAAGAACAAAGAAGAAAGACAGCGACAGTGGGAATTTAAAGCTCTAAATTTCCAGAAAGTGGGGATACTATTTATACTGAAACCCCCGGCACTCCCAAGAAGGGGGGGGGGGAGGGGGAGGGGGGGGGACAGGTGGGGGAGGGGGAGAGGGAGGAGGAGAGAAAGAGAGAGAGAGAGAGATGTCTCAATGTCTAACCAGCTTCAACACTGTAACTGTAGTTTCTGACAAATTAACAAACAAACAAACTATAAAATGTATATGGGCAAAGCCCACTAACTCGCATACTCCTTATGGAACTCGCAATATTTAACATGAAAATGAGTGCCCAGAAAGAGAAAAAAAAAAGAAATGGTGGCATTAAAATGCAAAGATTTCGATCTTTCTATGCTCTTGACCTTGAGATGACCTTGACCTTCGGCTCGAAGAAGAAAAAGAAGAAGAAAAAAGTAATTAAAATAAAAATTAAAATACCAAAGGCCAAACAAATAAAAATTAAAGGATTCTTTTTTTTCCCTTTTGCGGGAATTATTTTTCAATTCAGAATAGTATGTATAACTTCAAAAGGAAGGGAGACAAGCAAATACAAACGAAAAATTTAAAAAAAAAATGAAGTGGTGGCATTAAAATGCAAAGATTTTGATCTTTCTATGCTCTTGACCTTGAGATTACCTTGACCTTCGGCTCGAAATACATTCATGTAATATCAAATAAACTAAAACAAAAGTTGTATTATGCCAAAAATAATATGTTTTTGCAAAGCCTAAAATGACCTTGATCTTCAAGATCAGCGCAAAACGGAACATATGAAAGATCAATCTCTCATCCCTAAGTGCAATTTTGGACTCTCATAGTTTAGGGTCAAAGTACCTAAATTAACCGACTTTGGACATACCAATGTGACCTTGGACCTTGGAGTGAGGTTGACCAAATTTGTATTGTACGTGTATCTCATTGATATTTATCATGCTTCAAAAAATCGGAAGTTCAATATTATTAACCAAGAAAAAAAAAAGTGAAATTTTCTTTTTTAAAAAAAAGTCATTTTCTTACTAACATTATTTTGTTGACCCTGTGACCTTGACCTTGAAGTGAAGTCATTCATTCGCTGATCATTTATAATGTCTCATGGGTATACACCATAACTTACCCTGTTTGAGTTTGGTAGCTGAAATAGGTTCTGAGATATTAATCCACTTGCACGTTTTGCACAGACAGACGGCGGACAGCGGACGGACATTTTTTTAAATGTCATTTTTGAACTATGTAGGATTCATCTCGCACAGATTTGCAAAATATGTATTTTTTGTTTTGTTTTGGGGTGAGTACATAGACTCACATTGCTATGCATGCAAGTAAAAAATTGGCTAATAACTTTCCGCTCTTACCACCTTGGACCTTCACCTGAAAAATGTAACCACCACTTATTTTACAGACCCTAGAAGTAATACCATCGTGTATAGTTTGGTAGGAATTCATAAGACAGTTTATAAGGGGAAAAAAAGCCCAAGTTCATATTTTTAACAGTTGGTCTGACAGACAAATGGGGCACAGTGGAAGAAGACACCGAAAACTGACATGACTTTTATTCCTGCACGGATGACAATTGAATGCATGTACTGCCAAATAAAACTAAAAGCAACAGTTCCAACGCTTCACTAGACAAGTAATAACCAGTTTCTCTCAACTGAAAAAATAAACAATAACAAAATAAATCAAATCAAGCCATGACGGTTTCAACAAGGTATTCAAATGTACAAAAATTAGATTGTAAAATAAAAATAAAATAAAAAGCATTTTAAAACCTCTCTCAGTTTTACCAAAAACTACTAAAAACCACAGGCTATATATTTTACCTATGCCAGTTTTACTCAAACCAATAAGAACACATAAGCTATCTTCTGGCCATAAATTGCAACAGATGAGTACTATCGTCAATCAAAGCTTCACGCCCAAGTTATAACAACAGCAACAAATCTTAGTGTTCCCGCAGTGAGCAAACAAAATGTATTAAACAACAAAATGCCTCACACCTACAATACAGTGCAATTCATTGACTATATATAGATTAGGCCTAGCCTTGGCATACAGCTTAGACCCTATCACTATTTCAACACAAACAACTCTACCAAATAACTACACGTCTCAGTAAAGAAGCAGGATTTGGTGCATTTAGTAAGAAAATGACCCATCAAAAACCTCCTTAGTAGATCAAATGATGCTCTGTTAGACCCTACCTGTGCGCCACACATTGTTTGATGTACTTGAGCCGCTAAGCTTCTGCAAACTAGATATAAACGGATGTCTTAACGGTAATTTAGCTAGTAGTGTAGGACAATACATTTGACTCGTCTATTTAAAGCATTCGATCAATCATTCACTGAATCAGTCAATAACATTGTTTCGACATTAAGCAGCCCGTGGACTGATTCAGCGGCTCAAAATAATCTGCCTAACATGATCTTTGACATTCTTCCATGATCTCTTTGAAAGCACTGCCACTTGCTTTTGTACTTTCTCAATGTCTGCTTTACCCGGGAGTCGTCCCCTGAGCAGGAACATTGAAAAATGGACTTTCACCGCTTCATTTTCTTCAGGTGTCCATTTCCTTCTGACGGCAATCCTCCTCCGCTTTGATGTGTGACCTAAAACAGCAGTGAAAAAATAAAAATGCAAAGTGGATAATCCCATTACATCCGATATAAATCTGCAAAATGCCATTACATTAGAAATAAAAGGTACCGGAGCACAAACTCCAGTTCAGAGAAATCCATAGGGCCCATCACACAACCCAAAAATAATTGAAACTATACAAGGCATGCTCATATGACTTACATGCAGAGTCTCACAACATTATTAATGACTCCCAATACCTGTGACCGTTACCAAGAAGGTTCAAATTTACATCATTATACCTAATAAGGTACATGAAACAATGAGATTAAAAAAAGTAAAAGCGGTATCTTTCTAGACAACAGTTTCTAAAACTGTGACCTTGACCTTAATTTGTTCGCCAAATGACACGACCACATCAAGTTTAGCTGCAATACATGTAATACCTCCCACACTGCATTACAAGCAATACTACGATTATCAGTGGGTGTACTGAATGGCAGGGTGCCTATCCGTAATAGTCAGCTCCATAAGCATAGCACAAACCAACCACTGCATCCTCGCCCCATAAGTCAAGGATACGATACGAATAGCTCTGAATCCCTCAACTCTGGGCAGGCAAAAAATGCAAGAAATCCTCATCTTCATCATCCTCATCATCATCCTCATCATCATCCTCCTCCTCCTCCTCATCATCATCATCATCATCATCATCATCATAAAACAGTCAATGGTTGACGCTGAATATTAACCTGAGGTGGATGCTGAACAGGAAACCCTGGCCTGAGCTACGGCTGGTGACTTTTCCAAACAGTCTTCAGCTTCTGCTTCAAACTGTTCATCGTCCACAACTAAAAACAAAATGAAGAATAGAAAACAGTGACAGGCTGTACCCTTTCTTCTCTATTACTCAGAACGAAATAGGTTTGTTTTACTCAAGTAGTCTTTCTTTTTCCTGTGACAATGATGCAGAAAACGTACAATAGAGTGGGTGGATGGGGTTGGGTTGAGGGTGGGTGGTAAAACATTCTGGTTGGAAATCACGTCATTAAAATTGTCAGTGACGGTATAACTATAAGCATGTACATGATTGACACTGAAGGGGTATGGAAACGTACTGAATTTTTGTTAAAGATGTATAGTTACGTAAAGGTTTGGCACCAGTGTTTGAAGTGTAATTACTTGCTGAATTAGACCAACTACCAAGTCAAAGTGCAGCGTTCTCCTTGTCCCTCCCCAATCCCACCCTTTTGCCTTTATCTCTCCATCTCTGTGTATCGTAGTATTTGGTGACCAATAATTACTCACAACGAAACTGCAAATTTAAAATACCACGCAAAAAGTCGCATAACACTGCAAAGCTGCTTGAAGTCGTTTACACAGGCTGCTGTCTTCACAGAGGGTGTACAAACTCTGTTTTTTGGAATTGGGGACATGAAAACTCCAACAACATTTTTCCACTCTTTCCTTACAAAAATGTGTATGTCATAACAAAACAAAACAAACAAACAAACCCAAAAAAAAAAAAAAAATTAAGGATAAATCTAATTACCACCACCAACAACAACAACAACAACAACAACAACAACAACAACAACAACGCTAACCATGTGTAGTACTTGTGTACGCGCGTCTAGGGCGACGTGGGTTCGAATCCTGACTTCAGCAAACTATTTTTGATTGCTGGATAGTAGTGGCCAGCGCTTTGAGAAGCTCTCTGAGCTTATAAGTGCGCTATATAAGAGAAATTTCTTTCTTTTTCTTTGCAACAACCGAAATTATACAAAAGATCGGGTTTGTTTGTTTGTTTTTAAATCGGCAAACTGAAAATTAACCTGAGGTGGTAGTTGAACACGAAGTCGTGGCTTCAGCTACAGCCGGTGACATCTCCATACTGTCTACATCTTCTGCTTCAGGCTGTTCATCGTCCAGAACTAAAATCAAAGTCAAGAGAGAAATAAAAAACAAACATTTTAGTATTTTACTACAGTACCCTTTAATTATCTATCTCACTCTCTCTCCCTCATATTCCTCATTTTCTACTCCCTCCCTCTATTTGTTTCTCTTTGTCCCTAGGAGGGCACTCCATTATAGATTTTTTTTAAAAAGCTCTGTCTCAGCGACTGCCGACATATATATATATATATATATATATATATATATATATATATATATAT
The DNA here is from genome assembly GCA_036898135.1 of Oncomelania hupensis. NCBI lineage: Eukaryota > Metazoa > Mollusca > Gastropoda > Littorinimorpha > Pomatiopsidae > Oncomelania > Oncomelania hupensis. Next base: position 19,287,427 of record CM072520.1, read on the forward strand.
ATATATATATATATATATATATATATATATATATATATATATATATATATATATATATATATATATATATAACACATTATTATTATTTTATTTTTATTTTTATTTTATTGTATTTTTTTTAATTATTATTAAGATGATGGTGATAACCATTTGTAACGTCTCTATCACCTTCCAAGAATAGTGTTGGTGATATCTCAATACAAAGTACAAATAAAAAAAATATAAATAAATTGGTTATACATACCATCATCTACAGTGACGTTGACGTCGTCCAAACTCTTTCCACGAAAGGAAGCAAGCTCTCCTTTCTCAACGGCCAGCAACAACTTTGCAATCTTGGCTGCTTGAAAGGTCTGCTCCGGAAGCCGATAGAATTGTCTATGAACACGTACGTCGTGGCCCATAAAATCTGCCAGTATGTCAAGCTCATGATCCTTCAAATTCACAATTTGGGAAATGGTGGCAATCTGCTTCCTCAACTTTGTTGATGTCAGGGTTTCTGGATGCTTCACACATGCGTCAGCTGCTGCTTCACGGATGCTATCACTGCCTCGAATGTGACCAAGAGAACAGTTTAACCTGGCAAATAAATACGGGTTATCCGGACTGACGCCCGCTTTATCTCTAAAATCGACCAGCGTTGTCAGGGATTTCTTCATTGATTCAGTCAAAAGGATGGGCACTGTTCTGCCCCTTTTTCCAGTGACTTCAATCCTGGTAAGGCTTTTGCACAACTTTTGTTCAAATATTGTGAAAGCAGATTTCAAAATCTCATCATCATGATATTGGCTGTGCCCGGTGAAGTCAGCAACTTTCATCTTTGAAACCTCACCTTGTCGGCGACGATTGAACATGATAATTTGAGCAAGAGTTGCTGAACAGAGGTCCCGCCAGCTTTCAGTCAGTGCGTATGCAGACCCAGGATCTGATTTTAAAATGTTTATGCATCTTTTCACGGCATCATCCAGATGATTTGACAAAGATACAACGTCTGCAGTGACCGGTAACAAGGCTGGCGAATTCATTTTCTTCTTTGTGAGTGTTCTAATAGCATGGTGTGTGATTTTCTGATTCCATGACAGCTCCATGACTTTGATAAACTGACTGGCTTTGTGTTCTTCAACTGTGTCTAGCTTTTGTACTGACTCTGACTGCTGCAGCAAAGCACACTTCTTCATGCATATGCCGACATTTTTGGCCAAAGATGGCTTCACATATTCCTGGCTACATTTATCGTACCCACATAGAACTCTTGTTGCGCATACAAACGCATCAAATTTTTCTGGAGAAATGCACTCAGCCAAAGACGCATTTTCATTGCCAAGAATGTGACGCATTTCAATCAGCACCTTTGCAACATTTCTCATTTGTGACCGAATGTAGTTGTGCAAATCTTTATCATGCCCATTTCTCTCAAATTCCATTTGAGCAAACTTCAAAATTAGCTTATCTGAACGAACCACACGAGAGACAGCATCACCGCTGAATGACATGAGAAACTTTGCAAACATGGAATCTTCTGGCTGATTGGGGAGCAGACACTGGCCACTCCTCACTCTTGAGCTTGCTTTGGTTTTGCGTTCACTATTGGAACTAGAAAATGGACATGCATGCCTGTACAACAATGTCTTCCTGTAATATCCATAGCAATCCGGGCATGGCACATAGTCAGAGTGATGAGCACTTTCTTTTTGTGAGGAAGGCCTGTGTACCACCAACAAAGATCCTTGGCCATCCTTTAAGACCTTCACATTATGAATGTGATTTCCTATATTTCTCATTTTTATCAGCAGTTTGTCTTTCTCTTTTGTATCTTTACTGTGTGCATACTCCCTGACACGTTCCTCGCCTGAATGCATTGTCAGCAAATGTCTTGGAAGACGTTTCTGTGGTTTTTCGCAGTATGCACAAATCCAACTCTTTTTGTCTTCAGATGACTGAACAGTTATTGTAGAACTTACACTGGCACCTTCGCGAGTATGCTCACTAGCAGAACTCTTCTGCAGTTTGTCTGACTGCTCTTTTGTACAAGCTGTGCCTGCTTTTGCTATGTGGAATTCGGATGACTGAACACAGCATTCTTTGCCACCTTTGTTATCATACACAGGAACAGCAGTAGTCACAGTGGAACTCATCGGTAATTTGACTGGCTGCTCTTTTCCTGGGAAGTCGTCATTTTCACTTTCAGGGTCTGTAGGTGGGATTACATTTTCAGAATTAGCAGTAGAACCAGAAGAGTCACTCTCTGTATCACTATCAGGAACAAAAATAGGATCAACATCGCTATCTGCATCCTGCAATTCGTCTGATGACCCAGAACTGAAGAGTGATTCACTGTGAAAACCGCTGGAGCAATCCTGTTTAAAAACAAAAGAAAACAAACGAATAAAAATCCTAATGAAACGAATGAGAGAACGAAAGAAACGACGAAAAGGGCATCAACTATGTATGACTGACCTATACACATTAAACAAAACTAATGGTTATTTTAAGGGTGTTGGGGACGTTGAAATCAAAGTGGATAGAATTTCCTTAAATGAGGTTTATTTTAAAGCACACATCCTGAGAATACATAAAATGCAAAACAAAACAATAAAAGCAGTGGTGTAGCTAGGGATTTGGGGGCCCGGGGGGGCTTGGCCTCTTTGGGGGCCCCTGCATTTTAACATTCGACATCATGACATGAGATAATGTACTTAATAAATATATGTCTAAATTCACTAACTTATACAACAACGTGAATACCAAGATTACATGGCGGTGGCGTAATATTTGATATTTAAGTAAAAAAAAAATTAGCACTCTCTTTTGGGGGCCCGTTTCAAGTGGGGGCCCGGGGGTATTTTGAATTTGGACACCCCCTCTCCCCCCCCCGCCCCCATCCCCTAGCTACGCCACTGAATAAAAGTATATCATGCCGTGCTATTTTTCAAGTTGGAACATAATTTCTGAACTGAAGGGTGGCAACCTTGAGAGAAAAGTAGTATACTAGTTATCAACTGCACGGATAGAATTAAAATGACGATCTGAGCATGACAATCTCCAGCAAGGTAAGAAGTATGCTTTGTAAGTAAATTTCAAACATTTTTGTGATAGAAAATTAAATTTCAGTGAGAACAATGCAATTTTGAACCTATCTGAAATTAAAGCTAGGCACAATCATTATTATCATGTTATTCACACAAAACTAAAACACAGGTCGCCAAGCTAAATTTTGACCTATAGAGAGGTTATACTTAATACACCCCTTAGCGATCTAGCAGTTTTGGGCCCAGACCAGAGTTTACAATAAAAGTGTAATCAGAATGTTTTGAAACTTTACAGATATATTAGTTTCATTATCATCTTGTTACAATCCCTCTTTAAAGGTTAGAGTGCTTAGTTTGCATTATGTCTGTATCTGTGTCTGCTTGAATCACAGGCGCTTGTATCTGGACACGCGAGCGCCTATGCCTGTGACGCGTCTCCCTTTGGTTATCTGTGCTAGCCTGTTTGTTTCTTGATCTCCGGTGTTAACGGTCCAATTGAGCTGAAAATTGCTTTATTCAATGCTAGGTAGATGCTCACTGAGAAGGGAATTCCTGTTTTCCCCTCAAGCGACGCGGCCGCAATGCAGCGCCACAAATCAAAGTCGGATATCAGCGGCGTTTATTGTCCGTGGGAAATGAACTTTGGGAAACAGATTTTGTAGGGTACCAGGTCAGTGACCACCAAAAATAGCAATGACATACTCCAAATGCGGCAATATGTATCAATCTCACGCTTACGCGCACATATTATTGTTAATACATTCAGGGAACAGTGTTTTCTTTCTTGTCATTTCTACTTCGAAAGCGCACCTTGCTTTCGACCAACCGATTTTTCTATTCATGATCTTTCCATCGTGATAATATTTGGTAATTATATATGTTATCATATACCTCCATATAAAAATATCTGGATCTGCTCGGAGAATGAGCATAAAGGGCTGGAAACAAGCACAGGCCTTTTGGTATGTCGTCAGCGCATATCTGACGTCATCCCTTGCAGGCTGACATTGTTAAAAAAAAAAAAAAAAAAAAAACTGTTCTGCACAGCACATCTATGTCTAGATTCATTTCTAGTCCCAACGCTGTGATTGCCTATACAGTTTAGTTTCTGCTGATGTAAAATGGAAACAACACTGCTCGTCGTGCAGGCACCTAGATCTAAATGAACACATGTCAACATCAAACGGCAACATTCTCACACTAACGAAAGGAATTCACTTACTATTGGTTAACCTCACCCGGGAACAAACGAGTAAAAAAATACACAGTTTTTGCATTTTTACATCCTCATTTACACTGATCGGGTAAACAAAATCTTTTTTGGCAATTCACGCTTTGTTTCTTTACAAGCAAATGCCGTCACATCATCACCGAACTGAGTGATTTCATTTGAGTACTCTTAGCATGTGTGCAACGAAAATAATTCGATCTAGAAGGGCAAAGCCAATATGACTCACATGCTCCTTATGGAACTTGCAATATTTAACATGAAAATGAGTGCCACTCTAGCCCTAATCCTAACCCAAATTCTAACTGTAATCCTAACGCTAAATATCAACATTTGCCGTAAAAATTGTATTCCGTATCTTTGCGTAATAATACAATTATGAATGAGCAAAACGATGACCAAATCGACGTACATGCTCCTAATATGACCACAAGAATTTGGGCTTTTATCTGTACAACTTCGCCTTGTGGGTTCGGGCACTGAATAGAATAGACCCAACGTTCCCCGGCGTGTTGTAAGAGGCGGATAACAGGGGTGATGTCAGCACGGCATCACTGGGCGAAAGTCTTCTATACAGAAGTCACCGGCCAGGACGGAGGAACCTCATGTTACTACAGGTTCAACGACCACGTGCTCGGGGCCAAGGCGAGCCACACTGTATTCGTGGAAATCGGCTGTGGCCAACAGCCTGAAGAAGATTTGGCCCTGCCAGGCAGGTCTTTCTTGCCCAAGACACACTGCATGATCAATAGAACCATTCACTCCATACCAGATCGGTCATCGCCCGTGTCACCATGGCCCTCGCCTTCCGTTGGCCACCAGGACGGATGTGATAAGTGTGCTACTGATGGACAAATTAGCAAGATCCGCACGAGATACAACATCGTCATAGGAACCTGGAATATCAAGACCCTAAATGCGGAAGGACAATTAGAAGAACTGGCCCACGAGCTGGATTACTATCGACGGAACGTTTTAGGTATCAGCAAACTGCGCTGGAAAGACCTAGGTCAAACAACGACAAAGGCCACAAGCTTTATTTCAGCGGTAGAGATGACAAGCACGAACACGGCGTTGGATTCTTGGTCCACAAGAACATTCTACTTCTAGCCACTGTCATGGGTTGCCGCCCAGTCTCCAGTAGACTCATTACCATCCGTCTGAGAGCAGCCCCTTTCAACATCACTATCATCCAGACCTATGCCCCAACATTAGACTATGACGACAGCGAAGTGGAGGATTTCTATGAAAATCTACAGGCTGTCCTTGACCATGTGCCGAAAAAGGACATAGTCATAGTGCAAGGCGACTGGAATGCCAATGTTGGCCAAGATGCGCACAACAACTGGGGAGACACATGATTGTGGACCCCACTGCAACAATGAGACAAATAACAGGGGTCTGAGACTGTTGGTGTTTGCCAGATACAACAATTTGATACTGGCAAACACGCTTGGTCTCCACAAAAAAATCCAGACGACGGACTAGGCACAGCTCTGGCGGGGAGCATCACAAGCAGATCGACTACATCATGGTCAAGAAACGCTTCAGATCAAGCGTCAAAATTGGCAGGACACGCACTTTTCCAGGAGCAGACATCGGAAGTGACCACGATCTCGTGATCATATCTTTCCTGCTCCACTTGAAGAGAGTAAACACAGCAAAGTGCACTAGACTGAAGTTCGACCTGGACAAACTGCAATACCCGGAGGTGGTAGAAATATTTCAGGCCACAATTGGAGGGAAATTTTCACCACTGCTCATTTTGGGAGCTGGTGAAGTAGATTCAACACCATGACCACCACCTTCAACTCAGCTGTGAAAGATGCCGCCACTGAGATCTTTGGCAAGCACCGGCCAAAGAAGAAGCCGTGGATCACACCTGAACGTTCGGACCTGTGTGATAAACGAAGAGAGATGAAGAAGAAAAAGTACACCTCACAGCGAGCTGATGTCTACCGAAAATTCAACAATGACATCCGAAAAGGCATGCGCACAGCAAAGGAGAACTGGATAGAAGATCAATGCCAGACAATAGAGAACAGTCTGAACAAGAACAACTGCAAGAAGGCCTACCAGATTGTGAAGCGTCTGAGAAGTGTTAAACAGCTCAATGTCTCCACGATCCAAAGCAAACAACATCTATATCATGTGTTCGTAGACTTCAAGAAGGCGTTTGACCGAGTCTGGCATTCGTCTCTGTGGGCAACCATGAGAGTGTACAACATCAGCCATAAAATGATTGAAGTCATCAAACGCCTGTATGACAAGGCTACCAGTGCAGTCCTCCATAACAGCACCATCGGAAACTGGTTCAGAACAACAGTTGGTGTGCGTCAAGGATGCCTACTCTCTCCAACACTCTTCAACATCTTCCTAGAGCGCATCATGTCAGATGCCCTTGCAGATCACGAAGACACAGTCAGCATAGCGGGTAGAGCAATCTCCAACCTTCGTTTTGCGGATGTCATTGATGGATTGGCTGGAGAGGAACAAGAACTTGAACAACTGGTACAGAGGCTTGACACCACCTCTAGAGTCTATGGAATGGAAATAAGTGCAGTGAAGACCAGCAACATCTATGATGACCAACAACACCAATGGCATCAACACGGAGATCAAAGTCCAAGGCCAATCCCTCAACACAGTGCATAGCTTCAAATATTTAGGAGGCATTGTATCAGACAATGGGTCCCGACAAGAAGTCCTCTCCAGGAGCGCACAGGCAACTGCTGCCCTGGCAAGGTTGAAGCCCATTTGGAAAGACATTCAGTCTACATTCTAAGGTAAGACTGCTGCGCTCCCTTGTCATCTCCATCTTCCTATATGCTTGCGAAGCATTGACCCTCACAGCAGATCTACAGCGAAGAATACAAAGCATGGAGATGAGGTGCTACAGAAGACTTTTGGGCATTTCCTATACCCAGCAAATCACCAACGACGAAGTCCGACAGACCATCACACAAACCATTGGACAACACGATGACATGCTCACAGTGGTGAAGAAACGGAAACTCGGATGGTATGGCCACGTCACCAGATCATCAGGCCTTGCAAAGACCATTCTGCAAGGCACAGTGCAAGGAGGTAGAAGAAGATGGAGACCGAAAAAGAGGTGGGAGACAACATTCGAGAATGGACTGGTTTGACACTCAGCGATGTCATCAGGGTTGTTGAGGACAGAGAAAGATGGAGTACGCTGGTTAAATTATCATCTGTGGTGCCCCTACGACCTCTGAGTTACGGGATGAGATAGGATAGGATTAAACTAGGAGATTGTGTGGGTACTTAAACTGACAGTGCAATGCGGTGGCCTTGCCCGGGGTTTTCCGATTAGGATGCAGCTGACCCGATCGTGGCTGCGTGTACATTTGTATTAATACTTCAGTTTCGTTCATTATCGATCAATGACGTATTTCTAGTCATAAACTTTGCATGTTGCGCTTTGTTGTTATGTTTTGATAAGAAAATTAATGTGATCGTAAATCAGCGTACACAAATCTACATCTTTATTTATACATGTGTCTGGTACATCGTAAGAACCACTTTCTGCTGGCTACAACATTGTCCTTCAGTAAAGAAGTCGGATATTTTAGCTTCCATTGATTGTTTTGATCCAGACGAAACGATGGGTAAGCAGGGCAGGGGTGGAAAGAGGGGGAAGAGGAGGGGAATATTAGGGTAAGGTACATGACATGGTTCCTAATTTATTTTAAAGGAAACCAGCAGGCCTATTTTTTGTAAGTTGTTCATTTTGAAGCAATAATGGTATTGGATGCAGTCAATCTAACTTTCAAATATAATTAGAAGGGGCAAAGCCTATATGGCTCACACGCTGCTTACAGAACTTGCAATATTTAACATGAACATTACTGCCCAGAAAAAAATGAAACAGTGTGGCAATAAAATGCACAGTAATACCATACCGACTTTGAATTTGATCTTTGATCTTCCTCTGCTCTTGACCTTAAAATGACCTTGACCTCCGGATCCAAACACGTATGTAATATCAAATGTACTACAGCAAAAGTTGTATTCCTATCCCGTAACTCGAAGGTCGTAGGGGCACCACAGATGATCATTTCACCAGCTGTTGTATTATGCCAAAAAAAAAAAAAAAAAAAAAAAGTGACCTTGGGATGACCTTCACCTTTATGCGACCTGTCATGCTCATGTATGATCAAATAACCCAATGTTGTTGCATACTATGGGTTAAATAGAGCTATTTCACTGTACGATGACATTTGTGTATGTTTTTGCAAGGCCTAAAATGGCCTTGACCTTCAAGATCAACGCAAAAACGGAACATGTATGAAAGATCAATCTATTATTCCTAAATACAACAAGTTTGAAATTTATATCTTTGATAGTTTAGGGTCAAGATCACTTCAAAGTACCTATACTAGCCTTTGAACAGCTCCAGTGATCTTCACTTGGGAGAGAGGTTGAACAAATGTGCATAAGATGTGTGCCTCATTGATATCTATCATGCACCCAAAAATCATAAGTTCAATATTAATAACTTGGGGGAAAAAAGTTTTTATTTTTTGACTAACATTATTTTGGCGACCCTATGACCTTGATCTTGAAGTGACGTAATTCATTCACTTATCATTTATGACGTCTCATGTCTGGTCAAGTTTGGTTGTGATAGTCAAAATAGATTCTGAGATAGTAATCCACTTGCAAATTTTGCACGCTTAGACGGCGGACGGAAGACAGAAAGACCGACGGACATCCCCCCCCCCCCCCCCCACCCCCCAAAAAAAAGAAAAAAAAAGAAGTAATTTGTGGACTATTTAGGACTCATCTCGCACATATTTGCAAACACCTGGAAACATTTTGTTTGTTTGGGGAGAGGGGAGGAGAGAGGAGAAGGGGCGAGCTCAGGTTAGTGGTGAGTATGCATGTGAGCCAAACATTGATTTCTTTGCCTTCTATAATAGCGATTTTTTCAGATAGCCCCGTATTATTATTATTATTATTATTATTATTATTATTATTATTATTATTATTATTATTATTATTATTAAAGCAACTAAAATAAAGAGTTTATTTATGTTAAAAAGCACATCCTTGCAGATTTACCTCTAGTAATCAATAGTATTTCTTGAGGGTCGGCGTTCAACTCAGCGAGAGAGAGAGAGAGAGAGAGAGAGAGAGAGAGAGAGAGAGAGACGATAGCAGAGAAAACAAAGAGCGCTGCCTCGAAGAGATTAACATGGGATAACCTGCAGACGAGCCACAGCAGGTGCTGCACTTCTACCACAGACTGACTGACAGCAGCCAAACACACTTGTTTTGATTTGGATGCATATATAATCTTTTCTCTTTATGATGATCACATGGCATCAACAGAAATAATGTACTTACCATTTCAAGTTCTGCCACTTCTCCTTCTTCTTCTTCTCCTTCACCCTCTGGCTTGTCCTATATTACAGATGATGCAAACAACAATTGTGATTTCATTATGCATTTAGTGACTGTGTTCTGTAAAGCCCCAACACAACATGTAATCACCCACCCCCACGTCCTTCTTTTTTTTTGCTTTGGTAAAAATATTGGAGTGGGGGTGGTTTTGGGGATAAATGTTTCTCTTCCTTCCCTCCCCCCACACTCACACATCTCCCCGAGTGCGATGTTCTGGGTTCCCCTTCCCTCTTCTGGCTTTTAATCAAGGCAGGCGTAATGACCAAAGCCTCTCAAGAATTGGGAGGTTTTTCAGGTGAGGCAACAAACTATTTTCACATTCCCAAAATCCTCTGATAAAAAAAACAAACGGTAGCCATTGAAAACTGTTCTTTGTCCACTCCTTTACATTTGTAATATCTCAAGAAAACTGAGAATTCAACCTGTTTCCAGTTTGTTTTGCATTATTTTCTTTTTGACGCTATGTCAGTTATTCTTCGAAAAAATATGACGTCAAAAATAGTCATCTAGGCCCATGACTTAAAAAACGATGCCTACAAAATGAAATCAAAATGCATGTTGTCAATATGCTGTGCTTCCTTCCACCATGCTAGCCCCAATATATATTCCTACTTACTGTAAAGAGGTTGGTTTTAAAATTGTTTATTAGTAATTCGTATATTATCACATTTGACAACAAATGATAAGCATGAGATATTAACAGATAGATATTCAATGTTTATATGGTCCAGCGGACTGCCAACAGCCGAATCAGGACCACGGTACTAAGAGAAATTTATTTTGTAATAAAGTGTTGCTAAGGTAGCTCAGAATGTTCAAGCTCAATATTCTCAACTTACACTTTGTACTAAGTTTGGTTGGGGTGTAGTACTAGTAGTGTCGGAAGAAAATCCAAGATGAAAATTTTTAAAATAAAGCCAGACGATTTGAGTGTGGATATGAAGGTGGAGAGGAAGTAAATTGAAAGGTAGAAAGAGGGGAGGGATAGGGGAGAGGGGTGGGGGTAATTTATGCACAAGTTTGAAGCTCAATATTCATATTTTAAAAAATAAACAGAACGTTTTGAATTGTGTTCCTTTGTTGTTGTTGTTGTTGTTTTAAAACTTGGCTGAGGGAGTTGGTGAGCATGAAGAAAAATCGGTTTGGGAGAAGGCATGGACAAACTGAGGTCTTTTTACCTGCTTATTTTCATTTTGGGTCTTGTGTTTCTTTTATCTTGGATGTTTTAATCATCATCCTCATCCACTCAACGCAGTTGAACACATTCTTGAAACCACCACGCACTGCCAAAGGATTCACTCATCACTTCAAGTTACTGGCAATATTTTGCTTCATTTTACTAGCAGCTAAACACACTTGGTTTGATTGGGATACATGTAATAGTCTTTCCTCTTTATGATGATCACATGGCATCAACAGAAATAATGTACTTACCATTTGAAGTCCAGTCACATCTCCTTCACTTCCCTTGTCCTTTATTAGACCTCTGCAAGAAACAAACAAACAAACAAAAACATTACAGTTACAGTTACACAGGCAGTATATACTGTTTAAAAGTCAGATTTTTCCAGACATGTATGTATGGAAGAAAACTTTAATGGAAACATCGAGTCCTTTTTCCATAACAGGCACTAGATTTCATCATAAACTGAAAAAAAAGTAAAGGGTCAAGAGAACTATATTGATCGTCAATGCAATCAGTTTTTATTTCCTTCTATAGCGATCAAGCAGTACTTAGAAAATCACCACTGGTGAGTAAATTATAAAATCATGTTCACTCACCGAACTTATGAATGAGTGAATATGAATCTAAGTTGAAATGTTGCAGAATCCACTGACTGGCTCACAGACTCAAAGAAGTAGCACTATTTAAAAAATATTTAAATAATGTTTATGCCTTATATATATTAAAAAAAAATTTCAAGCCACTTACTCTTTTTTGAGAAGTGAAAAAACTTTAGAGAAGGTGACATTTGACGCCATCTTATCTTGATCTGTCTCAGTGTCTGAAATGAAGACAGGAAGCTGTTACTTGCATTGAAAGTCAAGAAGGACGAAGCCAGCCTAGATCTTATTCATCAAATGAAACATGCATACATTGTCATACACAGGCCAGGTTAGCATAGATCTATTATATAGGCTATCTAAACACTGACTGTCATTATTTTAATTTTAATTTTTATTTATGTAGGTAGGATACAATTTGCTGAGAATGAGAATGCGCTTGCATGATATTTTGAAAAAGATAGTCTGATAGATACAGTCTCTTCAAGATTAATTGTATTCACTTAAAAATTATACATAGAACTAGAACTCAGCACATACATTAATAAATTAAACTATAATAATAAAATAAAACAAAAACGTACATTTTCAAAACTGACAAAGAAAATCCTTCCTGCATGCAAATGGAAGATGGCGGACTCTTGAGGAAAAAAAAAGTCAACTGCGCGCGAATTTGACGTCACGATGATGCGAAGATTCGTCATGACAAGTAATGACGCGAGTGTATAGAGGGTCCCTCTCTCTCCATTTCAGGACAAGTGTCCAACACACATGTGTGTCGAGTTTTGCCGACTTTCAGAACTTTTTGCAAAAATTGTAAAAATAGCGATCCCTGATGTCGTCTGAGTGTTCATCTAGTTCTCGTGACGTCGGCGGAAATAGCGGGTCGGTGGTATGCGGGTGTGTTTTGTCGTGTGTGTCAGCAAAAGTGCCCAAAGACACAGACCCACACACTCACACACAAGAATCAATGCTTACCCTACACGAATGCTTACCGTTCCTTCGCAAACACTGCCTTGATGTCTGTCTTGGTCATAATTATGAATTGGGGGATTCTTGGTATCAAAATGTATATATCTACACCTTAACAACTTAAAAAAAAAATTAAAGTAACTGTTGTTTGTTTAAAATGCACAGGTGCGTTTCTTGTGCTTTCCCTAGGGAATTGAAGTAAGTTTAAGCAAAATATTCAAAAAAACAAATAATTTACAGCTACACATAAAACGCACTGTGAAGTTATCAACCCAGAAAACTTCACAATGCGTCATATTTGTGGTTGTATGCCCGATGTCCACAACGTTAATCGAAGATTAACTGATATTACCGAGACAGAACAGTTCCAGGAAAATTAGCACGTTTGTAAAACCCGTTTTTCCGCTATACTTGCCATTTTGTTTGTTACTAGGTTTAGAGGGTTACATACATACTGATGACGCATAGCTTAGGCTACTGTTACAATTGCGTACGAATGTGCTGAGGTTGTACGGGAGCATGTCTATAAGGTTGATTATGTTCCTCCAGGTCTCTATTCCTCTAGGGCCTTTGTGACAGACCTGGGGAACACAGACGTGGGTGTACAGACTTGCATTTTCATTTGAAGTCTGCCGTGATTTGACAAAACCAAGTAAGTCCACCTAAGGTCGAAAATGAGTTTTTTGCGCCATCAAACTTGCAAGAGAATGACGCATCTTACCTGTAAAAATCAAATCCGAACTATGTTTAGATTTGGAGATATCATAGAGTAAGTCCTTGTTAAAAAAATTTTTAAGTGGGGGAATAAACTGATAAAACCAAGCAAGTCCCCTGCGATATTGTTTCCGCGATCCTCTGGCTGATGCTCGAGTTGGCATGATGACGTCATTTTCTACAATAACCTGACAAAGAAAAGTAAGTCCTCCCGACCAATGAGAAAGCGCCTTAAGATGAAGTGGACCAGTGAGAATCCATGTTATTGCTGCTGTGCAATATTATTTTCCTGTGAAAATGATGACGAAATTTCGGTCAGCAAAGGACGTGTTCGGCTTTTTGAAAAAGAGTTTTCTTCATGTACTTTCCTGCCCACCATGAAGGATCCTGTAGATCTTCCGACTACGCGGCAACTTCCACGAGGTGTGGAAATAAACAAACAAATTATCCTATCATATCCTATCCTATCCTGTCCCGTAACCCTGAGGTCGTAGGGGCACCACAGATGATCGTTTAACCAGCATACTCCATCTCTCTCTGTCCTCAGCAGCCCTGATGGCTTCGCTCAGTGTCAAACCAGTCCATTCTCGAATGTTGTCCTCCCACCTCTTTTTCGGTCTCCCTCTTCTTCTACCTCCTTGCACTGTGCCTTGCAGAATAGTCTTTTCAAGGCCTGATGATCTGGTGACGTGGCCATACCATCGGAGTTTCCGTTTCTTCACCACTGTGAGCAGGTCATCGTGTTGTCAAATGGCTTGTGTGATGGTCTGTCGGACTTCGTCGTTGGTGATGTGTTGGATATAGAAAATGCCCAGAAGTCTTCTGTAGCACCTCATCTCCATGCTTTGTATTCTTCGTTGTAGATCTGCTGTGAGGGTCATGCTTCGCAAGCATATAGGAAGATGGAGATGACAAGGGAGCGCAGCAGTCTTACTTTGGAATGTAGAATGATGGTCCTGTCTTTCCAAATGGCTTCAACCTTGTCAGGGCAGCAGTTGTTTGTGCGATCCTGGAGAGGACTTCCTGTCGGGACCCATTGTCTGATACAATGGCTCCTAAATATTTGAAGCTATGCACTGTGTTGAGGGATTGGCCTTGGACTTTGATGTCCATGTTGATGCCATTGGTGTTGTTGGTCATCATTTCGGTCTTCTCTGCACTTATTTCAATTCCACAAGCTTTGGAGGTGGTGTCAAGCCTCTGTACCAGCTGTTCAAGTTCTTGTTCCTCTCCATCCAATCCATCAATGTCATCCGCAAAAGGAAGATTGGAGATTGCTCTACCCCCTATGCTGACTGTGCCTTCGCGATCTGCAAGAGCATCTGACATGATGCGCTCTAGGAAGATGTTGAAGGGTGTTGGAGAGAGTAGGCATCCTTGACGCACACCGATTGTTGTTCTGAACCAGTTCCCGATGGCGCTGTTGTGGAGGACTGCACTGGTAGCCTTGTCATACAGGTTTTTGATGACTTCAATAATTTTAGGTCTGATGTTGTACGCTTTCATTGTTGCCCATAGAGCTGCATGCCAGACTCGATCAAACGTTTTCTTGAAGTCTATGAACACATGATATAGATGTTGTTGGTGCTGTAGGTATTTCTCACAGATTATTCTGAGGTTGAAAATCTGTTCAGTGGTACTTCGCCCTGCCCTGAATCCTGCTTGTTCTTCAGCTATGATTTGTTCAGTTTGGGGTTTCAACCTGTTGAGTAATATTTTCAGGAGGACCTTGCTGGGATGGATGATGAGGCTGACGGTGCGGTAATTTTCACACTCCTGAAGGTTACCTTTTTTGGGAAGAGTGATGCCAAGCGACTGGGCCCATGGTATAGGCCACTCTCCACTCTGCCAGATCTGTTACAGATAATGGTGAGGGCATCAATCATCGCTTCTCCTTCTGCTTGTAGCAGTTCCGCGGGTATGTTGTCCACTCCCGCTGACTTCCCTTTCTTTAGCGATTGCACTGCTGCCTCAACTTCTTCCCGGAGAATTGGGAGGATTTCTTCTTCTCTGTTCTCGGGACATGCTAGAACTGATGGGTCTCCATTTGGTGTATGGTTGTAAAGGTCAGAGCAGTACTCTGTCCATCTGTCCAAGACTTCTTGTTCTTCAGTAAGGCATATGCCAGACTTGCTTTGGATCGTGGAGACTTTGGGCTGTTTGAAACTTGTCAGCCGCTTTACAGTCTGGTAGGCCTTCTTGCTGTTGTTTTTGTTCAGACTGTTCTCTATTTCCTGGCATTGATCTTCTACCCAGTTCTCCTTTGCTGTGCGCATGCCTTTTCGGATGTCATTGTTGATTTTTCGGTAGACATCAGCTCCCTGTGAGGTGTTCTTGTTCTTCTTTATCTCTCTTCGTTTATCACACAGATCCAAAAGTTCAGGTGTGATCCACGGCTTCTTCTTTGGTCGGTGCTTGCCAAGGATCTCAGTGGCAGCATCTGTCACAGCTGAGTTGAAGGTGGTGGTCATGGTGTTGACATCTACTTCACCAGCCCCCAAAATGAGCAGTGGTGCAAATTTCCCTTCAATTGTGGCCTGAAATAGTTCTGCCACCTCCGGGTCTTGCAGTTTGTCCAGGTCGAACTTCAGTCTAGTGCAGTATTTACTCTCTTCAAGTGGAGCCGGAAAGACATCATCAAGAGATCGTGGTCACTTCCGATGTCTGCTCCTGGAAAAGTGCGTGTCCTGCCCATGTTGATGCTTGATCTGAAGCGTTTCTTGACCATGATGTAGTCTATTTGGTTGTGATGCTCCCCCCTGGGACTGTGCCATGTCCATCGTCTGGAGTTTTTGTGGAGACCAAGCGTGTTTGCCAGTACCAGATTGTTGTATCTGGCAAACTCCAAGAATCTCAGACTCCTGTCATTTGTCTCGTTGCTGCAGTGGGGTCCACATATGTCTCCCCAGTTGTGGTGCGCATCTTGGCCAACCTTGGCATTCCAGTCGCCTTACACTATGACTATGTCCTTCTTCGGCACTTGGTCAAGGACCGCCTGTAGATTTTCATAAAAATCCTCCACTTCGCTGTCGTCATAGTCTGATGTTGGGGCATAGGTCTAGATGATGGTAATGTTGAAAGGGGCTGCTCTCAGGCGGATGGTAATGAGTCTACTGGGCGGCAACCCATGACAGTGGCTAGAATGTTCTTGTGGACCAAGAATCCAACGCCGTGTTCGTGCCTGTCATCTCTACCGCTGAAATAGAGCTTGTGGCCTTTGTCTGTCGTTGTTTCACCTAGGCCTTTGCAGCGCAGTTCGCTAATGCCTAGAACGTTCCATCGATAGTGGTCCAACTCGTGGGCCAGTTCTTCAAATTTTCCTTCCGCAGTTAGGGTCCTGACATTCCAGGTTCCTATGACGATGTTGTTTCTCGTGCGGATCTTGCTAAATTGTCCATCAGTAGCATACTTAACACCTCCGTCCTGGTGGCCAACGGAAGGCGCGGTCCTTGAGCCGGGCGACGACCTATCCGGTATGGAATTAGTGGATAGTGTCATCATGCATGTAGTGTGTCTTGAGCAAAAAAGGACCTGGCGGTGCCCAATCCTCTCCAGGCTGTTGGGCACAGCCGAAATCCACGAATACAGTGTGGCTCGCCTTGGCCCCGAGCACGTGGTCGTTGAACATGTAGCAACTTGAGGTTCCTCGCCCTGGCCGGTGACTTCTGTGTAGAAGACTTTCGCCCAGTGATGCCGTGCTAAACATTACCCTTGTTAGTCGCCTCTTACGACACGCCGGGAAACGTTGGGCCTATTCTATTCAGTGCCCGAACCCACAAACAAACAGCAACAAATATATTACAGACACACAACAAGGGCAACAAAATACAAGACATACACGTGGTGTAAAGGCAGGAAGATCGCTACAATAGGAAACTGAAAGGAAAATAGTTTTGTATTTTTAAAATTAAATTGGCTGCATCTAATATTATTTTGAAGGGAGAGTAAAAAAAAACATGACTCCTGCATACCAACCCAGGAATATTAAGTGAAGAATGGCTAAAAACAGTAAACAGGCACACATATACACTCACTGTAACTGCCGCACCCACATCTTACAAAACCCAACTTATGTGACTCATCTCGTCAGACTTTTTAACAAAGAAACGAAACGGCCTATTGGACTTACTTGGTTTGGTGAATTTTGAAAACAAGGATTTACTTAATAATAAACTGACAAAACCAAGCGGATTTGACTTACTTGGTTTTGTGAATTTTTTTTAACAAGGATTTAATTCAATAATAAACTGACAAAACCAAGCGGGTGACTTGCTTGGTTTTGTCATGTTCTCAACAAAGATCTATCTCAAGAATAATCTGACAAAACAAAGCAAGTCCACAAATAGTCTTAAAACATCAAATCTATCAAACATTTCTTTAACATTCAAGGTATGCACTCTTAAATCGAGGAATTGCATTATAATATGCCCTTAAACTTCCAGAAACGATCGCGTAATATAGCGCAACACAAAACGTCGATTTTCTCGAAAGTAGGTTTTGTGGACTTGCTCGGTTTTGTCAGTTCACGGCAGAAGTCTCTTCGTTGGACATGCAGCGCCGCTGAGTCTGTTGATTTATAGCTATGGTTTTTGTGAAGAGGGAGCAGACCGCAGGCCCACTAAAGATGTATGTTTATTCTGGTTACAGATCTGATAGGCCTAACTATCGGGAATGTGGAAAGAGTGGCAATAAATATTTCACCATCGCCGACTATCAAGGGCACCACCAGTCCACACACTGTCAGATGTGATTATCCTAATGCAGTGGAAGAATATCTGACATTGTTGGAATTATTTCTAACTGATCAAACCTACAAGAACAGAATTATTGCAATAGATGGTGCATCACCTCCACCTGGTAAGGTATATTGGTCCTCAGCCTCTGCAGTTGTCCCAGATGTTATAAGTCGTCGTGCGTTCTTCAATGGCTCAAGAGAAGCACACTACGCTTCTGTGACTTTTCCCGACACAGTTTGCAGTGATATTGGGAAGAAATACATATGTAAGAGGTCGTATGGATCTATGTCAACTGGCGAACCCTACCCATCAGTTGTTGAAAGGTCACTGTTTTTGGGCATATTACAACTTTTGCTTTAGTTTATTTAATATTACATGAGTGTATTTGGAGCCGGAGGTAAAGGTCATCTTAAGGTCAAGAGCATAGAGTGATCAAAGTCGTTATTACTTTGCATTTTAATGCCAATTTTTCATTTTGTTTGGTTTGTTCTGGACAGTCACTTTATGTTAAATATTGCAAGTTCCACAAGGAGCATGACATTTGGGCTTTACCTTTCTAGTTGTCTTTGCTGGAACCGAGCACAAATCGTTTTACTGCTCCATTCAGTCTGGTCTTTCAGTACATAAGTGTGGGTGTATGTGTGTGGGTGTGTGTGTGTGTGTGAGGAGAGAGAGAGAGAGAGAGAGTGGGGGAAGGGAACGAGATATACCTCAAGATATGCAGGGTCAGGTGGGTAGCCTATTCTGAGACTGCTGTGCTGTTGTTGAGAAAGTAACCAGAATTATACCCGCAAAGTTTGCAAGTATGTTCAAAACTCCAACAACAATAAAACAAAAATCCAAGTTTAATCAGTGGTGTGTTTATATTTAACAACTGACCTCGTTGCGCTCCATATTTCTTGTGTTGCTGCTGAAAGTCTTTTCATTCTGTCAACAGATCTGATAGATCTCCGTGATGTGGGAGTGAGAGCAAGCATATCACCATCACCGTCTATCCTGGGCACCACTAGTCCACACACTGTCAGATGTGATTATTCTATTGCAGTGGAAGAATATCTGATAATGTTGGAATTATTTCTAACTAATCAAACCACCAAAAACAAAATTCTTTTAATAGATGGTGCAGAACCTCCACCTGGTAAGGTGTATTGGTCCCCAGGCTCTGCAGTTGTCCCAGATGTTGTAAGTCGTCGTGCTTTCTATAATGGCTCAAGAGAAGAACACTACGCTTCTGTGACTTTTCCCGACACAGTTTGCAGTGATATTGGGAAGAAATACATCTGTAAGAGACAGTATGGATCTATGATAACTGGCGAACCCTACGGACCAGTTTTTGATAGCATAGTGGTCACTGTTCAAGGTACAAAATCTGAATGTTCTACAGTGCAAATTAAATATTAGTATTTTAAAAATGGATTAGCAAATTAAAAATTTGAGTATTTCATTTTGTTTGTTTTGAAATGTTTCAATTTTAATTGTGCTGCTTGTTCTCTAAAACATTTCTGTTTAGATAATATACTACTCAACAAAAGTTAGGGATCACCTTGGAAAATGGAAATCATTTTATTTGTCATTGTTCTCTTATTTATTATTCATGCAGGCAATTTAGTGTAGCTAGTTATAATCAACAATAGGTTAAAGATTCGGCTTCACGTGAAAGCATGAACTTTGTTCATTACCTCTTTGTACTGTAAAAAATCAAACATTGGCTATTGTTTTCAAAATTAGGCTTTTGTGTAAACGTCTATTTTTAGAACACCTAATGAGCTACACACTAAAATTATAGTGCACGTGCAAGATGTGCCATTTACCTGTGAGCTCATGTATTTTTTCACGCTATAAATGCATTGTCTTGTTTGCTGTATGGCAAAATGTAACCATGCCCCCAAGAAGAAAACTCAACGAATTTGACAAAGGCAGAGCATTAGCATGGGTCCTAACCGGCGTTTCAAAGCGAGAAGTAGCAAGACGACTAGAAGTTTCCATCTCAGTCATCGTACGGTTGACGGAACGCTTCAATGCCACTGGAAGTGTGAAGGAAAGGCCAAGGTCAGGTAGGCCGAAAAGCACAACACCACGAGAAGATCGGCTAGTGCATCGAGAAGCGCTGCAGACGAGAAGTGTTGCCGCTATCAATATCAGAAGACGGCTACGGGCGGCTACTCACACCAACGTCAGTGATCGAGAGTAAGCGAGATCGTAGCTTAAACCCGTGAAGGCGACGTCTAATGGTCTATTAGACGTCGCCTTCACGGGTTTAAGCTACGATCTCGCCATCCAGCTGTACGACCCCGCCTTACACTAGCACACAGACAACAGCTTCTGGCCTTCTGCAGACGATACATGCGGTGGACACGGCAACAATGGGCACAGATACTCTTCAGCGACGAATCCCGCTTCACTTTAAACCATAATGACGGGCGTCTGAAAGTTTGGAGGCGACCAAGAGAAAGATTTATTGACGCTACAGTGCAGGAGAGGGTAGCTTTTGGCGGAGGTTCGGTTATGGTCTGGGGAGCTTTTAGTCTTCATTACAGAACTCCCTTGCATCGTGTAGAAGGCAACCTAACTGGCCTTCGCTACCGGGATGAAATTCTGAGAACACATGCCTTACCTACACTGCAGCAGATGGGACCTCAGGCCACTTTTCAAGACGACAACGCTCGCCCACACAGAGCCAGGGTTGTAACCGACTTTCTCCAACAGGCAAGAGTCAACACAATGGACTGGCCAGCTTGCAGCCCAGACCTCAACCCCATCGAAAATCTGTGGGATGAATTGGACCGACGTTTGAGGACCAAACACCCCCCACCCAGAGATGCCAACCACCTGTTCCAGCTTTTGGAGGCCGAGTGGCAGGCCTTGTCCCAGGAGGTATTCACCAACCTCATTAACTCCATGAGAAGGCGCTGTGTCGAGTGTCATGATAACCAAGGTGGCCTCACACACTACTGAAATGTTTTAAGCCAAGACAATGGTCAATTTGCTTATTTTTGTTATTATCAAGACTCAAGATAAGTTTAAAAATCTGTTTTGTGAAATCAAATTTTAACCCCTTCTTGGTTTAAGGAAATGTTCCACTAAAATGATTTAATCGATTGAATTGATACATTGCTATGTTGTTGCTAAGTGTTTGAAATAAATATTGTCAAAATTTGATTTATAGTGTCCTTGTCCATTGGAAAATTTGAATGAATGAGTAAATGATCCCTAACTTTTGTTGAGTAGCGTATAAGACAACTTTATTATGTATTTCAATAAATTACATTGCGATGTACAGTCAACCCAAATACACATTATAATAACTATAGCAGTATTAATTGGCATAGAGAATAAAACTCGTATGTTGTTACAAATTTAACTATTGTGCGCCATACAAGTGGACACTGGATTGGATTCAGATATGACAACTTTAATTATGTTTATGAGAAATTACAACGTGTTGTACAATCAAAAGCTGCAGGATTATAATTTGCATAGTAAAACAGTGCATACATGTACGCGCACACACATATATGAATAACAACAACAAATCAATTCTAGCAGCAAATACAGTTTATATTCACTTTCAACAGGGTTTGATAATATGAATGCAACTAGTCATAAAAGAACCCTCTCCAAAAGAGAAAAAGAAAACCAAACAAATTCCAGCAATACGAAACAATCTTTAGATCGTACCCACAGACACGATTCTGTTTTTGTAATCCATTTTGACCAACACGAACCCATAGTCTTAAAGTATCACCTTCATAGGTAATTGTTCAATTGTTCTAAGTAGTTCACAGTTCTCTTAACGATCCGAGTGCTGTTTTGAGAGTGTCAAACAGACAGGAAGGAAACAGAGGCACAGTACTTATCCCTGATACGCGCACCGAATCTTGGTGCCGAGCATCCGTGTCCAGCGTTGTTGAATCCGGCCTTCCCTCTCGTCTCTGAGTGTCCAGACCGAAAGTCTACCCTGGGAAGATAGTTCTGGCATGAGTGCGTACTGAGTGATCCGTGCCTTGGCGCACCCGTTACTGTCGTCCCTGAAGACGGCCCCCTTACGTAGTCCCATCCACCACCCACCCCATCATCGACAGTTAACTAAGGCACTGGAGGTAACGTACACGCAGACGAAAACGTGGATGCAGTGTGATGTGGTAAACATAACGTAATAGGCCTCCACACCAGATAGATCTATAAAGTGCTAAGTTTGGGGCTCACCAATTCCTCTGCGCAGTACACACTGCCCCATCCCGCTGTTGACCACCCTCAGCCCCACAATTGTCACCGTTGGCAAGAACCTTTTGCACATGATACATTATCATGATAAATGCGTTGCTCAGTAACCATTTTTAACATTTAAACAAACGTTAGCAGCTGAATCATTTATTCAACAACGTTGCTATGAGAAAAAAAAAAGGTTCCAGCACAAGATATGAAAATGTTAACCATTAGGCAACATCCGTCTATGCAACAACACATACAAGGGCATTGAACATTCAAAGACTGACATGGATACAGTCGACCGATGCTCTTGCCTCCCCTAGCCACCCTCGATCAGTGCCAACAGAACCTGGGGGAAAAAAACAAACTATTCTACCGTTAGCTTGACTCACCCAACCGGCCTGTGAAGAAAGTACTGTACTAGTGTAGAGTTAAATTGAGACCCTTTTTTTCCCGATGAGAGTATAAACCGAGGTCTAGTCTGTGTCGCATACATTCCATCAGAACGGACTTTAAAGATCCTGACGCTCATGTCCTAGACGGGTGAGTGCCTGTCACCGCCACGACCCCGTCCAAGCAGACGACACAAACAAACACCTTACACACGCAGACAGCCCAGACAGGATGACGATTTCCAACAGACGTGAAGTGATGAATAACACAACGAGTAGATATACAACTTCCAAACTATTTATTCAGTCAAACCACACACTCATACACATACAACATTTACACATGAAAAGAAAATAAAGATGATGAACAATCGATGGAACAATGAAATGACACGTCAGTGTGATGATCGATGGTTGCTAACCAACCCAGTCCGCGTACGAATCGTGCGTAGCCAACGTCCGTTCGCAGTACTAAGAAAAGAGGGGGGGTCAAGTGCATAGGAGGAGGACAACACAGAAAGATCCAACCTGGGTGGATGTAGTCCTCGGTGACTCCTTGCAGCGTGGAGGTCCACGAAGTCCCGCTGCTAGTATCCTCCCCTGCTTGATGCCATAGTCGTCGCGCGTCCCACCGTTGATGACGATACGTGACGACTTCGATTCGCCACTGACGGCGATGATGATGATGATGATGACGGTGATGCAGCAGTCATAGCAGTCCTGTCGACGTCGCACAGCGGTACAAACTCTGGACAGCTTCCACGCGACGTCTAGGCCAGGCTCCGACCATCCACGTCACCAATCACCAACGGAAATGGTGGGGTTGAGGGAAGATGACGATGTGGACGATGGTGAGGTTGTGAGGACAAAATGACGACAAAGCAGACAACACGGATGGCGATGATGATACGGTCGATCCACTCGATCGAATGCTGTCGAACGATGTCAAACCCAAACAGCTCGAATGTTGAGTATCGAACGACGAATGTCGAACCTGTAACACGCTTGTTGCATTGTTAATATCCTGCTTGCTCATCCCTGTCCCCCTCCCTCTGCACACACTCTCCCCCCCCCCTCTCAACCTCAACTTCCTTTCGATGCTCGAGGGGACACAACTGCTGTCCGTTCCCCCCCCCTCGACTCTCTCCTCGCTTACCTCCCTTGGCTATTGTTATTGTCTCTCTCCCAATGTAACATCCCGGTAATAACACAATGAAATTATATAATGCAATGAAATCATGAGCATAGCTGCAAATGAATACATATAAACATCATCATATTATCCACATCAGGCAACCACAACAACAACAGCAACCACTCTAATCCTCACTTTCCTCCTCACCTCCATTCTCCTCCACCCGCTCACTTCCTTCCCTCTGCCTTTCCACAGTGCAACCCTTCTCGCACTCGCATTTCATTCACACACACCCCATAGCCGGCGCTGGGTTCTCGGACAGTAAGGAAAGTAACACCAACTACACTCACCCAGCCGGTTCGAAATGTAGTCGCCACTCGTAGCCCCTTTCTACACTCCTACAAGTAACTTCCGTGTAGGGTAATCCGTAGTGCTTAGTCTTCTTAGCGGACACTACCTCAACGCTAACTAACGCACTACCACACCTTGCTTTTCTAAATACTCCACTCTGAGTTTTACCACCTTAGAAAACAGCAAACTTTTCAACTAGTATATTCCAGACCGGTTACCATAATCCGTCGGTAACAGTCTAAACCCTACACCACAGAAACAGAGCACTAGACAACAACGTCCTTTCTCTAGCTCCCTCAAATACGTTCTGCCAAGTAGTGAGTACTTTTCCCAATTCGCTAACCACTGCGCAATCCGTTCTAGCACGTTCCGCACGCTCAGCTATCGCACTCATACGCACCGCAGCTTGCAACTACACACCCCTAACCGCTTTTACTCTTCCACCACAGATCACCCTGTGACAGTGCCGGTGACAAGAACACACCCAGCATGCACCTAGGTCCTTCTCCCCCATCCCTGGCTGCCCAGGATTATGCTCAGTTGTGTGGAGCGTTATTACGATGCGCCCAAAGGCGGCAAGTTGGCGCCTCGGGCGGCTTGAGTTAGATTCTGTATCGGCCAGCGCCTAGAGCAGCTCTTGAGCTGGAAAAGCGCTATATAAGAACGATTAAATAAATAAATAAAATAGTATATTGAACCAGTGGTGCAAGTTAAATTACACTCTCATCATTTTGTTATATCGCTATTTGGTTTAGACTCGTGTGTTATTAGTGTGTGTATGTGGGTGTGTGTGTGTGGGGGGGTGTTCGCACCTGTGTGTGTGTGTGTATGCGTGTGTGTGTGTGTGTGACTTACTTTGAATTTTGGAAGGAGATATAACGTCCAATATTGGGAAACTTAATAACTTTAACTAACCCCAAGTCTTGCATGCGTGTATTAAAACATATTTGTGCATTACTAGAATAGTGTTCCAGGTATTCCAAAATCATTGTACCGAAGGTGTGTACAGATACTGTATTAAAGTATTTAGGTAAGAGTACCTACTATTAGACCTACGTCCTGTTACGCATTTAGACTTTCCAACAAAAAAAAAACTACGAACATTCATTTACTTCCTTGTTACTGTGGTTCTTAATAGGTCTTCGAAATTACCTACTTAAAGGCTTTCGCGCATGCAACAACGTTCGCCAGCGAAACAAAATCTGTCAATGAAAAGGCATCGATGAACGATTTCGTCAACGCTGTGTAGGAGCGTAGATGAGAAACAAAACGCTTATCTACCTGGTCACGAGAAAACGTATCTCGTTACTTGCATACCAGGTAGATGACCTTTTTGTTTCTCATCTACGCCT
The DNA here is from genome assembly GCA_036898135.1 of Oncomelania hupensis. Taxonomy (NCBI): domain Eukaryota; kingdom Metazoa; phylum Mollusca; class Gastropoda; order Littorinimorpha; family Pomatiopsidae; genus Oncomelania; species Oncomelania hupensis. The sequence continues at coordinate 19,312,760 of CM072520.1, forward strand.
GGCTCTCGATACATGTGGTACGTCCCTAAGAGATTCAGTTTTATATTCGCCTTGAAATTGTCTAATAGGTAAAAATACAACTCAAAGCATTGAAATTAAAAGTCGCAGGTAGGAGTTATCCGTTTGTCACGACTGTACCACGCAGCTTTGGTGATTTATCTAGGACTAGAAGTGCTCGATTAAATAAGCAAGGGCCGTCTTGGTCCTTTTCTTTTGTAGCACAATAGACGACAATATTGCAGTAGTTTAGGCCTACACAATCTGGGAAGTGAATCGCGCTGCATTGAATAGGCCATGATTTTGGAGTGCAATGCTGTACATGGCAAAACAAGTTGATCCTATTCAATCATGGCGTTGTTAGTTCCCGTGTTGTTGAGTCTTTCGACGGCATTATTAGGTAAGCATTTTGGATGATTTTACATCTAAAAGCAGCTAACAAAATATTTGTGGGCAATGCAATATTGTTGTTTTCGGACGAGAGTATAAAATGAGTTTCTAGTCTGTGCATTCATGCACTCCCTCACACGGACTTTTAAAGATCATAACGCTCAGTTCCTAGATGGGCGAGTGCCAGTTACATTAACACCCAACGAGCGCTAGGTTCCATTCCACATCTGTGGTCTGAGGCGTTATAGGGGCATATGTGCCAAAACAATGAACGTCCTATCTCATTCACTCATTTATTAACAGTAATGATCCAAAGAAGCACCAAATTAAAGAGCAATCATCCAGTTACAAATCAAAACAAGCAAAACATCATTTCAAGGCATATTCATCATGTTATTGCAGAAGTAAAACGTGACATCATTCTCAGACTTTTCCCTTCAGTGTAGCTTGTGTCACCCATCGGGCAACCTTGTGCCAATACTACATAGAGGAAAATTGTGCAGAATATGGTGCTGACGAAAACACAGCTCGTTGGCTTATATGGCTATTCTTATACATTCTTATAACATATTTCGTAATTTGAGGAATGCAAAGACAGATATTGGGAAACTAAAAAGCTCCTTTGCAGTTTCACTAATTTCTTATATTGCAGTGTTACTTAGGCTTATGATGGGATTAAGCTAATGGCTGTTTTCACACCCTTAACTGTGCAAAACGTGCTTGCTTCACACCCACACCCACCCACATATATGCACACACACAACCCCACGCCTCCACCTCCCCATTGTCACGTCACCCGAATGAATCTTAGTCTTCTCTCTCTCTCTCTCTCTCTCTCTCTCTCTCTCTCTCTCTCTCTCTCTCTCTCTCTCTCTCTCTCTATGTGGGGCCGGGTAGCTCAGTTGGTAAGAGCGTCTTGCTAGTAACCGAAAGGTCGCTGGTTCGAATCCCGGATTGGTCAACGTGTGATCATATTATTTTCCCCTTTACCAACAACTGGCCCGCTGGTGTCAGTATAAATCGGTCCAGTAGTCACCTATATGCGAAAGTGTCGTGTGACTATAATCTACAAACAAATCTCTCTCTCTCTCTCTCTCTCTCTCTCTCTCTCTCTCTCTCTCTCTCTATATATATATATATATATATATATATATAATATATATATATATATAAGAAAAATAATAATTATCCTGCTCTCAAAGGTGGACAAAAGTGAGACATAGTGACTTTCAATTCCATGTGCTTCTTAATGAGCTAAAAGAGCTCAAAAAGCAGTAGAATTGCATTCATAAAGCCTGGTTCTCCTGACGCGTTTCGATCTTTACCAAAGATGCCGCCTTTGAGAGCAGGATAATTATTATTTTTCTCATTATATATATATATATATATATATATATATATATATATATATATATATATATATATATATATATAGAGAGAGAGAGAGAGAGAGAGAGAGAGAGAGAGAGAGAGAGAGAGAGAGAGAGAGAGAGAGAGAGAGAGAGAGAGAGAGAGAGAGAGAGAGAAGACTAAGATTCATTTTAAGAAAGGATGCAGCACATATTTTGTACTTTTGCCTTGTTATATTATTTTCACCTTATACGAGGGTTTCATTGGATGAACATACAACTAGCTTCCCAGTAGAATCAGTCATATACATTAATTGTTGACATATAGATATAATTTATATAATTATAACTATAGGAACACACTACACATTTTTGTAATTTTTTAGATTTTTTGATAAAGTACATCGTTTACAAATTTATTTTCCTTCGTTTGTGTGCAGGATTATTTGGAATTAATGCAGGAACAGTAACAACAAGTATTTCACCATCACCGGCTATCAAAGGCACCACCAGTCAACACACTGTCAGATGTGACTTTTCTCTTGACACAGGAGACTATTTGACAGTCTTGGATTTATTCATAACGGATGAAACTGACAGAAACAGAATTGCAACGGTATCTGGGGGTGGACCAGGCAATGTGGAGTGGGCTCAAACATCAACTTCCTCAGCTATTATAAGTCGTGGTGCATTCCATAATGGCTCAAGAAGTGCAAGTTATCTCTCTCTAACTTTCCCTGACACAAACTGCCCTGATGTTGGAAAGACATACTTTTGTAAGATGCAGTATGGTTCCTCTAATGGCCCTAATATTACTCGGGATAACAAAGTGGTCTCTATTCAAGGTACTGAATTTTTTGTGAATCATTTAAATTTAAAATTTATATTCAGTATTTGTCAAATTTTTTGTGCAATTTTGTTATTTCTGTTGACGTTCTATAATTTTCAGTCTGCTTCTTCTTCTCTATTAACTCAATGTTAGATTTGTTTCGACATTAATATATTTGGAGCCCATTCTGAAGAACTTACATTGTTTTAGTGTTGTGTATTTCCAGGTGCATGGGAGGCTGTCCACTAACTCAGGTAATGTTCCTATGAAAGTTGATTTATAAAAATCCATTCAGTGATTTTAGATATCGACCGACCAAAAACCGACACTTTGCTCATTCTGTGTTACGTTGGGGACGCGTGCGATAGTAAGCTTGCGTGTGTGAAGCGCGCGATAGATCTGTTCGTTTTATTTTGCAACGCATGCAGTAATGGAGTGTATTTATCTTTGATTTGATTTTGCGTTGTTGTTAGAGGAGGCTTTGTATAACGTTGATGATTTTAGTTGGTCGATATTATTTGAGAATTTTCTAGAGTCAGTTGTTTACTATCGATCGAAGCGTATGGATAATTCTAGTGGTAACTACGAGACGCTTCCATCCCAAATAAGGTTGTGTGACGTGAGACAGTGATGATGTAATTACTTTTGATTGGTTGTGGTTGTCACGAATTGGCTAGTTTAAACTCTGCCTATCGACTATTTAGCATTGTGTAGTCTTTGTAACAGTAGAGAGTTAGTATAGTACACAGCAGCAATTAAATTACAGCACACTGCGAGCCTGAGCCACACACACAGCGCAGTGACGTCAGCACTTGAGTTTTGAATCTGAACATTTTACCCAATGATAGCTTAGGCAAAGCGGTTCGAGCCAGTTTGACTGGGTCCGAAACCTAACACAGCTTTGGTCAGTTGGGAGGAATACACCGAAGTGTTAACAGCTAGAAAGCTGGCAGAGAAATCTCTTCACACTTAGACCAGGAAGCAGGACTTAGAATCTTAGAATTCTCTCAAGTCACAACGGGCCTGAACTTGTCAGACAGGTAAATGAACACCCTTCTGTTTCATCGTGATATATTTATATTATTGTTGAAATTATGTTTGAAGAATTTGCTATGCATAAATGTGAATTATTAATCCGAATTTGCGGGACCACGTGGAAGAGCCTACCACGAGGTGAAACACGACCGGTTGCGCCGCCATGTTGTATCCCGTACGGAACCACTTTTGTTTAACTTATATGTATGTTTGCAGACCAGTGGCTGTACCACTGAATGTTTATATTATTATTAATTCTGTATGTGTATAGTTAGACACGATTGATATTTATGTATGTATAGGAATTTAGAGTGAGATTCCAGTGGAACCCGGAAGTAGCAGAATGTTCGTCGCTTATGTATAGAGATGTGGAGCTATCACTGAGGGCTACTTTGGCTTTCAGTGAGACGCTCTGCACAAACCGATTATTCAGGGTTGTGCAGAATTTCGTCTCTTATATTACAGACGAGCAGGCGAGCTATCCCGAGCTATCCCGAGCTATCCCGAGCTATCCCACTCCACAGAAACGACTAGCTGGGTGAGGAGACTCTACCGCACCAGACGGAAAGAGCTGCCTTGGAAAACTCCCTGTCAGACCCCACAGCGTGGCAAGGGAACCCAACTACACAACGACGCAGGTGGACCAGAAGCTACCTCACAGAAGGACTTCGAACCCCCACTCATGAGTTAAGTGCATAACACGAAGGTGCACTTAAACTGATCATAGCAGGACCACAGTAGTCCAACTCTTCAGAAACTGTAAAACGGACCACAGTAGTCCAAATCTACATGAATTCGAATAGAAAGTGCCCGAGGAAGATATAACAGCTACCTAGACTATCAGCGATCGAACTATTAGCATTGAAAGAGACTTGTTAAGTTAGATTAGTACTTAGAGAATCTTGTATAGAGTAGAAGAAATAAATGTGTGATTTTAACTGTTATCAAGTGGCTGGACTACATATGATTCATAGCCGTGTGAAAGCTAGTGTGACAGTATTCTTTTACCATTTTTCTATCTATTTCTGTACCCCAACCTTAACACAGAACGAGCTAAACAAATAAATTTATTAAAGTAATTCATAGGGTGACTTACTAGCAGTTCCCACCGAATAAACGTGAGGGTCCATAATTCCATTGTGCAGAGCCCATAAACCCCACGTGACAGTGGTGTTTCATGCAGGGGTATTCTCGCTTGTTCTGGAGTATGTAGAGACTATATAAGTACCGCGCTGTTTCAAAATAAGAGAAATCGAAGGTCTCCTCTCTGAAAATCCTTATCGGAAAGAGAGGGGACCATAAACTGATTTAAAAAAAATAATAATAAAAAAAAAATAAGAGAGAGTTGAAAAGTAAAGAGAGCTGTTGTGTTAGAGTTGAGAAAGTTGTAAAATATGGAAAGTTCAAAGTTGAGAATTGTAGAGTGGAAAAAGCGATTGAGCGATGGTATGCAGTAGTTGATGTGTGCTGAATAAAAGTGGAAAACCTCATACGACGACTCTGTGCCTTGTGGCTGATTGAACGGGTTGCGTGGATAAACGAATCCGAGTTAAACCTTATCAGAACTTCAGCATTGGGGCTGAATCAACTACTGATAGAAAAACAACATCAAACGAGTGTAACATTCTGATTCCTGACTATTTGAATTGAAGGTATTTCCAGATACCATACCAGATAGTGTCGGCTTTTGGTCGGTCGATACATAGAATCAGTGAATGGATTTTTACAAATCAACTGTCATGGGAACATTACCTGGGTTAATGGGCAGCCTCCCATGCAATCGTATTTGCTCTACCAAAATGATCAAGGTCCCTGGTTGCACTACTGCTAAGATCAATGTAACAAGGATCAGTTCGTTTTTAAACATGATTTGCTCTATATTTTAAACAGTTAAACCGTGTTTGATTTTTAATAAACTTGTAAGCCTCCCTGCACCATAGTTACGGTGTGACAGATCGGCCGCGCTAATTGTCCAGCGTTGATCTTGTCAGGAATGGCCTCGACAATCAACGCGCTCGATCCATTCAATGGGAAGACTTACTAAGTTTGATAGATTTGACGGACAATGAATGAAGACACGAGGAAAGCTAACGAATTCAACACACAACACTTAGAAAATTCAACAGAGTTCACGCAAATAGCAACCTTGCAACCTCTGGAAACATTTTGTACAGCTTCTTTGTAGTTATTATTTTTCAATTCATATTTTCACATTTATATCGTGCAAACTTCCGTGCGCATCATTACAATCATAAGAAGAAGGAACAACACAATAGGGCACAACATATATGTTTTACTGGTTCACGAGCCGCAAAACGTAGCACAAAGTGAAAGGAGCACACAAGAGAAAGAAAGACTAGGAATAAAGACAGAACAAAATTCCTACATTTCCTATCGCTATTCGTGTGATGCGTGTTTAGTTTTCTTTCCTATTCATCTTATCAAACTTAAAAGCAGCTTGCAGGAAGGTGCCTAATAAGTTTGATAATGACCCTACGACGTGCAGTGGCGTAACCAAACAACACGTATAGAACTATTCCGATATTACCGTGGCGTGACCAAACATGTAATATCGGATGACGCGCAACCCTAGTGGCTATAGACAGGACACAGCATATTTATCAGCGTCTCACCTACAGAAAACTAAACTTTACCTGCAACAGGTAACGTGTCTCAAAATTCAAGAGAAGAATCATTTCTCTTCTTTTATAAGTTTCCTTCCAGCCAAAAACAGCGACAACCGCGATTGGCAACCATTGCAAAATCTATCATCGCCGGGGAAACTGAGCAAAACAACTACGATTACCTGAGAAACGTGGACAAAAATTTACCAACAAGATTCAGTTACCTGGCTCCGCAATGACAACAGTTGCAGTGCCGTGGCAACGTAAACAATGCCGTGACAACACAGACAAAAAGCCTTCTCTTGATGACGTCAATGCACATAAATAATATTTCATAAATTATTATTTCACCATCGCGGATTTAAAACACTTTTTACTAACTTTTCCTACTTCCAAAATTGCAATAAAATAAAATTGTTTACACGAATTCAAATCTTGTCTTTATGTTGAAGAACGCCTACCGTATCCTATCCTATCCCGTAACTCGGAAGTCGTAGGTGCACCACATTATAATCGTTTAACCAGCATACTCCATCTTTCCCTGTCCTCAGCAGCCCTGATTGTTTCGCTCAGTGTCAAACCAGTCCATTCTCGAATGTTGTCCTCCCACCTCTTTTTCGGTCTCCCTCTTCTTCTACCTCCTTGCACTGTGCTTTGCTTGTGTGATGGTCGTTCGGACTTCGTCGTTGGTGATGTGTTGGGTATAGCAAATGCCCAGAAGTCTTCTGTAGCACCTCATCTCCATGCTTTGTATTCTTCGTTGTAGATCTGCAGTAGACTCATTACCATCCGTCTGAGAGCAGCCCCTTTCAACATCACCATGATCCAGGCCTATGCCCCAACATCAGACTATGACGACAGCGAAGTGGAGGAATTCTATGAAAATATACAGGCGGTCCTTGACCAAGTACCGAAGAAGGACATAGTCAAGGCGACTGGAATGCCAAGGTTGGCCAAGATGCGCACCACAACTGGGGAGACACATGTGGACCCCACTGCAATAACGAGACAAATGACAGGGGTCTGAGACTCTTGGAGTTTGCCAGATACAACAATCTGGTACTGGCAAACACGCTTGGTCTCCACAAAAAAACTCCAGACGATGGACATGGCACAGTCCCGGCGGGGAGCATCACAACCAGATCGACTACATCATGGTCAAGAAACGCTTCAGATCAAGCATCAACATTGGCAGGACACGCACTTTTCCATGAGCAGACATCGGAAGTGACCACGATCTCGTGATGATGTCTTTCCGTCTCCACTTGAAGAGAGTAAATACAGCAAAGTGCAATAGACTGAAGTTCGACCTGGACAAACTGCAAGACCCGGAGGTGGCAGAACTATTTCAGGCCACAATCGGGGGGAAATTTGCACCACTGCTCATTTTGGGAGCTGGTGAAGTAGATGTCATCACCATGTCCACCACCGTCAACTCAGCTGTGACAGAATGATGCCGCCACTGAGAACCTTGGCAAGCACCGACCAAAGAAGAAGCCGTGGATCACACCTGAACTTTTGGATCTGTGTGATAAACGAAGAGAGATAAAAAAAAGAAAAAGAACACTTCACAGGGAGCTGATGTCTACAGAAAAATCAACAATGACATCCGAAAAGGCATGCGCACAGCAAAGGAGAACTGGATAGAACATCAATGCCAGGAAATAGAGAACAGTGTGAGCAAGAACAACAGCAAGAAGGCATACCAGACTGTGAAGCGGCTGACAAGTGTTAAACAGCCCAGTCTCCACGATCCAAAGCAAGTCTGGCATATGCCTTACAGAAGAACAAGAAGTCTTGGACAGATGGACAGAGTACTGCTCTGACCTTTAAAACCATACACCAAATGGAGACCCATCAGTTCTAGCATGTCCCGAGAACAGAGAAGAAGAAGAAATCCTCCCAATTCTCCGGGAAGAAGTTGAGGCAGCAGTGCAATCGCTGAAGAAAGGGAAGTCAGCGGGAGTGGACGACATACCCGCGGAACTGCTTCAAGCAGGAGGAGAAGCGATGATTGATGCCCTCATCATTAGCTGTAACAAGATCTGTTGTCGCTTGTCATCACTCTTCCCAAAAAAAAGGTAACCTTCAGGAGTGTGAAAATTACCGCACCATCAGCCTCATCAGCCATCCCAGCAAGGTCCTGAAAATAATACTCAACAGGTTGAAATCCCAAGCTGAACAAATCATAGCTGAAGAGCAAGCAGGATTCAGGGCAGGGCGAAGTAGGCTACCACTGAACAGATTTTCAACCTCAGAATAATCTGTGAGAAATACCTACAGCACAATCAACATCTATATCATGTGTTCATAGACTTCAAGAAGGCGTTTGACAGAGTCTGGCATGCAGGTCTATGGGCAACAATGAAAGTTTACAACATCAGCTCTAAAATTATTGAAGTCATCAAAAGCCTGTATGACAAGGCTACCAGTGCAGACTCACTATAACCGTACATTAGTAGGCCTACTTGTGAATTTGCAGCAAATGCAAGATGGTCGAAAACACTAACAGTTTATTTATTAACATAAATACTATAGAATGGCCGGGTATTGTTCACAACATCATCCACGTGAATTCCATTCCTTACGAATACAAATGTTCATTAAAGACTAAAACATATTTTAGAAAACAAGTTGAGCTTATCCTCCGGGTGTCTTCATAATTCATATATACGCCTCTAAGGGTAAAAAATCAGGCGCAGTTTCCCTTTAGTTTCTGAAATAATGGCATGGTCCAATTTACCTCCTGGTCCAAGTTACCCACTTTTTTTTACTTGTTTAATTTATATTTATTTGAGCTTTATTTAGTACAATCCAACATGATTAATTTATATTGTTATTTGTATGCTTGTAATACACCCCATCCACTTTACATCATTGCAGTTTTATTTGATTACTAGATTAGGATTGATATTAAGTTGATATTTGATTTTTGATTATTCAATTGCAGCTAACCCCACAACACCTAATGCCATGCAAGTGGATCCAAACGTCCAGAACGTTACACAGTACTTAAATGTGCAGTTTGCATGCAGTGGCAACGTGGGAACAACAGGCGTAAACCCCAGCACTCAGAGGACATTCAAGTGGTATAAATATGTTGGTGGACAAGGACAGGACATCACAGCTGAGGTCTGTATCTTGTGTTTACAGTTGTCTATGGTTTAAAGTTATATATTACTAGTGGTTTTTGTACCCTGGGGTTGCTGTTTAAAATGTAGACAGAGAGACAACTGTTGTGAGCGAGTTTTATTTGGACGATGATACCTCCCCATATCCCCAACCTGTTGAGTATTATTTTCAGGACCTTGCTGGGACGATGATACCTCCACCATACCCACCCCCTCTGATATCTCCCCGTCTCCCCCCCCCATGATGCCTCACCATACCCCCTTGATACCTCCCGAACCCACTTGATACCTCCCCATACCCCCTTGATACCTTCCGTACCCCACTTGTAACCTACCTGTACCCTCCTTGATACCTCCCCGTTGATCGTTTCGCAGGTATGGATGAAAGGAATCGACCATCACCATACCCCCTTATATATACCTGTATCCCCGTTATGCCTACCCATGCCCCTTTAAACCTACCCGTAGCCCCCGTTTACCTACACGTACCACCCCATCCCGATCTTTGGTAATAATAATAATATTATTATTATTATTATTATTAATAATAATAATAATAATAATAATAATAATAATAATAATAATAATAATAATAACAATAATGAAAATAGAATAATTCAAATAGAAATTTAAAAAAAAACACACCAAGGTTTTAAAAGAAAATTTGATATAAGATATAATAATAATAAAAGTAATAGTAATAATAATAATAATAATAATAATAATAATAATAATAATAATAATAATAATAATAATAATAAATTAAAGGTAAAATGCCTATATTAAAAAGAAAAATATCCATATTGTAGTGTAAAAAAAAAATTCGGCCTGCGTGAGGTTTGAACTTGGGTCGTCCTGCACGGTAGGTGAATGTTTTACTAACTAAGCTACCAAGGCTTCCAAGAAATACTGTCAATTTTTTGGTCTATATGGGAAAACATGCTGATTTTTAATGGAAGCACGCGGAATGAGGCTATTGCAGTTTGTGGACATTTTGTTTATTTATTTATCTCAGAAACGGTTAAATGTTCGGTAAGGAAATGTCGGCTATAACGATTTCGTGGGTTTTGAGCACACAGCAGGCCGATCCGCGGCGCACAGCACCTGCCCAGATCTGTGTCCATACCGGACAAACTTTATAGTAGAGGCGAAGAAGAACTTCCGGCTAAGCAATTTATATATATAGATTACAGTAGCTGATGTTTAATTCGTTGGGTTTTGCGGATTTGTCATCAGATGGGAATTTCTATTTCATTAAATTGAATAGTAATGGTTGGTGTCTTGCAGTTTATACTACTACTACTACTACTACTACGGTATAGTTCTATTCAGCAGTAGCACACTGATTGTGCGTATGTGTGGTTTTGTGCATATTATTATTATTATTATTATTATATGTCAGATAGGTAATCGGTGATTGACACGCATTTGCCACGCTTATTCTCTATTTTAATCCAAAGATTGTTTAGCTTCTTTGTGTGTGTGTGTGTGTGTAGGTGCGTGTGTGTGTGTGTGTGGGTGGGTGGGGGTGTGTGTGTGTGTGCTATGCATGTTTGTTTTTTACCTGCCATCTTGACAAAATTACCAGGTTCTTTAATGGGCCAAGGTGCCAACACAGGAGAGGGATGGGGCTTGGAACACTATCCAAGTCATTACAGGATGTCAGCTGCTGTTGAGCTGATCTTCCTTGCACGAGAGGGAAGCCAGGCAAACGTTGTGCTGATGTTATTGTCCACACTTGAATGATGTTTAGTTTATTTATTTAATAGTTCTTATATAGTGCAGTGCTTTTCCAGCTCAAGGGCTGCTGAAGGCACTCGTTGAAAATCTAACTCAAGCCGCCTGGGGCGCCCACTTGTAGCTTTTGGGTGCATAATTGACCGCCCAGACGACTGAGCACAATCCTGGGCGATCGCAGATGCGGAGAAAGGGACCTAGTGCGCGCTTGGTATATTTGTGTAGCCGGCACTCACCTGTCTAGGACATGAGCGTCAGGATCTTTAAAGTCCATGCGTTGGAAAGCATGTGTGCACAGACTAGACTTCGATTTATACTCTTAGGCGAAGGATTCTATGTATATGTAGGCCTACAATGCTTTAAAAGCTAGTTACCTCTCAGTGATTATGATTTTGCAGGCAACCAACAATCCAGCATCATTGAATGCTGACGGGTGTACATTTGACAGGAGCAGTAGTGTGACACTGAACGTAACTGGTACGGAGGAAGGTCAGAGTCTGGTGGTGAGATGTCGGGTGGACGTCAACTCCCCCACTGTTGATTCCCCCTGCAGCAGTGCAACTACAGACCTTTGCAGGATGAGTCAGCAGATCAATGTGCAGTGTAAGTATTTTTTTTTCACAATAGTCTCATCATCCCATACCATCCTACGCCCCAGTATATATATCCTCTCTCCGCTACTATCTCTCCCCTCCCCCCCCCTCCCTCCCAAATATGTTTTATCACTAACTTGGTTAGGGTATAGCGAATTCTGCAGAATATATGTCTTGCTGGTTCCTACCATCACGATGTTCTGATGTCAAAGGTCCTTGTGTGTCGTGGCTGAACAAAACAAGTGAAAAGTGCTAAATTATACTTGTAAATCTTTTATTTCCTTGAAGCTTACCAAACATGCACAGCAAATTATTGGTTGATATACTTCATGTGTACATATTGATGGATTGTTTAGTCTTCATGGGGTCTATTAGATAAACTTTTTTTTTTTAAAGTTGCTAGTTGAAAAACGGGTCTGTTGCATGGGTTACTTTTGGAATTACATTGTTTTAGTGAATGCGTAATCATATGATTTTTACTCTGATTCCATTTTCCATAATTTTGTCTACATTCAGAATGATAAACAATAATTCAAGTTGGGCTGTTTGATAGGCTATTTCATTGTTGTATTCGGTATTTTAATAATAATTATTATTGTTTGCAGATCCCGTGAGCGTGCAGTTGTCAGCAGACATGCAGTGTTCAGGAAGCCCCTGTTCTATCACAGTGACTGAGGGCGCCGACGTCTCTCTTAGATGTTACCCCCGTGGAAACCCTTCACCTTACTTGTAAGTCTTACATAGTGGCTATCCTTCGGAAAACAGTCTGCTCGACTAAAGCCTGTGCAACATCAATTGTCATCATTGTCGGTCCCCATCCGACAGCGAAATGGTCCCCAAAAATGAATTGTCCTTATATAGCGCGTTTTCTAACTCAAAGAGTTGCTCAGGGCCCTGGGTGAGAAAAGGATCTTTAACCGAAGTCGTCCAGTGCGCGCAACCTTGCAGCATCAAGCGATCCTGAACGATCCCAATGCAGTCCGATGTTCATGAGCGATGCACGCAAAAGACATATCAATTGTGTTGAGTAAAAGCTTCTTTTGCAGTTCTAGGCGGTGGAGGACGGGGTTAAGACAATGAGGGTAGGGATGGGGTGGGAGGGTTAGGGGAGCGAACGATCTTTTGATCAGCCAGATTACTCTATGAAAATCTGTACGAGTTGATCGATCGGTGCACAACCAAACGCCCCAGAATCACTCGAAGATGACTGACTAGGTTCATTGCTCTTTTTCCCGGTAGTTTGCAGCTGCAGACAAAACATTGTTGAAGACAGTTAAAAAATGGAAAAGGGAGGATGACACCATCCTCACAAATCCTAGCCTTGTGAAAAGAGAAGTCATTTACTCTCTCTCTCTCTCTCTCTCTCTCTCTCTCTCTCTCTCTCTCTCTCTCTCTCTCTCTCTCTCTCTCTCTCTCTTCGACGACCGCAACATTATACGCACGTTGTAGCATTGCCAACTGTTAATCATCGCCGATGGTTTTGCGGTTGCCTGAACTTCCGGAGGTACTTTCTGTAAAGTTCTGCGCATGACTGAAAAAAGAAGGGACGATGAATTACAATCCGTAAGGCATCGAATAATTTCCAGTAATCGCAAAATGTTCCGAGTAGAATAAACCTACCCTATTTTATCCTATCCCGTAACTCCAAATTCGTTGGGGTACCACAGATGATCGTTTAACCAGCGTACTCCATCTTTCTCTGTCATCAGCAACCCTCGTGGCTTCGCTCAGTGCCAAGTCAGTCCAGTCTCGAATGTTGTCTTCCCACCTCTTTTCCCGTCCTTCGGAGTTTCCCTTTCTTCACCACTGTGAGCATGTCCACGTGTTGTTCAATGACTTGTGCGATGGTCTGTCGGACTTCGTCATTTGTGATATGCTGGGTATAGAAAATTCCCAGAAGTCTTCTGTAGCACCTCATCTTCATGTTTTGTATTTTTCGGTGTAGATCTGCTGTGAGGGTCCATGATTCGCAAGCGAATAGGAAGATGGATATGACAAGGGGGCGCAGCAACCTTACCTTGGAGTGTAGACTGATGGTCCTGTCTTTCCAAATGGGCTTCAACCTTGTCAGGGCAGCAGTTGATTGTGCGATCCTGGAGATGACTTCCTGTCGGGACCCATTGTCTGATACAATGGCTCCTAAATATTTGAAGCTATGAACTGTGTTGAGGGATTGGCCTTGGACTTTGATGCCATTGGTATTGTTGGTCATCATTTTGGTCTTCTCTGTACTTTTTTCCATTCCATAAGCTCTGAAGGTGATGTTAAGCCTCTGTACCAGCTGTTCAAGTTCTTGTTCCTCTCCAGGTAATCCATCAATGTCATGCGCAAGACGGAGGTTGGAGATTGCTCTACCCCATATGCTAACTGTGCTATATCAAATTCAAATATGGAAAACTCCAAGAGTCTCAGACCTCTGTCATTTGTCTCGTTGTTGCAGTGGGATCTACATGTTTCTCCCCAGTTGTGGTGCGCATCTTGGCCAACCCTGGCATTCCAATCGCCTTGCACTATGACTATGTCCTTCTTCGGCACTTGGTCAAGGATAGCCTGCGGATATTCCTAGAAATCCTGACTTCGCTGTCGTCATAGTCTGATGTTGTGGCATAGGCATAGATGACGGTGATGTTGAAAGGGGCTGCTCTCAGACGGATAGTAATGAGTCTACTGGAGATTGACAACCTATGACAGTGGCTAGAATGTCTTTGAGGACCAAGAATCCAACGCCGTGTTCGTGCCTGTCATCTCTCCCGCTGAAATAAAGCTTGTGGCCCTTGTCAGTCATTGTTTCACCTAGGCCTTTCCAGCGCAGTTCACTGATACTTAAAATGTTCCATCGATAGTGGTCCAGCTCGTGGGCCAGTTCTTCTACTTTTCTCTCCGCAGTTAGGGTCCTGACATTCCAGGTTCCTATGACGATGTTGTCTCTTGTGCGGATCTTGCTAAGTGGTCCATCAGTAACGCACTTATCACCTCCGTCCTGGTGGCCAACGGAAGGCGCGGTTCTTGGTGACCCGGGCGTCGAACGATCCGGTGTGGAGTGAGTAGTTGTTTTCGAAAAGAAAAGAAAATAGAATGAATAAGAATGCACTTACATGTATATCCAGCGCTAGGTAGGGCTTTAGGACGTTCAGCAATCATTTTGACAAGCATAAGAAACGAAACCTAGCCAATAATTTGAGATTTTTGGTGCACATAGCAAGTACCTACCGCTCGCTTACATTCGGTATGGCGGATTACCGAATACGACTAATTTTTATATGATGCTGACTTCCGTTTGCGACAAATGACCTGAAGTTTGAATTACATTTGGCGATGCCACAGCGGTATAGGCATCGAATAATCTCCCTTGTGTCGTCTGCCGTTTTAGAACTCATTATAGGCCATATTTCCTTGTTTAGGCAGCTACAAGGAAGTCGCCACATACAACAAAAACAATTTGTCCAACGCTGTGTGGTCAAATAAGCTTGTATGTCGTGATCTACTTTCATCTGTGATCAGAACGACATGGAGCGTGCCGGGCGAGAACAACACCGATGTAGTGTTGGTGAATTCCACACAGTACACGATGAAGGCGTACATGCACAGCACCAACTATTACACCTGTACATCGTACAACTACGTGGTTGGACAGACGATGACTGCTTCTGTCAAAGTCTATGTCAATGTCCGTAAGTTAATATAACCTGCGCTATTTATTTCTCTGAGTGGTTGGCTGTTTTGTTTGCTAGGTTTGAAATATGTT
Source organism: Oncomelania hupensis (assembly GCA_036898135.1). Lineage (NCBI taxonomy): Eukaryota > Metazoa > Mollusca > Gastropoda > Littorinimorpha > Pomatiopsidae > Oncomelania > Oncomelania hupensis. Next base: position 19,328,190 of record CM072520.1, read on the forward strand.
GAGAGTACCTAGGACCAAATTGGAAAGAAAACAACTCGAGCACGTTTAGTATTTGTTTGTTGTTTATAAAGTTATTTAACCGTTGATTTTATTGCTTTATTGTATCTAAGAATGTGAAAGATTAGTCAGACTAGTAAGATTTTTTTACATTGTTTTCTATAAGCTGGCCCTCAAAAATGACTACTATTAAATAGTACCTCTGGATTGCTGTTCTTGAAAGGGACACCAGAAGTTGTTTTTTTTTTTTTTTTTTTTTTATAAATATCAGTCTTTCTAGCTGGAAGGAACAACAAGAAAATCCGTTGGATCTCATTTTTGATATGATGATGATGGTCATTGTTGTCAGGGTGGCGACGTGGTGATCGTCCTTAACGCTCATGCAATAGGACGTTAAGCATCGTTTTCCGTTTATGTCCCTTTACTTTTATTTTTAATGCGTGGATGTACATTTGTTCACAGATCAGATCTAGACAGACTAACACGTTTATGCTTGCGTTTTGGTGAGTGTGTGTGTGGGGGGGTGGGTGCGGGTGCGTGTGTGTGTGTGGGTGTGGGTGTGTGTGTGTGGGTGTGGGTGTGTGTGTGAGTGTGTGTGTGTGTGTGTGGGCATTTTGGTAGTTTGTTTTACAGATCTCTTTTTTTTTTAAACACCGGTAATTTGTTTTTGTTTTTTTAACAGAGAAGACAACTACTCCACCTTCTACGACAACCTCCATAGCCACAACTGACCCTGTCACATCACCTGCCGGTGAAGGTAGTACAGCGGATAACACTGAAGTTGCTTCAAGTGAGAGTGACGGGATTCATTTGTTTTTGTTTTTTTAAATTTCTTTCTTTCTTTCTTTTTATTTTTTACCAAAAAATATATATTTGTTTTCATTTATTTATTTTTTTTTAATACACATTGTGTTACACTCGGTTCGATGTTGGTGTTTTCTATCAGTATCTGATTCAGCCCCGATGCTTGAATTCCTGATAGGGTGTAACTCAGATTCGTTTATTCACGCAACCCGCTCAAGCAGCATACAAGTCACAAAGTCGACGTATGAAGTTTTCCACTTTTATTCAGCACACATCAACAACTGCATACAATTCTCAATTCAACTCAACAACTTTCACAGCAACTTTCCAAATCACTATCAACAACTTTACTATCTCCGCAACAGCAACTCGGCACACGATTAAATAACCTCTCTCTCTTCTGGAACAATTTGGTACATGGTAGAAATGACGTAATGCCACCAATCGCACTAAAGATCGTCATCACTGGCTTACGTCATACACATTTCCTCTACTTCCGGGAACATTCACGACCTTCGATATCCATCGGGAAATTTCTATCGACAGTAATAAACATGCAGATCCCGAAAATTCTCCAATATCGACTAACGCAAATCATCAACGTTATACAAAGCCTCTCCTAACAACAATGCAAACTCAAATCAAAGGTAAATAAACTCCATTATTGAATACTTTGCAAAACGAAACGATTAGATCTATCGTACACGTTTCCGACGTACTACCATTCGCGTTTCAACGTAACATAACCCCCCACTCAAGAAGAAATTTACCCAATTTCTTTCAACAACGTTGAAGCGTAATGCACAAACAAAGTCCACAATTGAAACTAATTTAAGACTTTCTGAATACTGTAATTGCGCTCAGCTTATCTACACAGAGTCAATGGTTTTCATCTTCAAATCTGCCTGGATAATGTCAATGTTCACACACAGTCAATGTTCTTTCAACCGCAAGGAAACGACGCCCTCGTCAGTTGCGGTCGTCATCGGCCCAGGGTCAAAGACAGTGATCTCGTGGGCTTTCCTGGAGTCAGTGCATCCTCCGTTGTCTTCCTCTCCCGTCGGATGTCCGACGCAGGCGATGTTGTCAGCTCCCAGAATGCATTCGCTGGGTCTCACGGTCAGGTTGGCTTCTGCGGGACGGTGGAACAGCTCCCTCAAGGTCTGCAGATGCTCCTTCCGGGTCTGGATGTGGACTTCATGTTCGACCAAAGTCGTAGAGCCTGGGACATCATTGAAGCCATGGGGAAATTCGCCCATAAGGTCCTTGAGCTCCAACTTTTGACCTTCCGTCAAGCTCGGTCCTAGCTTAACATCATCGATGCCTTCTTTGCTGTGGAAGTCTCCCAGTTTTAACAGTTCTTCGCTGTCAAAGCTGTTATCGATCTCAGCTGCTGTTGCTGCATGCACAGTCTCTAATGGCCTTTCCACGTACAGCTTAAGGAGGTTGGCATGGTATATCTTGGAATGCTGGCCGACCTTCACCTTATAGTCGTTGATCCCCACCACGGTCTCCACTTCGTACGGGCCTTTCCACTGCATCAGCAACTTATTGTGGTCGGTAGGTAGCAGCACCAGCACTTTGTTGCCAGGTTTGAACTTCCTGTTCACAGCCCTACGATCATAGTAGTGCTTTCCACAGTCCTGGGATTTCTTCAGGTTTTCTCTGGCTATCTCGAGAGTCTGCTCCAGCTTCTCCCGTAGCTCAAACACGTACTGGTAGCTGTTCTTCACCTCTGGGGTGTCCACTTCCTTCGTCCACAGTTCTTTCAGGATGTGCATCGGCCCTCGGATGGTTCTTCCGTACAGCAGCTCGAACGGAGAAAAGCCGGTGGACTCCTGCGGTACTTCTCTGTAGGCGAAAAGTAAGGCGTTGATGTAGCGATGCCATTGTCTGGGCTGCTCGCTGCACAGTTTCTTCAGGGTGGACTTCAGCGTAGCATTGAACTTTTCGACAAGCCCGTTGCACATTGGATGGTAGGGTGTCGTAGTTAAATGCCGGATGCTCAGCAGTCTGTTGACCTCCTTCATGCAGTCAGAGACGAACTGCGTCCCGAGGTCTGTCAGAATTTCTTCAGGCACTCCAAGTCTACTGAACATGTCCACCAGTGCCTCTGCTACAGTTTCAGTGTCAATCTTCTTCAGTGGCACTGCTTCTGGGTACCGAGTCGCATAGTCCACTAAAGTCAGTACCCACCGATGACCTTCTTCACTCGGAGGTCTTATTTCGCCGATTAAGTCTAAGGCCACCCTCTTGAAAGGTCGGTCGATCAGAGGCATCCTCTGCATAGGCACTTTCGGGACCCTTCCTCGAGGTATGGTCTTCTGGCAAATGTCACACGATCGGCAGAAACGGCTGACGTCCGCATGAAGTCCTGGCCAGTAGAACACCGCCTGGATTCTATCCGACGTCTTCTTGATACCTAGGTGACCTCCCATGATTGAGTCATGCGCTACTTCCATCACTTGGCGCCTGAGGGGTAACGGTACCAAAACTTGACGTAGTGGTTTACCTCCGTTGACCCTCGGGTGCTGGAAGATTCGGTACAGGATCTTGGCCTTCACCTCAAAATAGACCGTACCACTGCCCTTTGGTCACGTGGTCTTGGCGGTTCCTATACTTGTTTAAAGTGCTATCAGCTTCCTGGAGCTGGATCAGCTTATCTCTGTCCACGATGGCAGCTTTGGAGTTGTCGGCGACCTTCAGTGGCGTAGACGTCTTGTCTCTCTTGGCCTGGGCCCTGGTAGTAACAGCACCGACGATCTCTGGTCGGCAGGGCTGAGCCGGAGTAACCACATTGTCCCGTAGAAGCTCTGTAAGGTCTCCATGGGGAAACGGCAATGGATCCTCCTCCACAACTTCGACGTGTTGAGTTGAGGCAGGACTCCACTCTGGATCGGGGTCGTCGGGTCGTCTCGCGCCGTCGATATTCCCGATCATCAAATCATACAGCGGCTTCTTCAGGCAAACCGCTTCGACTTCGCCTATGTAGTAAGGGGTGTTGACATGAATCTTCGCAACTGGCGCTCTCACACATTTGCTGTCGGCCATAAGTGTACATTTTGAATCGCCAGTGAACTGTTCTTTAGCGATTAGGTCTTCTCTGACGATGACCCCACTGCAGCCAGAGTCTCTTAAAACAGTCACTTCATGATTTCCGACGCGTCCCTTGGAAACAGGCATGTTCTGTACGGTCACAGCTGCGCTGGCGACGACGGGGATGGATTTCCCGTTGGCAAGGAGGAGTTGGCCATCAGTCATGCACTCTTGCACGTCCGCAGGGGTAGCTGTGCGCTCGGTCTCACTCGGAAGAATGACGCTCCCGCCGCACACTTGATGGTCAGATCTACTGGTTTGCCGTTGATTGGAGAACCGCCTCTGCCGGTTGCCCGCCGCTGAATTGTCCGTACTGCTCCGCTGTCCGCTACTTTTGTTTTGAGGACAGTTAGCCGCTCTGTGGTCTGTAGCGTTGCAGGTGAAACAGCCCCTTGAATGCCCTTCCCTGGGAGGAGGCGTGGAGTCTGTCTGTCTCTGGCTCGTCTGGCTTCCCTGGATCTGGTTCACACATGGTTTCCAGTCTTCTGAAAATGTTTCGTCGCGCTGGGTGGCCCCAGGGTTTTCCCATGAGCGATGAGATATCTTTCAGCAGCCTCAGTCACATCTTTAAGCGTCTGCAGCTTTTGTTCTTCTAAGTGGGTCGCTAGGTCCTTGTGACAGGCATTGAGAAATTGTTCCTTCACGATCAGGTCATGGAGACTGTCGTAAGACTTCGTTTCGCCTGATAACTCCACCCACTTGTGTAGATATGACGACAGGCGCTCCACAAACTGCTTTGGCGTCTCGTCTGACTTAGGCCGGCATTCACGGAAGCGTTTACGGTAGCCCTTCTCTGTAAAGTTGTAGCACTGCAACAGGGCCTCTTTCAAGACGTCGTAGTTTTTGGCGTCATCGTTCGACAGTCTGGTGTAAACTTCGAGAGCTTGCCCCGTCAGAAGTGCACTCAGTCGAATTGCCCAGTCTTGAGGTTGCCAGTTAGAGCTTTCGGCGAACCTTTCGAATCTCGCCAGATAGCTGTCGATCTGGTCCTTCCCGTCGACGAAAGCTGGCAATTTAGGAGCCGTATGGTCGTTGGTGACTTGTGGCGCATGCTGATTGTTTTGGATACGCGCCAACTCTAACTGGTACTGACGCTCACCTTCAAGACGCTTCAGCTCGAACTCTCTTTCTTCACGGCGACGCTGCTCTTCTCTCTCTTGACGTTGCTGTTCAATTTCTAGACGCTTCTGTTCTAATTCTCTTTCTTCACGGCGACGCTGCTCTTCTAATTCTCGTTCTTCACGGCGACGCTGCTCTTCTAATTCTCGTTCTTCACGCCATCGCTGTTCTTCTCTTTCTTCGCGCAATATTCTCTCCTGGCATTTGACGTACTCCGTCAGCTGTTTGCCTTTTAGATTTAGTTCAACCCCTTTCTGCCAGAAGTCAGCCATCTTAATGCTTTTCTGGAAAGTTCTTTTCTGGAAAGTTCTCTTCTGGAAAGTTCTTTCTGGAAAGTTCTTTTCCTAGAAAGTTCTTGACTGTAGAGTTCTTTTTTTCTGGAAAGTTCTTGACTGTGCTGTACCTTTCTAGACTGTTCTAGAACAGCACGCTTTCTGCAGTAGCGCTGATGCTTGTCACTAGTCGCCTTCGTTGACGCAGGCCCCGCTGTCCTCGTCGTATGCGACGCTGCACCACGCTGGTGTTGATGTATACGCTCCTGTGCTGAAGTAGACGCGACGTCCGCTCGCCGCTCTCTGTAACACTGGCGATGTAGCTCCGAGACTGTCCCTCGACGTAGTCCTGCGGCAGCCACGTAGTCCCGCTCTGTTGTTCGCTCACGAAGCATCTCTTCGGCGACTACACGCCCTTGCAGTCAACCCGAATCTATCGGATGTAGTCCCAGTATGTTGGCCCCTCTCGACGCAACTTGTTGGCGGCTACCCTCGATGACTGCCTCTCGTAACGTTGACTCGCTTGTTGTAGCAGTTGAACCCTTGGCTATGGCGTGAATCGCGGCTTGACCCCCAAAATGTTACACTCGGTTCGATGTTGGTGTTTTCTATCAGTATCTGATTCAGCCCCGATGCTTGAATTCCTGATAGGGTGTAACTCAGATTCGTTTATTCACGCAACCCGCTCAAGCAGCATACAAGTCACAAAGTCGACGTATGAAGTTTTCCACTTTTATTCAGCACACATCAACAACTGCATACAATTCTCAATTCAACTCAACAACTTTCACAGCAACTTTCCAAATCACTATCAACAACTTTACTATCTCCGCAACAGCAACTCGGCACACGATTAAATAACCTCTCTCTCTTCTGGAACAATTTGGTACATGGTAGAAATGACGTAATGCCACCAATCGCACTAAAGATCGTCATCACTGGCTTACGTCATACACATTTCCTCTACTTCCGGGAACATTCACGACCTTCGATATCCATCGGGAAATTTCTATCGACAGTAATAAACATGCAGATCCCGAAAATTCTCCAATATCGACTAACGCAAATCATCAACGTTATACAAAGCCTCTCCTAACAACAATGCAAACTCAAATCAAAGGTAAATAAACTCCATTATTGAATACTTTGCAAAACGAAACGATTAGATCTATCGTACACGTTTCCGACGTACTACCATTCGCGTTTCAACGTAACACATTGGTATATATGTGTACATGTAAGTGTACTGCCTTGTTTTACAATCTTTAGCTATGTTTTAGATAACAAGTACCTCAAAAGTGATATTGATGTGTGCGTGTGTAATTAATTTGTTGCTTGTATTTATAACTGCTCCACGAGCTTCACTTGGCAACTGTGTGTAATTTCAGCTTCCATCACACTCTCAGGCTTGCCGATTGAATTTTTTCACACTATTAAAAATCTGGGCGTCCACTTTGATAGGACGCCTTCAATAAAACCCCACATTCATACTCTCTGCAAAGCTATTTTCATAGAACTCTGCAGTATCAGTCACATAAGATACTTCTTAACAGTGGGTTCCACAAGAACGTTGATGTCACCTTTTGTACTGTGCAAAATGGACTACTGCAATTCCATGTTTGTGTAGGTCTTCCCAACACTCTACTGGACAAACTTCCTATCCTATCCTATCCTATCCTATCTTATGACCGTAACTCGAAAGCCGTTGGGACACAACAGATGATCGTTTAACCAGCGTACTCTATCTTTTTCTGTCATCAGCAGCTCTCATTTCCGGATTATGACTTCACTGAGTGTCAAGCCAGTCCATTATCGAATGTAGTCCTCCCACCCCCTTTTTTTAATCGCCCTCTTCTTCTGCCTCCTTGCACCGTGCAGCATGGTCTTTGTAAGACCTGATGCTCTGGTGATGTGGCCATACCATCGGAGTTTCCGTTTCTTTACCACTAAGAGTAAGTCATCGTGTTGTCAAAATTAATGGCTTGTGTGATGGTCTGTCGGACTTCGTCGTCAGTGATATGCTGGGTATAGGAAATACCCAGAAGTCTTCTGTAACACCGCATGTCCATCTATCCAAGATGGTCATTGTTGTCAGGGTGGCGACGTGGTGATCGTCCTTAACGCTCATGCAATAGGACGTTAAGCATCGTTTTCCGTTTATGTCCCTTTACTTTTATTTTTAATGCGTGGATGTACATTTGTTCAAAGATCAGATCTAGACAGACTAACACGTTTATGCTTGCGTTTTGGTGAGTGTGTGTGTGGGGGGGGGGGGGGTGCGGGTGCGGGTGAGTGTGTGTGTGTGTGTGGGCATGTTGGTAGTTTGTTTTACAGATCTCTTTTTTTTTAAACACCGGTAATTTGTTTTTGTTTTTTTAACAGAGAAGACAACTACTCCACCTTCTACGACAACCTCCATAGCCACAACTGACCCTGTCACATCACCTGCCGGTGAAGGTAGTACAGCGGATAACACTGAAGTTGCTTCAAGTGAGAGTGACGGGATTCATTTGTTTTTGTTTTTTTAAATTTCTTTCTTTCTTTCTTTTTATTTTTTACCAAAAAATATATATTTGTTTTCATTTATTTATTTTTTGTAATACACATTGGTATATATGTGTACATGTAAGTGTACTGCCTTGTTTTACAATCTTTAGCTATGTTTTAGATAACAAGTACCTCAAAAGTGATATTGATGTGTGCGTGTGTAATTAATTTGTTGCTTGTATTTATAACTGCTCCACGAGCTTCACTTGGCAACTGTGTGTAATTTCAGCTTCCATCACACTCTCAGGCTTGCCGATTGAATTTTTTCACACTATTAAAAATCTGGGCGTCCACTTTGATAGGACGCCTTCAATAAAACCCCACATTCATACTCTCTGCAAAGCTATTTTCATAGAACTCTGCAGTATCAGTCACATAAGATACTTCTTAACAGTGGGTTCCACAAGAACGTTGATGTCACCTTTTGTACTGTGCAGAATGGACTACTGCAATTCCCTGTTTGTGTAGGTCTTCCCAACACTCTACTGGATAAACTTCCTATCCTATCCAATCCTATCCTATCCTATCCTATCCTATCTTATAACCGTAACTCGAAAGCCGTTGGGGCACAACAGATGATCGTTTAACCAGCGTACTCTATCTTTTTCTGTCATCAGCAGCTCTCATTTCCGGATTATGACTTCACTGAGTGTCAAGCCAGTCCATTCTCAAAAGTAGTCCTCCCACCCCCTTTTTTTAATCGCCCTCTTCTTCTGCCTCCTTGCACCGTGCAGGATGGTCTTTGTAAGACCTGATGCTCTGGTGATGTGGCCATACCATCGGAGTTTCCGTTTCTTTACCACTAAGAGTAAGTCATCGTGTTGTCAAATGGCTTGTGCGATGGTCTGTCGGACTTCGTCGTCAGTGATATGCTGGGTATAGGAAATGCCCAGAAGTCTTCTGTAACACCGCATGCCCATCTATCCAAGACTTCTTAATCTTGTTCTTCTGTAAGGCACAAGCCAGACTTGCTTTGGATTTGGAGATCTTAAGCTGTTTAAAACATGTCAGCCGCTTCGCAGTTTGGTTGGTCTCCTTGGTGTTGTTCTTGTTCAGACTGTCCTCTGTTTATTCTGAGGTTGAAAATCTGTTCAGTGCTGCTTCGCCGGCCTGCCATGAATCCTGCTTGTTCTTCAGCTATGATTTGTTTAGCTTGGTGTTTCAACCTGTTGAGTATTATTTTCAGGAGGACCTTGCTGGGATGGCTGATGAGGCTGAGGGTGCGGTAATTTTCACGCTCCTGAAGGTTACCCTTTTTGGGAAGAGTGATGACAAGCGACTGGGTCCATGGTGTAGGCCACTCCCCACTCTGCCAGACCTTGTTACAGATAATTGTGAGGGCGTCAATCATCGGTTTATCCTCCTGCTTGAAGCAATTCTGCGGGAAAGTTGTCCACTCCCGCTGACTTCCCCTTCTTCAGCGATTGCACTGCTGCCTCAACTTCCCTCCGGAGAATTGGGAGGATTTTTTCTTCTACCCTGTTCTGGGGACATGCTAGAACTGGTGGGTCTCCGTTTGGTGTGTGGTTGTAAAGGACAGAGCAGTACGCTGTCAATCTATCCAAGATTTCTTGTTCTTCTGTAAGGCATATATATGCAAGACCTGCTTTGGATCTTGGAGACCTTGGGCTGTTTAACAATTGTCAAAATAAATTAAATAAAAAATAAAAATCTAGATATTTGCAAACCTGTGCGAAATAAATCATAAATAGTCGAAAAATGACATTTAAAAAAAAAAGAAATTGTCGGTCGGTCCGTCCGTCTGTTTGTCGTCCGCCGTCTGTCTGTGCAAAACTTGCAAGCGGATTAATATGTCAGAACCTATTTCAACTATCACAACCAAACTTGGTAAGATGTTGTATACCCCTGAGACCTCATAAATGATCAGTGAATGAATGACTTCACTCGCGAACTGAGCATTCGACAATGGATGGAGACACGCGCGTTATAAATGAACATCATCATCATCATCATCATCATCATCATTTCAAGGTCAAGGTCACAGGGTCAACAAATCTTGGTCAAAAAATGCAAATGTTTCACAACATTTCCTTTTTATTCCTAGCTATTATTATTGAACTTACATGTATGATTCTGTAATGCATGATAGATATCACTCAGTGAGACATACATACTTTACACATTTGGTCAACCTCATTCCAAGGTCAAGGCCACCGGAGCTGTCCAAAGTCGGTACTTTGAAGTGACCTTGACCCCAAACTATGAGAGATATAAAGTCCAAACCTGTCGTTTTTAGAGAGACAGATTGATCTTTCATGTATGTTCCGCTTTTTGCGTTGATCTTGATTATCAATGTCATTTTTGGCCTTGCAAAAACAGAAAAAATTGGTCATCGAGCAATGGAAGGGCTGTATATTTAACCCGTAGTATGCAACAACATTGGGTTATTTGATCATACATGCATGTTAGGTCACGTAAAGGTCAAGGTCATCCCGAGGTCAAATTCACTGAAGGTCAAGCTCATCCCAATGCCACCGATTTTTTCATTGGCATAATACAACTTTTGCTGTAGTTTATTTGATAGTACATGAGTGTATTTGAAACCGGAGGTCAAGGTAATCTCAAGGTCAAGAATATAGGAAGATCAAAGTTGGTATTACTTTGCATTTTAATGCCACTTTTCAAGTTTCTAAATGTTTTGTGCAAATGTGTTACAAATTGGCTGATGCCTAAGTTCGACGCCCAGTCGGCTGACAAATAATACCGCCTGTTATCTGGTTTGTTACGTGTAGTGTACGTAGTATTCACATGATTGATTCCAAAAGGTACTTCGATGGGATATTAAGAATTTGTTAATAAAGAAGGATCCTGCATGCGTTGTTCAAAGAATCAGATGCGTTTACAATGTAAATGGTATACGGAAAATTATACATGTATATGCACACATACATTTTCAGCAACCACAAGCAGATGGGAAAGAGATAGTGAGGAATCCGTTATCTCGAGTCAATGTTAGTTATTCATTGCTTACAGGGTCCAGTAACAACAACAATAACAATAACAGCAGCAACAACAACAGAAAGAAGAGAAACCCATGATTCCTTATGCAAAATAATGACAATATTCCTGTAGATGCTGGAATATTCCATCTTTGTACATTATGAATACGCCAAGGGGCAAAATCGCATTCAGTGAAATCCGAGAGTATCCTATAGGAATCCAGGATTCAGGTTGTCTCTTGAAAATAAAATCATGCCTCTTGTTGGCATTGTATCACTAGAATCTTCCCATCTTTGGCATTTTACCAAAAGAGTTGCTTTTTTGTATTTAAAGATAATATATGGAATAATATCTTAAAATTTGTTGAAATAGTCATCAATGGAACAAGACAAATGTCCGTCTATCTGTCGGTCTGTCGGTCGGATCGTTGCACATCATATCTGAAGAACGACATTGGTCAAAGTCCGTTCAACAATCGGTGAGATGTGGCCTGTCACGGATAGACAGACCAACATTTGGCTGTGTTTGATTCATTCCTACTATTTCTTCTGGAAATACAAAAAAGCGACTCAATTGATGAAGTACCAAAGACGGGAAGGTTGAAGAATTTATGCACCCTATAATTAGTCTATAATTATCTTTCCATGAAAAATACGTTTTGTACACTTTTTCCGTGAGGGTTGGAACACGACCAAATGCTTGCCATCTTGTTTCTGCTATTACAGAGAATGTTGTTGGTCCAGTGCTAGGAACGTTCCTGGGCCTATCACTGTTGGCGAACATCTTACTGATCACACTCTATATGTAAGTATCGTTGTTTTTTTCTGGCGCGTGTGCTTCTTGCGAACTAGCACTAAAATACCTCTTCCAGTCTTACTAAACCTTCGGATGAGAGTATAAACCGAGGTCTAGTCTGTGCACGCACGCGTTCTATTACACGGACTTTAGAGATAGTCACGCTCATGTTCTAGACGGGATGAGTGCCAGCTACACAAATACACCGAGCCCGCACTAGGTAGGCCTACCTTGGCTCACATATCCGGTTGCCCAAGATTGTGCTCAGTTGTCTTTGGCGTCAGGCGATGCACCCAACGGAAGAATGTGGGTACGGTGCTTCGGGCGGTTTGAGTTAGATCCTGTGTTGACCAGCGTTGTGAGCAGCTTCTGAGCTGAAAAGGCGCTATTTAAGAATCATTAAATAATGACTAAGTAAATACAATAAGAACAACACACTGGCACTATACCCTTCTACTTAACAGTGTTTAATCCGGGAGTGCGGCTGATTGTAGCTTATGGCAGTTACGGTATTATATACTATTACTGTTTTCGCATTAAATAATTTTTAATATGTTTTTATTTTATTTTTTATTTCTTTTAATAGACAGTTTTGTTTTAATTGTTTTTATAGATAATGGTTTACATTGTAGTCTATATGTTGCTTTTTTTTGTCCAGATGGCATCGAAGGACCAGAAAGAGTGCAAGGGAAACAAATGGTGTCAAAGGACCTGCTGGTAAGAACGTCCAAAACAAGTTTTATTATTGGTTCTTAATATAGCGCTGGCCGAAACAGGATAACAAAATCAAGCCGCCGAAGTCGCCAACTTGCAACATCACGTGCCTTGGCAAGAACACCTCTAACAACTGTATGTGCCTTTATTTGAGCCTGTCGCAGTAGTTAAGTTCTTTAACGTGCCGATGTGGTGACACGGGAAGAGGAAAGAGCGGGATAAAGAGAGTGTCACGGCCCCCGAGCGGGTTCCGTGACTTCAGCACATAAAGCGAGTGAAAAGGAATAAAACTCAAACAAAATAAACTAACACAAATGCCAGAATACAATCACACTCTTTTATTCCACAATTAACAAGCAAACACAGGACAAATGGGAACTAACCCCCCCTCAACCCCTATTAAGACCCCAGTCCCGATACTAACTAACAATTACCTCCCCTTGTTCAACCCTAAACGGAACTAAACAACAACAGTTTCTTTACAAAATGTGTACAACAAAATCACAATCAATAAATCAATACAAAATGTAAATCTTCAAATAATAAGTGATGGCATTATAAATCTTTTAATCTTAACTGCTATCTCGGTGAAGCTGTAGCACTGAAGCACTGTTCCAATGTTTTTGTCAAGTAGCTCAGAGAGCTAAACAGTCTCTTTCACAATAAGTGGATGATTTTCTAACTAAATGGATATGTTTTTAGGTGTGGTGCAGTGCGAGTCTGTGTGTGCATGAATTAGGTGTGAAAACCTCCTGAAATAGTGTTGCCTCGACACGTAGGCAAAACTCGCAGCAGTGGCAGAGACCACCACAACTCTTCTCTGCTGTAGAGGCAACGGCACACCCCAGGCTGGCTAGAAATCAATCAGCGTCAACAACGGTAACCAAACGTCAACAGCATAAGAAGCAGCATAAGAAGTAACAGCGTAGAAATAATAGCGTAGAAGTAACAGCCCAAACCTGTAAGCATATACACAGTCTTAACAGCCTGCTTACAACAATAAACACTATATAATATAATATAACACGCCGTCCTCCGTCCACCATCTTGACCTGTGTATGAATACCATGATAATAATACAAGATGCTATACACACATTTCAATAATATAAATCAACCTTTGATGCTAAATAATTCGCATCTTCTATGAATACAAACATTTATATAAATATACATAATTATTGCAACCACACTTCAATCACACAGTCCTGATTCATTCCACCTTCCTCCATCATCACCATCACCCCCAACGGTTATAACACATCACGATTATCTCCCTTCATTCATACTATCTTGCTGCATTATACTGTAATATAAACATGCTTCCTCATAATCATCACTTCATCTTTCTTCAGTATAATACATTCTATCGCTCTCTCCATCCATACACCCCTACTCTCTCTCTCCCTCTCTACACTCCCCATCGTCGCCTTTGACCCACTTTTATACAACAGCAGCAACGACATTTCCCCATCACATATACAATAAGAAAATCATGAGAAAATCATAAAATCAACACAATTCATTATGCATCCTAAAATACATCCCCTTCCCCACACTCATTACCACTCACATGCGTACGCAGTTCTCGGAGTGCGCCACTAAAGAATTGAATAACAGGGTTTGCTTACCTTTTAGGCCCCGGCTTGTGATACACCTTCTCCCCCAACACCACAACACAACACAGCACTGTCACAGTACACAAATGGTTAGTCTTTTGAGAGTCACTTTGTCTTGCTATTGCTGGTTATTTCACTTCCCAAATAACACTTATAACTGAGGATGAGGTCACCTTAGCTCTGTAACAGACACTAAGTCTTGGTGGGTGTTCAATCGAGAACAACACACACCTTAAGAACAAAACTCTACATTCGTTCACAAATGGCAGTTAATATTCTTCCTCTCGAATTCTAAACATCCTTATCCCGACGAGGGCATAAGACCTTGGGTGGCTATATAAGCAATAAACACACCCTTCCAACAGTACCCTACACTACAATGACCTCTGTCACAGGGTTGCTGCCTGGTTAGATTCGTCCTTTTCGCAAAAGCATCTCAAACCACTCTGCCCTACCAAAAACGCACCGGCCACAAGCAAATAGTCGAGCTCTCGTCAGTATGCTCATTCTTTATTACACATAGCCCTATTCTGAATTTGGCCTACCCCTGTCTTCTTCGTTACGCACGGACTTTACGAAACTGCACCTTCATACGCAAAAAGTAAATCGGTCACGCTACCCTATGTACACTACATACAGAGAAGTGTAACTTCGTAAAAAGTATAATTCTCCCTGCTATCTGAAAACTCGTGTCGTCACAGAGAGCCATTGCAGACGAGTCCTGTAAATAAGAAAACAAACACCGAAAATACCCCACAAAATTCCGTAACTGCCAAGATGCGAACCCCGGGCTTCAGCGAGCCAGGCAAGCGTTTCATGACTGAACCCCTCCGCTACCCGTATCAGATGAATTTCAGAACTGGATTTTATGATTTATTAAAATCGAGGGTTGGTAAGAGACTCTGTGTGTGTGTGTGTGTGTGAGTGTGTGTGTGTTTGTATGCGTGTGCGTGCGCGCGCGCGTGCTTTAAGCCTACCGTACTCACGGGAAATTATTTTCCTCAAAATTTACTTCCTGATTTTGCAGGCGAGACTACAGCTCCAGTCCCATACCAACGAGGCAGTAACCGTCCTGCGAGCACCGTTCTTCCTTTCGCTGTCAGTGAGGAGGTCAACGGCAGCGGTTATTACTCTCAGATTAGGGATTTGACCAACTACCAGTCACTCCATCCATACTCCAACGAGCCCGGAGATGGCATACAATATTCTCAATTCACTTCTTAAAAATATTGACACGTTAAGTTGATGGGTGGGGGAGTGTGGTGATAGATGGGGGGAAGGGGGAGTGTTGGAGGAGGGGAGGAGTAATGGTGGTGGAGGGGTGGTATATGAAATTAATAATAATAATAATAATAATAATAATAATATAGCGCTTTTCCTAATGACATCAGTTCAAAGCGCAGTTCTCACGAATTTATACTTAACTATGGGAGGCGAGATATAGCAAACGCTCGAGCATTTGCGCGAGCATTTGCACGAGCAAATGCGCGAACCTCGCTCACTTGCTCGCGCATTTGCTCCTGCAAGTGTTCGAGCAAATGCGCGAGCAAATGCGCGAGCAAGTGCGCGATCATTTGCTCGAGCGGTTGCTACGCCCGTTGCTATAAGGGTTTTGCTGAAAACTGTCAACGGAAAGGAACTGAAAATGAACACATGTTTTTTTGGTAGATCTCCGACCTAGATATTTTGTATTTATCCGCATTAGTTTGATGTTAAATATTTACGTCATATGTGTGGCCCTTAAACTTAATTTCTAAGTAGAATACAATTTAAATAACTGTCTCAATATGTTTTAAGATAGCTTTTATTTTAAAATATTATTACAGTATTAGTAATTAATATGTAAATATATATAGAAACGGGTGTATTTTTTTCTTCCGCTCAAGGACGCGTGGGGTGTCTTATCTGTGATACGAATGGCGGCAAGTCAAACTCAAAGTGTGAATGTAGGATTAGTAAACGAACTTCTAGACAATGTGCGCAGTCTCGTAAATCTAAGAAGGACTGAAATGAATTATTATTAATATTATTACTAATAAATGCAAGAAATATTTAATTTGTGCTCGTCTCAAATTCGTGTACATACACATTCTTTTCCGGGTATAATTTTTACGTTTATGGAGCGGAATATAGCAAACGCACGCGCATTTGCGCGAACACTTGCTGGAGCAAATGCGCGAGCAAGTGCGCGAACCTCGCGCAAATGATCGAGCATTTGCTCCAGCAAGTGTTTGAGCAAATGCGCGAGCAAGTGCGCGAGGTTCGCGCATTTGCTCGTGCAAATGCTCGCGCAAATGCTCGCGCGTTTGCTATATCTCGCTTAACGTTAACCTCGAAACACATACGAAAAGAAGTGAAACAAAAACGAGGCGCTAACACATTATGCAATGACATAATACAATCATGAAAAAGAATATTTACAAGTAAATTATAAAAGACGAGGGAGGGGGATTAGATTAGATATTCAGTGCTTATAGGGCTAGGGAGACGAGGGAGGGAGGAGGAGGAGGAGAGTAGCTAAAGAATCAGGGGTTTGGGGGCGTGCGGTGTCACGTTGGTGGTCTGAATCAGAAAAGAAGGAATGATGATGGTGATGGAAGGTGAGATCAGACATTGTTAGGGAAGAGATGAGTTTTCAAGTTGGACTTGAAAGTGGCTATGTTCGGAGAGCTGCGAAGAGATATAGGAAGAAGTCCCAAGTTGAAGGACCAAGCACTGAGAAGGATCGACAACCTGCAGAGGAGAGTTTGTAGCGGGGTATTTGTAGCATGAGGGTGTCAGAGGAAGGACGATGATTGACCCGTGAATGTGCCAGCATTACTTCTAGCTTCAGTGTGATCATTTTGAATAATATATTAACAATTAAGAATTATATAATAAGACTATATTGTTCTAAATTAATCATATATTGTGTTTTGTTGGCTTATGTATAAAGCCCTAAACCTGATTCTGTGTGTGTGGGTGTGTGCGTGTGTGTGTTTCATTGTGTGCAAGATGGATTATTTGTGAAGAAGGTGGATGGGGGGACCACGGAGCACGGAAATCTCCCTCATGAAAAAAAAAACAACCAACAACCCACACACGTCACACACACGCATCTCTCTCCCTTACCCCTCACCCCAACCTCTAATGCCTTTATGGCGTACACCCTTTAAATTAATGTTTTATTGGCCTGAGTTCTCATGTTTTAAACAAGATTGCGGTAAAACAGGATATTAGAGTTCTATCCCTTGCACATGTGTATATGTTCAGTGACGTCATATTCAATAAATGCTATATTAATTTCGATTTGGAAAAGCTTAGCGTAGTTTTGTTACCCAGTAAGCCTATTGGCCAATGATGTAGGTTTGTTATGACTGACATAGATCATTTACTCGCTGATGTTTCTATATATATGTATGTGGGTGTGTGTGGGTGTGTGTGTGTGTGTGTATATGTATATGTGTATATTTTTGTTTAGACTTTGCTTGCGGATGCTCTCTGTACAAATAATATAAAACCCTGTGCATCTTCTCTCACATGCCTCTCATTTTCTCTCTCCATTTTTTTTCTTTTCTTTTTTTTTTCTTCTTCCTTATAAATATTTATTTTAGTGTTCTTCGAAAGTATATCTCTTGTATCTATCTTTATTTTTTTTTTAAAAGCCTTATATATGCTTGTATGATAACATAATTATGAATATCTATGAAAAATTGTGGTTGTTATACATGCACGTATTTGGTGAATAAAAATTTCTGTAAACTAAAAAAAAAAATTACTCTCTGATGCCGTAATATTATATCACCTTCCATGTCCTCTTCTATCCCTTTTTGTTAGATTTTATCTCCTTGCGTCCAGGATGGGTGAGGAATGGCCGACAATGTTTAAGCTTGAATTAGCAAATTGCAAAAGTGACTGTAGACCTAGTAATTGTTTGTCCACTTTTTAAGAGCCATTAGAAGCAGAATTTGGAGGAGTTTTGATTTCAGAATGCACACATCTGTAGGCCTACAAATATTTATTTATTTATTTATTTTTAAATCGTGGTCTTCTTGCAGTCCAATAGGAGCACAGGGACCAGTTAGGTTGTGACTTCAAACTCCGGCTTTACCATAACTACAACTTTTTTTTTTTAAAATAGGCAAACTTACGGTTGTCCTATTGTGTCGTCTAGTAATCAACAGAAATCGGCTATAGCAATACGCTGTGGTACATTATTATTAATAGAACTACTTAACAGAACTATTATTAACTACCTGCCTGTCTCCAATATCCCTTTCGTGTCCTAACGTTTTTTTGAAAATGTTCTGAAGCAGCTCAACAATCACCATCTATCCTCTAACAACTTGTTCTGCCCTTTCCAATGTGCTTACCGTCCGGACCACTACTGAAACTGCTCTTATGCATATCACCAACAACCTCCTTTCAGCCAACGATTCTGGAAAACTCTCTCTCTCTCTCTCTCTCTCTCTCTCTCTCTCCTGACTCTTCTTGATCTTTCTGCCGCTTTCGATACCTTAGACAACATCATTCTCCTTTGTCGGCGTGGGGGTTCCGGGGGTTTCAGTATAAATAGTATCCCCACTTTCTGGAAATTTAGTGCTTTAAATTCCCACTGTCGCTGTCTTTCTCCTTTGATCTTTCTCATTCCTACTCTGTTCTATCAATCTACTATACTATCTTCTTCTTCTTCGCCAGACCAGTCACCTACCTTTTTTCTTGAAAACTCTTCGGAAACAAAACTCATTTGTGTGTGAGGTCTGTTGGGAATATTGGACGCTTTCTGCCAGGTGGTCACTGGGCCTTCCTATGATGTTATTATTTGGCAATGTAGGCATTTTATATGTATGTGTTTTGTTGATATTTTATAATGATGTTTGTATTCTATTTTGTTTTTGTATACGGGGGTTAAATAAATTAGAGTATAGCCTCAGCGTCCCCTGCGTGGAATGTCTTTATTGTAAAGTGACCGGCTGGTGGAGTGCATTCAGTGTTACCACTAGGGTTGTTTCGGCAGATCTTTTATGCGGATCAGGCGTGAGTCCTCTTTCAGCGAAGTTGGAGTCTTGATTTTTTGGTCCTGATTTTCCTCGGAACAGTCCGCTGGACCTAAAGCAATAACCATGTAATATAATGTTAACACAATTTCGGCATCAAAGATGCTGCCTTCAGCTGACTCCGCTCCTACCTCACTGACCACTTTCAAACTTTCTCTGTCAACAAAAACCTTTCTGCTCCATCAAAGCTTACCTGTGGCGTCCCGCAAGGCTCAGTTATAGGACCCATCAGTTTTACTCTGTAAACATCACCACTGTCACGGATCATTCGGGAACATAGTATTGACCATCACTTCTATGCCGATGACACCTAATTTAGCCCATGACGCCCATTCTTGAAAATATTTGAAAACTTCATCCGACAGCTTCTCAGACATCCAGAATTAGATGATAGCAAACAAATTACAACTCCATGCAGACAAAACAGCAATCATGCTCATTGGCACTAAACATAAAATGTCCTCCACCCTTTCTGCTACAAAAGCTCCAAGTCATAACTCCATCCTTCTCTCATCTACTTTGAAAAACATGGGTACTGTTTGGTACAATACTCCGATTTGTCAGATTTCGTCGGCAAAACACGTTAAGCCTGCCACTACCAACTCCGCCAAATCGGACTTATCCGAAAATACCTGACAATCGACGCATCTTTTAAACGTGTGCCTTCTTTCATTCTCTCTTGACTTGAATATTGCATCCCCGTCTGCAACTGTTCAAAACCCTGCGACTCGCCTCATTCTCATCAAGAAAAAAATCAATCCACTTCTTCGCTCACTCCACTGGCTTCCATACCGCAGAAGAATTCTTTACAATACCTGTCTTTTCCTTTACAAGTGTCTCCATGGCTCCGCTCCTTCATACCGTGTCGATGATGTCCAAAGCTACACGCCCTCTCGCAACTTACGCTCTTCATCTGACACACTGCTTCTCAGGATACTCCACCACAAACTGTCCTCTGTTGGTTCAAGATCTTTTTCTGTCAAATGCCTGGAATTCATTACCACTTTCTCTCCACAGTATACCAAATATCAACACCTTCAAGCAAACCTCACAGATCCTCAAGAATCTGCCGTCCTTTGTTGATTTTCTCCATTCTGAGGTTTGCAAAGGCTCAGCGATTAAATTTTATTTGATTTTGAACTTCATACTGCCCCTGCAAGACCGCTACGCCGTGTGGTAACAAAACTAGGTACGACCATGCTTATTTTGTGAAATAAAATGTACGATTTGTGTGTCCTTTGTCGTCAGACAACACTAAGAGACTCATCGTCAGGGCACTTGACTCAACTCCCAGTCAAAATTAGCAATTTTGTCAAAATCCTACTGTTTAGGTCAAAACAAGCGGCTGTTTAACGCCCCCTCCCCCCCCCCCCACCCCCGCTCCCCTGTCCAAAGTGTCTGTTTACGACATCCCGACCCTAATTTTGTTGGGGGGATCGTCTTGAAAAAAAGAAAATAAAATAGAAACACACAAAAACGCACCCAAGGTGTAAAAGGATCGAAGCTTCTAGATAAATCTGCTAGTAGCTAAGAGATTCTTCTGACCTAAATAAAGTTATATGACGTAAGACAGTGCATAGTTCTGATGACGAATTTTATTCTGATTGGCTGTAATTGCGTCACGCTGGAATGTTCGAACATTCTCTAGAGTATAGAGAGACTATATAAGTACCGCACTGTTTCAAAAACGTTAGACAGTCTCCTCTCTGAAAATCCTTATCGGGAAGAGAGGGGACTATAAACTGATAATTTTAAAAAAAAACAAAAAAACCCGTTAGTTGAGAGAGCTGAGTGTTGAAAAAGTGGAAAGTGGAAAAAGCGATTGAGCGCTTGTATGCAGTTGTTGATGTATGCTGAATAAAGTTGGAAAACTTCATACCTGCCTTGTTCCTGAGTGAACAGGTTGCATGGATAAACGCATCTGAGTTACACCAATCAGGATTCAAGCATCGGGGCTGAATCAATTACTGAGGGTCGAACGTATGTGACTTAGGTACGAGACTATTGAGGTCACCGAGGGTTTTCTCCGGGCACTCCGGTTTCCTCCCTCCCTTCAATTATGGTACAGGATGCAGTCAATATAAACATTTCAAAAATAAAAATTAGATTTTCTTCCGTATTCTAATAGCGATCTCCATGCCTTTACACCACCTGTTTGAGTGATGTATGTGTATTTGGTGTGTGTGAGTGTAAATGAGACAGGTGAGCGTGTATGTTGGTATAGATCGCCGCGCTTTGAGCCTTGGGGAAAGGCGCGTTCATAGCATCCTGTATTATTATTATTATTATAAAAAACAACAACAGTGTAACAGACAGAACATGCATTCTTAAACTGAAAGTCAGATAAGCACACGCACACACTCATCTCTTTAATTTATTTATATATCCGTATATAAATATTTAATTTAACGAAATTATTACTTAACTCGTGACCAACAAATTTATATTTACTTACTAAGGAAGGTCAATACTTGCCTTTCGATCACATGATTCAGTAATGGTGATATATTTACATGATTCATTCCTAACACACAGAAGGTTTCCCCTAGATTTTCATTTAAATTCAGTGCGATTTTTATCAAATACTGTAAATCCAGGTTAGACGGTTATGTCAAGATAAACCAATTTACTCTCATAAACTGCCACTGCATCGTAATTATCCAAAATCTTTGCAAGACTAGAACTTAACTGTTTGCTCCAAATTCAACAGACATTAAGTGCAACACATTTAAAGCGAAATGCATTAGTTGCTGGAATGTTCCGAGAATGATTGCTTTGGACAGAGCTGTTAACAAAATCCCAGACATCACTGCTTTTGCTGACAGGAAGGACAACTGAAGAGTGCATACCACTGTTAGTCTTATTTTCTTCGTTGTCAATGCAGAGGGAGGAGAGAGAGAGAGAGAGAGAGAGAGAGAGAGAGAGAGAGAGAGAGAGAGAGAGAGAGAGAGGGGGGGGGGGCGTATCAATGTAGATAAATGACTTAAAATTAAAGTCTGTAACATCTTTTACAGGGAGAGCATCAGCATCAGAATGGCATATGGGTTTGTATACAATAATGAATTGAATCGACATCATGTGGCTTTATACATTATCGTATACAGTAAAAGCATGAGCCTCAGAATCAGAGTGAGTTTGTCACTGCCGAAATGGCATATTCTAATATATATATATATATATATATATATACATATATATATATATATATATATATATATATATATATATATATATATATATATATATATATATATATATATATATATATATATATATACATACACACACACACACACACACACAATCATGCATTCAATCAACAACACCATCATTATCATCATCGTTATCACCACACCACCACCAGCATCGACATCAACAGGGTTTAGATTATTAACAACATCAGTATGACTGTGGATTTTTATACAATCTGCAATAAGCAGTACACAAGCATCAGAAAAAGTTTGTAAAGCACACGGTGAAACAGCATCATCATCAACAACAACAACTACAACAATGGCAATATGGTGTTGAGTATTAACATAAGCGGTCAATGAGCATCAGCATCAGAAATGGTCTACACAAAATAATCAATTGAATTAACATTATCACAATCTTCATCAACAACCTCAGTATGGCTTTGTGCATTAACATAATCTAGTAAGCAGTACATGAACATCAGAATAAGAATGAGTTTGTACATGATAAAGGATTGAATCAACAGCCTCGCCGTCGACAACACCACCACAACCACCACCACCATCATCATCATCATCATCATCAACATCATCATCATCATCATCATCACCATCATCATCATCACCACCACCTCTGCCATCATCATCATCATCATCATCATCATCACCACCACATCAGCCATCATTATCATCATCACCAACACCAACACCATCATCATCCGTGTAATTTCGTGCATTGACATCATTTTCAGAAAGATGGATTCGAGCATCAGAAAGGATTTGCACACAGTAAAGAGTTGAATCAGTATCATCAATGGCATCACCAGTATAGTTTGGAGTATTATACGTATGGTTTAGAGCATTAACATCATTCTCAGAAAGTCGTATTTAAGCATCACCAAAAACAATAATGAATTGGAGGAACACTATATTTATCTTCCTAATATCATCCTCAGCAACATCATCACTATCACCACCACTGTCATCATCGCCGTCAATAATATCACCTCCAAAGGTTTATCTCTACAAACATGATAAACATATTGACTGAGAATTTCATACACAAAATTAGATTTTACCATCCCTGGCATAGGGTGAGATAACAGCATCGTCATCGTCGTTCCCAACATTAAAAAGATTTCTATCAGTTTGTAAACCGTTTTCATTGCCTTTGTTAATAAAGCGTTTATCTTGCTCATTTTGAGCATTCCCAGTGCAATAATTAACATTTAACATATCAGCAACAACAGCAAAAAGCGGCTTAAATGGAAGCGTTAGCCTCGTCAGCGACAATGTCAGGCGAAGATTGTCCCACGCAGCGCCACCGGCATCAGTACTAGGGACAACCAAGCGTGGTTTACTCATTGAGTCAATTCCATTCACGTGAAAGCTATTAAAACGTTGCCCACACGTAGTGCTAACCCCTGGAGCATCAGAGTAACGCGTTAAATTAAATATTTATATGTAATAATGTGTCCTATTTTAAATAAGATCGCAGTTTGATAGGTAATGACGTTTTGTTTGGTTGGGGGAGGGGAGGGAGTGGGCGCTAGGCATCCCTGACGCACACCGATTGTTATTCTGAACCAGTTTCCGATGGCGCTGTTGTGGAGGACTGCACTGGTAGCCTTGGCAAACAGGCTTTTGATGACTTCAATAATTTTAGGGCTGAGGTTATACACTCTCATGGTTGCCCACAGAGCTGCATGCCACACTCGGTCAAACGCCTTTTTGAAGTCTACGAACACATGATATAGATGTTGTTGGTGCTGTAGGTATTTCTCGCAGATTATTCTGAGGTTGAAAATCTGTTCAGTGGTACTTCGTCCTGCCCTAAATCCTCGCCCGGGTCAACAAGGACCGCGCCTTCCGTTGGCCACCAGGACGGAGGTGATAAGTATGCTACTGATGGACAACTTAGCAAGATCCGCACCAGAAATAACATCGTCATAGGAACCTGGAATGTCAGGACCCTAAATGCGGAGAGAAAATTAGAAGAACTGGCCCACGAGATAGACCAATGGGGACCGTCTCAGGAGAAGGCATACCAGACTGTGCGCGACTTCCTTTCGAAGGATCCGGTGCTACGACTGCCCGACACTTCTAAGGAATTCGTCCTAAGAACGGACGCAGCGGACGAAGGTATCGGCGCCATATTGATGCAAGAACACGAGGGTAAACTATATCCAGTTAGTTACGCCAGCAAGTAACTGTCCAGGGCTGAGAAAAATTACTCGACCATGGAGAAAGAGTGCCTTGCCATCATATGGGGAATCCGGAAGTTCGAACTGTACCTTCAACTTGAAGTTCAAGGAGTGAAGTTCGTGCTGCAGACTGATCATAAGCCGTTAACTTACTTGAACTCTGCCAAGTTTGTGAACAGTCGCATCATGAGATGGGCTATGTACTTGCAGAACTTTAACATGCTAGTAGAATCTATCAAAGGATCAGACAATGTTGGTGCGGATTTTCTCAACAAAGTGTGTGAATGAACAGAGAACATTGACGGTATCCAGACGGACTGAAGTAAGTTTTAATTTTGGACTTTGTTTGTTCGTTGCATCTCAACGTTGTTGAAAGAAATTGGGTACATTTCTTCTTGAGTGGGGGGTTATGTTATGTTGGAGACGCGTGCAATGGTAGGCTTGCGTGTGTGACGCGCGCGATAGATCTGTTCATTTTATTTTGCAACGCATGCAGTGATAGAGTGTACTTATCTTTGATTTGATTTTGCGTTGTTAGAAGAAGCTTTGTATAACGTTGATAATTTTAGTTGGTCGATATTATTTGAGAATTTTCTCGAGTCAGTTGTTTACTATCGATCGAAGCGTATGGATAGTTCTAGTGGTAACCACGAGACGCTTCCATCCCAAATAAGGTTGTATGACGTGAGACAGTGATGATGAAATTAATTCTGATTGGTTGTGGTGTTTTATGCAGGGGTATTCTCGTTTGTTCTGGAGTATGTAGAGACTATATAAGTGACGCACTGTTTCAAAATAGGAGAGAGTTGACAGTAGAGAGAGTTGTTGACAGTAGAGAGAGTTGTTGTATTAGAGTTGAGAAAGTTGTAAAAAGTGGAAAGTTCAAAGTTGAGAATTGTAGAGTGGAAAAAGCGATTGAGCAATTGTATGCAGTTGTTGATGAGTGCTGAATAAAAGTGGAAAACTACATACGACGACTCCTGACTTGTTGATGATTGAACGGGTTGCGTGGATAAACGAATCTAAGTTACACTTTATCAGGTTTCAAGCATCGGGGCTGAATCAATTACTGATAGAGAAAAAACAACATCGAGTGTAACATGCAGCCATTAGCGGCTTGGAGCATGCCTGTGCATAAAATAGAATATCAAATCTAAGTATCCCTGGAATAGTAAGTATGAAATCTGAATGAAGTTATGACTTACTGTTTTGGCATTTGTCTTCTTTTTCGGTAAACAGCCGTAGGTGCACCTTTATATAGAGCGGGCTGATAACAATCCACGGCGTGTTGAAATCTAAATGAATTTCTTTATTCCACAGCACTTGCGGTTCTGGTCTATTTTTCCTGTACGACCTTTTCAGATATTGTAAGAGATACAAGCATTAAACATACAGGACTGTCTACACAAATATCTATTTCCTGTACGGCTATAGTTTCCTGAGAAATGCCAGGCAAGAAGTGGGGGAAAAAAAATTACTATTTCTAAAACTATTTCTAAACGCAAGCTGACTCTTTATTTATTTAATAATCCAGAAGGACTGAAACGTGGATAGTGAATAAAGATTTTAAAGAATGATGTTGAACTAGATACTTACCATTCTACAAACGATGACATGTACGATCCCTCGTACACCTTTAACAGTTCTTTGAGGTCGTCGCTACTGCTGACTGAACTTTCAAAACAGCCATCGTTGACTTTGAGAACATTAAAACACACTGGAAAGCTGACATTCGACGCCATTCCTCCACCATGCAGACAAGGCAAGAGAAAGCGGAAGTCAGGGGGAATTACTTTTGGAATACTGTGCCGACAGCGCACGATGGTGCCCTTTACCTTGGTACAGATCGACCTTAAGCTTGCATGAATCGGTCTGATTAGCGTGCCTGCCATTTAGGGTTGAGTTCTCAAACAGGAAACCGTTTTCAAATCTAACCAAATAGGAATGACACATTATGTGCCTAAACTGCGCAATATTGATATCCACGGAAGTGTGAATGAATATATCTAAAACTAGTGGTTTTGTACCCTGGCAAGCCAGGGTACACAGGTTGCTGTTTAAAATGTAGACAGAGAGACAACTGTTGACTGCGAGTTTCATTTGGACGATGATACCTCCCCACATCCCCCTTAATACCTCCCCATATCCCCTCCCCCTGATATCTCCCCCCCCCTATGATGCCTCACCATACCCCCTTGATACCTCCCCGAACCCACTTGATACCTCCCCATACCCCCTTGATACCTTCCGTACCCCCCTTGTAACCTACCTGTAACCTCCTTGATACTTCCCCGTTGATCGTTTCGCAGGTATGGATGAAAGGAATCGACCATCACCATACCCCCTTATATATACCCGTATCCCCGTTATGCCTACCCATGCCCCTTTAAACCTACCCGTAGCCCCCTTTTACCTACACGTACCACCCCATCCCGATCCTTGGCAATAATAATAATAATAATAATAATAATAATAATAATAATAATAATAATAAATATAGAATAATACAAATAGAAATCATAAAAAACACCAAGGTTTTAAAAGAAAATTTGATATAAGATATAATAATAATAATAATAATAATAATAATAATAATAATAATAATAATAATAATAATAATTTATTATTAGTAGTAGTAGTAGCAGTAGTTTATAAATAATAATAATAATAATAATAATAATAATAATAATAATAATAATAATAATAATAATAATAATAATAATAAATTAAAGGTAAAAAGCCTAAATTAAAAAGAAAAATATCCATATTGTAGTGTTTAAAAAAAAAAAACGCGTGAGATTTGAACTTGGTTCGACCTGCACGGTAGGCGAATGTTTTACCAACTAAGCTACCAAGGATTCCTAGAATCACCATCAATTTTTTGGTCTATATGGGAAAACATGCTGAAACCTCAATTTGATTTTTAATGGAAGCGCGCGGAATGAGGCTATTGCAGTTTGTGGACATTTTGTTTATTTATTTATCTCAGAAACGGTTAAACGTTCGGTAAGGAAATGTCGGCTATAACGATTTCGCTGGTTTTGAGCACACAGCAGGCCAATCCGCAGCGTTCAGCACCTGCCCAGATCAGCGTCCATACCGGACAAACTTTATAGTAGAGGCGAAGAAGGACTTCCGGCTAAGCAATTTATATATATATATATAGATTGTAGAAAAGACACGCTCTCTAGAGAGACTATGTCGATGCTCGTCAAGTACTCGAGAAGGGACAGCCTTATGATGTTTCTCGCACATGTGTGTGTGCGTGTGTGTGTGTTTAGGTGCGTGTGTGTGTGTGAGACGTCATCTTTATTTTATTTTAAATTTTTTGTTGTTGTTGCGTACTTCCTGTTTAGATCTGAACCTTTCTCACTTTTCTTTGTTTTCTGGAGGGTGAGTAGGAAAGATTGTCCAAGTGTTTATACAGATGAATGGCGTGCTGAAGGAACACAAAGCTGACATCTTCGTCACTGTGAGAACATTCCTATGCTGCCTGCTCCTCTTCAGAAGCGTTTGCGGTACGTGCATACATAACTTTACAATACAGCTGGATTTAGATCGAACAATACAATTATACATGCCCGTTTGTTGTTGTTGTTGTTATTGTAGTTGTTGGTTGGTTTGTGTGGGTTTTTAAGAGAGATATGTACGCAATGAACCATTATTTTGGGATAGTCGGTTGAATTTTCTGGCGAGCTCAAAAAGACAGAAGGAGAAAAGAAGACCTCTTTTCTCCCCGTTATCTTTCTATCTTTACCAGCAATAATAATAATAATAATAATAATGATAATAATAATAATAATAATAATTTTAATAATAATAATAATAATAATAATAATAATAATAATAATAATAATAATAATAATAATAATAAGGATAATAAGGATATTTATATAGCGCTTTTTCACAATGAACAATGTCAGCTCAAAGCGCAGTACTCACGCATTCATTCTAAACATCCGGCTTCATACAAAATAAAATCAGACACTTGCTAACGAATAAGAGACGAGGGAGGGAGGGAGGAGGGGAGAGCTAAGGATGGGTGATGGGGTCGGTGGTGGCGGTGGTCTGAATCAAAACAAAAAACAAAACAAAACAAATAGAGGAATGACGACGATGATGATGGGAGGCAAGATCAGAAACATTTAAGGAAGAGATGAGTTTTCAAGTTGGATTTGAAAGTAGCTATGTTTGGAGAGCTGCGAAGAGAGAGGGGAAGACAAAAGGTTTCTACAACGTTTTTTTTAACTGGTCGATTCTCAGGACTGACCATTACGCCATGTAACCAAGACCAGGAATTGGACTTGCTGGCCAGTCGAGTGGACAACGTGGTTACCTGTACTGGACTGCCCTACGGCAGTGAAGCGTGCTGGATGACCTCGTCCTTCGGTGTTGTACACCCTGTAGGTGTTTGTCAAGCAGGGACAGGTAATAAATAGGCCTGTTACAAACAAATAACGTAAAAATAGTGCCCAAAGGAAGTTCCCCTCACCAACATTGGTCAATATCCCA
The DNA here is from genome assembly GCA_036898135.1 of Oncomelania hupensis. NCBI lineage: Eukaryota > Metazoa > Mollusca > Gastropoda > Littorinimorpha > Pomatiopsidae > Oncomelania > Oncomelania hupensis. Next base: position 19,357,059 of record CM072520.1, read on the forward strand.
CAGCCTAGTTCATAGCTAGGTGCACACAGCGTGGCTGAGACTCCCTGTGAATACCTCTCGCTAATCTCAGTATTGGGTGTTGACAAGAGATGAAGTTTGGCTGCCACCTTATTTGGTTGCTTTTGTTTTAACCGTTTTAGCCACTGAGACGTACAGTATGAAGAACCGTCTAGAACAGCCCTTAACGCTCCCGAAGAACAGTTCGTAAATGGGAAAACTGTTAGTTGTTTCCAAATAATATTATGCGACCGGAAAGCGCAGTATAGTCTAGAACTCTGGATTGAAGAGATGGAGTGAAGCAGTCTGAGTTGCTTTTCATAGCAGACCAGCACAGGAGGCAATGCAGCTGAGTCTAGTCTAGGTCAACTCTGCCGTGAACTGACAAAACCGAGCAAGTCCACAAAACCTACTTTCGAGAAAATCGACGTTTTGTGTTGCGCTATATTACGCGATCGTTTCTGGAAGTTTAAGGGCATATTATAATGCAATTCCTCGATTTAAGAGTGCATACCTTGAATGTTAAAGAAATGTTTGATAGATTTGATGTTTTAAGACTATTTGTGGACTTGCTTTGTTTTGTCAGAAGACAGATTATTCTTGAGATAGATCTTTGTTGAGAACATGACAAAACCAAGCAAGTCACCCGTTTGGTTTTGTCAGTTTATTATTGAATTAAATCCTTGTTAAAAAAATTCACAAAACCAAGTAAGTCAAATCCGCTTGGTTTTGTCAGTTTATTATTAAGTAAATCCTTGTTTTCAAAATTCACCAAACCAAGTAAGTCCCATAGGCCGTTTCGTTTCTTTGTTAAAAAGTCTGACGAGATGAGTCACATAAGTTGGGTTTTGTAAGATGTGGGTGCGGCAGTTACAGTGAGTGTATATGTGTGCCTGTTTATTGTTTTTAGCCATTCTTCACTTAATATTCCTGGGTTGGTATGCAGGAGTCATGGGTTTTTTTGCTCTCCCTTCAAAATAATATTAGATGCAGCCAATTTAATTTTAAAAATACAAAACTATTTTCCTTTCAGTTTCCTATTGTAGCGATCTTCCTGCCTTTACACCACGTGTATGTCTTGTATTTTGTTGCCCTTGTTGTGTGTCTGTAATATATTTGTTGCTGTTTGTTTGTGGGTTCGGGCACTGAATAGAATAGGCCCAACGTTTCCCGGCGTGTCGTAAGAGGCGACTAACAGGGGTAATGTTAGCACGGCATCACTGGGCGAAAGTCTTCTACACAGAAGTCACCGGCCAGGGCGAGGAACCTCACGTTGCTACATGTTCAACGACCACGTGCTCGGGGCCAAGGCGAGCCACACTGTATTCGTGGATTTCGGCTGTGCCCAACAGCCTGGAGAGGATTGGGCACCGCCAGGTCCTTTTTTGCCCAAGACACACTACATGCATGATGACACTATCCACTAATTCCATACCGGATAGGTCGTCGCCCGGCTCAAGGACCGCGCCTTCCGTTGGCCACCAGGACGGAGGTGTTAAGTATGCTACTGATGGACAATTTAGCAAGATCCGCACGAGAAACAACATCGTCATAGGAACCTGGAATGTCAGGACCCTAACTGCGGAAGGAAAATTAGAAGAACTGGCCCACGAGTTGGACCACTATCGATGGAACGTTCTAGGCATTAGCGAACTGCGCTGGAAAGGCCTAGGTGAAACAACGACCGACAAAGGCCACAAGCTCTATTTCAGCGGTAGAGATGACAGGCACGAACACGGCGTTGGATTCTTGGTCCACAAGAACATTCTAGCCACTGTCATGGGTTGCCGCCCAGTAGACTCATTACCATCCGCCTGAGAGCAGCCCCTTTCAACATCACCATCATCCAGACCTATGCCCCAACATCAGACTATGACGACAGCGAAGTGGAGGATTTTTATGAAAATCTACAGGCGGTCCTTGACCAAGTGCCGAAGAAGGACATAGTCATAGTGCAAGGCGACTGGAATGCCAAGGTTGGCCAAAATGCGCACCACAACTGGGGAGACACATGTGGACCCCACTGCAACAACGAGACAAATGACAGGGGTCTGAGATTCTTGGAGTTTGCCAGATACAACAATCTTGGTCTCCACAAAAACTCCAGACGATGGACATGGCACAGTCCCAGGGGGGGAGCATCACAACCAAATAGACTACATCATGGTCAAGAAACGCTTCAGATCAAGCATCAACATTGGCAGGACACGCACTTTTCCAGGAGCAGACATCGGAAGTGACCACGATCTCTTGATGATGTCTTTCCGGCTCCACTTGAAGAGAGTAAATACTGCACTAGACTGAAGTTCGACCTGGACAAACTGCAAGACCCGGAGGTGGCAGAACTATTTCAGGCCACAATTGAAGGGAAATTTGCACCACTGCTCATTTTGGGGGCTGGTGAAGTAGATGTCAACACCATGACCACCATCTTCAACTCAGCTGTGACAGATGCCGCCACTGAGATCCTTGGCAAGCACCGACCAAAGAAGAAGCCGTGGATCACACCTGAACTTTTGGATCTGTGTGATAAACGAAGAGAGATTAAAAAAAGAAAGAAAAAGAACACCTCACAGGGAGCTGATGCCTACCGAAAAATCAACAATGACATCCGAAAAGGCATGCGCACAGCAAAGGAGAACTGGATAGAAGATCAATGCTAGGAAATAGAGAACAGTCTGAACAAAAACAACAGCAAGAAGGCCTACCAGACTGTAAAGCGGCTGACAAGTTTCAAACAGCCCAAAGTCTCCACGATCCAAAGCAAGTCTGGCATATGCCTTACAGAAGAACAAGAAGTCTTGGACAGATGGACAAAGTACTGCTCTGACCTTTACAACCATACACCAAATGGAGACCCATCAGTTCTAGCATGTCCCGAGAACAGAGAAGAAGAAATCCTCCCAATTCTCCTGGAAGAAGTTGAGGCAGCAGTGCAATCGCTAAAGAAAGGGAAGTCAGCTGGAGTGGGCAACATACCCGCGGAACTGCTACAAGCAGGAGGAGAAGCGATGATTGATGCCCTCACCATTATCTGTAACAAGATCTGGCAGAGTGGAGAGTGGCCTATACCATGGGCCCAGTCGCTTGTCATCACTCTTCCCAAAAAAAGGTAACCTTCAGGAGTGTGAAAATTACCGCACCGTCAGCCTCATCAACCATCCCAGCAAGGTCCTCCTGAACATATTACTCAACAGGTTGAAACCCCAAGCTGAACAAATCATAGCTGAAGAACAAGCAGGATTCAGGGCAGGGCGAAGTACCACTGAACAGATTTTCAACCTCAGAATAATCTATGAGAAATACCTACAGCACCAACAACATCTATATCATGTGTTCATAGACTTCAAGAAAACGTTTGACCGAGTCTGGCATGCAGCTCTATGGGCAACAATGAAAGCGTACAACATCAGACCTAAAATTATTGAAGTCATCAAAAACCTGTATGACAAGGCTACCAGTGCAGTCCTCCACAACAGCGCCATCGGGAACTGGTTCAGAACAACAATCGGTGTGCGCCAAGGATGCCTATTCTCTCCAACACCCTTCAACATCTTCCTAGAGCGCATCATGTCAGATGCTCTTGCAGATCACGAAGGCACAGTCAGCATAGGGGGTAGAGCAATCTCCAATCTTCGTTTTGCGGATGACATTGATGGATTGGCTGGAGAGGAACAAGAACTTAAACAGCTGGTACAGAGGCTTGACACCACCTCCAAAGCTTGTGGAATTGAAATAAGTGCACAGAAGACCGAAATGATGACCAACAACACCAATGGCATCAACACGGATATCAAAGTCCAAGGCCAATCCCTTAACACAGTGCATAGCTTCAAATATTTAGGAGCCATTGTATCAGACAATGGGTCCCGACAGGAAGTCCTCTCCAGGATCGCACAAACAACTGCTGCCCTGGCAAGGCTGAAGCCATTTGGAAAGACAGGACCATCATTCTACATTCCAAAGTAAGACTGCTGCGCTCCCTTGTCATCTCCATCTTTCTATATGCTTGCGAAGCATGGACCCTCACAGCAGATCTCCAACGAAGAATACAAAGCATGGAGATGAGGTGCTACAGAAGACTTCTGGGCATTTCCTATACCCAACACATCACCAACGACGAAGTCCGACAGACCATCACACAAGCCATTTGACAACACGATGACCTGCTCACAGTGGTGAAGAAACGGAAACTCCGATGGTATGGCCACGTCAACAGATCATCAGGCCTTGCAAAGACTATTCTGCAAGGCACAGTGCAAGGAGGTAGAAGAAGAGGGAGACCGAAAAAGAGGTGGGAGGACAACATTCGAGAATGGACTGGTTTGACACCAGAGAGAGAGTATTCCTGGTCTATGTTTGACACTGAGCGAAGCCATCAGGGCTGCTGAGGACAGAGAGAGATGGAGTATGCTGGTTAAACGATCATCTGTGGTGCCCCTACGACCTCAGGGTTACGGGACAGGATAGGATAGGATAGGATAGGATAGGATAGTTTGTTTGTTTATTTCCACACCTCGTGGAAGTTGCCGCGTAGGCGCCAGATCTACAGGATCCTTCATGGTGGGCAGGAAAGTACATGAAGAAAACTCTTTTTCAAAAAGCCGAACACGTCCTTTGCTGACCGAAATTTCGTCATCATTTTCACAGGAAAATAATATTGCACAGCAGCAATAACATGGATTCTCACTGGTCCACTTCATCTTAAGGCGCTTTCTCATTGGTCGGGATGACTTACTTTTCTTTGTCAGGTTATTGTAGAAAATGACGTCATCATGCCAACTCGAGCATCAGCCAGAGGATCGCTGAAACAAAATCGCAGGGGACTTGCTTGGTTTTATCAGTTTATTCCCCCGCTTAAAATTTTTTTAACAAGGACTTACTCTATGATATCTCCAAATCTAAACATAGTTCGGATTTGATTTTTACAGGTAAGATGCGTCATTCTCTTGCCAGTTTGATGGCGCAAAAAACTCATTTTCGACCTTAGGTGGACTTACTCGGTTTTGTCAAATCACGGCAGAACTCATTAAGCGAATGTGCGAGAAGCCAGCGCAAGAGCGGGCGAGCCCCAAACAGAGGTCGGTGAATTAGAGTTTTAATATGAAAGCAATGTGAAATTACCAAGTAAACTTATAGAAAACGCACGCACAACTCAAACACACACATACATACACACACACACACACACACACACACACACACACACACACACACACACACAAACACGCGCGCACACATAAAACCTTGTGTTATGTTAGTAATTCCATTGAAAATTTGACCAACTTCATATGGGCGAAGGAAAGCATGGGTTGGTAAATAATGCGGATTCGAGCCTGGAAATGCCTCTAGCGCTGGAATTGAGTGCAGGTCGTTTGAGCTGGGGTTATTTCTGCCCACACACACACACACACACACACACACACACACACACACACACACACACACACACACACACACACACACACATCAACACCACTGGCAAAAATAATAAAACCCAAGTTGAACAAATCATAGCTGAAGAACAAGCAGGATTCAGGGCAGGGCGAAGTACCACTGAGCACATTTTCAACCTCAGAATAATCTGAGAGAAATACCTACAACTCCAACAACATCTATCTATATCATGTGTTTGTAGACTTCAAGAAAGCGTCTGACCGAGTCTGGCATGCAGCTTTGTGGGCAACCTTGAGAGTGTACAACATCAGCCTTAACATTATTGAAGTCATCAAAAGCCTGTATGACAAGACTACCAGTGCAGTCCTCCACAACAGTGCCATCGAGAACTGGTTCAGAACAACTATCAGCGTGGGTCTACTCTCTCCAACACCCAACATCTTCCTGGAGCGCATCATGTCAGATGCCCTTGCAGATCACGAAGGCACAGTCAGCATAGGGGGTAGAGCAATCTCCAACCTCCGTTTTGCGGATGACATTGATCGATTGGTTGGTGAGAAACAAGAACTTGAAGAGCTGGTACAGAGCTTGACACCACTTCCAGAGCCTTAGAAATGGAAATAAGGGCATGGAAGACCAACATGTTGACCAGCAACACCAATGGTATCAACACGGATATCAAAGTCCAAGGCCAATCCCTCATCACGATGCAGAGCTTCAAATATTTAGGTGCCATTTGATCAGACAATGGGTCTCAACAGGAAGTCCTCTCCAGGATCGCACAAACAACTGCTTCCCTGACAAGGTTGAAACCCGTTTGGAATGAAAGGACCATCAGTCTACACTCCATTGTAAGGCTGTTGCGTTCCCTTGTTATCTTCATCTTCTTATACGCTTGTGAAACATGTACCCTCACAGTAAACCTACAACGAAGAATACAAAGCATGGAGATGAGATGCTACAGTAGATTTCTGGGCATTTCCTATACCCAGCACATCACCAACGACGAAGTCCCGACAGACCATCACACAAGTCGTTGGACAACACGATGTTCACAGTGGTGAAGAAACGGAAACTCCAATGGTATGTATGTCACCAGAGCATCAGGCCTTGCAAAGACCGTCCTGCAAGGCAATGTGCAGGGGGGGGCAGAAGAAGAGAGTGACAGAAACAGAATTGGGAGGACAACATTCGAGAATGGACTGGCTTGAAACTGAGCGAAGCCATGAGAGTTGCTGAGGATAGAGAAAGATGGAGTACGCTGGTTAAACGATCATCTGTAGTGCCCCAAAGACTTTCGAGTTACGGGATACGATAGAATAGAAAAGATCATCATAGCATTAACCTGTTATTTGGTCTTCGTATTTGCCTGTCAATAGATCCCAAAGAATGTTCACAAGGGTCCTTCGGCATCGCTGCCAAGACGTTCAGGGTGTCTGGCACGGAGATCAAGCTCGTTATCGATGGTACCAAGGTCCTAAACTTTGCTCGCTACCCTCTATTTTGCGCGCAAAGACTCAACATAAACGTCTCGTGTTTCATGCATTTTCTAGGTAAAACTCTAGGGGGAGAAACGATGTCGAGTAATTGATGGCGGTTGGTGGTGGTTTATGGATGATGGTGGGTGGTGAATAATGACTGATGGTGATTGATGATGATGATGATGATGTTGTTGTTGTTGTTGTTGTTGTTGTTGTTGTTGTTAGCAGTAAACGTCATTATGAATACGGCGACTATGGTTATCATGCTGTTGTAATCGGTCTTCGGAAAAGTTTTAAAAAATTTATTTTTTTTCGTCTGGATTTAAGCTCTTCCCAGTTTGACTTCATCTGACTGTGAGGTGTCAGTGAACGTCAGCAGTGACGTGTGGAGCATCGTGGGATGGTGTCACATCAACACGGTGTTCTCGACCAGGAAGGATTACCGCTGTCACTGGATTCAGATAGCCACAGACGGAACTGTGAGTCATATAAAAGTAATATCTTTGGTCATATGCAGGAGAGCAGGGGTTATTGTTGTTGTTGTTGTTTAGAATAAAGAAATAGCGTATAGCGGCACGGGCGCCTGGGGTTTCAGTATAAATGGTGTCCCCACTTTCTGGAAATTTAGTGCTTTAAATTCCCATGGTCGCTGTCTTTCTTCTTTGTTCTGTTTCATTCCTATACTGTTCTATCAATCTACTATACTATCTTCTTCGCTAGACCAGTCAACTACGGGACAAAACTCCTCATTTGTGTGTGAGGTCTGTTGGATCAGCTTGGGAATATTGGACGCTTTCTGCCAAATGGTCATTGGGGCTTTGTAGGATATTATTATTTGGCAATGTAGGCATTTTATATGCATGTGTTTTGTTTATATTTTATAATGATGTTTGTGTTCTATTTTGTTTTTGTAAACGGGGGCTAGATAAATTATAGTATAGCCTCAGCGTCCCCTGCGTGTGATGCCTTTATTGTAAAGTGACCGACTGGTGGAGTGCCTTCAATGTTACCACTAGGGTTGTTAAGGCAGATATTTTATGCGGATCAAGGGTGAATCCTCTTTCAGCCAAGTTGTGGTCTTGATTTTGTGGTTCTGATTCGGCATTTTGCAGTCCGCTGGACCCTGTAAGCAATTAATAACTAACTAGCTTGCATCTCTATAGCTTTATATACATATTTAGAGGTGTAGGTTACTATTCGTTCATAAAACTGGCCCCAAGGAAGGTTGAGAATAAGTGACTGTGTATGCGTTGATATATATATATATATATCGATAGTACTGTTCTTTCGTTCTTTAAGGAGTCGCTGAGGGGACGTGGAGCACCGTACTAAGAATTCTCGCGCAGAAAGTCAGTTCCTTCTGAGAAAAAGTCTTCAGTCACTTTTCGAGAATTCAATTAAGCGTACGTCGCTTTCAGTTTCATGCCATGCGTACAGTTCTGCTGTATGCGAGAATCAAAAGTTATATTAAGGTCAAGTTCATCTGAACGTCAAGGTGTTTTCTTTCTTCTGACGTGACTTATTTTGTCAGTGAGACTATGATGACCTGCACAACATAAAAACAACAAAAACGATAAAATTACCTAACCTGATGGGGTGCTACAGAAGACTTCTGGGCATTTCCTTTACCCAGCACATCACCAACGACGAAGTCCGACAGACCATCGCACAATAAGATAAAATGCTCACAGTGGGGAAGAAACGGAATCTCCGACGGTATGGCCACGTCGCAAGGAGCATCAGGCCCTGCAAAGACCATCCTGCAAGGCACGGTGCAAGAAGGCGGAAGAAGAGGGAGACAGAAAAGTAGATGGGAAGACAACATTTGAGAATGGACAGGCGTGACACTGAGCGAAGCCATGAGAGTTGCTGAGGACAGAGGAAGATGGAGTACGCTGGTTAAACGATCATCTGTGGTGCCCCAACCACTTTCGAGTTACGGGAAAGGATAGAGGTAGAAAGAAAGCTGACCTTGACTTTGATCTTGACCTTAAGACGGCCTTAGCCTTCACCTATCCATTGATGCTTTAGGTATTATTCATTTTAACGAATCAATGACAGTGTCAATGTCAGTGTATGCTATCTATCTGTACCTGCTCATTTATTTCATACAAATGTGTTATTCCTCTAGAAATCCAGCCCAGCAATGCAGACCGACGACCGCACAGTAACGCCTGTGACTGGTCGAATCAACTACACCTGTTATTTCAGCACTCCTCTGCCGCATCAGAGCAGCACATTCACCTATAACGTCACCGTCATGTCAGGCTACGTCACGGCCACTGCTGGTCGCGTCACTGTAGGTTGGTATGTATGACGCCAACTCCAACATGCATTATAATATGCATAGTATTGTTTCGAATGATGTTTAATAGTGACGTTTTATCTTTGTTTGAGAGTATAGCTCAAATAATAATGCAATTCCATCCTTATATATTGGCGGTTTTTTTTGGGTTAATCTTGTAGTCTTTGCGTTGCGCGTACAGTACTGTTGAAATTCTGGGGAAACCAGGAGTTATTGCAGTTGCAGTTCGGTCACAGCTTTCATGAAGCCGATGATACACTGCCTCGGAAACCTAATTTCCTGCTAATTAACCTTACTGTTGCTGTGACCCTTATTACAAAAGTGAAAGTTGCATTTGAGCTCTGTACTTTCGAGCGTGTTGCTTTTTCTTTGCTATCGTTCCATTTTCAGAAATGCCCGCAATCCCTGAAATTACCAACTGCACTAAGGGACACTACCTCGTCGGTAAAACTCAATATTACCTCCCTGGAGAAACAGTCAACTGCACCTGCATGTTGAGATTTCTTGGTTCCCCTGCTGCGTCACTTCGATGGTGGCATGATAAAGTCGCCTCAGTGACAATGACATCATTAGAAACGACGTCATCCGATAACAACGAAACTATGACGTCGTTTGTAGTGTTGTCTTGGGATGACGGCAAGCCTCTGACGTGTCAGACCATGTGGGGTAGCAATGTCGTCACTTCAACCGCCGTCACTTTGTCTGTGGCATGTGAGTTCCGTTCACTCCCTATCGTGGTTAGGCTAACTGCAATGACTTTGATTCAGTCTTTTTTCTTTTCTTTTTGAAACGGGCCAACCGTGAAGGTCGTTGATGGAGATATTTTTAGTGTGATGATGATGATGGTGATGGATGGTTATGATGAGAGTAGAGACAAAGTCTTCCCTGGGCTCGCACGCATTCTACAGCACGGATTTTAAAGATCCTGAAGCTCGAATCCAATATAGGTAAGCGCCCACTACTCACATACGCCAATCAAGAATTAGGTCACTTCTTCCGCCATATCCAGCCCAGGATTGTGCTTAGTTAACGAGGGGATGGCTCGGGTAGCTCGTGTTAGGTCCTGCACCGGCCAGCGCCTTGAGCAGCTTATGAGCTAGAAAATGCGCTATATGAGAACTATTAAATGAATAAATTGATTTGTTGGAGCGACCTCCTCCTGCATGCTCCAAGCTCGCTAATGGCTGCGGAAGTCTGTATTTTAAACTGCCAATAAATGCGGAAGGTTTTAATTAAGCTTACAGTACTATACTGCCTTTGAAGAAAAATCTAGAATCTCGGGTGTCCACAAAAGTATTTATTACTCTATTTATTGGTTCGGCTGTGTTTTTTTGGTGTGCTCTTCTTGTTTATTGTTGTCGCTTGTTGTATTTAGAGAATTGTGGAATTATTTAGGCTGGTAAATGGGCGGGTTCTTCTTGGAAATCTTTCTTTTGAGGGTCTAAGGTTGTTTTCTTTTTGTCGAAAGACGGTCCGGACGTTGTGACTATACATGGGCCGTCGCAGGTGGAGCTGGACCCCACAACGACCTCTCGGCTAACCTTGACCTGTAACGCAAAACAGTTCAGTCCCACAGTGACTTTCAGCTGGAACGAAGGTGACTGTGCTAATGTCGCCGCCAGTGTTTGCGTCATAGATGTGACGTTGAATAAGAACCACCTCGTGGCTACGTGTACGGCGACCAATGACGTCACTGGAAATCGCGTCATGTCGGATGTATACGTACTGCGGATTTGTTGTAAGGATGACGATTAGTCGTTTTGCTAGATTCAAAGTATGTTTTAATTCAGTAGTAGATGTTAAGCCTGTCAAACATTGGCTGCTTATGCGTGTGGTTGTTGGAGGAATTACATGGATGTGTGAGCGAATAGACCTGTATATATGTGTATGTGTGTTGTTATTGTTGTTGTCAGTATATTTCGAAACTCAAAACAAATGCCTACGGCTAATTTTTAGCTTTACGTTCCTCTTTACCGTGTGATCAATATCACTGAACTTCGAAGATTCGGATTTTAATTCAGAAATGTTAATTAATGTCCATGAAACATCACATACTTTGGAAGAGGACGAGATCTATGTCTGACGTTTACGTCAGTTTAGTAGAGCCGTGTTAGTTCTTCTCTTACCTACACTTTTTGTTATTATGTCATTTTAAATTAATTATTTTAATCATAAAGACAGTATTTTCTCGAGGTTTTTTGGTACCAGACAATTTGGGAGTGCCGTTTGAATTTAATAATTACTAATACTCTGTAGCGATGCTTTGTCTTCTACTTTCAGATGCTCCTGTTTCGGCGCCTGTGATTCGGGGTTATATACATCCAGTGTATATAGGTCAAACCTTGACCTTGACCTGTTTTGTTGCCGGAGGTGACCCGCCGGTCTACACATCCACCCTTACTTGTCCGTTTCAAAGTCGAGGTCAAGAATTGTCAAGGTCAAGTAGTGAAGTGACCTTCACGGTAGTAGACCTCAGTTACCATGGAAATAAGTGCACGTGCAGAGGCGCATGGAAAAATAATCACGATGGCTCCACTTTCAACACGGCGATTACCGAAGTAATACTTATTGTCCATAGTTGATCATGGTCAATATTCATATAAAAAAATATTTTGGGTTAATTTAAATAAATGAATCTAATCAACACTAACTCAAGTCTGTATTTTTCATCTGCTGTCTATTGATGTTGCTGTCAACGTATTGGATCATATTTGATGTTGAGTGAAAAACGTGTGTTTTGTTGTGTATGCCATGGGATTGGTAGCACGAGTTTGTGTATTTTGGTTACAGGTCGCAGCCGCCCGACCCTTCTTCTTTTTTTACTTCTTCTTTTTATTACTGTTTGTTCAAGATTTGTGTTTTTTTTCCCAACAAACGAAGCGTTTCTTGCTGATGTAAAGAGTTTTACAATAAATGTTTTAAACTTTACATCTTCTTCCTGTAATGAATATCTGTCATACTCGACAATTACTGACATATTATGGGGGTAATTACTGGCTTATTACATATGGTATACCTGCTTCTAATTCTTTAGTAGTTGTACAGACTGCACAGACTATATCTCGGTTTATATTACCATACTCATTCATACTGCGTTTACAACTCGCATTTATAAAAATAACGACAAACGTCAAAAACTATATGCAGCAGTTTTTATTACGAAACGGCCCAAATTCCGATTCAAGCTTTGTAAACAGTATTAAGCAAATAATTCAAGATCCAAAAGCAATCAGAATCGGAATCTTTAGTTCTAAGGTTTTGTCCACCTAAAGTACAAACATAATTAGTTTGCATAGCACGCAGCAGAGAATGCACACACTAAATATTAGTTATATTCAAGCAGCTGTGGACTTTACAGCAATCATTTTTAAACAAATTGCGAACACTGAAATGCCACTATAGCAGGGTTGAATATAATTAAGCGGTGCTTAGATAAACAGTACCAGTTTTAGTGTTTTATAAAGTGTATCCATTTTCACCAGACTTGGAAACAATATAATTTTCACCGTTTGTACCAAAACGTAACATATAAATTTTTATATCCATGTATCATTCATTTTATCATCAAATAGATTTTGTATCAATATGTGTAACATGGACGTTCGACATAATTGTAATTCTCTCTGTATCTATCACATCTCTCTCTCTCTCTCTCTCTCTCTCTCTCTCTCTCTCTCTTTCTCTCTCTCTCTCTCTCTCTCTCTCTCTCTCTCTCTCTCTCTCTCTCTCTCTCTCTCTCTCTCTCTCTCTCCCCTCCTAAACCATCTCTCCCCTCCTAAACCATTCCAAACTAATACCCTATCCTCCCATCAATATCTGATTAGCTGCAACGTACATTGCTAATAAAAATACACACATGGTGTTCGATGTGACCACACATTCAATAGGAATAAATCTAGGTGATCTCCCTCTTTGGAGATTATAACCTTGAAGAATTGTTGATCTTGGTGGCATCACCGTTCTCCGCAATGCTGTCGAACCCTTCGTTGGGATAGGAATACTCCTTGGACACCTCCTGCAGCATGAACACAAGTACAACGACGTCACCGGTGCAATGGACATTGACATGCTTTTCCCGATATTATCCCCTCCTCCACCTTGGCGGAATGAATGAATGTACATGGAACTTTAACGTCTACACCTACCATTGGCTATATGCCAGACGGAGATAACCATCCCAGGAAAGAAGGAGGGAGGGGAGAAGGACCTAAATCAACACTGGATCACCTTAGCAATCTACATCTAAGATGGGGCAGTAAAACATGGCCACGTTTACTTTGCCTACCACGGGATGCGAACCCGCGTCATCGGTATGGCAGGCGAACGCTCTAGCACTGAGCTACGGGGGTGCCGTATCCTTGGCATGCAATTCACAACTTTCCGGCACCTCTCATAAAAACTCGTGGGTATCGCCATTATAAATTAAAACGAGGTTATATGAAACCAAGTTCCGGTCTAGCTTGTTTTGCTTTTATCAAAGCTTGATGCGTGACTTTTAAATATGGCAAATTGCCGAAAACGACGATTGTTAGAGCCAGAAAACGAGTGCGATAAGTATAAAAACGGTGGAGGAAGTACATGCTCAGTGAAATAATGCAAAAAAACAATCGTAGAGGCCTGTATTTGTGGCGACTTCGGAGGTGCGTCGATCATCGACAGAAAGTGAAACAGGACCTGAAAACTCTTGTAGTTTTCCATAGCTTTGCCGTCGCAACCTTCACAAAACACGAAGTAACTGACTATTTTAGGCTAGCGTTGTGGCCAAGTGGGCTAAGGCGGGACTAACTTGCCTTGTCCACAAGCCAGAAACCAATGGCTCCTGACAGATGTGGGTTCGAGCCAGCATCTGGGCGTTATGTTTTTCCTAATATTTTTCAAAAATTCACAAATAATGTTAGGTAGGTAGGGTTTAGGCGCGCCACTGGCGATAGAAAGGGATAATAAACTGCAGCAAAAAAAATAAAAATATGTGAGGGTACGATACAGGTGGCCAGTGACACATGTTATTATTCTTGAATAGTTGGAAATAACTCACTAAAACACGCGGAGAAAAAAAAACGGAAGTATTTTTCATAGAGGGGATTCCCGTTGGTGCATAGGATAGCAGAAAAGTGTGAATAGATGCGTACATTGCACTATAAAGTCTACTATCTTTCCTCCTCATCTCCCTCCATTTTGCTTTTGTTCTTCCACTTAATAGGCTACCCACTTCCACCACTATTTCTTCTTTTTTTTTTTCTTCTTCTTCCTCCTCCTCTTCCTCCTCCTCTTCTACATCTTCCTGCTTCTTCTTCATCTTCTTCATTTACTACTTTTCTTCATCATCTTCTTGTTTTTCTTATTCTTCCTCCTTCAATTTTCCTGCGTTTCCACCTCCTCCTCTTTCTTCTTCTTCCTCCTCCTCATTCTTCATAATTCTTTGTCTTTCTTCTTCTTTTTCGTCCTCTTCCTCTTTCACCTTCTTTCCAAAGTTGATGCAGTCGTCGATGGTTTCAGGCAAAGGCTTGTGAAGTGTCTCAGGAAGCAGCAACGCCAACAGCCCTGCCAGCAACGCTGCTCCCCCGAACACCACCAACGGAAGAGCAACACCTAGATCCCCTCCAACCAATACATTCTGAAAGATGCCAAGTTTTATAATCAGGCCAGTAAAAAATAATAAAGGGGGATTTATATAGGGCATTTTCCTAATGATAGATCAATCCAAAGCGCCTTTCCAAATTTAGCGTACAGACATTACTATTGCAAACATAAGCCTACTCAAAAAGTCTGTCAAACAAAACAACAGCAATTGATTTTATGTTCAAAAGTGTTTATTCGTTTAATTATCTATTCATTAATATTTAATTTTGTTTGCAAAGCCTAAAGGTAAGCGAATCCACGCAAATGTTGATATGCAACAGAAAATGCTTTTGAGCTGGTATCATGTCGGGTGTGACATGGCTCCAGATTACGTTTTCATTTTTCTGCCTTATACTAGTCCATTTTTACCAAAAGCAGAAACACTTTAGATTCTACAGTTAGTTTGTCATTGTTTATAGGGCCAGCGGACAAAAATCTACAGATATAAACCTGAGGAGATGGGGTGGAATTAGAAGAGTATAGTGTACTTTAACTCGATCTCATATATTATGTAATCCCCAAATGCGGCAAAGCGGGAATGCTGCCGACAATGTTAACACACGCCTTTTTGCATCTACATGTAATACCCCTTATTAATCCTTTTCTTAAACTCTCACTATAAACCACAGACGCCCGCATATGGATGCCAGAACATCTAGCGAGCTCAATTCTCTCTCTCTCTCTCTCTCTCTCTCTCTCTCTCTCTCTCTCTCTCTCTCTCTCTCTCTCTCTCTCTCTGCACTATACTATCAGGTTTATATAGAGAGCGACCCTATTTATTTAGGCTTCTGCCCTGCATTCTTTTTCATTAAATGGTATCTCTCACATTCAGACACAAGGCACGTGGGTCGTAGAGCTAGCTATTAACTCACCAGCTGGGCTATGTATGGAGAAACGATGCCGCCAACCCTGGCAATCATAGAGCTTGCACCCATCATGGAATTACGTACAACGGTGGGATACAGCTCGGCAGAAAACAGATAGATGATGCTGAACCCCGCCGATGCTCCAAGCTTTCCAACATTGGACAGCACAATCAGAGTCCAGCTAACAGCTGGAAATAAGTAATGAAAATCAGTCCATCAATCAACCAACCATCAAAATAATACTTACAGTACTAAATATTGTGCAGAGAACACCAAATGTACTCCTATGTTACCTATACATGTATTGAATAGACTAGTCCCACTGATTTATGAAAGGCATTTGACATGTTCTCAGCTGATCTTGGTCGGCACACAGCCACCAGGGAACGTCGTACCCAATCTTTTAAGTCAACCTATAATGTTGCACATTGAGCTACGATTTTTCTAACCTTTAAACCTTTTATATCAGCACAATAAACTTCGGTCGACCAAGGTCGCGTTTTGACCCCAATATTGTTCTATATTTATTTTTGACTCGCATGCATAGCAATGTGAGTCTATGTTATAACCCCACTCCCCCCCCCCCACCCCCACCCCCCAAAAAAAGAATTTTTCAAATTTTTGCGAATGAGAGATGAGTATTAAATAGTCCAAAAATTACATTAAAAAAATCTGTCCGTCCGTCCGTCCGTCTGTCTGTCTGTCCGTCCGTCCGTCCGTCCGTCTGTCTGTCCGCCGTCCACCGTCCGGCGTTTGTGCAAAACTTGCAAGTGGATTAATATCTCAGAACTTATTTAAACTATTACAACCAAACTTGGTAAGGTGATGTATATCCATGAGACCCCATGAATGATCGTGAATGAATGACTTCGCTTCAAGGTCAAGGTCACGGGGTCAACAAAAGTAAGTTTCACTTTTTTCTAGGTTATTAATATTGAACTTATAATTCTTTGAAGCAAGATAGGTATCAATGCGACACACTTTACTATGCAAATTTGGTCAACCTAATTCCAATGTCAAGGTCATTGGAGCTGTCCAAAGTCAGTGAGTGTAGGTACTTTGAAGTGACCCTGACCCTAAAGTATGAAAGATATAAAGCCCAAACTTGTATTTAGAGATGACAGATTGATCTTTCAAATATTTTCTGTTGATCTTGAAGGTCAAGGCCATTTTAGAAGGCCTTGCAAAAACATTCAAAAATAGGTCATAATTCAGTGGAATGGCTCTGTTTACTCCATAATATGTAACAGCCTTGTGTTATTTGATCATAAACATGAGAGGTCACGTGAAGATTAAAGGTCACTGAAGGTCAAGCTCACCCCAAGGTCACCGTTTTTTTGCACAATACGACTTTTGTTGTAGTGTATTTGAAAGTATATGAGTGTATTTTGAGCCGGAGGTAAAGATCATCTCACGATCAAGAGCATAGAAAGATCAAGGTCGGCATTATTTTGCATTTTAATGCCACTCTTTCTTTTTTTTTTTTCTCTTCTGGGCAGTCATTTTCATGTTAAATATTGTAAGTTCCATAAGGAGCATGTGAGTCATATGGGCTTTGCCCTTCTAGTTTTCCTATGTATGGTTATTCATTTGAATGAACACAACTTACAATCATCTCCAAACATGACAGGAAACATACTAGCTAAACAGGCCAGCCCTCCAAGGATCATGGCACTACAGTGAGTCACCTTCCTGAAACAAGAAAGGCCCAGACCTATAAAATGTAACAAATTCAGATTAAAACTAACCCATCAACTTGCTTTCGCTGTAAATGTTGGACTTTATCCACAAACAAACAAACACTGTGTCTGGTTGAATTAAAGCGTTCAGTAGTAGAGTCCAAACTTGAAAAAAAATAAGTTTAAGTATTATTATTATCATTGGATTTATTTAATAGTTCTTTTTATAGCGCTTTTCCAGCTCAAGAACTGCTCAAGGTGCTGGTCGATACAGGATCTAACTCAAGCAGCCCGAGGCGCCAAGTAGACTACTATATAAAATAGTGTTTATTAGCGATTTTCAAACTTTATACGAAAGAGTGCACAGGCACCAACCAAATTTGAACAAAGTACACAAATACCTATACCAAATCTTAAATAAAGTACACTAGAACCTACCAAGTCTGAACACAGCACACAAATATTAAGACTATTTTAGTGAAGAAGTACACCAGTGGATGACATAATAATAATAATAATAATAATAATAATAATAATAATAATAATAATAATAATAATAATAATAATAATAAAAATAATAATAATAATAATAATAATAATAATAATAATAATAATAATAATAATAATAATAATAATAATAATAAATTTAAAAAATATTTTTAAAAAATTTAAAATAGTAATAATAATAAAAGCATCAAGCCCTTGTAGAAGAAAATGATGTAACGCAAGACGAAATAGAGGAAAATAGGGGCGGAAAATCTTATCATAGAAGGATATTGGAATTTAGTTCTCAACTTCTCGTTAGATTTCTTCAATTATAAACATTATAACAACACAAAAGCGCAGGAGCAGTAGGACATATGATGATAAATTTGGATGTAACCGACATTTGGAGAGATTTAAATCTAGAATTACGGCGTTTCACTTAGATATGTTATAATCGAGTTCAACAAAGCAGGTTTGATTTTTTTCTTTCTGGTATCTGATCTTTTGTCAGCAGATATATTAGATGCTGATATTCTGCCAGGGTATATAACAGACCATTCACTTATTCTTTTGTCAAGTAATCAGAAAGTCTCCTCTCTGAAAATCCTTACCGGGAAGAGAGGGGACTATAAACTGATTAAATAAATAAATAAAAATAAATAATTCTTTTGTGGTTAGTAAAAATGAAAAACATTTATCGCTTTGGAACTTTAATAGGATTGGCGTGCACTTTTATCACTTAATATTGTATTCAAAATAGAGTCCTCTTGTATTGCAGAAATACTGAAAAATTTACCTCATTCACTCATTCACGAAGATCAGTCAGGTTTTATTAAAAATAGATTCTTAGGCGATAATGTTTGACACATAAATGACATTATTGATTATTTAAATACACATAGGAAGCCTGGACTGCTCATGTTCCTCCATTTTGAGAAGTTCAAGGGTTCTTTAAGTTGGGATTTTATGTTCAAGGCATTGCATGCGTTTGGATGCGGTTTTGACTTTTGTGCGTGGATTTGTACTTTTTATAACGATATTAAATCAACTGTAAACGTAAATAGTAATTTATCTCCTTGATTCCAGGTGCAGAGGGGATGTAGACAATGGGATCCGATCTCGCCGTATTTATGTATGATGTGTGTAGAAATTCTGGTTTTAATGATAAAAGAAAATAAAGGTATTAAACGGATTGGACTTGGAGACGTTGAAAGCAAAATATCACACTATGCAGATGACACAGAATTAATGCTAGTAGGTGGCAGACGTTCTTTTGAAGAAACAGTTTCTACAGTTTCGTATTTTAGGGCAAAAATCTGGGTTATTTTTAAATAGTTGGGAAGTATGCAAAATTCCCAAGTCTGCTACATGTCCCATCTGCATATGCAATGGAACCCAGAAAGATGTAAAATTCTAGTTATTTGGTTCACCTGTGATTTCAAGGAATGTGTTACTATCAATTTTAGAGAAAAATTTATAGAAATTACAAACCTGTACAATTTTGGCTTAAGCGCCAAATAACTCCATTAGGACGCGTTGCTATTTTAAAATCACTAATACTTTCCAAGATTGTTCATTTGTGGCTGTTGTTGCCAAATCCACCAGATTCTATTGTTGACAAAATGCAAAAAGGTATATTTTCTAGTTTGTTTGGTGTAGAAAAAAAGACAAAATAATTAGAAAAGTTTAAAAAAAGAATGTAATAGAAGGGTAGAATTGGTATTCCAAACGTAAATAAGTACATGAATAACATGGATAAAAAAGCTTAAATTAAGTAATCATAAGTTCAACTTTTTATAAGCGATGCACTGCACAATATTAATTATATTGCTGGACAAATTGGGAGTTGACATCATAAGAAATAACAGAATAAATGCATTTTGGAATTATGTAATAAAGGCAACCTGAAAAAATAGAAGAAATTGGTTCAGAACCTGTTTTTTGTAATCCTTCTATTGTTTTATTGAACACAAAAATATCCATGATAAAATTTGGATTGAGAAAGGTGTGTATAATGTAATGCATTTTTACTCAGAAGAAAGAATTATCCTTTCTTTTCAAGAATTTAAGGACAAACATGGAATTAATACAGATTTTGATACTTAACATGGTTATGTAAATGCAATTAAAACCTACATGACTAATTAGTGAACGGGATTTTCTATGATTCAGAGTATAGTAGTGATTTCTTTAATTTATTCTTTTTGTAGAGGCACAAAACCTTTATATGGCGGAATGGCAGGCAACTGATTCACGCTTGGGAGAGAAATTGTCTACATTCCAATTGATGGTTAGCCAAGCGTTGGGTGGGTCTTGCTGTGCAGAATCCTTTGGTGTGGCCATTGGGTTATGCAGGACAAGGCGACACGACATGTGTACTTTTTGCAACAAGGCTACAAAAATAAACCCACAAATATTTTAAGAATGTCCTATGATTAAAAGTTTTGGGAGATTTACATACAGCTTTAATTAATAGCCAAATGTCCAAATGTAAGCACATTCCAGTTCACACAAAATTAAATGGTATTTATAAAGATGTAAAACGTCTAAACCTATCCTATTTTATCCCGTAACTCAAAAGTCGTTGTGGCACCACAGATGATCGTTTAACCAGAGTCCTCCATATTTTTCTGTCATCAGCGGCTCTCATGGCTTCACTCAACGTCAAGCCAGTCCATCCTCGAATGTTGTCTCCCTTTTTCTGTCTTTATGAAATCTGTCACTTACGCAGAGCTTTTTTTTTTAAAAATATATTAACAAAACGTGTTGAGCAACAAAATGACTGCAGTGACCTTGCCCTTTGCATTAGATCAAATACGATATAATGGAATGTAGGCCATTAACCTAGGTAATGTTCCTATGAAGATTGGTCAAAATCCGTTGAGCGGTCCTTGGGATATGGCTTCCAACGGACCAACAGACAGACATTTGAAATGTGGCCCGTTCTGATTCCCCCGCCCCCCCCCCCCCCCCCGCCCCCCCCCGCCCCCGATTCTCGCCCCCTCCCTCCCCCCCCCCCCCCAACTATTTCAAAGTATTAATTCTGGATATACCATAAACAACTCTGTAGAAAATAAAATCGCGGACTGAACATCTTAGTAGTAGTAGTAGTAGTAGTAGTAGTAGTAGTAGTAGTAGTAGTAGTAGTAGTAGTAGTAGTAGTACTAAGACACTCACCCGCACTAAGTAGTAAAAAAAGACAAAATAAGTAGAAATGTTTCAAAAAAGAATGTAATAGAAGGGAGGCATTGGTATTCCAAACGTAAATGAGTACATGAATAACATGGATAAAAAAGCTTAAATTAAGTAATCATAAGTTCAAATTTTTATAAGTGATGCACTGCACAATATTATATTGCTGGACAAATTGGGAGTTGACATCATAAGAAATCACAGAATAAATGCATTTTGGAATTATGTAATAAAGGCAACCTGAAAAAATAGAAGAAATTGGTTCAGAACCTGTTTTTTGTAATCTTTCTATTGTTTTATTGAATATCCTTTCTTTTCAAGTAGTAGTAGTAGTAGTAGTAGTAGTAGTAGTAGTAGTAGTAGTACTAAGACACTCACCCGCACTAAGACATACGGCCAACGTGCATTCGCTTACTCCACACCTAAGCAGTGGAATTCCCTTCCCTCCCATATCCGCAACATACAATCAACACAAGCATTCAAAAAGGCCCTCAAAACCCACCTCTTCAAACTGCATTATTCAGATTGATTTGTATCCCGCTGCCATTCTCTCATCTTTTGCCTATGTCTGATCCGTAAGTGTATACACGGCTGTAAATAAATATTTATACTGTTTTTCTTCCTGGGCCTAACCGGGCATATAAATAGCTGTGAATAAGTTTTTGCTATTCTACCTTCTGTCTTTTTGTCATTTGTGTACATAGTTGTAAATAGTCTATTTTTGTCTTTTTTGTAATTTATGTACATAGTTGTAAATAGTCTGCACCTTTACTGTCCCGTCTTTTGGTGTATTGTAGCAAAAGTGATGTTTCATCGAGTGCATGTATTTATATGTAATGACTATGTAAAGCTTGGTGAGTCTGGTCATAGGCTGGAGTACCCGCTATATAAAAATCCGTTATTATTATTAGTAGTAGTAGTAGTAGTAGAAGTAGTAGTAGTAGTAACAATAACAATAGCAGTAGTAGTAGTAGTAGTAATAGTCCTAGTAGTAGGACTGTATCTGCCGATTCTTAAGCCTTGCATGCGGTTTATACACACACACACACACCACACACACACACACACACACACACTCACACACACACAGAGCTTAAAAGTGTTCAAATTGAGGCTCAATTGAGAGACAGCGAAGGAAACCAGTTAAGTGATTGCACAAGCAGGGTCTACCTTCCGAACTTGTCCAAACAGAAGAGGGCGATGATGTAGCCCACCAACTCGGCGAGGGAGGAGAGGAAGTCGTTGAGGTAGATGCTACCACCAAGGCTGCCCACGTTGAGGGATAAGCCGTAATAGACCATCGTCACCACTACCCTAGACAAGAGTGGACAGTCGGATCCATTGTCAATACACAACATAGGCTTAAGTCTTTCACACGAATAAGGGAGACGAAAACAACGTTTTAAGTCGTGTCTGTCTCCCCCTGAGAACATTAAATTACATTACATTACATGATTATTGCTTTAGGTCCAGCGGACTGTTCCGAGCCAAATCAGGACCATCCCCTTGAGAAAGTGCGACTGAAGTTAAACAACAGCATCTTGGACCTAATTCTTATCAGATGCTGTCCTCCTGGGAATTCAGTGAAAAATAGGAAGAAGTATCTCCATTTCTTTGCTGTCAGTGCTGGCGAGTAATGAAGCTTGTACTTCTACTTCTTGCGTTCTACTGTCAGTGCTGGCGAGTAATGAGGATTGTACTTCTACTTCTTGCGTTCTACCGTCAGTGCTGGCGAGTAATGAGGCTTGTACTTCTACTTCTTGCGTTCTACTGTCAGTGCTGGCAAGTAATGATGTTTGTACTTCTACATCTTGCGTTCTACTGTCAGTGCTGGCGAGTAATGAGGCTTGTACTTCTACTTCTTGCGTTCTACTGTCAGTGCTGGCAAGTAATGATGTTTGTACTTCTACATCTTGCGTTCTACTGTCAGTGCTGGCGAGTAATGAGGCTTGTACTTCTACTTCTTGCGTTCTACTGTCAGTGCTGGCAAGTAATGATGTTTGTACTTCTACTTCTTGCGTTCTACTGTCAGTGCTGGCGAGTAATGAGGCTTGTACTTCTATTTCTTGCGTTCTACTGTCAGTGCTGGCAAGTAATGATGTTTGTACTTCTACTTCTTGCGTTCTACTGTCAGTGCTGGCAAGTAATGATGTTTGTACTTCTACTTCTTGCGTTCTACTGTCAGTGCTGGCAAGTAATGAGGCTTGTACTTCTACTTCTTGCGTTCTACTGTCAGTGCTGGCGAGTACTGAGGCTTGTACTTCTACTTCTTGCGTTCTACTTGTTTTTACTTTTAATTCATTATCACTGTGCACATGTACTGATGTAAACCGACTCTTCCGCTTTTTTTTTTTAATTAAAATAAATAATTGTCGACTTGACTGCAGAGGGCCTTTTCGATGTGTTCTCATGCAGGTCGTTAAGCTGGGCTTGCTGAAGATCAAGTGACTGTAATAGCATATAAAAAGATTCTCGGGTGATGTCCTGAAGAAACGCATCTTCATGCGAAATAAATATAAAGAAAGTGGCTGGCTGACAACAGTCATGGGAAGGAGCCTAACTGTTGGAAAGAAAATCTATAGCCAAACCTATTTCTAAATTGCGGGGTCGCAGTCCAGGTAGTTTTTAACAAGGTTATATTGAAGATTGTTCAAACCTATTTCTAAATTGTGGGGTCGCAGTCCGGGTAGTTTTAACAAGGTTATATTGAAGAATGTATCTCGCCAGCAGTCACCCTTTAATAATTATAACCATTCAATGATTATAACCTTTCCCAAAATATATTGGTTGAAGGCACCAGTTTCTGAATTCCCAGAAAAGATGTATTCTTACACCTCCTTTCCACCACCCTTCCCGCCTTTTACGAGTGCCAGGGGTTTCTGTATAAATAGTATCCCCACTTTCTGGAAACTCAGACTCAGTGCTTTAAATTCCCACTGTCACTGTCTTTCTCCTTTGTTCTTTATCATTCCTATTCTGTTCTCTCAATCTACTATCTTCTTCGCTAGACCAGTCACCTGCCTGTTTTCTTGAAAACTTTGCCCAAACTCCTCATTTATGTGTGGGTATGTAGGGTCAGCTTATGAATATTTACCACTTTCTGCCAAATAGCCACTAGAGCTTTCTATGGTGTTATTATTTTGCAATGTAAACATTTTATATTTATGTGTTTTGTTAATTTTTTGTTTTTGTAAACGGGAGTTCGATAACTTAGAGTACAGCCCCTGCACGGGATGCCTTTAGTGTAAAGTGACCGGCTGGTGATGTGCCTTCTATGTTACCACTAGGGTTGTTCCCGTAGATCTTTATACGGATCAAGAGTGAGCCCTCTTTCAACCAAGGTGTGGTCCTGAATCGGCTATTTGCAGTCCGCTGGACCCTATAAACAATGACTAACTCACTAACTCAAAAATGTATTCTTACTTTCAAGGCGGATTGAGCATTCATTTTATTTAGCCATTGGCGCTATAAAAGTTGTCTTCATCCTCAGCCCTTCCTAATAATTACCCAGCAAACAATGCATCATACCACTCTTGAGGGAACTTCACTGGCTCTCAATATTTACAAGAATACAATACAAAATACGTGACATGTATTATTATTATTATTATTATTATTATTATTATTATTATTATTATTATTATTATTATTATCAGTAGTAGTAGTAGTAGTAGTAGTAGTAGTAGTAGTAGTAGTAGTAGTAGTGGCAGTAGTAGTAGTGGAAGTAGTAGTAGTAGTATAACGTTAATGAACACGGAGGGAGTAGGATGATGAAGAGAGGACTATGTAGTTTAAAGCACGTAATTGTATACATCGCTTTTTATTAGGAAACACATCTGAAAAAAAAACAGACAAGTAATATATCACCAAGTGTAAAAAGGCGTTAAATAAAAACGCTGTATTGAACGGAGTTGAAGTGAATCATACCAGTTCAAGAAGATGATCAGCGTTCGTATCAGCGTAGTAGGATTGGTGAAGAGATGAAGGGGACTCTCTTTCTTCCCTGCCGACTCCTCAGCATCGCTCCTCAGCTTCGGCGGGGGTGGTTTTCCGTTGACTCTGGCTATCTGCACCCATCATTTATTTCATAAGAATAAATCACGTCTGTCGCCCGACAACTGAGCACCATTCTGGGCGACTATAGGGGAGGAAGGGGAGGAAGGGGGAAGAGGGGTGGAGATGGGGGGCAAGCAAAGAAAGCAATGAGGTGGGGGGAGGGGGAGGGAGGGGAAGAGAAGAATGCTAGTACTTGCTGGGTGTATTTTCTGCAGCCGGCACTCACCCGTCTAGGATATGAATGGGTGTCAGGATCTTTAAAGTCCGTGTATGAAATGCGTGCGTGCACGGACTAGACCTCGGCTTATACTCTCATCCTCATTGAATTATTTTGTACTGTGTTTCATAGCTTTATATTGGTTAGTAAAGTATTGTATTGTATTGTATTGCATTAAATTGCATTGTTTTGTATTGGTTAGTAAAGTATTGTATTGCATTCTACTGTGTTGAATTGAATTGTATTGTATTGCATTGCATTGTTTTGTACTGTTGTTGCATAGCATTATATTGGTTAGTAAAGTATTATATTGTATTGCATTGTTTTGTATTGGTAAGTAAAATATTGTATTGCATTGTATTGCATTGTGCTGTATTGCATTGTATTATATTGCATTGCATTGTTTTGTATTGTTGCATTATATTGGTTAGTAAAGTATTGTTTGCATTGTATTGTATTTAATTGTATTGTATTGAACTTATTGTATTGCATTTTGTAGTGTAATGCATTGCATTTTATTGGTTAGTAAAGTATTGTATTGTATTGTATTGTATTGCATTGTATTGTACAGCAATGTAATGTTTTGCATTGTGATTTATATATTGCTCTCGCTCTTTCATTATAGTTTTAACGTTTCTTGTTGTTTTATGTACAATTTAAAAGCTTTTACTCCCTAAATAGTTTATGACTTTAGACGATACAATTAAAAGTACTACTTCTTGCATTGTGGTGTATTGTACTTCACTGCATATTGTAATATTGCAATGTAAAGTACTGGATTGCATTGCATAGTATGCTGTATTTTTCACTGAAAGAGAAGCCGAAATTTCAAAGCTTAACGATGGCGTTGAACAACAACTAACGATTGCGCGTTATATCATCTTTTAATGTGACAACCATTGGAATTCTCAAAGTAAACTCATTGTGACGAAATATTTGTAAACAGACACATACCCGAGACGCAGGCCCTTTAAAGACCATAGTCAAGAATCAAGCACACATAGATGAAATCAAAGAGCTTAATGATAGAAAGAGGGGGAACTTGGTACAGAACCGCGAGACGAAAAGTACGAGTTTTGCTCCCTTGTCGACATGCTGAAAATGGCTCGTGGCAGAAAGTCAAAAGGCGACCGAGTGAAACAGGGCGGTGACTTTTGCACAGCCATCAATTGCCATAATGCCAGATACAAGAAAAGTTGTGTTGGTAAGTCCTTTTTCAAATTTCCAAGAGACAAAGAAAGGTAAATTGCAATTGAAAAACTTCATTTGTTTGTGTTTATGTAGGCCTAAACTAAAACCGCTGCAGTGTTGTTAGTGTCAAAACAATCGGAGAGCGGCTTGAATGATTCATGTTATACCTTAGTGCTAAATCCAAAACAGTTTGCTTGCTGACAGTTTACGTTCAACAGGTCGCTCACTGTTTACGTTATTGCTAGGTTGTTTGACTATATTTGTGCTTATATTTCAAAAGTAGGTGTCAGATTGGCAGTTTGGCTTCGTCAAACTGCTTATGTTAACAAGTTAAATTAGACTAAGTCTGTTTTCTCCTCGTGATCAAATACTGTGCAAGATAACCCCTTACCAAGGCACAAAAATGGTCCTTGATCTGTTGTAATCCCTTTTCGTTTGAGTGTAAACGGGAAAAAAAAGTAATGTAGAAACTCAGTCCTTGTTCTGATCTGTGAATTTCTGCGCATTAGATCCATATTGCGTGGAATGTTGTAGTCTAGGTTCTGATTGTTCTGTCTGATTAATTAATTATTTTCCATGAAGTGACTGACGTTATTAAGCCAGTGATGTGGGAGGTGAGAGGGTTGGGGGGTAGGGGGACACCTGATATAAATTAAATTCACACTATTAGTGAAACATTTTGTTATTGTGCTTTACTGTGATTAATTGATTGAATGACAGAGCTCTCTCTTCCCCCAACCCCCCTCTCTCTCTCACTCTCACTTTCACTCTCTCTCTCTCTCTCTCTCTCTCTCTCTCTCTCTCTCTCACGATTACGGATTTACACAGTTAGTTTCGGAAAAATGAAACAGTCTGTCATGCATATTTTAATTTTAAAATATCTGTCGTTGATTAAAAAATAATAAATTGCAGGGCAGAAAACGAACCTTTGACATACACACATAAGCAGCATAAAAGCACCTAATAAATGTCAATAAGAAAACATAAAAAAAAAAAACAGCAGTAGCGGAAAGTTAATAATAATGATGGTTAAAAGTTTGGTTTTTGCAAACGTTGCCATAAAAATGTTCTTTTGCAATGGCATAGGCTCAATAAGTTACCACGCACAGATCATTCATATAGCAGATGATGAAATATAGCCAGCCCGAGCAAAGGGAAATAATCCATGAGAGCGTCTCGCATTTTTGTATATGACATAATGGAAGTTCCGCCTCTTTACGTAATAAGCTCTTTGATGAAATCTCTTCATCGTTAGCCTACCTCTTCAAGAATGGCGTTGGCTTCATCGTTTCTTCCTTTGGAGGCCAACCAGCGCGGTGACTCTTTGACTACCCTGAATCAAACCAACCCTTTTTAAAATAAAACAAAATATTACACTCAAATCGTTATCCAAATAATCCAGCAAGCACTAGGATCATTTCCATATCCTTCCCACGGCCGGTCGCCCAAGATTGTGCTCAGTTGTCTGGGCGTAAGACGATGCACCCTAAGGTTGCAAGTGCGCACCTCTGGCGGTGTGAGTTAGGTCCTGTATCGATGGCGCCTGGAGCTGGAAAAATGCTATATAAGAAGGATTAAATAAGTAACATAACAATTACAAAAATTAATGTTATTTTTGCCGGTAATCATCCAGTGTGTTGAAAATCCAACTATTTAGGCACAATGCATTTTTGCAGATAGATGAGATGAGATAGATAGATAAAGATACAGAGCGTTAGATAGATAAAGATACAGAGTATTATCGTCAGTTTTCAGGAGGAAGAGAGGCAATTTTCTGCCCCCTTCCAAGAGATAATTATTTATATATTTATTTACTTATTACATCGATCCCTGGCGGCAGGGATAGCTCAGTGGTCAGAGCGCACGACTTGTGTGCGTGCGTCTCGGGCGACGTGGGTTCGAATCCTGACTTCAGCAAACTATTTTGTGATTGTTGGATAGTAGTGGCCAGCGCTTTGAGAAGCTCTCTGAGCTTGTAAGTGCGCTATATAAGAGTAATCTCTTTCTTTCTTTCTTATATAGCTTGTGGCGCTGGCAGATACACGATCTAACTTTAGCCGCCAGAAGGACGTTTGCAAAGATCGTCAGTCTCTGGATTCCAAAATGAGTAATTCAGTATAGTATACCAATATCTAGCTCCAAGATCTGGGATTCCAAAAGCAGCAAGAGAGCCATTTTCTCTCTCTCTCTCTCTCTCTCTCTCTCTCTCTCTCTCTCTCTCTCTCTCTCTCTCTCTCTCTCTCTCTCTCTCTCTCTCTAAGTCTCAGCAGCTGCTGAGCACGAAGACTACCCAAAGCGGATGTGCAGGTTTGCGTTGAAGTATTATGTAATCACGTCGACGTTGCACCCCCCTTTCCCCCTACCTTTCCCGCTTTGAAATAGACTTGGGGAAACTTGAACTATACATGTAGTTGGCGAACTTCGTTGCTGTCACTAATAGGACTGCAAGCTCAACAGCCTGCTGAGAGAAACTTGAGAGAGGGAGAAAGTTCTCCTGTAGTCTCAAGCCACGCGGTGTTCTGGTGAGGTCAGTTATAAGTAGTTCTGGTCTCTCAAAGCTTATACCATAATTACCACTATCACTGTCACCACCACCTGACCACCACTATCGCTACGGCCACCATCACCACAATCGCTACTGTCAAATATACCGCAATCTCTATGCACTCACTAACCAGAAGTAAACGAGGAACAGAACTGGAGGACAGGACAGCGCTAGTTGTAAGTGACTCCAGTCCCTCAAGCCATAGGCCACGCCTATCTGTATGAAGAGTCCTACGGGCCAAAACATCTGTATCACTGACCCCGCCATGGTGCGGTAGGAATCCCCGACTAGCTCCAAGCCTGTGGACGTAACGGAACTGAATTAAACTGACTTGGATGGTTCAATAGAATAAAGGGCGTAAGCTTAATTCAAAGTCTTACAACCTGTCCTATCCTATCCTATCCTATCCTATCCTGAAACTCAAAGGTCGTTGGGGTACCACAGATGATCGTTTATCCAGCGTACTCCATCTTTTTCTGTTCTCAGCAACTCTTATGGCTTCGTTCAGCGTCAAACCAGCCAATTCTGGAATGTTGTCCTAACACCTCTTTTTCTGTCTCCCTCTTCTTCTGCCTCCTTGCACCGTGCCTTGCAGGATGTTTTTTCCAAGGCCTGATGCTCTGGTGACGTGACCATCGGAGTTCCCGTTTCTTCACCACTGTGAGCATGTCATCGTGTTGCACAATGGCTTGTGTGATGGTCTGTCGGACTTCGTTGTTGGTGATGTGCTGGGTATAGGAAATGCCCAGAAGTCTTCTGTAGCACCTCACCTCCATGCTTTGTATTCTTCGTTGTAAATCTGCTGTGAGGATCCATGTTTCGCAAGCGTATAGGAAGATGGGGATGACAAGTAGTGCAGCAGCCTTACCTTGGAATGTAGACTGATGGTCCTATCTTTCCAAATGGTTTTCAATATTGTCAGCGCAGCAGGTTTTTGTGCGATCCTGGAGAGGACTTCATGTTGGGACCCACTGTCTGATACAATGGCTCCTAAATATTTGAAGATATGCACTATGTTGAGGGATTGGACTTGGACTTTGATGTCCATGTTGATGCCTTTGGTGTTGTTGGTCATCATTTTGGTCTTCTCTGCACTTATTTCCATTCCATAGGTTCTGGAGGTGGTGTCAAGCCTCTGTACCAGCTCTTCAAGTTCTTGTTCCTCTCCAGCAAATCCATCAATGTCATCCGCAAAACGGAAGTTGGAGATTGCTCTACAGCCTATGATGTCTGTGCCTTCGTGATCTGCAAGGGTATCTGACATGATGCGCACTAGGAAGATGTTGAAGTGTGTTGGAGAGAGTAGGCATCCTTGACGCTCACCGATTGTTGTTCTGAACCAGTTCCCGATGGCGCTGTTGTGGAGGACTGCACTGGGTAGCCTTGCCATACAGGCTTTTGATGACTTCAATAATTTTAGGACTGATGTTGTACACTCCCATGGTTGCCAACAGAGATGCACGCGGTCAAACGCTTTCTTGAAGTCTACAAACACATGATATAGATGTTGTTGGTGCTGTAGGCATTTTTCGCAGATTATTATGAGGTTGAAAATCTATTCAGTGGTACTTCGCCCTGCCCTGAATCCTGCTTGTTCTTCAGCCATGATTTTGGTGAGCTTGGGGTTTCAACCTGTTGAGTATTATTTTCAGGAGGACCTTGCTGGGATGGCTGATGAGACTGATGGTGCGGTAATTTTCACACTCAGGAAGGTTACCCTTTTTGGGAACTGTGATGACGAGCGACTGGGGTCATGGTGTAGGCCACTCCCCAATCTGCCAGATCTTTTGCAGATAATGGTGAGGGCATCAACCTGTCCTAAAGAACCATTAATAAAAACATACAAATCTAACAACTAGCAACAGGGATAACACTAAATGCACTCCAAATGTATACGATGCAGTATACATACTAATTTTTGTAAGATCTAACAAGAACGCGTGAAGAAACGTGAAAAACAGAACAGCACGTTTGAACAAATAATAATGCCTCTTACAACCGCTACTGAATTCAAGGACACAAAGTATACAAAATCTTAATTCCCAAGTGAGAACGAGCAAGGAATACACTTTGATTGGTCAAGCCACCGATTGTGTTAAAAGACACAATCTCAATATTTGTAAATATCGCAATAGTTAGCTCATGTATAATGTGTAATGACCTGGAGTGGCTTGGTGACGCAGTTGATTTGACTCCGGTGTCCTATGCTGTGAAGGTCGCGGGTATATCCAGTCTGCCATATCGCCAACGGTGGGTATAAGAGTAAAAAACTTGATTGTGCATTCACTCTCTGCCGTTTGGTAATCGTTTCTGTATATAGCTAGTCCTACTTAGTATTATGTATCACAGCTGCGCTGATGCATGGGCAATGCAATTCATATTTATAAGTCAAAAGATGTATAGTCCTTTAGAATATCTTCTTACCTAGGACGTAGCAGGCGAGGAACACTCCCATGTTTGACATTCCAATGAAGAATCGCAGTGCAACAAAGGCAGAGTAGGAACGCGCAAAGGACGTCCCTATGGCACACCCCAAGTGAACGATCAGAGCTGTCATCAGTGCCACCTTTCGGCCAAACCTGCAATGAATGATTGAATTTGTGAAGCATCGAAACAGTCTCACGCAGAAAGATTGAACACAGCTGTGCCGACGACTCCTTCGGATGAGAAAATATAAATCGAGGTCTATCGTTTCATTGCACGGACTTTAAAGATCCTGACGCTCATGTCCAAGACAGGAGAGTGCCACCTATGCAAATACACCCAGCATGCAATGGGACCCTTCTCCCTCATTTCCGGTTAGCCAGGATTTGGCACAAAAAATTGGGGCGAGAGGTGTGTGTGGGGGGGAGTGGGGGGGGGGGGGAGGAGAGCGCACCAGACGATTTTCCTAAAGACAGCAAGTGGGTGCCTCTTGCGGCTTGAGTTAGAACCTGCCTCGGGACAGCGCCTAGAGCAGTTCCTGAGTTGGAAAAGCGTTATATAGGAACGATTAAATAAACTGAAATAATTATTCACACACATCTAGAAGAAGAAGAAGAAGAAGAAGAAGAAGAAGAAGAAGAAGAAGAAGAAGAAGAAGAAGAAGAAGAAGAAGAAGAAGAAGAAGAGGCTACGATTGTGACGCGAACGATCATTTTACTTTGCAAAGCGTGCAATACTAATAGGTATCTACCTTTGAGTTGATTCTGCGCTGTTGCCAGTGTAAGATTTGTATAAAGCTGATAATTTTCGTCGATCGATATCGTTGAAGTACAGTTGAGAACTTTCTGGAATTACTTGTTTATTATCGACTGAATGTTCCAGGCCTTTGTGGCGATAGCTAGCCGAATCACAAGCTCGGAAGTCTCTTCTTTCGATTTGTAAATTTCAGTCCCTATTTCCATTTCAGCGACCGCCCCCAAACAAACGCCTTTCCTACCTTTTGTGTCCACTTAAAACTCAAAAGGAGGATGCCGCCGAATCAATAACACTCACAGCAACACTTTTGTAGCACTTTAAATGATGTCAGCTCCAAACTCACTGCGAATTTAAACAAAAATGATGCTTTCCCCTTCGATCACAAACATCCAACAAGACACAAATTCCTATTCGGCGCCTATTGGAAATACATTCTTTTGATTGGTTGTTATAGGACGTAAATTCGTACCCTCAAAAGTCGCCAACGATCAATTGTTTATATCCATAGTAGTAGTCCGTACTTGGCAGTCGCTAGCGCTGTAATGTCGACCACGAGTAAGTGCCCTGGCACTATGGTCGAATTTTATAAATTCGTAAACATTATTTGACACAAAACAGTGCGTAGTTCCGGTGACGAGTTTTATTTTGATTGAGTGTTATTGCGTCATTCTGGAATGTTCGAAGCTTCTCTGGATGGCAGAGGCTATATAAGTAATGCATGCAGTTTCTGCGTGTAAGAAGTGCTTCTCGGACAGCCACATTGTATGCAGTTGTTGGTGTTTGCTGAACAAAGTTGGAAAACTTTATACGACGAAACGCCTGCCTTTTTGCTGAGTGAACAATACTAAATCGAGCTACACATATCAGGAGTCAAGCATCGGGGCTGAATCGACTATAGATAAAATGGGTAACATGTTTGGGGTCCAAGCCGCGGGATCCCAAACATGTGCCCCTGCAGGGATCCGACTTTTTTTTGGTGTTGGCCTCTTGTAACGTTGACCCGCTTGTTGTCATTTGTTGTTGTTGAAACCTTGGCTATGGTGTTTATCGCGGCTTGACCCCCAAAACGTTACACTCTTCAACAATAGTCGATGCTTGAATCTTGATCGTGTAACTCGAATTCGTTTATCCACGCCGCCCCACGCCGCCTGTTCACTCGGCAACAAGGCAGGAGTTTCGTCGTATACAGTTTTCCAACTTTATTCAGCAAACACCAACAACTGCATACAAGATCGCTGTCCGAAAATCACTTCTTACAAGCAGACACTGCATTATTTATATAGCCCCTCTGCAATCCAGAGAAACGTCGAACATTCCAGAATTATACTCAGTAACACCAAATCAAAAAAATAAAATTCGTGACGGGAACTTCGCACTGCCTTGCGTCATATAATGTTTACGAATTCACAAGATTCGACTAGCTAGAAAGGCCTGGGACATTCTTCCTTTCTCTCTGGGGACATTCAATCGATAATGAACAAGTAATTCCAGAAAGTTCTCAATGATACTTTAACAATATCGATCGACGAAAACTATCAACATTATACAAACCTTCCTCTAGCAACAGTGCAGAATCAAATCAAAGGTAATTACATGCTTTTATGACGGGGTCAGCTCATCGCCTTCACGTCCGGGGAAAAAACTAGCATTCTACGAAGACAACACTTTACACCGACCGCTTGAGAGAAAGTTTTGAAAGCTTTTATTTGCTAACCCACAACTGTTTCAGTTTGTTTTTTAAACTATTCATTTATTGGAAAACATACATCAAAATATCAAAAATACTAAATCTTCATTTTACCTTTCTAGTACAATTCCATCACCTAATGTGGAGGCAGAGAACTAAGAAAACTGAGAGCTGAGACAGAGAATGGTGGCTAGCTCGTGCACCATCCTATATACATAAAATGGGTATCCAGTCTCAACATTACACCTCCCAACTTAATAATGATTGGTCAACTGTGCAATTATGAATATTTATAAAATAAAAAAAAATCTTTATGGGCATGCGTTCTTTCTCTTATTAATATTAATTTGAAGGAACTTCCCCAAACCGTCTCACTATCTCCTTATCCTTCTTACACCATTCTGTGGAGTTTCAATCACCACCTAAATGGCTACGCGTAGTTAAAGGTGAAACAGAACTACATTAACCATACTCCACGTCTAACTTCCTCTAACTTTGAGTAAAGATTACTTTCCCACACTAATACACCTATCTTATCACTTTCAAACACACACCTACCCTCAAAACTACTATTTATTTCTAAATGACTGTAGCGGAAAGGGAGGCGACTGGTTGAGGCTTGGGAGAGAAATTGTCTACCTTGATTTTCTTGGTTAGACTAGCCTGGGGTGGCTCCTGCTTTGCAGAATTTTTTGGGTATGCCACTGGATTACGTAGGACAAGGCGACACGACATTTGTTCTCCCCGGCTGACCATTCGCCTGCTGCTTTTGGTGGTGAGCGGGACCACATTGTCGGCAGGCATTTTATGCAGGTCGGCAGCAGCGACCTTGCAGTAGAGTGCGTGGCACTAGTAGTCGGCAACCCGGTACTCCCAACCGCGCTTCACCGCCTTGCAGGGCAAATATTTTTATGTCCCTCTTTTGAGGGATAAAATGAAAATAACAGCTCGGGTGGAGCAATGTTCCCAGGGTTGGTGGCCGAGAGACGGGAGTCAAATACTCCGCTCGGCTACATTACTACTATTGCATCTATACTTGTAATCACCTTCACATCTCTTAATATTAAACAATGTATAATACAAATAACTCCATATTGCTGAATAATCCAACCTATCAATGTTTTCATTTATATTTATGCTTTACAAGTTTCCTTTATCCCATTATTAACAACCATATTTCTAGTTTTACTTCTTATTTCCTGTTTCTTGTTTTAATTTTACAAAAACCCAGTACAATTTCTGACGCTTCAACCACCACTGCTTTTAATCCTCTATCTCATCTATCTCAACAATTCATTTATCTTCCGTCTCCTGAAGGTTTGGATAAGTTCGGCGCTAATTACATTTTGTTTTTATAACCTCTTCTTATTAACACTAATACATACTTCTTTGTATCAAAACTAAGCATTTCCAACAACTGTAATACGCTTCTCAAATTTGTTAAAACGTTAGATCAATTCTAACAACTGTGGTACATTTCTAACAATTGTATTTAAACCATAATTTATCTATCTTATCTATCTCAACAATTCATTTATCTTCCGTCTCCTGAAGGTTTGGATAAGTTCGGCGCTAATTACATTTTTGTTTTTATAACCTCTTATTATTATTTTTTTTATTTAATCGTTCTTATATAGCGCTTTTCCAGCTCAAGAGCTGCTCAAAGCGCTGGCCGATACAGGATCTAACTCAAGGCGCCCGAGACGCCCACCCGCAGCCTTTCGGCGCATGGTCTGACGCCCGGACAACTGAGCACAATCCTGGGCAGCCAGGGATGGGGGAGAAGGACCTAGGTGCATGCTGGGTGTTTTCTTGTCACCGGCACTCACCCGTCTAGGACATGAGCGTCAGGATCTTTAAAGTCCGTTATGATGGAATGTATGCGATACAGACTAGACCTCGGTTTATACTCTCATCCGAAGGAGTAGGAAAACAGGAGTAAAGTGTCTTTCCCAGGGACACAACACAATGGCCCGGCCAGGGCTCGAACCCGGGACCTTCCGATCCGCAAGCCGAAGCACTACCATTAGACCACAGTGCCTCCATTAACACTAATACAGACTTCTTTGTATCAAAACTAAGCATTTCCAACAACTGTAATACGCTTCTCAAATTTGTTAAAACGTTACATCAGTTCTAACAACTGTGGTACATTTCTAACATTGTATTTAAACCATAATTTGGACTCTGTCATACTATTACTGCACGCTTTGCAAAAGAACTGTTCGGAACTATCGTGCGCGTCTCAATCGTAACATAATAATACTAATAATAATGTTGGATGCTATAAACGCCTAATTCCTAAATCGGACTCAAAACGCGGCGATCTGTAACCAACATGCACGTTCTCATGTTACAGACACTCCTACATACACACCAAACACACAGTCATCACTCAGACATGTGATGTAAAAGCAAGTCACTATTAGGAGACGGAAAGAAAATCGAATTTTTATTTGTGAAAGTTTAGATTGAATCTAATACCATTATTGAAAGGAGGAAGGAAACCGGAGTACCCGGAGAAAATCCTCTGTGACCTGAATAGTCTCCCACCTAAGTCACATAATTTCGCCCCTTGCGAGAACCGAACCCGCGACCTTCGGCATAGGAAACTGGCGACTAATCCATTGCGCCACCAAACCACCCACCCCTCCACAGTTTGACTTTTCGACTGCAGCCAATGAAACGTTGGCGACCACTCTGGTTCTATTCCAAACCGCATTTGAGAGGACGAGAGTTTATAACACAGGAGTAGATATTTTGATCGTTATTTTTGTTTATTTATTTATTATAATTTAACGTCTATTCCCATCTGTTATATTAAAAAAATATTGTGGAAAAAAATAACCGTATTAGAAGGTGTTCCAAATTCATCTAATTCGCTCTATGCAGCACGTTAAAGGTATCAGTCACCGGTTATAGCTACTAACCTGTCAGAGTAGAGTCCAATCAGCAGAGACCCAACAAGTACCCCCACCATGTACAACATGTCGGCGTTGGCATGGTAACTGTTCTTCTTACACACAAGTCCAACCTGCAAGCACATAAATACAAAAGAGTAATCAGCTTGGTGTTGTTGTGTTGTTGTTGTTGTTGTTGTTGTTGTTGTTGTTGTTGTTGCTGTTGTTGTTGTTGTTGTTGTTCTTCTTCTTCTTCTTCTTCTTCTTCTTCTTCTATATGGGCAGAGGGGCACGCTTTCCCATTGAGAATAATTCATCACCGATCTTTACCTTACATGGTCCTGATTCGGCTCTTTGCAGTCTTCTGGATCCTATAAACAATGACTCACTAACTAAATCTTTATCTTACCGCCCCGACGATACGCGGTTGGTTACTTACGAACAAATGCATGCGTAAATTAATTAAATGCTCACCTCTTCTGTAAACGTACTGGCAAATGTAGATTTGTCAAAAACCCACTTTTCACAGGAAATGGTGCTGCGGTTTGCAAATAGTTCTCCAGAAGACATGTTCCGGTTCGCGTAGAGAAGGCACGGACTGCGCATAGGCGCGCCTTTATCGTCCTTTTCCCACGGTATGGACAAGTTCAGCAACTCTTCATGGGCGATTCCCTGCATTTCGTAGGTATCGTTTGGGAGTTCCGGTATTGCGCATCTGCAAGAGATTCGTTTGGAGAAGGTTATTTCCCCTTCATCTTCTTCTAGTTTAAAATCTCTTCTTAGTTTTTAGGAAAGATAAGAGAACCCATTTTACTTGTTAGCACGAACATGCAAATAGTTAGTATCTTGTAGAGGTTTAGTCTGAGCATATCATTATCATCGTCGTCGTCGTCATCATCATCATCATCATCATCATCATCATCATCATCGTTACTAGCAAGTACCTGTAGTACGGCATCATCATCATCATCATCATCATCATCATCATCATCATCATCATCATTCCTAGCCAGTACTTGTCAGGTTTGATCATCACCATCATTATCATAATCACCATCATCATTATCATAATCATCGCCATCATCATCATCATCATCATCAATTCAATTCAATGGTATACAGGCTCTTGCCGCAATGGCTTTCAGCCAAACGAAAAAAGAACAAACTACGACTACAAAACAAAACAAAACAAGACAATCATCATCATCATCATCATCATCATCATCATCATCATCATCATCACCACTAGCAAGTACCTGTGGTCAGGGGTGGCCATAGTGAAGACTGTCATAAGGGTTTGTATGGACACAGTAATGGGCAAAAGGCACATGAGGAAGAACACTTTCTTCTGGTAAGTTCCAAACTTCCCCAGCGAACAGATGATGTCATCAAACGTCGCCGGCCTCTCGTCATTCTGCGACGTCACATAATTCGGCAGGCAATTAATCAGTAAATAGGCAACGGATTGTCAACAATAATTAATATTTAAACCATAGGCTTTGGTAATATGATAGTCATTGTGAAATACAGCTGTCAATAATTCATGAGTTTTCCTTCTTATGTTTTATAGTTCTGTAATCATGTTGTGTTGTGTTGTGTGTATCTGTGCTTCACAGGCCGGGAAACTGAAGGTGAGTTGATGCCCAGTATTCTAGTTCCTTAGTGGCTATACACTCCAAGCATGCCGTACGTGAATGAATGATGATGAATGATGGGGAAAGGGATATGTATTTTGATAAACAGCATTTTTTATGATTTTCTTGATGAATATGTTAAATGGAATAATGTTGTTGATGTTGTTGCCAAAATGAGGTCACGAATAACGATGTATGAGAAAGGGATGATAATATGAGAGAGAGAAAGAGAGGGGGGGAGGGGGATGTTGTATTATAGTATGCCAGAGGAGTGATTGAAATGAGGTCAAGGGTGACGTTGTGTTATTTATTATGACCTGGAAGGGTAGTGATTAGAAACTCAATTATAATATGCATTAGTATTTTTGTAAATAATTCATGTTCATGGGATGTTATTATAAATTATAGAAAAATTATTAAATGTATGATGCATAAATAAACAAGTCAAGATGGCGGACGGCGGAAGGAGTTATTTCCCATGTATTGTTTACATACTGAGATAGTTTTCTAAGACAGTTTATTTGTTGACCAGATTGGGCCTTCGTTTTCTACTGCCATACTTACTACGTTTTGGACTACTATTTCTGCTACTCTTAGTTTGCTATTACCACTACGTTTATTCTACTTGACTGGGTTCCACTACTTCCACTTCGGTTCTTCGACTTCATACTTCTGGTCTCCGACTTCATACTTCGTTCTTCGATCTTCATACTTCGTGCTTCTTACCCCGTCCCACCTCCACCAGCAGGAGGAGGCAAGACGACATGCTTGGGGGACCACTTCTTCTTGGGCACCCGGCAGAAAGCGTCCAATATTCCCAAGCTGATCCAACAGACCTCATACACAAACAAGGAGTCTTGTCCCGGAAGAGTTT
This sequence comes from Oncomelania hupensis, assembly GCA_036898135.1. Taxonomy (NCBI): domain Eukaryota; kingdom Metazoa; phylum Mollusca; class Gastropoda; order Littorinimorpha; family Pomatiopsidae; genus Oncomelania; species Oncomelania hupensis. The sequence goes on from CM072520.1 coordinate 19,396,365, forward strand.
TCAAGAAAAAAGGTAGGAGACGATAGTATAGCAGATTGATAGAACAGAGCAGGAATGAGAAAGAGCAAATGAGAAAGACAGCGACAGTGGGAATTTAAAGCACTACATTTCCAGAAAGTGGGGATACTATTTATACTGAATTCCCCGGCACCCCAATGGGGGTACATTCGAGAATGGACTGGCTTGACACTGAGCGAAGCCATGAGGGTTACTGAGGACAGAGAAATATGGAGTACGCTGGTTTAACGATCATCTATGGTGCCTTCGAGTTACAGGATAGGATAGGATTATAAGCGCCTTGAGCTATTTCTTGATCACAACAACAACAACAACAACAACAACAACAGCAGCAACATCAACAAGAACATGATAAGTCATTTTTTTAAAATAGTCTAAATTAATCGCTGTGCTGTGCATCATACCTTAGGGTTATTACTGCTGTATTGCAGCAATGGAGAGGTTATTGTTGCGCGTTTGTTCGCCTTCGCCTCCATCGCAATGACTATTATAACATGAGAACTGTCTTCCTACCGATGAATGGTGTAGCGTATTAAGCGTAACCTTGCATACCTATAATATAGTGTTAAACACAAACAAGCAGTTATCAGCTTAATCTAAAATTTTATCTGTTATATCTTACGATTGCTGTACTGTTTTGTTATCTATCTAACATAATTATGACCTGTAAATAGGGCGCTGCACGTTAAAGTCGAACTACATCATCAAAAAGTATGACGATTCACGTATTTAAAAAAAACAACAGCTTTTTGACCCTGCAAGGTCAAGTTCGCAACGTGCAACTCTGACCTTACCGGGTGGAGATCTGATTCGCTGGCTAAAATATAAGAACGTATTCTGTGTACATTGCCTGGGGTATAAAACCGACCCTACCAAGAGGAACGAAGCACAGTATAGCACGGTACAATTTTTAGCTCAAAATCAAGTTTCACACTTGTCGAATAATTATTAGTACAGGAAAACTAAAGATATTCACCACCCATATATATATATATATATATGAAACAAAATATAATGTAGTATTGCAAGCTTCAAAAAAATGTCACTTACTTTTTAGTCACATATTGAAGAATTGAAGAATAAAATTGCAACGAAATGATAGTCAAATTGCAGGCCTATAAGACTATGCCTACAAAGGTTTTTTTCTTCTTTTTCTTCCCCCACTTCCTGCAGTGTGGGGAATATTCCATGCACTTACATATTAAAATGTTTTGCATTGCCATATACAGAAAGAAACTCTTGGTTTACTCATAGAGTCAATTCCATTCACGTCAAAGCTATTAAAACGTTGCCCACACGTAGCGCTAACCCCTGGAGCATCGGCATCAACCAAACGTGGTTCGTACGTGGCGAAAACAACACCAGCGTCAACGTCAACAAGAAGCGGATCACAAACAGCACTACCAACTGTAAGATCAATAGCATCATGTAAAGTGTTGGTTTTGCCGGAGTTAACGGTGGTATGGTCAGTCATAGAGATAAAAGGACAACCATCAAAGCACGAACCACTTTCACTTACCCTACTGAAACCCAACAGAACATTATTGGATAAAGTTAGACCACTGTCATGGATCTCACTTGGATTACATGGGGAATTCTTTGTAACACAGTTACAATTATAAAAGACGTACAAATTTGATAAAATATTAGAATAAAAACTACAATTACAAGCCTGAGCATGTTTGTCATGACAACTGCCGACTTGACGTCCAGAATTGGAAGAGCTAGACACCCCCGTTACGTGCTAATTACGCTTAGTGTCCATATCAACAATGCTCCAGTCAACTAGTCACAGCTGCTCATAGTTTACGCTGTTAAAACCGGCCTTAAACAGATCGTCAGGCGTTACCACGATCAAGGGTTTCACGCTTCTGTCAGGCTGTGCAGCAGGTGGAACCATCTTGCCGCAGTAGATTTTTCCATCTACTGTCCAAACGGGCCCGAATTTGCCGCTGCTCTTGATTTTTTTCATCAACCTGGCACGGAGAGTAATCAAATCATCGTTGGTGTAGATGTTTTTCAAGTCCTCAAGGACTTCGATGGGTTTCTTTGCCATCATCGCATCATTCTTCGTGGTCCTGATTCGGTTCTTTGCAGTCCGCTGGACACAATAAACACTAACTAACTAACTTCCTTCTTCTTCCGCCTGGAGATAACCATGGCCAGCACGTGTCCATTGGTCCCGACTTTCCAGCCCGGTGGACGGTGGTCAGATCTTCAGCGCCGACTTCAACTCCTGTCGCTTTGAAAAGATCCCAACCTTTCTGTTCTAAGTCCTTCTCTTTTTTTTCTCTTCCCTCAGACCGATAATCCGGAAGCTTCTCTGCGAGTGTACTGTAGCATGTTGCTTTGAAGCGAGTACATGCGGAGTACACGCAAAAATAGGCGATGAGTTCCGTTGCACAAGGCAAAAACAAGCAATCCGTCACGTGACTTTGGCGAGTTGGAAAAATAGATACTTTTCTGCGAGTACATCATGGCCGCCAACATTGTTGACTTATCCTCCTTTCGATGTTAGTCTAGGATCTCTTAATGCGCAGGCGCATAATGGCCTATTTTTCCCAACGTTGCTTTGTGAGGACTTGCATACGAAATAACGCGAGTAAGCCACTCGCAAAGCAACTCGCAACTGCTCTAGTCGGTCATTCTGGCACCTAAGGGACGACACATGGCTCTGACGTTTCGCAACTTGCCGGTCTTCCAACTGTTGCTTATGTTCATCAAAAGTGCCAAGGTGTGTATGTAATGCACTTGCCACCGCCACCTTCACCGCTGCAGCGATATATTTTACCAGGGCAGGAACAATATGGTGCGTCAGTATCTTCAGCGTAGCCTCAAACATTGTCGTGTTTTATAGTATAAATTGCTAGAAAGTTTCAGAATCACTATTACTAAACCTGCCAAGGCTTGAGAAACAAACTTGGTAGTCTATTAGACTCGGTGCAGCGCAGTAAGCTTATTATTGGGAGGTGACGAGGATTTGTGATGAAATACTGACTGTGTACTACTGTTATGAGTTGTCCATTGTCGTCGTGGCCTTTAAAGATAACCATTGTTTGTTTGTTTTTTTACAAATATTATTGTGGAGATGACATTGTTGTCGCGAATCATGATGATCCTGTCGAAGGTATAATTATTGTGTGTCATATTTGTCGGTTTATTGTTTATCAATTTAGCATGTTAGTGCTATTGTAATGGAGCGATTTATTGATATGAATAACTAAAATGGACAGACTGAGATAATGGGATAGTGAGGGAAGCAAAGGACTTACAAACTGTTCGTTATTGTCTTTCAAGGGACTCCACCCCCTACCCCCACCCCAACCCTGTGGAGGAATGGCGGATCTTTGGCTGGTTTGGGTCTGGGCCTGTTAACCTTCAAGGAGGAGCCTCAAGAAACCTGTGTCAAGATCCGTGTGGCATTGAGGAAGATGGCGGCTATTAATCTCTCATTATTTCTTCCTCCCTATTTTGTCTCAGTATCTCTGTCCAGTTGGTTCTGTGTTGGTTTAGTTTGTAACACGTTTATAAGCTCCATTATATTCTCGTGTAGTGATAATGGAGTTTGCATAGAGGGATTTGATGTGAATCTAAACCTTTTCATATTTTGTAACATAGAACCAAAATGGGATAGATTAGGGAGAGGGGGGGGTTAGTTGGGGAAGGTAGCGTTTTGCAATTCTACTTAAGTTAATGAATGAATGTTTGAGAGGAATAAATAAAATAGTACATGTAGTAATTTCATAGTTTCGTTAAATTACTGATGCGTTTTGACTATGTGGCGGTTTAGTGTTCTTCCTCCATGTCTTCAGCTGTGTCTTATGAAAAGTCGGTTGCATGTTTGAAAGATAGAATTTGTTCGTCCTTTTTAAACATTAAGCCTATGCATCATTTCATATAGTGCTATATACACAAACTACTATAACCTTCAACTTGACACTATCTATCAATCATACGACCCAACAGTAACTGCAAAGTATAAAGCGCTTGCTTATGGGGTCGTTTTATATAGGTCACCGCAAGCGTAAATATCTCTGACGTTTCATGTGTTTTATCGGCCTATCGTATGACGCGGTCAGCTAATCAGCTAATCGACTTCACGTCACATGGAAAGGCCTAGTATTTTTCAAAACTACTCGAGTAGCCTACTAATTCTACTGACACATCTTCCTATCACTAATAAAGCGTACATCATTTCCAACGACTGTGTGTATACTGTTTGGTTATGATGATCATCATCATTGTTGTCAAGGTGGCGATTGGTGATTCGTCCTTAATGCTAGCAATAGGACGTTAAGCTTCGTTATTCAACGACTGTGGTGCGTTTCAAAATGTGAATTGGAAAATTGATAGAGTCTGTCATTATTGTATTGCATTGTGTATTGTATTGTATACAACACTGAATCTGAATGTGAATCATCTACTTTATCCTATCGTAACTCGTATCTTGTTACAGATGATTGTTTAATCAGCGTCCATCTTTCTCTGTCCTATATCTATGACTTCGCTCAGCGTAACTTTATAGTCCGACACTCTTCCCTATCAACATAATAAAACAAGCATTCAAAAAGTCATCTCAAGCTTATTCGTTTTTGATATGTGATTATCTCTCTTTTGTTATGTTTATCATGATACGGTGTTCATCACTTCTTCACATGTAAGGATTATTTCGTCAATAGGACGTGCTCTTAGTCAAAATTGGAAATGATAGAGTCTGTCATTTTGTATTTGCATTGTGTATTGTAGTATAACAACACTGTGTAATGTATCCCGTAACTCGTAGATTGATTGTATTGTATAGTCTAGTCTAGTTTTTTTTTTTTCATTTTTTCTCTCTCCTGCATTATTATTGATTTGTATCCCGCTATTCTCTTATCTTTTGTCTTTTTTTTTATGTATATATATATTTTTTTCTTCCTATATATATAGCTGTGAATAGGTTTTTGCTATTCTATTTCTGTCTTTTTTGTCATTTGTGCACATAGTTGTAAATAGTCTATTTCGGTCTTTTTTGTAATTTATGTACATAGTTGTAAATAGTGTGTACCTTTACTGTTCCGTCTTTGGTGTATTGTAGCAAAAGTGATGTCTTATCGAGTGCATGTATTTATATATGTAATGACTATGTAAAGCGTGGTGAGTCTGGTCATAGGCTGGAGTACCCGCTATATAAAAATCCGTTATTATTATTATTATTATTATTATTATTATTATTATTATTATTATTATTATTATTATTAAGCCAGTCCATTCTCGAATGTAGTCCACCCACTCTTTTTCTGTCTCCCTTTTCTTCTACCTCCTTGCACCGCGCCTTAAATGTGGATCGGTGTGAACTATAAAAAAAAATTTGGGTAGCCTATTACTACTGTCTTAATACTCTGACACCCGCCTGTTGGCAGTTCCATCTGTGCGTATTAAATCATAAGGTGAACCTGCTGTCTCTTAGCAGGGCCCTAATATTTGAAACAAACTGCCCGTTTCTCTTAGAAATTCATCTTCAATTCAGTCATTAAAATCCTCTCTTAAAACTTATTATTTTCCTTCCATCTAGTGCCATAGTGGGCGCACGCGCGCGTGGTGTGTGGGAGTGAATGAATGAGTTAGAGTGTGTATGCGTGTGTGCGTGCGTGTGTGTGTGTGTGTATTAGAGAGTCATTAGTTTCTATATATAAGATTCCTGTTAATAGTTTATGAGTTTACCTCGTTTTGTTTTATATTTAAAGTTGTTCTGTACTCATGTAAGCGCCTGGAACTATATCTATATTGGGTGCATCATAATAGTAATAATAATAATAATAATAATAATAATAATAATAATAATAATAATAATAATAATAATAATAATAATAATAATAATAATAATAATAATAATAATAATAATAATACAAACTCCATACCTTGTTTTCATCCATGGCGAAGATATATGTCAGCTAACGTTTGCACCTTCTCAAGGAGAAAATGAATGGTCTTCCTTCTTAGAAACACGTGAAATATAGAAATAACGCAAGCGTTACGAGATTCGTACAATTGTTTGTATAGCCCACATCAATTTATCTGAACAAGATGTAGGCACAGGTTTTGTATTTCCAGATAATAGTCAGGAACAAGAAGTAGCCAAAGTGTCGGTCTATCGGTCAGTCAGTCGCGCATCATGCACATTTCAAGAACGACAAAGCGGATTTTGACCGAACTGTATAGGAACACTACCCAGATTTAGTGGCCATCAGTCTCCTGAGTCATCACATCATATTTGCTGTACCGCAAAGGTCAAGATCGCCGGGGTTAACTTTCCTTGCTAAAATCACATTTTGTTCAATATCTCAAACAAACAAATACGTCTGAACCGATTTTTTTACATTTTTATTTTGGGTGTACGGCTAGGCTACTTCAAATTCAATAGTTTTTGGCAGGTATAGCTCAGTGGTCAAAGCGCACGACTTGTGTGAGTGCGTCTTGGGCGACGTGGGTTCGAATCCTGACTTCAGCAAACTATTTTGTGATTGCTGGATATTACGGGCCAGCGCCTTGAGAAGCTCTCTGAGCTTGTAAGAGCGCTATATAAGAGAAATCTCTTTCTTTTTTTAGTTTTGCACATATAGTTGAACAAGAATCGAATTAGTCATTGCTCTAAACCATCTTGTAGAACGATTTTAGTAACAACCAAAACATGCACTACCTGTTAGTAAAACTCATAATTAGCAGAAAAAGGCAGCATTTCTACAGACTGGATGATCATGTATAGATTAACTAATAACTCCAGAGTTCCCAGTGACCATTTCTCGTCAAGGTTGACAGACAGCATCACATTTGAAAGTAAGGTAAAAAATCTTTCTGCAGTACTTTCCTCTTCAAATTACAAGGTAGTGTTATAACTGTCAACATTGAAAAAAAAATCTTCATTGGCAGCACTGGAGTTATTAGTTCATTTTCCATGTTTAATATTAATAATTTATCAGTAACTAGCACACAGACAAACCCTATACAATTAGGCCTTGATCTAGACCTAGATCTTGTTCGTGCCCTTTTTTTTTTTCTCAAATGGTGCAGATCTTCAAACAGAGATAAAGTGGAAAACGCACTATCGTTGCCTAGGGGGATATCCCTTAGTACTTGGGGTAAAAAAAGGGAGACAAAAAAAAACCGCTGGTATACATCTGGTGACATGATAAGAACCTTAACCCACATATGTCCACCACAGTAGGTTTAACACATTCCGGCCCAGTCTACATTATTTAAAGTCAATCTGTTGTCGCGACAACTTCCCAAACCCTAATTCTCAGGCTGGTATGGAAAAACAGTTAGCTTGACTACTTGTAATGACTCTTTATTCGGTGGTTCACTTCCAAACCCCAAAAATCTCACCCCCGTTTAGCGGCAGTACGTTAAAGTAAGCTTGCACGGCCATTTTTGTATTTTTAGAATTATCTGGATGTCGGTCTGTCCGTCGGTCTGTTGGAAGTCATATCTCAAGACCCACTGAACGGATTTTTGACCAAGCTGTATATGAACATTACCTAGGTTAGTAGCCTTCCTCCCGCGCCATCATATCTGCTCTACCGCATGTAACTGGAGTCATGTTGTTGCACACCGTGTTTTGTTCAAAAAACAACAACAAAGTTTTTTTTTAAATTATTTAAAAAAAACAAAAAAAAAAAAAACGGCTTTAAGCGATTTTTTAAAGTTTTGATATACGGGTACTTCAAATCATGCGCAGTCCGGTTGTCGTTCAGTCGTTCGGTCCGAATTTTCACTTTGTTGTTCAAAACACACTTTTCGTCTTACCTCAAGAATAACGGACCCGAAATTCATCCTTTTTACTTGTATTTCGCTTAAGCCTTTTCTTCAGGAGACAGTCTAGTATCACAGAATGTGAACAGACTTAAATGAACTAAATAAATAAATACTCAAATTTCGTCAAGAGTTACGTACTGTGCATGCAGTCCAAGCCAACACTAAAAGCTAGGGTTTAAAGCCCATAAACCCTTTTATCATATAACACGATCCAATGTTCTAATGCTCAAAGTTGATACGGAGCCAATATACAAAAGGTATCATGGCATGTCGAGTAGCGGTATCTTTGCCCATGTCCGCAAACAGCGCAGCTGGATTCAGCAGCTTTGAACCGGCTGCACAATAATGGATTACCCTCACTTCCTCCCATTGAAAAAAGATTTAAATACTAATGCACAATTGTGTATATTGGCCTTATTCAATATTTGTATAGGCTACATTTAGTTTAGTTTTTAGTTTAGTAAACCTAGAGAGGCTTATCACGCCTCATTTTTTCATAATTATGCGCACAGACCTATAGAAGGGGGGGGGGGGGGGGTGGGGAAACGAAAGCGCAGAGATTGAGTTGCTGGTCCATTATAATTTCACGTCAATGTTCAAAAATGGTATGGAGAAAGTTTTATGTGAAAAGCTTAGTGTGAAGGGAAAGACGAAAAGTTGCCGTTGACATCACCAAAGACCTTAGACTTTCTTGGCTGATAAGATCGTTAATTTTGGTGACCCGCAAACTAGTTTAGGGTCACACTTGGTGGAAGTTTATTTGTGAACTGCATTTACTTCTTTTGTATTTTGTCAGAAAGCAGTGAACACAGTGTGTTCATTGCACGGACTTTTAAAGATCCTAACGCTCATGTCCTAGACCGGGAGAGAACCCGATACATAAACGCTCCCTGTAAGCACAAAGTTATATGCTCCCCTCCACCGTTCATGCAGGTTCGCTCAACAGTCTTGGACGTTAGACGGTGCGCAGCAATGCATCAAGTTGGCGCCTTAAGCGGCTTGAGCGAGATCCTGTCCTCGGCCAGCGCCTTGAGCAGCTCTTAAACTAAAGCTAAAAAGAACACTATATCAAAAAAATCATAACAAATCTACAACACTAACAACAACACGGCCATTACGACAATAACAGCTAACAGAACAAACATCATCATCATCATCATCATCATCATCATCATCATCATCATCATCATAATCATCATCATCATCATCATCATCATCAACTTAATCTACATCTTCATCATTATCATTTTCAACACCATCATCATAGCTTAATCACACCCATTGCACATAGCTACGATCAAAAGAAAGTATACTCCAGGCACACGCTGCGCAGCAGACCAAAGTATGTCCCTTGTCCCTTGAAGGGATACTTTGGCGAGGTTAGCAGCCCGCTCAGTTACATTTTTGTACAGAAAAGGGTTAGGGCAAGGGCTAGGGATAGATCTACAACTAACCCTTACCCGAACCCTAGTAGCAATATTCCGCTCTTTCCGTCACTTTTAAACAGCGAGCCCAAAGTATACTTTGAAGCAATAGAGGTTAGCAGCGTGCTCAGTGTGACAAACGGACTAGTTTTACCCTGCTTATTTTACGTTGTAGCCTTGTTTAGTCATTGTAATCTTAGAATGTTAATGTTAGGCTGCAGCAGACGATGGAAGTAATCAGGCGTAGCAATGGTATAATGCCGTGTACACACAGTGGTAGCTGACGGTAAGAGCGAAGGCAATGACATCATCGTAGCTACGTTAGGCGAGTCGAATATCCGCCAATGGGAACACAGTTTATAATGGACTCAACCAGGTCTGGCTGATTCAAATAGAGAGAGAGAACGGCAGTCGAGTTTGAACCGAGGAGCAGTAATCAGCTACACAGTTAGCAGTAAGATCTCTCCTGAACAGACCAGGAAGCAGTGCTTGGGAATCTTAGAATTCAATCAAGTAGCCACGAGCCTGACTTTGTCAAACAGGTAAATGAACATACTTCTGTTTCATCGTGATATATTTATATTATTGTTGAAATTATGGTTGTGGAATTTGCTGTGCATAGATTTGAATTGTTCGTCCATGGTTGCGTGACCACGTGGCGAAACACGACCGGTTGCGCCGCCATGTTGTATACCTGACGGAACCACTGTTGTTTAACCTATATGTATGTTTGCAGACCAGTGGCTGTACCAGTGAATGTTTATAATATTATTAATTCTGTATGTGTATAATTAGCCACGAGTTATATTTATGTATGTATAGGAAATTGGAGTTGGGATTCCAGTGGACCACGGACGTAGCAGAATGTTCGTCGCTTATGTATAGAGATGTGGAGCTATCACTGAGGGCTACTTTGGCTTACAGTGAGACGCTCTGCACAGGCCTATTATTCAGGGTTGTGCAGAATTTCATCTCTTATGATTACAGACGAGCAGGCGAGATATAACGTGCGCCCAACTCCACAGAAAACACGAGTTGGCTGTTTAGCCTCTACAGCACAGGACTGAGAGGGCAACCCTGGAAAACACTCTCCAAGACACCACAGCGTGTCAAGGGACCAAACTACACGACGACCCAGCATGTACCAGAAGCTACCTCAACAAAGGGCTTCAAACCCGCTATCCTATCCTATCCTGTCCCATAACCCGAAGGTCGTAGGGGCACCACAGATGATCGCTTAACCAGCATACTCCATCTTTCTCTGTCCTCAGCAGCCCTCATGGCTTCGCTCAGTGTCAAACCAGTCCATTCTCGAATGTTGTCCTCCCACCTCTTTTTCGGTCTCCCCCTTCTTCTACCTCCTTGCACTGTGCCTTGCAGAATGGTCTTTGCAAGACCTGATGATCTGGTGACGTGGCCATACCATCGGAGTTTCCGTTTCTTCACCACTGTGAGCAGGTCATCGTGTTGTCCAATGGCTTGTGTGATGGTCTGTCGGACTTCGTCGTTGGTGATGTGTTGGGTATAGGAAATGCACAGAAGTCTTCCGTAGCACCTCATCTCCATGCTTTGTATTCTTCGTTGGAGATCTGCTGTGAGGGTCCATGCTTCGCAAGCATATAGGAAGATGGAGATGACCAGAGAGCGCAGCAGTCTTACTTTGGAATGTAGACTGATGGTTCTGTCTTTCCAAATGGGCTTCAACCTTGTCAGGGCAGCAGTTGTTTGTGCGATCCTGGAGAGGACTTCCTGTCGAGACCCATTGTCTGACACAATGGCTCCTAAATATTTGAAGCTGTGCACTGTGTTGAGGGATTGGCCTTGTACTTTGATGTCCGTGTTGATGCCATTGGTGTTGTTGGCCATCATTTTGGTCCTCTCTGCATCTATCTCCATTCCATAAGCTCTGGAGGTGGTGCCAAGCCTCTGTACAAGCTGTTCAAGTTCTTGTTCCTCTCCAGCCAATCCATCAATATCATCCGCAAAAACCCGCTACTCACAAGCTAAGTGCCCAGGAATCAGTGCACTTAAACTGGTAGCAAAAGGACCACAGTAGTCCACTCTTCAGAAAATAGTAAAACGGACCACAGTAGTCCAATCTTCATGAACTCTAGTAGCCAGTGCCCTATAAAGACATTACAGCTGCCTAGACTATCAGCGATCGAATTATTTGCATTGACTCATGACTTTTTAAGGTAGATTAGTACATCGAAGATCTTGTATAGAGTAGAAGAAATAAATGTGTGATTTTAACTGTTATCAAGTGGCTAGACTACAAATGATTCAAAGCCGTGTGAAAGCTAGTGTGACAGTGATCTTTTACCATTTTTCTATCTGTCTCTGTACCCCAGCCTTAACACAGACCGAGCTAAACAAATAAATGTATTAAAGTAATTCACAGGGTGACTCACTAGCGGTCCCCATCGAATAAAGCGTGAGGGTTACAGCAATCCATTGTGCAGAGCCCAGTAACCCATAAACCCCACGTTACACTCAGTTACAGTGTCGGTGAAAGACTATAAACGGAAAAGTTTCGTCTCCTCTAAGCGACGAAGTAGGTCACGCTCGCTGTATTTGTTTGTAGGTCAATTGTCTTTTACGAACCGTTTCAGAATCTTTTCTAACCGTTTATTGACGCTTTGGGACGGAAAAAGAGCATTTTTGTAGACAAAAGGGTTAGGACAAGGGCTAGGAATAGATCTACAACTAACCATTACCCGAACCCTTGTAGCAATATTCCGCTCTTTCCGTCACTTTTAAACAGTAGTGCGCTTTGCATCCGCGGCTAGCAGCGAGCCCAAAGTATACTTTGAAGGGATGGAGGGAATTATACTTTCACCTGCTGCTAGCGGGAGTTTTGGCGATACTTTCTACCGATCGCAGCAATGTGTATTACCTCTTCATCATCATCATCATCATCATCATCATCATCATCATCATCATCATCATCATCAAGAACTGCTGAAGGCGCTGGCCGACATAGGACCTAATTCAAGCCGCCCGAGGCGCCCGCTTGCAGCCTTTGGGCTTCGTCTGACGCCCAGACCAGACAATAATAATAATAATAATGTTCGTCATTTGTAAGGCGCCTTAGCCTAAGGATCAAGGCGCTAGGCGATACAGGATCTAACTCAAACCGCCCGAGACGCCCACCGCAGCCTTTGGGCGCATGGTCTGACGCCCGGACAACTGAGCACAATCCTGGGCAGCCAGGGATGGGGGAGAAGGACCAATTGCATGCTGGGTGTGTTCTTGTTACCGGCACTCACCCGTCTAGGACATGAGCGTCAGGATCTTTAAAGTCCGTTATGATGGAATGTATGCGACATACAGACTAGACCTCGGTTTATACTCTCATCCAAAGGAGTAGGAAAACAAGAGTAAAGTGTCTTTCCCAGGGACACAACACAATGGCCCGGCCAGGGCTCGAACCCGGGACCTTCAGATCCGCAAGCCGAAGCACTACCATTAGACCACAGTGCCTCCTAACAGAGCACAAGCCTGGAGGAACGGGTAAGGGGAGAAGGGACCTAGTGCTTGCTGGGTGTATTTGTGTAGCCGGCACTCATCCGTCTTAGGACATGACCGGCAGCTAGGATCTTAAATACAAAAACAAAACACGTACACACGCACATACACACACACAAACACACAACAACAACAGAATCAAATTGAAAAAATTCAACGTAATCTTTTCAGCACACCGTGGAATCTCAAAACAAACATTGAGATAAGTGTTTGTCCTCCTAACTACCTGTATCGTCGATTGACTGAGACGAATGTTTACGTTTCTCAGCAGAAATAGGTCTAGGTATTTTGTGTTTTGGTCTCTGCATAACAAATAATAAACTATTACTACTACTACTACTACTACTACTACTACTACTACTACTACTACTACTACTACTACTACTATTATTATTATTATTATTATTATTATTATTATTATTATTATTATTATTGTTATTATTATTATTATTATTATTATTATTATTATTATTATTATTATTATTATTAAGCCCACTACTACTACTACTACTACTACTACTACTACTACTACTATTATTAGTATTATTAGTAGGCCCACTACTACTACACTACTACTACTATTACACTACTACTACTACTACTACTACACCATTACTACTACTACTACTACTGGTAGCCTACTACTACTACTACTACTATTACTACTACTACTACTACTACTACTACTACTACTACTACTAATAATAATAATAATAATAATAATAATAATAATAATAATAATAATGTCAAGTTAACAAATTTGTTGGATCCATTGGAGTACCCCATTGGAGTACCCAAGGGCTCAGTCCTTGGTCCAGTGTTCTTCACCCTCTACACTCAGCCCATTTCACAAATAATTAACCGCCACAACCTCCAGCATTAGTCATTTGCTGACGACACCCAACTTCACTCCAGCTCAAAACCAAACGGTGTTGACAATATGCTGTCCTCCATCTCCACCTGCATCTCCGATCTTAAGAACTGGATGACAGAAAACAAGTTAAAACTAAACAGCGACAAAACAGAAGCACTTCTGACTGGTACTCAACACAAACTCTCTACCATTGCCACATCCTCCCTTGACCTTGAAGACACTTCAATACCCTTCTCTGACCAAGTAAAAAGTTTGGGAGTCATCCTCGATTCCACCCTTTCCATGAAACCTCAGATCTCATCTTTGACCAAACCCTGCTACTTCCACCACCGGCAAATTTCTTCAGTCCGCCACTTCCTGACCCATGAAACCTGCACCAAACTCATCGTCTCTCTGATCATTTCCAGACTTGACTACTGCAACTCCCTTCTTGCCAATTCTCCGTCTAAGCACATCCACCCTCTTCAACGGGTCCAAAAAAACGCTGCCCGCCTGATCCTCAACAAAGAAAGACTGACCACGTAACTCCTCTCCTCCATGCTCTTCACTGGTTACCCATTGAAGAGCGAATCAACTACAAACTGTGCTGCCTCTGTCATAAATGCCTTTCAAACTCTGCCCCTGCCTATCTCAGCCAATGTCTTCACCTCTACACCCCGTCTCGCTCCCTCCGATCTGCTGCCGACACACGGTTGTGCAGAATTCCTCGATCCAAACTTACCACCGCTGGCGAAAGAGCCTTCACGTACACCGGCCCTTCAGCATGGAACAATCTTCCCCTCGAGCTCCGATCGCTCTCATCTCGCCCCGCCTTCAAGACCCAGCTTAAGACACACATTTTTCGCAAAGGTTACTCCCTACTGAACTAGTCATTTCCAAGAGCGCTCTGTAGACTATTAACGTGTGTCCCAGTTGATGTACTGTCGTTTGTTCTGTGTGTGCTCTTTTAGAGCTGTGTGTGCTCTTTTAGCTCTTTTTCTTCGCGCCATGAACTTTGTTGGAAATGTGCGCAATATAAATCCCATTATTATTATTATTATTATTATTATTATTATTATTATTATTATTATTATTATTATTATTATTATACATATTTCAAGCAATGCGAAAACGTAAAAATACATCATCACACAAAACCATCAAATCGGAGCAAAAAAAAAAGCATGAAGCTGTCCGCATTATTCCATGATCACACACACGCGCACACGCACGCACACACACACGCACACTTAAACCCTGGCAATGCGATTCCGCAGTATGGGGCAGGTACTGTGTGTACATATGATGATTAGGGAATTATGGAGACACTCATGACTTAAGACGTCACGCCAGACGAAAAGTGCCATCGTCAGTGTAGAGATAAGCTCATTTACTAACAAATCAGATACCCTAACGCTTTGCACCATAGGCGCGCGAAACTAAATGCGAGAGATATTAAAGGTAAAGGTAAAGGTAGTCCCATAGCCTTGTGGCCGTAGGGGAGCGTGATGTTGGAGATCACACTTATCTTGGGCCAGCGTAATGAGGGTGATGCCCAACTCTCTCCCTCGCTGCTTTACCTTCCCCACCCTCAAGAGAGTAGGTACTCAATCACAGTTGAGTCAACTGGGGGCGTTGTTGTTTGTCGCTTCACACCTTAGCGGTCACCCATCCAAGTGCTAACCGCACCGGACGGTGCTTCACTTTCGACACAGTAGCGAGTGCTCCAACCACTGCACTATCCGACACCCCGAGAGATATTGAAGCATAGGTATTATACCAGTATATATAGTAAAGCTGTATATACAGAGAGACGCTTATAAGCTTTGGCATCTCTCGCACTGAGATACGGGCGCCTGGGGCGTGTACGCTTATCTGTTGATGCCTCTTGTATACGAGTGCACATCAAGCATAGCGGTTGTCAGACAGCGCTTTGAGCAGCTCTTTGAGCCAGTAAAAGCAACTCAATTCAATGTAGTTAAAACTGTAAACATGCCAAATGTCCACTTGAATAAAGACAGATGCCCTTTTTATTCCTGTAATATCAGAAAGGTTGACAACAAAGATGTGGTAACTCAGCTTAGAGATAAACAGATAGTATTGAACAAAACTTGACGTTAATTTAATAGCTCTGTAAAGGAATGTTGGACATTTCTAAACTAACCTCCTTGAAACGGTCACTCCGATACCATCAAGTCGAACTCACTATGCAAAATGTTAGTTAGCCTTCTCGGAACAGCTGACCGGTGTAACTTGACTGCTAAGTAGCCTTGCGAACCATGTCACTCGTGGATCTACCCGGCGTTCCTCCTGGGACACTCGTGGTTGAGACGTAACCGATAGGGGCTCAAAACCAGGACAGGAGAGTAGAGAATCCCGAGAAAAGATTCCCGTGGTCCCGAGAGCAAAACGATTGGTCGGAGATGACGTAGAGCCTCCTGTATATCTCTTGTAACACCCACATTAACCGGGGCGTCACACGCGAAACTTGGAACGAAGGGGGTCGAAACAAGGAGCGAACTGAAGTGAACAATATCCTCAGCCATTACCAACACAGTGATAGACTAGAGACGGTTTCACGATTCCCAGAGACTAGAAGTAAGTTAACACTAGTAGTTTCTAGTACTTGCATATTTATATATTATGTTGATTCCCATGTATTAGTATGTTCATGTTATATGCATTTACAAAAACCGATTATGGTTTCTGACACGTGTGCATAGTGCTCGATATATCTTAACCGTATGATTCGGATGCAGTAGTGTGCATATGGAAAAACTCGGCAGGTGTCTGATGCTATAGACTCCTTGCAGAGGGCACCACATATCAATATATCTGAATAGAATATTGTAGCCAGAGTTCTGGATTTTACAGCTCAGCTCTGGGACGGTTTGTGCAGTCAACGCATAAAGCTTGCTCCCGTGGAAAAGAAGGAGATCAATCTAGAATCTACCTCGCCACGTCCGGCCCCGCAGTTACCAGACTCGCCCGATCATCCTGAGAGTGACCAGACTCCCTCAGAATGACCACCGGACTCAAGCACTCACAGAACCTGAGCAGCTAAGTCCCTCTCAACTGCAACTTATGTCAAACAAAACTCGGAATAATAATAGACCATCCAAACATATGAATGCTTAGCAAGTTATGAAGAAGAACTGCAAAAGAAATTTCCCAGTTATAGTTTTGAATTTGAATTTAATTAAAGTAATGTTAGAATTTGTGTTGATCATATAAAAGTTGAAATCACATACATATGACTGGATTCATTCTATTTGTATTGTTGTGTGTCCACTAGCTCTTCTTCTCTGGAGACCAATTAGACTAGTCATTTGACTAGCAAAAATCATTTCTTAAAGTGAGCCAATAATACTTTAAAACCCGAGAACAAATATAAGTTTTATGTGACAAAGCACCATGATAAGTCTCTCACATCGTTTAGGAATCTTGGTAAAGAACGTCTAATATAGGTAGCTTACCGCCCCATCTATCTACAAGTCTTACTGCCCTTGTAAGATAAGCGTATCGTCCCCAGGATATAATCACAATTCCCCCACCTCCAAACTAACTCACACCCTACTAAACACCTCACATCACATCGCGTCACAGCACATCACATTAAACCTTATCACTTCACATCACTTCACATCACATCACATCACATCACATCACACCTTATTACATCACATCACAACTTATCACAACACCACAATACATCACATCCTACACACCTCATCACACCACATCACACCCTATCACATCACACCCTATCACATCATACCACGCCACACCATACCACATCAAACCTTATCACATCACATCACACCTTATCACATCACACCTCATAAAATACCATCACACCATATCACATCACACCTTATCACATCACATCACACCTTATCACATCATATCACACCGTATCACATCATATCACACCTTATCAAATCACACCTTATCACATCACACCTTATCACATCACATCACGCACTATCACATCACACCTTATCACATCACATCACACCACACCTTATCACATCAAATCACACCTTATCACATCACACCTTATCACATCACACAACACCTTATCACATCACATCACACCTTATCACATCACACCTTATCACATCACATCTTATAACCTCACACCTTATCACATCACATCAAACCTTATCACATCACATCACACTTTATCACATCTCATCACACCTTATCACACCACACCTTATCACATCACATCACATCACACCTTATCACATCACACCTTATCACATCACATCACATCTTATAACCTCACACCTTATCACATCACATCAAACCTTATCACATCACATCACACTTTATCACATCTCATCACACCTTATCACACCACACCTTATCACATCACATCACATCACACCTTATCACATCACACCTTATCACATCACATTGGTCCTGATTTGGCTCGGAAGAGTCCACTGGACCTAAAGCAATAATCTTGCATTGTATTGTATCACATCACATCACACCTTATCACATCACATCACATCACACCTTATCACATCACACTTTATCACATCACATCACACCTTATCACATCACACCTTATCACATCACATCTTATAACCTCACACCTTATCACATCACATCACACCTTATCACATCACACCTTATCACATCGCATCACACCTTATCACATCACATCACACCGCATCACATCACATCTTATCACACCGCATCACACCTTATCACACCACACCTTATCACATCACATCACACCTTATCACATCACATCACACCTTATCACATCGCATCACACCTTATCACATCACACCTTATCACACCACATCACGCCACACCTTATCACACCTTATCACATCACATCTTATCACATCACGTCACACCTTATCACATCACACCTTATCACACCACATCACACCTTATCACACCACACCTTATCACATCATATCACACCTTATCACACCACATCACACCTTATCACATCACATCACATTACACCTTATGACATCACATCACACCTTATCACATCACATCACACCTCATCACATCACATCACAACTTATCACATCACATCACAACTTATCACACCACACCTTATCACATCACATAACATCACACCTTATCACACCACACCTTATCACATCACACCTTATCACATCACATAACATCACGCCTTATCACACCACACCTTATCACACCACACCTTATCACATCACACCTTATCACATCACATCACACCTTATTGCATCACATCACACCTTATCACATCACACCTTATCGCATCACATCACACCTTATCACATCATACATTATCAAATCAAACCTTATGATATCACACCACACCTTATCACACCACACCTTATCACATCACACCTTATCACATCACACCTTATCACATCACATGTTATCAACCTTATTACATCACACCTTATCACATCACACCTTATCACATCACACCTTATCACGTCAAACCTTATCACATCACATCTTATCAAGTCATATCTCGGATTATCACATCACACCTTATCACATCACATCACACCTTATCACATCACACCTTATCACATCACATCACACCTTATCACATCACATCACACCTTATCACGTCAAACCTTATCTCATCACATCTTATCACATCACACATTATCACAGCACACCTTATCACATCACATCACACCTTATCACATCACACCTTATCACATCACACAACATCACTCCACATCACATCATATTACATCAATCCTCATCAAACCACATCTCATCACAACACATCACACCGTATCACCTCACACCAAACCTTATTACATCACATCAATACACATCACATCACACCACATCACTACACATCACACCACAACACATCACACCGTATCACATCACACCACACCATATTACATCACATCACACACCACCACACCACATCACTACACATCACACCACAACACATCACACTTTATTACAACACACCACATCACACCTTATTACACCACATCACTACACATCACACCACAACACATCACACCTTATTACAACACACCTTACCACATCACACATTATCACATCACATCTTATCACATCACGTGACATCATATCACATCACACCTTATCACATCCCATCTTCTCACATCACATCTTATCACATCACACCTTATCACATCACATCACATCTGATCACATCACACCATAATCGCATCACATCACACGACATCGTATCACATCACACCATATCACATTACACCATATCATATCACATCACATTTTATCTCACCACACCACCCCTTATCACATCAAACTTCATCACCTCACGCAACATAACATCTTATCACATCACATCACACCACAACACATTACATCTGATCACATCACATCACATCATCTCACATCACATCACCTCACTTCACAGCACACCACCTCACAGCACAGCACAGCACATCATAAGCCTAT
Organism: Oncomelania hupensis; assembly: GCA_036898135.1. Lineage (NCBI taxonomy): Eukaryota > Metazoa > Mollusca > Gastropoda > Littorinimorpha > Pomatiopsidae > Oncomelania > Oncomelania hupensis. Next base: position 19,416,420 of record CM072520.1, read on the forward strand.
TCTTGTCCTTGTTATTTACCTCCTCCTTCTCCTTCTGATACTCACCTTGTTTCATCCGTCGGGAATTGAAGAAGGAAAGCCAGGGCACTTGTAACGACTGTTTGTGCAGTTAATAACATTGCAGTGATCACTCCCACACGTTCTTTCGTAGAATTTCCTCTAAGTACAGTGTCTCGCTCCGTGACGTGGGTCATTTTCTATCACGCTGGCCGCTTGGTGGCGCTGCAAACTTTCGGTTTCGCGCGTCCGAGAGTTACGCTCCTTCTTTGTGTTAGCTGAACTTTCTTTCGAGTTACACGAGATTCAAGCATCGGGGATGAATCAACCACTGCCATGTAACAGATATAATCATGGATACTCCCTTGAATATAGATACAATATTATTGTGGTGCTTACAAACATTTCCAAAATGTGTTAGTCATATCTAGATAGAATTGAAGACAGTTTCCTGTTTGATAACTAAACCTTAACATGGTCTAGTGTTCAGGCTGCCTGCAGCTTTCTCGTCTACAACACATAGGGAGGCACTGTGGTCTAATGGTAGTGCTTCGGCTTGAGGATCTGAAGGTCCCGGGTTCGAGCCCTGGCCGGGCCATTGTGTTGTGTCCCTGGGAAAGACACTTTACTCCTGTTTTCCTACTCCTTCGGATGAGAGTATAAACCGAGGTCTAGTCTGTGTGTCGCATACATTCCATCATAACGGACTTTAAAGATCCTGACGCTCATGTCCTAGACGGGTGAGTGCCGGTAACAAGAACACACCCAGCATGCACTTGGTCCTTCTCCCCCATCCCTGGCTGCCCAGGATTGTGCTCAGTTGTCCGGGCGTCAGACCATGCGCCAAAGGCTGCGGGTGGGCGTCTCGGACGGTTTGAGTTAGATCCTGTATCGGCCAGCGCCTTGATCCTTAGGCTAAGGCGCCTTATAAATGACGAACATTATTATTATTATTATTATTGTACAACGTCCCCAATATTATTGGCCAATCTTACAATTATAAAACATATAGGAGCGCGCTGTTGAGACAGAAATTTTGGCACCCAGATACGGCCGGACGCCTTTATTGGCTTTACATGGGACAAAAAAAAATTAAAAAAAGAATTTTAAAAAAAATAAAAAAAAAATAAAAGAAGAAGAAGAAGAAGAAGAAGAAGAAGAAGAAGAAGAAGAAGAAGAAGAAGAAGAAGAAGAAGAAGAATGACGTACACATTACGTCACTTTCTTATTTGGTACTGAGACTTGTGACGAAAAGCACAAAAACTTGACTAGTTAGAACTCTTGGAATTTGCAGCTCCATTTTTTCCTTCCTTTTGTTCATGGGCATTGGGCTGCCGTCTTCGTATTATCAGCATTTTAAAGATTCTTCAGCCAGCTATAATAGGCTATGGAAAGTCGGGTAAAACAATATGTTTTCTGGAAACTGTGACAGTGAAATCCACAAAACCAAACTGTAGGAAAATTTCCAGATCTATCCATGACTGTAGTGTTGAAAATGACGAAAGAAATTCACACCGAACGTATGAAATGACCCTACAGCGTTCTTCTTGGACTGTCTCCACATTTTTCTTCGTTCTCGCGGAGGTCACTCTAGCACAAAGTAAAAGTCATATTATTTATTTATTTTTTTTTTTGGGGGGGGGTGGGGGGGGGGGGGTGTTTAATACTAATCCTCGGAGACTGGGTCTTATTCCGAGGAGACGTACGAATGGAATTTCACATCAATTGGAATGTTTTATAAAAACAACAAGGCCTCAGCATGCTTTAATACCCGAAATTTAACATTTCTATTCTACCTTCAGTCTTTACTGTACAAAAATTCTTTCAGTATTTAAAACGTATAAGGCGTTTTTTGTTTGTTTGTTTGTTTGTTTGTTTCGTGACTTGACAAGCGGTGTTTACGGTACTTCGGCAAGGTAATGGCCGCGATATTTTGACAGTGTAGAAAATAAAAGAAGGCGTTAGGGACAACAATGAAAGTAGAAACGTTACATTTTGGAGTTATATAGCAAGTTGAGGTCTTGTGTTAGAAAACATCGAAATCGCAGTCAAATTCCATTCCGTACGTGTCTTAGGATTAATTCAAATACAGTCTCCTATATGTATATGTTATGTTTTTGTTTTACGGTTGTCATATTTGTGTCATCTGCTCCCAGACTTTAGCAGATCTGCTATCTTTTGTAATCGACTCAACTTTGAACTGCTGTTGTATGACTTAGATCGTTTAATACTCTCTGTTAGCAGTCACTGTCGCAATGCGAAAGCACTGTCAGTATGCATGTGACGGTGGGTGTTACTCGCTAACGTCAGCTGAATGAGGTCACTGCCTTACTGAGCCAGCGTCAGCGTACATATGCTTAGCCCACAGTTGACTTGCGTCGACTGCTGTACGTCGACTTTAATTTACAACGAGTACAGCAGGCTGACTTATTTAAGGCGAGAAGTCGTAGTGCTGTGTTGAACTGGTCCTCTTATGACAATGTAGAGGAGGGGGAGGGGGAGAGAAGGCTGTTGAACTACGCCAAATGCATTTCGTTCGTGTGTATTTATCAGACTACATACTTTTATAGACTATATTGATTAAGGGAGGGGTGGACCGTGTAGAAGGGTTGTTGGGGGTCAACATCACATTATACTGTGTGCATGTACAGGCCTATTAAATTGACGTCATCATAGCTTGTGTAGGTCATCACAGCTTGCATAGGCCAGCCATTCTTCTTCTTCTTCTTCTTCTTCTTCTTCTTCTTCTTCTTTATTTATTTATTTATTTATTTATTTATATTTGTGTGGATGGAAAGACAAAAATATGGGTTGTGAGATGTTGAGGATGGTGGGTGGCGCCGATAGGATCAAAGCCTACATAGTTCCAGGATTATTTTGGGCTCTTAGCTTTTATAGACTAAGGACTATTGGGATCACAGTTTCCACAGGGCTTCGATTGTAACTGGATTCAGTTTGGTCCTTTGGTCTAAACGATGCCCTGTACTGGGTCAGCACGAAGTTCCTCCAGGTGCCTGTTCCCTCAAGGCTTTTGAGGCCTATGTTCTCTCTGGTTTATGTCTCCCAAAATCTGTACCCTCTCCCCTCACCCCCTCCTAAATATTTGTGTTCCCCCAGCTCCAGATATGTATTCGAACAGGTCAATGTCCCATTTGGAAAGATAGGACCATCAGTCTACACTCCTAGGTAAGGCCGCTGTGCTCCCTTGTTATCTCCATCTTCCTATACGCTTGCGAAACATGGACCCTCACAGCAGACCTACAACGAAAAATACAAAGCATGGAAATGAGGTGCTATAGAAGACTTCTGGACATTTCCTATACCCAGCACATCACCAACGACGAAGTCCGACAGACTATCACACAAGCCATTGGACAACACGGTGACATGCTCACAGTGGTGAAGAAACTGAAACTCCGATGACATGGCCATGTCACCAGGGCATTAGACCTTACAAAGACCATCCTGCAAGGCACGGTGCTCGGTGCACGGAGGCAGAAGAAGCAGGAGACAGAAAAAGAGGTGGGAGGACAGCGTTCGAGAATGGCTAGCTTGACACTGACTGACTGAGCGAAGCCATGAGGGTTGCTGAGGACAGAGAAAGATGGAGTACGCTGGTTTAAACGACCATCTGTGGTGCCCCTACGACCTACGAGTTACGGGATAGGATAGGATAGTGTCCCATTAAAGGATAGCATAGGGTCCCACTATGGTCTAGCTATCACATGATATGTGGAGAAACATAGACCAGAGGGCACATTAACCTGAAGGAACATAGACCTGGGCAACATGGGCATGTTCTTCCATTTGTGACTCACTTTGACTCATGTGGACGGAGGCCTTTCCTTACATTTGCAGATAAATTCCTTTACCCCTCCATCAACATGACGTGTCCAAATGTGTTCCGAGAGGGCGTGGCTAATGATGTCACCTGTGACGTTAACGTGACTTGCATACAAACCGCTAGCTGTCCGTCGAAACCAACCACAGTGACGTTCACACTTTCCGCCTGTAAAAACAAAAGATGCACTGAGACAGATGTAAACACCTTATGCACTACCGGTATGTTAAGTTGCATACTACTATTACTTCTACTACTACTGAACAATTATATATTTTTATTTCTTTTTTTAAATTTGTTTTTTATATGTACGCTGCAGGCATAAGCAATTTTTGTGTCCATCGTCTCCATATTACTTCTCATTAATATATACTTGGAGCAATTTGTGTGTTGTGTAAGGCAATAAACAGTAGCCTTAAGGCCCCGCAACACTTTTCTTACGCACCCTGCCACATTTGTGTTACGCTCATGAATTCCTTAAGTAGTTCCTTGCGCATTGGCTAGCGTAAAATGTCACAAGCATAGCGCATGTTTGATTTCCTGTACAAAAATACATAAGCCGGGCCTTACGGTGACCAATCGATGGGGCCGGGTAGCGAACTTGTTTTTTCCAACCTAGTTCCAGTCACTTTCCCGAAAAAGGCAATTACCGAAGTCGAACGAAGCTCTCCGAGTCGAACGAAGCTCTCCGAGTCGAGCGAAGCTATCCGATGTTTTACGAACGAATGCTGGCAGGACTACGTGAAACCACAGGCTTGGAAGTCTCGTCTTTCGTAGGCCTCAATTACATACTATACTACGTACGTATTTAGGAGTTTACAAAGACAAAAGAAAAGACTTCAGCGCCTGTGGTGAAACATCCGTGCATAAAAATAGCCGCTGCTAGATCTAATTCTATTTCGATCTGCACCGCTTCAAGCTCAAGTCGAGATTTGCATTTTGAAGCAGTTATTATTATTATTATTATTATTATTATTATTATTATTATTATTATTATTATTATTATTAGTATTATTATTATTATTATTATTATTATTATTATTATTATTATTATTATTATTATTATTATTATTATTATTTTATGATGAATAATATACTGACACAATTAGTAATAAGTAGTAAAAGTAATACATAACACATAAAGCACACATACAACGATTTCACATCTATATCAACAATAAAACCATGACAAAACTTCAAAGCGCTATGGAGACGTTGGTGCTGAAGGCACAACAAGGCAAAGCAAGTTTATAATGGTCTCAAAAAACAATGATATTTTTATTGCAAGCACCAAAGCAATTATTTATTTAACTAATATTATTCTTTTTAACTGATACAGTAAATTTGTTATATGTATTTCAATTATATGTATTTTAATGAGAAACAAGTATTAAAAAAATGCTGCGAGGCGGGCGGAAATTTATAAATCATCTGAAAACTTTGTTAAATCTATAAGAAAAAATAACCAGTAACACCACCATCTGAATATTTCGGGTTACACCCAACTTCAGCAAAAACAAACAAAACGTAACTGACCATATTTACACCATTGAGCACGCACGGCAGCACACTATTCTTTTTTATTTTTTTTTAAAAGTAGGAATAATAATAATAATAATAATAATAATAATAATAATAATAATAATAATAATAATAATAATAATAATAATAATAAAAAGAAACTAATCATAATAATAATAATAATAATAATAATAATAATAATAATAATAATAATAATAATAATAATAATAATAATAATAATAACAACAACACACAAACAAAACAAATAAATAAATTAAAGATTTAACTAAATAACTATACTACTATTACTACTACTACTACTACTACTACTACTACTACTACTACTACTACTACTTGCTAAGTTGTGGTCTCGATTTTGTGGTCCTGATTCGGCTCTTTGCAGTCCGCTAGACTCTGTAAGCAATGAATAACTCATAAGCTTTTAATTTAACTCTGATATCGAGTTGTCTTGATTTTGTGGTTCTGATTCGACTCTTTGCAGTCCGCTGGACCCTGTAAGCAATGAATAACTAACTATTAATTTAACTCTGATCTCGAGTTATTAAAAAAAAAAATTCGCTTAGCCTATTCGTCCTTCTCCGGAAATTTCAAGATTCGAATATTATAAAGTATAGGCCTAAATATTATCAATTAGAATAGATATATTTATACATTTATTTACGTATAAAACAAACAATACAGGTCTAATAATTATATGCAGCTAGTGAGCTTCTTCGCTGCGTGGAGACTGACTTATAATATAATAATGTAGATTAAGCCTATGTATACTGTATAACAGTGTCTACTTGGTTCTAGGCAGGAAATGGGCAATGCTATTATTAGCCTTTACTGCTGAGAACTAACAAAATGCAAATCAAGGAACGCAACTATTAAATATGGTCGATAATAATTATGCTCATATTATGCTCATATTAACAAAGTATACCGTTGCGAAATGCTAAATCTGTGTAAATCGAACAGAATTAGAAGCAACAGCGATCATTTTTAATGTCAGCTAGTCGTAGTCATGCAAGCATCATTTCGTAACACATCTGAGAGCTTCGTTCGACTTCGGTGATTGCCTTTTTGGGCGAATGACTGGAACTAGGTTGGAAAAAACAAGTTTGCGGCCGGGTAGCTCAGTTGGTAAGAGCGTCTTGCTAGTAACCGAAAGGTCGCTGGTTCGAATCCCGGATTGGTCAACGTGTGATCATATTATTTTCCCCTTTACCAACAACTGGCCCGCTGGTGTCAGTATAAATCGGTCCAGTAGTCACCTATATGCGAAAGTGTCGTGTGACTATAATCTACAAACAACAACGACCAATCAGAAGCGAGGGTGTGACGTCACGAGTTTAGAGGTCAACTTAAACTCCTCCCACACGCATGATTACACGCAACAAAATGGTTTTTCTGCTCCACACGACTTAGGTTAGTTGAATTCATTTGTTGCGTATCAATCTTAGTAAAGTTGTTTTATATTATAGTCGAATCGTGAAAGAATACATTACATCGTCATGAAAAAGTGCCTTGCTGTAGTGAAATTACACAGCTACACACGTGTATAAATTCGAACCGAGCCGTGATAAACATGGCGACACTACCTCCGTCCCAATGCATAGGCCGTAAACCGAAAGCCAAATGTGGCCACACGTCAAAATTCTGGTCTGTGAAAAATTTCATAACCCCAATCCATAAGCCGTAAAACGTAAGCCAAATGTGGCCACTTCTTTAGTAAGCAGGCTGTGTTAAGGAGGCCTGTGATTGCTGGGCATGACGTTGTGTTTATGGCACTGGCACTCACCAGTCTAAAAATCGTGGGATGGCATGTGTGCGTCCAAGATCATACATTTATTTTTGAAGGATTGTGCATGCAGGTTTATAATTATCATACGAAGGCAGTCCGATAAGTACTTAGCCTCACCGCCAGATGGCGCCAATATCGCAAGTAAAATTTACTATCGTGCAGTACATTCTCGGAGACGGCTACTGTCGAAATTTCAGCCGGATCGGACTCGTATATCTAGTTTTATTTTGACCGCGTGTGGAAGCGGGAGTGTCCGCGGATTTTATTTTTAAAAAAAGTGCTCTTCCACCATGATAACGCACCGGCTCACATCTCCCGTCTCACCACTCCCAAATTGGTCGAATTGGGCTACGAACTGCTGCTTCATCCACCGTATTCTCCAGATTTGGCCCCCGTGCGACTTCTTTTTGTTTCCAAACTTGAAAAAGTCACTCGCCGGGCAGAAATTTGAGTGGAATGAGGAGGTCATCGCAGACCTCGAGAAAACGTATTTTTCAGACGGGTTATAGAAGTTGGAGCATCGCTGGGTCAAGTGTATCGAACTAAAAGGAGAATATATTGAAAAATAAATCGCCACATTTTAAAATTTCCGTTTTTCTTTTGTAAGCTAAGTACTTATCGGACCACCCTCGTATGTCCAACAAAATGCAACTGGATCTCTTTATATCAAACTAGTCCCCCAGCAAAGCAAATTACTATTACTTTTTGACTCACATGCGTGTTCTATATACTCACCCCCCAAAAAAAAATGTAAACTAAAAGAAAATCTATATTTTGGCAAATTTGTGCGAGATGAGTCCTAAATAGTCAAAAAGTGTCATTAAAAAGTACATTTTGTTCGTCCGTCCGTCTGTCTGTCCATCTTCCGCCGACTGGATGTGCTAAACTTGCAAGTGGATTAATATCTCAGAACCTATTTCAACTATCACAACCAAACTTGGTAAGATGGTGTATATCCACGAGGGTCAACAACTGTTAGTAAAACAAAATCCAAATTTTCACAAAATTTCATTTCTTAAAAAAGTTGATAATATTGAACTTATGACTTTTAGATGCGTGTTATTATGCACGCTTGGTCAACCTCACTCCAAGGTGAAGATCATTGGAGCTGTCCAAAGTCAGTATTGGTATTTTGAAGTGACCTTGACCCTAAACTATGAGAGATATAAATTTCAAACGTGTTGTATTTAGAGATGATAGATGATCTTTCATATATGTTTCGTTTTTTAGTTGATTTTAAAGGTCAAGGTCATTTTAGGTCTTGCAAAAACATGCAAAATATAGATAATCGAACAGTGGATTTGTTCCATTTTACCCTTAGAATGCAACATTTGGTTATTGTATAAGACATGAGCATGAGAAATCACGTGAAGGTCAAAGTCATCCTAAGGTCAGGGTCACTGAAGGTCAAGGTTATCTGAAGTTCACTGTTTTTGTTTTTGGCACAATACAACTTTTGCTGTAATTTATTTGATATCATGTGAGTCTATTTGGAGTCGGTGGTCAAGGACATCTCAAGGTCAAGAGCATAGAAAGATCAAAGTCGGTATTACTTTGCATTTTAATGCCACAGTTTTTTCTTCTTTTTTTTTTCTTCTGAGCAACCATTTTCATGTTACATATTGCAAGTACTATAAGGAGCATGTGAGTCATATGGGACATGCCCTTCTAGATTTTAATGCTGGCTCCTTTGACCGTGCGTTTTCTTCAGCAGCGTTACTGACGTGACTTGTTGTTTGTCAGGGTACAATGCTCCTGAGAAACACTGCACCAAGGACGCCGTTAAAACCAACAATACATGCGGATGTGTCGGTGTTAACAAAGACATTCGCCGTTTCGTCTTCAAGTTGCTGGGCAATGCTTCCAAGCATGTACGTAAGTCGATAAATGTAGGTAATTTTACGTCTGTTGACAACAGTGTGATTTTAGACACTGCAGAAAACGATGAAACCGAAGGTTAAATAAAATACACGACACCAATTCCCTTTCGTTATGATAGATGTCATGAACCTCCCGTACGTGTTATAAAATAATTTGCTTTACTCCAAGAAGATTCCTACAAACTTGATATTAGTTTGTAAGCAGTTTTTAATGCTCCAATTTCACGTATACAAGCATTCATCAAAAGGCCTTTCTTATACAATTAGGTTACACAAGTGGAGACAGAGAGATAAACTTGAATTACTGAAGACGTAAAATACGCAACAGTTGGAACACAACACCAATATACGTTTTGCTAATTTTATGGTTCTCTTCGTTCTCACTGAAGGTAGTAGAATAATAATTTAAACGGAATTTAAGAAAACTATATTCAATAAAACTATAAGTCCTATAGTAATAAAATAAGAACTTGCTGAACTATAATATGATTTTATCTCTCTGAAGCAATCCCGGTCCCTGTCTGACAGACAATTACATTTATCAAATTATAAAAATATTTTATGCATTTACAAAATTACTATCAATATTATATTTCCAGCAAGTAAATCACTACATATAAATATTCAAATTATCGTGTCTGTCATGAACAGAATCCAACACAGTAAAAACCAGAAGAACATGTTTCCAGATGACACAAAATAAGCATTCACTCTTTTTTTCACAATCTATCTTTCATTCCACTAATACTCTATCCTAGCCCTATTTCATCCATCCAATCACAGACACTCTAAGATGCATACGAGAACAGCCTTCTGTGTAACTGTAGATTATAGTCACACGACACCGAAGCGTATAGGCGACTACTGGTCACATTATTCTGACACCAGCGAACCAGATGATGGTAAGGGGAAAATAATATGGTCACACATTGGCCAATCCGGGATTCGAACCAGGTACATTTCGGTTACTAGTAAGACGCTCTACACGGCCTCTACAGCATTCTGTTCTCCAAACAGTCTTTATATAGCCGAGTCTCATCACCAAAATATTAATGAACTAGGAAATATAGTACGCACGCAAATGCAAATACATTCACTACGTGATCAAGGTCACTGGAACTCGGTTATTAGAGGTATTTTGAAATCACCCTGACCATAAACTATGAGAGATATAAAGTTCATACTTGTTGTATTTAGAGATGATAGATGTATTTAGAGATGATAGATTGTTCTTTCATTTATTTTCCGTTTTGCATTGATGATCAGACATACATGAGAGGTTACGTGAGGATCAAGGTCATCCAAAGGTCAAGGTCACTGAATGCCAAGGTCATCCCATGGTCACCGTTTTTTGGGAGTAATACAAAATTTGCTATCGTTTATTTGATAGTACATGAGTGTTTATTTGGAGCCGTATGTCAAGGACGTCTCAAGGTCAAGAGCATAGAAATATGAAAGTCCGTATTACACATCTCAAGGACAAGAACAAAGAAATGTATTACTTTGCACTTTAATGCCACCATTTCATTTTTATTTTGGGCTCTCATTTTCATGTTAAATATTACTAGTTCCATAAGGAGCATGCGAGTCATATGGGCTTTGCCCTTCTAGTTGAAAGATGAACTTGTTAATTATGATTGAATTATTTTGTTGTTAAATGGTTCGGTTGCTGGAGTGAAGGCCTAATGGAACTTGTTCTTTGCTTTTGTCTGACGGACTCAGAGAGGATATAATGTCAGCTGCTCCGTTTGTTCTGCTCTGAATCCGTTTGTGGCTTTGGTCCAAGATTGCAGTCACATGAAATTCAATGCAATCGAGAGTGAGGCTGAATCAGACGGTAAGTATTCAGACGGAGTCTAAACGCTGGAGGGAGGTTGAATTTGAGAGATGTGATGATGAGGATTATTTCAGGTAGAATGTAAAAACGGTTGAACCCGAATTTTTCAGCGTAAGAGGTTAAATATTTAGGGTGGTGAGGGTGATGGTGATTTCAGGGCTGAGTATAAAAAGGAATAAACATGAGCTTTCGGGACGATGATGAGGAGTAGTGGTGAATATTTAGGGGAAGTTTAATTTCAGGGCGAGTTTAAAAAAGGGGGTGAACTTGAGTTTTGAGGGTTTTGATGACGGGGAATAGGGAATATCGGGGATGGGGTGAAGAGGTTAATTTTAGGGTGAGTGTGAAAAGGGTGAACCCGAGTCCTCTGGCTCAGGGTAAGAGTTAATGGTACATATATTTCGTTGGATGGGAATGGCTGGGTGGTTGGATGGGCGAGTGTTGTTGTTGTTGGTTTTTTTAATTTCAGGGGAGTGAACAATGGTTTTCAGTGTGCGGATGAGGGGTTATGGTGTCTATTTAGGGTGAGGTTAAATTTCAGGACGAGTGTCAGTGGGGAGAGTGAGCATTGAGGGTGACGGTGTGACATCGTCAAAAGTCCGAGTATCTTATTTGGACTGGGAGCGACTGGGAGCATTCTGACTGGTCGACGCCATTACAAAATTCGACACATGCGCACAATGCTATCGTAGTCTTAGTAATGGATTAGGGTTAGGGTTACGGCGCCTAAGAACCTCGTGAAAAGGCCGGCACGACTTGACTTGGCGCATGCGCAAAGGCTCCCGGCCGTAATAAGATACTCAGACAGGCTGCGATGTTACAGCGGTAAGGCGTGAAGAGAGGTTGAATTTGAGGAAGTCCAGGTGAAGGTGAGGTTCATTTCAGAGTGAATGTAAAAGGCGAACACGAGTTTCACTTTCATGGTGATGATACGGGGTAATGGTGAGTCTTTAGGGTTAGGATAAAGAGTGTAAGTGAGTAAATACGTTTTGATGTAGGATACATGTTTCTGTGTTAGTAATAATTAGTAACAACCTGTCCTAAAAAAAAAACACTTTTTTTGACTCACCTTCGTTTAATACCCCACGCGCCTACTCGCGCGTACTTTAAAGATCCTGACGGTCATGTCCTAGGCGGGATGAGTGCACCCATCAAGCATTATGGATATCTTCTACATGTATTGTATGGGATAGGGATGTCTAATGGGGCTTTGGCCATACAACCTCACACTATCGGTAAGGACATGGGAGTCCCGGACAAAACTGGGCTACTTGAGTAGACACTAAGAACGCTGATTATCACTGAATTTGACTGTTGAGGGGCCCGTTAAGTGTTAGGTCATGCTTTAAGCCAGTGCCTTGAGAATAGGAGCTGGTAACGCGATACACACAAAGTGTTCATTCAATGCTGATCTGCTGATCTTTGTATGTATTCAACCACAGCACTGCTTATCTTATGTTTAAGCCTACTCTTTTTTTTTACACTTATCCTCCAATCCCTCCACACCCATCATGAATACCTAAACTCAGTAGGCAATTAATAACTAACTAACTAACGAACTAACTAACTAACTATATACGAGGGCAGTCCGATAAGTACTTAGCCTCAACGCCCGATGGCGCCAGTATCGCAAGAGCAATTTACTATCGGGTAGTACATTCTCGTAGACGGCTACTATCGAAATTTCAGCCGAATCAGACTCGTTGTTTTATTTTGACCGCGTGTGGAAGCGGGCGTGTCCGCGGATTTTAGAAAAATGAAAAAAGGGTCGGTGATTCGATTCTTGGGCTACGAACTGCGGCCCCATCCACTGTATTCTCCAGATTTGGCCCCGTGCGACTTCTTTTTGTTTCCAAACTTGAAAAAGTCACTCGCCGGGCAGAAATTTGAGTCGAATGAGGAGGTCATCGCCGCCACGACGGCCTACTTTGCAGACCTCGAGAAAACGTATTTTTCAGATGGGTTAAAGAAGTTGGAGCATCGCTGGGTCAAGTGTATCGAACTAAAAGAAAAATATATTGAAAAATAAATCGCCACTTTTTCAAAATTTTCGTTTTTCTTTTGTAGGCTAAGTACTTTATCGTACCACCCTCGTGTGTATATTATATATACACACACACACGCTAAGCTATACACGCTAAGTACTTTATCGGACCACCCTCGTGTATTTAACACGAGGGTGGTCCGATAAAGTACTTAGCCTACAAAAGAAAAACGAAAATTTTGAAAAAGTATATATATATATATATATATATATATATATATATATATATATATATATATATATATATATATATATATATATATATATATATATATATATATATATATATATATATATATATTGACTGAACATGTCTGGCATGCAGCTCTATGGGCAACAATGAAAATGTACAACATCAGCCCTAAAATTATTGAAGTCATCAAAAGCCTGTATGACAAGGCTACCAGTGCAGTCCTCCACAACAGCGCCATCGGGAACTGGTTCAGAACAACAATTGGTGTGCGTCAAGGATGCCTACTCTCTCCAACACTCTTCAACATCTTCCTAGAGCGCATCATGTCAGATGCTCTTGCAGACCATGAAGGCACAGTCAGCATAGGGGGTAGAGCAATCTCCAATCTTCGTTTTGCAGATGACATTGATGGATTGGCTGGAGAGGAACAAGAACTTGAACAGCTGGTACAGAGGCTTGACACCACCTCCAGAGCCTATGGAATGGAAATAAGTGCAGAGAAGACCAAAATGATGACCAACAACACCAATGGCATCAATACGGACATCAAAGTCCAAGGCCAATCCCTCAACACAGTGCATAGCTTCAAATATTTAGGAGCCATTGTATCAGACAATGGGTCCCGACAGGAAGTCCTCTCCAGGATCGCACAAACAACTGCTGCCCTGACAAGGTTAAAGCCCATTTGGAAAGACAGGAACATCAGTCTACATTCCAAAGTAAGACTGCTACGCTCCCTTGTCATCTCCATCTTCCTATATGCTTGCGAAGCATGGACCCTCACAGCAGATCTCCAACGAAGAATACAAAGCATGGAGATGAGGTGCTACAGGAGACTTCTGGGCATTTCCTATACCCAACACATCACCAACGACGAAGTCCGACAGACCATCACACAAGCCATTGGACAACACGATGACCTGCTAACAGTGGTGAAGAAACGGAAACTCCGATGGTATGGCCACGTCACCAGATCACCAGGCCTTGCAAAGACTATTCTGCAAGGCACAGTGCAAGGAGGTAGAAGAAGAGGGAGACCGAAAAAGAGGTGGGAGGACAACATTCGAGAATGGACTGGTTTGACACTGAGCGAAGCCATCAGGGCTGCTGAGGACAGAGAAAGATGGAGTATGCTGGTTAAACGATCATCTGTGGTGCCCCTACGACCTTCGGGTTACGGGACAGGATAGGATAGGATTGACTGAACTGTCATTTGGCATTTAAATTGCAACTGGTTGTAAACATGAATAAATGAATGACCTCACAATCATTTGTTGTTCTGTTAGTTCAATACGCACACTCACAGGGACACATCCACACAACTAAACCATGTTAAGTAGAAGTTAGCAAATATTAAAATTAAGCTTAAAATGTACACACTTAAATTTTAAACTCTCTCTCTCTCTCTCTCTCTCTCTCTCTCTCTCTCTCTCATGCAAAGTAAAATATTAAAAAGAAGTTTAAAATGTACACATTTAAAGTTAAAACTTTATCTCTTTGATCTTCTCTGCCCCCCCCCCCCTCTCTCTCTCTCTCTCTCTCTCTCTCTCTCTCTCTCTCTGTCTTTTTGTTTCACTGTCAGTTACATCTAATTCTTGAATGCAATCGGGGAGGCCATACCATCATTGACGATAGAGAGAGAGTTCCGTATCGTTGTTACGATCGAGACGCACACGATAGTACCGAATGTTTTATTTTGCAAAGCATTCAAAGATAGCGTGTATTTATCCTTGATTTGATTCTGCGTTGTTGCTAGAGGAAAGCTTTGTATAATGTTGATAATTTTTGTCGGTCGATATTGTAGTGTCGTTGAGAGTTTTCTGGAATTACTTGTTTATTATCAATCGAAAGTTCCAGACCTATCTTGTAATAGCTAAGCAATTCTTCTAAACTGAGGAATGTTCTATGCTGTAAGACAGTCCCAGTGTAGAGTTTTATTTCGGTTGGGTGTTATTGCGTCATTCTGGAATGTTCTAAGCTTTACTGGATTGCAAAGGGGCTAAATAAGTAATGCCATTTCAGCTTGAAAAAGTTATATTTAGAGGGATTTTGTTTGGTGTTTACTGAATAAAGTTGAAAAACTGTATTTTATGTTTTTTGTTGCAGTTTTATATCCGTTTCAATCGGGAAACTCTGGGCCGCCACCTCCAAACCCTACCTACCTAACATTATTTGTGATTTTGTTGTTGTTGTTGAAATTTTTGCAATTTTTGTATTGACAACTCTTGCCCTTTTGCTGAGTAAACATGCTGCGAGGATAAACGAATTTGAGTTACACATATCAAGATTCAAGCCTATCCTATCCTATCCTATCCCAGAACTCAAAGGTCGTTGGGGCACCACAGATGATCGTTTAACCAGCGTACTCCATCTTTCTCTGTCCTCAGCAACCCCAGTGTCAAGCCAGTCCATTCACGAACGTTGTCCTCCCACCTCTTTTATTGTCTCCCTCTTCTTCTGCCTACTTGCACTGTGCTTTGTAGGATGGTCTTTGCGATGCGCAAGGCCTGATGCTCTGGTGACGTGGAAAAATCACCGGAGTTTCAAGTTCTTCACCACTGAGAGCATGGCTTGTGTGATGGTGAAGATTCAAGCATCGGGGCAGAATGATTATTGGTAAAGACGTCTAACAGTCGTAATATTTCGCATTGATCAACAGGCAACTGGAATCTTTCGTAGTTAGAATTTCGGCCAGCTCGTTTAAAAACTTTTGTTCTTTTTCGTTCACATCCACCATTTGTGGCGAGGAACCGGCAAAGCAAGTCTGGAATGAATGATCGACCGTGGTTCTGTCGCGGTTTGAAATCGCAAACGTCATCCCGAGATTTTCGCTGAAGTCAAAACAAGACACTGGTCCTTATTAGTTATGTGCCGATTAACACATCTGAAGGTTTATGATCTGAGTTTATAATATTTCTGTGTAATATAAATAATGCTCTACGCTCGTATGTGCTCTCAAACATTGTCAGAAGACTTGACTGAGCCAAACACACATTGACTAAAATGAACAGTCAATGTGTGTTTTGAAGTGGGACAAAAGACAATACACGTATTCACAACTTTCCGGCACCTCTCATAAAAACTCGTGGGTATCGCCATTATAAATTAAAACGAGGTTAGCATGAAACCAAGTTCCGGTCTAGCTTATTTTGCTTTTATCAAAGCTTGATGCGTGACTTTTAAATATGGCAAACTGCCGAAAACGACGATTGTTGGAGCCAGAAAACGAGTGGGATAAGTATAAAAACGGTGGAGGAAGTACATGCTCAGTGAAAGGATGCAAAAAACAATCGTAGAGGCCTGTATTTGTGGCGACTTCGGAGGTGCGTCGATCATCGACAGAAAGTGAAACAGGACCTGAAGACTCTTGTAGTTTTCCATAGCTTCGCCGTCGCAACCTTCACAAAACACGAAGTAACTGAGCGTTGTGGCCAAGTGGGCTAAAGCGGGACTAACTTGCCTTGTCCACAAGCCAGAAACCAATGGTGCCTGACAGGTGTGGGTTCAAGCCAGCATCTGGGCGTTATGTTTTTCCGAATATTTTTCAAAAATTCACAAATAATGTTAGGTAGGTAGGGTTTAGGCGCGCCACTGGCGATAGAAAGGGATAATAAACTGCAGAGAAAAAAAAATGTGAGGGTACGATACAGGTGGCCAGTGACACATGTTATTATTCTTGAATATTTGGAAATAACTCACTAAAACACGCGGAGAAAAAAAACGGAAGTATGTTTCATAGAGGGGATTCCCGTTGGTGCATAGGATAGCAGAAAAGTGTGAATTGACTGGAAATGTTAGTCATTACATGCATTGCCTAGTGGTCACAGACAAAACACGAATTGACTGCTTCTTTTAGGCAATCCACGTATTGACTGAATACACAGATTGCCGGTAACATATAGATATATATATATATAGGGGACAACGCCACTATTGCCAATGCCAAGATACTGGGAATCGCTGGAGGTCTGGCAGTTCTCATCATCGCCGTCGGCGCTATGCTCGTCGGCCGTTATCGCAAGAGCATGAAGTCCCGTTCGGAGGCACCAGCAAGCGTGCACACCCTCCAAACTCAAAAAGTGAGTATGGTTGATCAACAATCACTCTCTCATCTGAATGCTCACTATTAATGCTATCACGCACTTTTTTCATCAATCGCACTCGAAGAGCCGCGATCTAATAATAACGCAATTATATAGACTATACTGCATTGCTGCCTCAACTTCTTCTCGGAGAATTGGGAGGATTTCTTCCTCTTCTCTAGCTCTGTTCTGGGGACATGCTAGAACTGATGGGTCTCCGTTTGGTGTGTGGTTGTAAAGGTCAGTGCAGTACTCTGTCCATCTATCCAAGATTTCTTGTTCTTCGGTAAAATTATGCCAGACTTGCTTTGGATCGTGGAGACCTTGGGCTGTTTAACACTTCTCAGCCGCTTCACAGTCTGATAGGCTTTCTTAATGTGGTTCTTGTTCAACTTTGTTGGTTTTTTTTTTTTTTCTGTCTGAATACTCTCATGCAGGATGTTTTCACGCGCTTTTATTTTATTCAATCCCATATACAAAGCGCGGAGATCGGAACACTCGCCGTTAATACAGGATGCTATCACGCGTTTCCTTTCTTCAATCGCGCACAAAGCGCGGCGATCTGGAAAGAGCGCTAATAGGCTATATATAGACTAAAAGGCGAAAACAAAAAATAAAAATTTAATTTCGTTTGCTTGCTTCCCTGCGCCTTTGACTGATGTGATTGATCAATGATGAACTGGTTAATTCGCTTGACTGTCTTATTGATTAAATGTAAAGATTGACTGATCAATTAACTGATGGTTGAACAATACAAACTGTTATCTCTTTGAACTCTGAGTAGGCTCCTTTAGCAGAGAAAGAGCGAGTCTAGCATCCTTTATTCTTGTTGTTGTTGTTGTTATTATTATTATTGTTATTTTAATAATAATAATAATAATAATAATAATAATAATAATAATAATAATAATAATAATAATAATAAGAAGAAGAAGAAGAAGAAGAAGAAGAAGAAGAAGAAGAAGAAGAAGAAGAATAACGTTATAAGTCGTTCTATTATTAAAATTATTATTGCTAGTTGTAATAGTAGTAGTTGTAGTAGTAGTAGTAGTAGTAGTAGTAGTAGTAGTAGTAGTAGTAGTAGTAGTAGTAGTAGTAGTAGTAGTAGTGCACCCGATGCACATCTATTCAGATTCCTTCAAGGAGTCTGACAGAGCCTAGGCCAGGAGAGGTTTAACCAGTCATGGCAGCAACTGGCACACTCTGCTAGATACCTTAAAGGAGGAGTAGTAAAAGTAGTAGTAGTAGTAGTAGTAGTAGTAGTAGTAGTAGTAGTAGTAGTAGTAGTAGTAGTAGTAGTAGTAGTGAGCACTGCTTTGTATACGCTTGAAGCTATATGTCACGAAAAAAGCGCAATTTCACTGCAGTGAACTCATGAAAATAGAAAAATATAAATTTCGTCTCCTCTAGGGGACGAATTAGGTCAAGCTGTATTAGTTTCTAGGTCAACTGTCTTTTACGAACCGTTTGAGAATATTTTTTAACCGTTTGTTGACGCCGGATAGTGTCCTCACTTGGTTTCATGCAATTTAAGAATCCAACAAGGCAATTGGGTTTTTGAGACGGAAAGAGCGGAATATTGTAGAGCAACATTTTGTATATATTTACAGTGAAATTGCGCTTCTTCCGTCACTATAGCGCTTGAAGCGTTTAGGAAGTAGCTACTACTACTACTACTACTACTACTACTACTACTACTACTACTACTCCTTTAAGGTATCTAGCAGAGTGTGCCAGTTGCTGCCATGACTGGTTAAACCTCTCCTGGCCTAGGCTCTGTCAGACTCCTTTGAAGGAGTCTGATTAGATGAGCATCGGGTGAGTAGTAGTAGTAGTAGTAGTAGTAGTAGTAGTAGTAGTAGTAGTAGTAGTAGTAGTAATAGTAGTAGTAGTAGTAGTGTCATCGTTATTATCATAAGTGTCCTTCCTTTTAGCTTGGGGCCAAAGCAAGTGGCAGCGCTTCGGAGCTGTACTCCTACACCGAAGAGTCAGGTCCGCGAGACGACTGCAGCGTTACCAGTTCTAGCGCAAACACTTAAATTGTACTGTTCAAAAGACAATTCCAAATAAATGCACTGAGGGTGAGCAAAAGTTTGGCTGGAAGATTGTTTCTGTTGTTTTGTCCTTCTGGCCACATCTTCTTTTTCTTCTACTTGCTGTCACCCTGTAAAATATAGTCGAACACACTTACAACGAAGTAAATGGAAATATTTGTCTGTTACACTCAGTTCGATGATGGTGTTTTTCGTTATCAGTATTTGATTCAGCCCCGATGCTGAAGTCCTGATAAGGTGTAACTCAGATTCGTTTATTCACACAGCCTGCTCAATCAGCGTACAAGTCACAAAGTCGACGTATGAAGTTTTCCACTTTTATTCAGCACACATCAACAACTGCATACAATTCTCAATTCAACTCAACAACTTTCACAGCAACTCTCCAAATCACTATCAACAACTTTACTATCTCAACAGCAATTCGGCACACGATTAAATAACCTCTCTCTTTTCCGGAAAGATTTCGAATACCGTAGAAATGACGCACTGCCACCAATCGAATAAAAGATCGTCATCACTGACTTACGTCAATACATATTTTTATATCTTCCAGAACGACCTCTTGCTTCGACATGTATCGGGAAGTTTCTATCAAGAGTAAACACGCATATCCAGAAGATTCTCAAATAATATCGACTAACGCAAATTATCAACGTTATACAAAGCCTCTCCTAACAACAATGCAAACTCAAATCAAAGGTAAATAAACTCCATTATTGAATACTTTGCAAATCGAAACGATTAGATCTATCGTACACGCTTCAGCCATACTATCATTCGCGTTTCAACGTAACATAACCCCCCACTCAAGAAGAAATTTACCCAATTTCTTTCAACAACGTTGAAACGTAATGCACAAACAAAGTTCAGAATTAAAACTTATTTCAGACTGTCTGAACACTATCAACGTTCTCAGTTCATTCACACAGAGTCAATGATTTTCATCTTCAAATCCGTCTGGATATTGTCAATGTTCACAGTTCATTCACACAGAGTCAATGTTTCTCATCTGCAAGTCTTTCTGGGTACTGTCAATGTTCACAGTTTATCTACCCAGTCAACGTTTTTCATTTTCAAGTCTGTCATTACCAATATTCTTAGTTCGTCCACACAGTCAGTGTTCTTTCGTTCGCAAGGAATCGACGCCCTCGTCAGTTGTGGTCGTCATCGGCCCAGGGTCAAAGACGATGATCATGTGGGCTTCCCTGGAATCGGTGCGTCCTCCGTTGTCTTCCTCTTCCGTCGGATGTCCGACGCAGTCGACGTTGTCAGCTCCCAGAATGCATTCGCTGGGTCTCACGGTCAGGTTGGCTTCTGCGGGACGGTGGAACAGCTCCCTCAAGGTCTGCAGATGCTCCTTCCAGGTCTGGGTGTGGACTTCATGTTCGACCAAAGTCGTAGAGCCTGGGACATCACTGAAGCTATGGGGAAACTCGCCCATAAGGTCCTTGAGCTCCATCTTTTGACCTTCCGTCAAGCCTGGACCTAGCTTAACATCATCGATGCCTTCTTTGCTGTGGAAGTCTCCAAGTTCCAACAGTTCCTCGCTGTCAAAGCTGTTGTCGATCTCAGCTGCTGTTGCTGCATGCACAGTCTCTGTTGGCCTTTCCACGTACAGCTTAAGGAGGTTGGCGTGGTATATCTTGGAATGCTGGCCGACCTTCACCTTGTAGTCGTTGATTCCCACCACGGTCTCCACTTCGTACGGGCCTTTCCACTGCATCAGCAACTTATAGTGGTCGGTAGGTAGCAGCACCAGCACTTTGTTGCCAGGTTTAAACTTCCTGTTCACAGCCCTACGATCGTAGTAGTGCTTTCCACAGTCCTGGGACTTCTTCAGGTTTTCTCTGGCTATCTCGAGAGTCTGCTCCAGCTTCTCCCGTAGCTCAAACACGTACTGGTAGCTGTTCTTCACCTCTGGGGTGTCTACTTCTTTCGTCCACAGTTCTTTTAGGATGTGCATCGGCCCTCGGATGGTTCTTCCGTACAGCAGCTCGAACGGAGAAAAGCCGGTGGACTCCTGCGGTACTTCTCTGTAGGCGAAAAGTAAGGCGTTGATGTAGCGATGCCATTGTCTGGGCTGCTCGCTGCACAGTTTCTTCAAGGTGGACTTCAACGTAGCATTGAACTTTTCGACAAGCCCGTTGCACATTGGATGGTAGGGTGTCGTAGTTAAATGCCGGATGCTCAGCAGTCTGTTGACCTCCTTCATACAGTCAGAGACGAACTGCGTCCCGAGGTCTGTCAGAATTTCTTCAGGCTCTCCAAGTCTACTGAACATGTCCACTAGCGCCTCTGCAACAGTTTCAGTGTCAATCTTCTTCAGAGGCACTGCTTCTGGGTACCGAGTCGCATAGTCCACTAAAGTCAGTACCCACCGATGACCTTCTTCACTCGGAGGTCTTATTTCGCCGATTAAGTCTAAGGCCACCCTCTTAAAAGGTCGGTCGACCAAAGGCATTCTCTGCATTGGCACTTTAGGGACCCTTCCTCGAGGTATGGTCTTCTGGCAAATGTCACATGATCGGCAGAAACGGCTGACGTCCGCATGAAGCCCTGGCCAGTAGAACACCGCCTGGATTCTGTCTGACGTCTTCCTGATGCCTAGGTGACCTCCCATAATTGAGTCATGCGCTACTTCCATCACCTGGCGCCTTAAGGGTAATGGTACCAGTACTTGACGCAGTGGTTTCCCTCCGTTGACCCTCGGGTGCTGGAAGATTCGGTACAGGATCTTGGCCTTCACCTCAAAATAGACCGTACCACTGCCTTTGGTCACGTGGTCTTGGCGGTTCCTGTACTTGTTTAAAGTGCTATCAGCTTCCTGGAGCTGGATCAGCTTATCTCTGTCCACGATGGCAGCTTTGGAGTTGTCGGCGACCTTCAGTGGCGTAGACGTCTTGTCTCTCTTGGCCTGGGCCCTGGTAGTAACAGCACTGACGATCTCTGGTCGGCAGGGCTGAGCCGGAGTAACCACATTGTCCCGTAGCAGCTCTGTAAGGTCTCCATCGGGAAACGGCAATGGATCCTCCTCCACAACTTCGACGCGTAGGGTTGAGGCAGGACTCCACTCTGGATCGGGGTCGTCGGGTCGTCTCGCGCCGTCGATATTCCCGATCATCAAATCATACAGCGGCTTCTTCAGGCAAACCGCTTCGACTTCGCTTATGTAGAAAGGAGTGCTGACTTGAATCTTCGCAACTGGCGCTCTCACACATTTGCTGTCGGCCATGAGTGTCCATTTAAAATCGCCAGTGAACTGTTCTTTAGCGATTAGGTCTTCTTTGACGATGACCCCACTGCAGCCAGAGTCTCTTAAGACAGTCACTTCATGATTTCCGACGCGTCCCTTTGAAACTGGCATGTTCTGGACGGTCACAGCTGCGCTGGCGACGACGGGGATGGATTTTCCGTTGGCAAGGAGAAGTTGGCCATCGGTCATGCACTCTTGCACGTCCGCAGGGGTAGCTGTGCGCTTGGTCTCACTCGGAAGAATGACGCTCCCGCCGCACACTTGATGGTCAGATCTACTGTTTTGCCGTTGATTGGAGAACCGCCTCTGCCGGTTGCCCGCCGCTGCATTGTCCGTACTGCTCCGCTGTCCGCTATTTCTGCTTTGAGGGCAGCTGGCAGCTCTGTGGTCTGTAGCGTTGCAGATAAAACAGCCTCTTGAGTGCCCTTCCCTGGGAGGAGGCGTGGAGTCCGTCTGTCTCTGGCTCGTCTGGCTCCCTTGGACCTGGTTCCCATGGTTTGCAGTCTTCTGAAAATGTTTCGTCGCGCTGGGTAGCCCCAGGGTTTTCCCATGAGCGATGAGATATCTTTCGGCAGCCTCAGTCACATCTTTAAGCGTCTGCAGCTTTTGTTCTTCTAAGTAGGTCGCTAGGTCCTTGTGACAGGCATTGAGAAATTGTTCTTTCACAATCAGGTCATGGAGACTGTCGTAAGACTTCATTTCGCCTGATAACTCCACCCACTTGTGTAGATATGACGACAGGCGCTCCACAAACTGCTTTGGCGTCTCGTCTGACTTAGGCCGGCATTCACGGAAGCGTTTACGGTAGCCCTTCTCTGTAAAGTTGTAGCACTGCAACAGGGCCTCTTTCAAGACGTCGTAGTTTTTGGCGTCATCGTTCGACAGTCTGGTGTAAACTTCGAGAGCTTGCCCCGTCAGAAGTGCACTCAGTCGAATTGCCCAGTCTTGAGGTTGCCAGTTAGAGCTTTCAGCGAACCTTTCGAATCTCGCCAGATAACTGTCAATCTGGTCCTTCCCGTCGACGAAAGCTGGCAATTTTGGAGCCGTATGGTCGTTGGTGACTTGTGGCGCATGCTGATTGTTTTGGATACGCGCCAACTCTATTTGGTGCTGACGCTCAGCTTCTCTTTCTTGCCGCTGCTCTTCTCTTTCTTGACGCCGCTCTTCTCTTTCTTCTCGACGTTGCTGCTCCTCTAATTCTAGACGCTTCTGTTCTAATTCTATTTCTTTTTCTAGACGCTTCTCTTCCAATTCTCGTTCTTCACGGCGACGCTGCTCTTCTAATTCTCGTTCTTCACGGCGACGCTGCTCTTCTCTTTCTTCACGCAATATTCTCTCCTGGCATTTGACGTACTCCGTCAGCTGTTTGCCTTTTAGATTTAGTTCAACCCCTTTCTGCCAGAAGTCAGCCATCTTGATGCTTCTGGAAAGTTCTTTTCTAGAAGGTTCTTTTCTGGAAAGTTCTTTTTCTAGAAAGTTCTTGACTGTAGAGTTCTTTTTCTGGAAAGTTCTTGACTGTGCTGTACCTTTCTAGACTGTTCTAGAACAGCACGCTTTCTGCAGTAGCGCTGATGCTTGTCACTAGTCGCCTTCGTTGACGCAGGCCCCGCTGTCCTCGTCGTATGCGACGCTGCACCACGCTGGTGTTGATGTATACGCTCCTGTGCTGAAGTAGACGCGACGTCCGCTCGACGCTCGCTGTAACACTGGCGATGTAGCTCCGAGACTGTCCCTCGACGTAGTCTTACGGTAGCCACGTAGTCCCGCTCTGTTGTTCGCTCACGAAACAACTCTTCGGCGACTACACGCCCTTGCAGTCAACCCGAATCTATCGGATGTAGTCCCAGTATGTTGGCCCCTCTCGACGCAACTCGTTGGCGGCTACCCTCGATGACTGCTTCTCGTAACGTTGACTCGCTTGTTGTAGCAGTTGAACCCTTGGCTATGGCGTGAATCGCGGCTTGACCCCCAAAATGTTACACTCAGTTCGATGATGGTGTTTTTCGTTATCAGTATTTGATTCAGCCCCGATGCTGAAGTCCTGATAAGGTGTAACTCAGATTCGTTTATTCACACAGCCTGCTCAATCAGCGTACAAGTCACAAAGTCGACGTATGAAGTTTTCCACTTTTATTCAGCACACATCAACAACTGCATACAATTCTCAATTCAACTCAACAACTTTCACAGCAACTCTCCAAATCACTATCAACAACTTTACTATCTCAACAGCAATTCGGCACACGATTAAATAACCTCTCTCTTTTCCGGAAAGATTTCGAATACCGTAGAAATGACGCACTGCCACCAATCGAATAAAAGATCGTCATCACTGACTTACGTCAATACATATTTTTATATCTTCCAGAACGACCTCTTGCTTCGACATGTATCGGGAAGTTTCTATCAAGAGTAAACACGCATATCCAGAAGATTCTCAAATAATATCGACTAACGCAAATTATCAACGTTATACAAAGCCTCTCCTAACAACAATGCAAACTCAAATCAAAGGTAAATAAACTCCATTATTGAATACTTTGCAAATCGAAACGATTAGATCTATCGTACACGCTTCAGCCATACTATCATTCGCGTTTCAACGTAACATTGTCCTTTCGTAATAGCTGAAGTTTTTCGTACCCGTAATCGACGGCTAGTGGCCGAATTGTGTGTTTGTGTTGGTGACATCCCTGGTGTCTCTAAAATGAGCTTTGATGTAAGATTGACAGCCCAGGAGACGTCAAACTGTATTCTCGTTATGTTATTTGCAAACGGGGTTGATTTTAGAAGAGTTTTGCCGGATGAAGGTGATAGAAAAAAGAGAGAGGGAGACGGAAAGAGTGAATGAGTGCTATAGCACTCTGGGCTCGAAAGTGTGAGGTGCATGTGTCTACCTATGAGTGCTCGTCCAAAAGTACGTGTGCTTATGGCGTTTTCTGTGGAAATGAGAGAGAGAGAGAGAGAGAGAGAGAGAGAGAGAGAGAGAGAGAGAGAGAGAGAGAGAGAGAGAGAGAGAGAGAGAGAGAGAGAGAGAGAGAGAGTAGAGTAGAGAGAGAGAGAGAGAGAAGTTTTATTTTTTTTTTAAAGGCAATTGGTCCATTTCAACATATAAAATAGCATCAACATGGCATCAAAAATGTTGTTTGAAATTATCAACTACGTAAACGATATACCGACATGGACAGATGATCGATTATATTCAAGAACCAAAGTAAAAACATACGCAACACGTTATGACATACAAATGGGCGACTCACACGGACATGCCTAATACTGTAACATTTACATTACCGCACACAATGACAGCGAATATTAATAATATTACTACAGAATATAGAATGTACCCCTCTCTTCAACTCCCACATGTAATGCACAGATTTACTTTCTCTATCACACAATATATGAAGGCACTATACACTTGAAAATTGAAATTAGCCAACCTCATCACAACAAAACTCATCTCATACGTACAATCGCACATGGAGGACATATATACATACACACATACATACACACACATATATACATACATATACATACATATATACACATTACATTACATGATTATTGCTTTAGGTCCAGCGAACTCTTCCGAGCCAAAACAGGACCGGACAACCCCTGATCCGCATAAAAGATCTGCTGAAACAACCCTACTGGTAAAACTGAAAGCTCTCCACCACCCAGTCACTTTACAATAAAGACATCCCAGGCAGGGGACGCTGAGGCTGTACTCTAATTTATCGAACCCCCGTTTACAAAAACAAACTAGAATACAAACATCATTATAAATTATCAACGAAACACATACACATAAAATGCCTACATTGCTAAATAATAACATCATAGGAAGCCCTAGTGACCACCTGGCAGATAGCGTCCAATATTCCCAAGCTGATCCAACAGACCTCATACACAAATAAGGAGTCTTGTCCCGGAAGAGTTTTCAAGAAAAAGGGTAGGTGATTGGTCTAGTGAAGAAGAAGATAGTATAGCAGATTGATAGAACAAAGCAGGAATGAGAAAGAGCAAATGAGAAAGACAGCGACAGTGGGAATTTAAAGCACTAAATTTCCAGAAAGTGGGGATACTATTTATACTAAAACCCCCGCACCCCAACGGGGGAATATATACACATATATACATATATACATACATATACACATACATACACACACAAACACACATATACAAACACACATATATAAACATACATACATATACATACACACACATATACACAGAGGCGACAACAGTTAACAACACGACAAAATAGCAAAAGCATGTGCATAAACAAATATGAAAATGTAGGGAACATTTTAATGCAAAAAACAAAACAATAGAGACAGAAGGGTGAGGGGGGGGGAGAGACAGAGACAGAGAGAGTTATGTTTTCTTTGTATGTTTACGTGCACTTTTATTTATTTAGAAGTCTTTTTTTGTGTGTGTGTTCTCGTTGAATTTTTTAATGCAAAAAAATTTCTTTTAAAACATACGTTGATGTATCTTTCTTCTTCATCGAGAGAGAGAATGAGAGAGAGAGTGTGTGTGGGGGGGGGGGGGGGGGTGGGGGGTGCTTTCTTTCTTTTAGCAGTCTGTATGATAATTGGCTTGTCTATTTTTGATACTTTATATGTTCCGTTTGATTGTGTCTCAGGAAAGGTTCTTAGCGTTGATGGTGAAATTTTAAATTCCTTGGTTATATCCGCCTTTTTTTTCCTCATGCGATATTATTTTCAGGTCAGATCTCAATTAGAGTGAACTGAATTATTTTTTCGTTTCGCCACCATGTTTTTAACCCTTAGGAGACTACCTGTCTATAGCGTCTGTGCCAAAAAGACAAAGGGGCCGATCCGTCGGCCTCAGACCTAGAATCGTCTCGGTTTTATATCAGAGAACGAAACCGGTTAATCAGTTGCTTTGTGTCTATGAACGAGCTTCCCGTCTTGTAATGGTTGTTATCGTCGATCGTTTTGACGGGTTCCGAACTATTTTCCAGTGGATTTATTGTGGCGGCGTGAAAGATACACGACCACCAATCGTCCACTATAGCAGTGAAATCGTGTGTGCAGTGTTTGTTTCATGTGAGTAATAATGAAAGTGAATGCTTCTGTTAGCCCTTAGAAAGTAGGAATAGTCAAAGCGAAAATGATGGGGATTAAGAGCCACACATTTCATTCGTTCTGAGTGTATTGGAGTAAAAAGACGGTAACAACCTCGCCGTCTGCTGAAAATGGTGATTCGTACATTGGAGAAGACACCGAAGTTCGGATCAGACGACGAACGTCAGCGAGTTGTCAACCAGCCCTCTTTCCGTGCTAATTAAAAAAAAATTAAAAAAAAGACCTGCCCTGTTCTTGGCGGTCAGGAAGAGCTCTTGGAGCTAACAGATCTGGCCATAGCCGCCATCAACGCCACAAAGGAGAAGTAACCAGTACGCAAAGGCACCAGACGTCCGTGCACCCTTGATCCTTATAACTTGTGTTTATTTGGACCTCTATCACCAACCATGGAATGATCTGTATAAACTGGAAACTTACAACCATTGCTTGATTTGTACCTTTGTACAATATGAATATGCTATTCAATACATACTGTTGTGTGTGTGGGGGGGGGGGGTGCGTGTGGGTGTGTGTGTGTGTGTGTGTGTGTGTGTGTGGTGTTGTGGTGTGGTGTGTGTAGATTTGGATGTGAAGCTTAACATTCTTAATCATTCTCATCATTTTATTTAATGCTGTTATATTGTTTTACTGCTGTATTTTGTTTTACTTGCAGTGTGTGTGTGACTCCATAATTTGTGATAATTATATGACTGATTTATGTTTAACACTGTGTTTACCTATCCTTTAGTGCTGTTTGCATGTTGAATGCCAATGAAGTGTGTGACACGATGAATGCATGTGTGACTGTGCAAGAAAGGATGCATTTTATTGCCGCCATGCCACACCAAAATCCTTGTAACGTTTTTACTTGGTGAATAGATATTCTTATCTTATCTTATCTCATCTTAAACTACCCTTTTCAAAGAATCTTCGGGTTCTTTTAAGTGCTACAAGCACAGCTCCGTTTGTAAGAGCAAGATACAAAACAATTTATTGACTGCCTGAGTGGATTAATTGATTGATGAATGAAATGAAAGGGAAAGGAAAGAAACAAGTTTAAGCAGTTAAAAAAATATGTGAGCTTTAGTTTCAAAAAGAAATCAGAAGTGCATAGAGATTGGAAAAGCATTCAAAGCCGCACAACTTGCAGTTTAAAAAGATGTAACAAAATGAAGAACACGATATTATTGGTTTGACTTTATTTCCAAGTGATAATTTATTCCAGGGAGACTGGAGAGTAAAGTAAAGTTTCAGTAACACCAAACCAAACGTTATTTTTGTTTCTAAAGAACGGGAGGGATTGTAGTGTTTATTTACAATTCGATATCCAGTTATTAATAGTATCATTTGAGTTTGTAATTAAACACGAGTAAAGAAGGCAGCAAGAACAGGCTGTGTCTGCAGTGTCTCTGGTAATGAATGTGTGCCTGCCAGTGTCTAACACAAACATACAAACACCTGCCTCATATCGGTCACCGCCAAAGCCATGATAGTGTCTTCTTTAAAATGAAAAGTGGTCATTGACATAGCCCTATGAAGAGTTATAGTATGTTTTTTGGTTAGGGAACATGTTCCGGTTATTTAGTGATTTGATCTTTGCCGCGGAATGTGACATATATGTCCAACTAGATTCAACACTTTACGCGCCTTCAGTTCATGGAAATATGGAATAGATTTCTTTTATAGATCATATATATTTCATATTATTTTAACATTCTTCTCGGTAATCAGATCGCTAATATCTAATATATGTTATTCATGACACGAAGTCGGGTGCCATTAATGAAATCCATAAAAGGCAGCCAATCACAACTTGCAGTTGCTTTATTGGAGCACGGAATGACAAGCGTCGTGAAGCCCCACTCACGCTGAGTTCAGCGTCTTTTTTGGGGGGGCGACTATTTTTGCCTTTACACCGTACGTTTGTGCAAGCCGCGTGGATGGTATTAAAACCACAGCGACAAGTGTTGCATTCAAATGTGAAAGTGGAGCCTGACGAATGTATTATCCCATTCTGGTCTGTGCACCCCACCTTTATTTTTCCTAGGAAAAGGGGAAAAACGTAATTAGGATCTATCTATCTATCTATCTATCTATCTATCTATCTATCTATCTATCTATCTATCTATCTATCTATCTATCTATCTATCTATCTATCTATCTATCTATCTATCTATCTATCTATCTATCTATCTATCTATCTATCTATCTATCTATCTATCTATCTATCGCTTCATGCCAAACACCGTCCAACGCTTTCTTGAAGTCTACAAACAGACAAAGAGGTGGGAGGACAACATTAGAGAATTGACTGGCTTGACACTGAGCGAAGCCATGAGGGTTGCTGATGACATAGAAAGATGGAGAACGCAGGTTAAACAATCATCTGTGGTGCCCCAACGACCTACGAGTTACTGGATAGGATATGATAGGTCCTTTATTCCTTCTCTCATAACCGTCTTTGTGAGGCTCCAGTCTTGAACGTCGTCTCTACTCCCCATTCCTATCCTATCCTATCCTATCCTATCCTATCCTATCCCGTAACTTGAAGGTGGTTGAGGCACCACAGATGATCGGTTAACCAGCGTACTCCATTTTTCTCTGTTCTCAGCAACGCTCATGGCTTCGTTCAGTGTCAAGCCAATCCATTCTCAAATGTTGTCCTCCCTCCACTTTGTTTGTAGACTTCAAGAAAGCGTTTGACGGTGTCTGGCATGCAGCTCTGTGGGCAACCATGAGAGTGTACAACATCAGCCCTAAAATTATTGAAGTCATCAAAAGCCTGTATTACAATGCTATCAGTGCAGTTCTACACAACAGCGCCATCGGGAACTAGTTCAGAACAACAATCGGTGTGCTTCAAGGTTGCCCCCTCTCTACTCCCCATACGAATAGGAAAGCGTACAAGCTGAGCCTCTACATAGTGTTGGAGGTTCTAGCGTCCGAATCAAAGTCTCTTAGTCTCTAGTATCAGAATCAAAAGTCCCCCCCCCCTCCCTTCTCTCTTACTCTGCCACGACCCCTTAAAATCCCGATAACGTTCACGTGACCACGCTCAAAGTTCACGTGACCGTGCTCAAAGTTATGGTCAAGATGCTATGGCCTTTAATTGGATTATCTCTACCATATTGAGCAGAAGAGAGACGACGATCACGAGCAACTAATCAATCGTCGCACTCGTTGGGATCTTAACGGCACGCACGCCAGCTATAAAGGTTTGGGCTCTACAAATTTAACCTTGGCAAGGTCTCCTCTCTGAAAATCCTTATCGGGAAGAGAGGGGACTATAAACTGATAAAAACAAACAAATTTAACCTTGGCGTGTCCCTTGAAACGGGAGTATTTACAGCCTCAAGGAACGACTTTTGTTGCACTCCTCCCTTACCGATTCAGAAATCTTCCGAAGATTTCTGCGCAAACAATTGATAACAAAGTCGATTTCAAACACGTCAGGAATATATGCAATGTAACAATGTTAATCAAATTCATTATAACTATCAAGAAGCTATAAGTTACCTGGGATAAAAGTGGCAGAAATTATAAAGGCGATACATTGCATACATTTGTTTCGCGCGTACGAGTTATACATGGTCTCCAAATCAACAGCTTTGGTCTTATTGAGCTATAGAGATTAGGCTCTACAAAGTAACCCTTGCGTGCCCTTTGACACGGGAGTATTTACTGCTTCAAGGGACGACTTTGTTATACATGTACTACAATCCCCTTCCCCTCTCTCTACTTCTTCCAATGTCTCTGTCTTTCTCCTTATGAATGACACGGGAATATTTACAGCCTCGTTCGTTCGTTTATTAGATTATAGTCCCCGGACACTTGTTGGGACGTAACTATAATCACGCGTTAAAATTCAGGACCAATGTAAAAAGTAGGTAAGGATCGTACAGACATCAGACGTCCGTCTGATTAAGACCATAGGTAAGATTAAAAACAGATAAGATTAAAACGCGCTAATATAGCAATAGGGATTTTAGGGCATGGGGGACACTAGCCTCAAACCTATATGCCCTATTGCCAAAATTGTCAAAAATAAAAACACAGCGAAAATACGGCGCTCATACTGCGCAAACATTATGGGCGAGGTGTGACAAAAGTCGCACCCCCAAGTAGCCCAACATCACCTCAATAATACCCATAGCTAAGATCGAGATAAAAGATAAAACCAAACAAGGACGAAGAACACAATGCAGGAAGGGGGGGGGAGAGGGGGGTACACGCGTCCACTGCCGGTCCCTACAATATGATGATTAGAAATAAATAAGAGCATCGTAGGACCACACCTACACATTACAGCTTTAATGGACGACTTTGTTATTCTACCATCATCCCCTCCCCCTCTTTCTACTTCTTCCAATGTTTTTGTCTTTCTCCTAATGAAACCCCTACCCCTTGGGGTCATGAGCAATCTTGCCACTGTAGATTGTTCTAACCTATAAAGGGAAAAGGGAAAGCCCCAGTTGAAAACCTGTCTTGACTTTATAGGCATGACAGATTCACTGGGGCAACAGTACCCCCGTTGGAGTGCCGGGGGTTTCAGTATAAATAGTAACCCCACTTTCTGGAAATTTAGTGCTTTAAATTCCCACTGTCGCTGTCTTCCTCATTTGCTCTTTCCCATTCCTGATCTGTCCCATCACTCTGCTATACTATCTTCTTCTTCGCTAGATCAATGACCTACCTTTTTTCTTGAAAACTCTTCCTGGACAAGACTCCTTGTTTGTGTATGAGGTCTGTTGGATCAGCTTGGGAGTGTTGGACGCTTTCTGCCGGGTGGTCACTAGGGCTTCCTATGATTGTATTATTTAGCACTATGGGCATTTTATATGTATGTGTTTTGTTGATGATTTATAATGATGTTTGTATTCTATTTTGTTTTTGTAACCGGGGGTTCGCGTAGTTGGGGTAAAGCCTCAGCCGTCCCCTGCGTGGGATGTCTTTATTGTAAAGTGACTGGCCGGTGGAGGGCATTCAGTTTTCCCACTAGGGTTGTTTCAGCAGATCTTTTATGCGGATCGGGGGTTGTCCGGTCCTGATTTGGCTCGGAAGAGTCCGCTGGACCTAAAGCAACAATCAATCAATCAATCAATCAAACAATCAATGAAACCCCTTCTCCCTCTTCTTACCCTTTCTCTCTCCCACTGTCTCTCTTCCACTGTTGTGTAAATTTTCACAGCACACTCACTTACCAATTATTATGACGTCGCCATGATGAC
Organism: Oncomelania hupensis; assembly: GCA_036898135.1. Lineage (NCBI taxonomy): Eukaryota > Metazoa > Mollusca > Gastropoda > Littorinimorpha > Pomatiopsidae > Oncomelania > Oncomelania hupensis. The sequence continues at coordinate 19,449,262 of CM072520.1, forward strand.
TTCACTCAATACGTATACTTTTTTCTTGTCAACTGGCAGGGTTCACTATTTCCTAACTACATACATAGTTTCAAAGAAATTCGTCCATTAGTTTCTCAGAAACGTGCGCAAATATCACCTCCGGGCGGACGCCATCATCACGATGACGTCAGTCGTTATATATATAAGTTTTGACTAAGGCTCAACGCGTCTGTACACTCTCTTTATATACCAAATTTAAAGGAAATGTTTTTTTTTTTAAATTACAAATATAAAATGATGTCACCATGGTTACGTCACTTGATTTGCATAAGTGTGGTTTTACGTTAGAGAAAGTTTAAGTATATACCAAATTTGAACCAAATCCCTCCAGCAGATTGGATAGGAATAGGATTTAGAAAAACAAGAAATTATGACATCACCATGATGACGTCACACAATGACTCGCTCAATATACCAAAGGTTGGTTTAAGGCCCAAGGCACCTGTACCCTCTAATTACATTGGACATTTTATTTTTTTAATTTTAAAAATTTATTTTTCGGAAAAATGGTGTCTCGATGATCACGTTACTCGATTTGTTGCAAGTTTGGTTTTACATTGGAGGCACCAATAAAGTCTAAGTACATACCAAACTTGAACATTGGAGGCACCAATAAAGTCTATGGACATACCAAACTTGAACATTGGAGGCACCAATAAAGTCTATGGACATACCAAACTTGAACATTGGAGGCACCAATAAAGTCTATGGACATACCAAACCTGAACATTGGAGGCACCAATAAAGTCTAAGTACATACCAAACTTGAACATTGGAGGCACCAATAAAGTCTAAGTACATACCAAACTTGAACATTGGAGGCACCAATAAAGTCTATGGACATACCAAACTTGAACATTGGAGGCACCAATAAAGTCTAAGTACATACCAAACTTGAACATTGGAGGCACCAATAAAGTCTATGGACATACCAAACTTGAACATTGGAGGCACCAATAAAGTCTAAGTACATACCAAACTTGAACATTGGAGGCACCAATAAAGTCTATGGACATACCAAACTTGAACATTGGAGGCACCAATAAAGTCTATGGACATACCAAACCTGAACATTGGAGGCACCAATAAAGTCTAAGTACATACCAAACTTGAACATTGGAGGCACCAATAAAGTCTAAGTACATACCAAACTTGAACATTGGAGGCACCAATAAAGTCTAAGTACATACCAAACTTGAACATTGGAGGCACCAATAAAGTCTATGGACATACCAAACCTGAACATTGGAGGCACCAATAAAGTCTAAGTACATACCAAACTTGAACATTGGAGGCACCAATAAAGTCTATGGACATACCAAACTTGAACATTGGAGGCACCAATAAAGTCTAAGTACATACCAAACCTGAACATTGGAGGCACCAATAAAGTCTAAGTACATACCAAACTTGAACATTGGAGGCACCAATAAAGTCTAAATACATACCAAACTTGAACATTGGAGGCACCAATAAAGTCTAAGTACATACCAAACCTGAACATTGGAGGCACCAATATAGTCTAAGTACATACCAAACCTGAACATTGGAGGCACCAATAAAGTCTAAGTACATACCAAACGAACATTGGAGGCACCAATAAAGTCTAAGTACATACCAAACTTGAACATTGGAGGCACCAATAAAGTCTAAGGACATACCAAACTTGAACATTGGAGGCACCAATAAAGTCTAAGTACATACCAAACTTGAACCCATTCCATCCAGTAGTTTGGAAGAAAATCGAATTAGAAAACAATAAAACAATGACTTCACCCGATTTGGATTTCAAATAAACTCGTCCTTTGGTTTTAGAGAAAAGTCCGCAAATATTAGCCTACCTCTGGAAGGACGCTGGACGGACGGACAAAGCCAAAAACAATAATTCCCGTAGCTTAACAGCTCGGAAACTTTAAAAAAAAAAAAAAAAAAAAAAAAAAAACTGTAGACCCTCTTACCATGCAGCTCGTAATGCATTCACTCTCTTTCATGAAGTTGTTTCCGTTTTCCATACAGCCTCCATAGGTGAAAGTTTGGCAGGTTTTGGTGGTTACTTACAGATCACGCCGGCGCTGCAAGCAGACTTTTTATTTTTATTTTAACCATCTCGAAGACTGAAGGTTTTGATTTTAATTTTAAAATAAATAAATGAATGAATGAATGAATGAATTAATTAATTAATTAATTAATTAAGAAAATTGGATTTTGTGTTTTGTATAATATTGGTCGAAATTCCTGTTGCACAGCAGCTCCATCCAGGACGATGGGGAAGAGGGTGTAGTTCTTGCTGGCTGTGTATTTGTATCTGGCACTCACAATTCTGAGACATGCGCGTTATGATCTTTACAATCCGTGCGATGGAATGCATGCGTGCACCGACTAGACAACCTCGTAGTATCTTATCCTCTGAAGGAGTCTTATTTTACTGGTTCGAAGACCACACCAGTCACGGCTTGGTGAAATCCACATCAAGAGGAAATAGACCCACCTCCATGTGAATCTGCAGCTAACCACACCGACAGTCAAATAAATAATGAATAGCTCCTTAACTTACTTCACTTAATACAGTCTCAAATAAATCTGAACATTGCTAGAGAAGAGAGATTGTGCGTTTGTGTGATCTAGGTGAAACAGGTGATGAATTCCAGTATTGGAATCATCTTCTCTTTATTTATTCCTATTCAGTCTGGTTGCCACTAAAAATCAAAGGGGACGACGCAACAGGTCCGTTCAGTACTGGTACTTTCTCAAAGGCACTCACACTTGCCCAAACCTCAAAACCGGCGCCACCCACCGTAATAATTGCTCAATTGCGAAATGAATAAACCTATGAAAGGTACATAAGTTTTATAGTTTAACATACAAACTAGCTTTAAAACAAAAACTTGATTGAATTTATATCCTAAGTAATAATAATAATTACGTAGAATAAAAGGTACTGGAGGCGAACTAATTTACTCAGCAGATGAAACTTTGTTTCTTAAAGTTCTGTTGGGAAATATTGTTTTTTTCTTTGTGTGTTTGGTCTGCTTGAAGAGCTTAGCTCTCAAATGTGCACTGTGTAGTTTTGTCTTATTTTTGTCTAAATTAACATTCTTTTGGTGTACGTACACATTTGTTTCCAATTGTTTTAAATTTTGAATCCAATCATTATCATTATCACCGGTAATTATTAGGGCTATCACGCATTCATCTGTAATTTCTTTTTTATTTCTTAACTTTTATAATAATAATAATAATAATTGTGGCGGAATGGGAAGCGATAGTCAACCCTGGGAGAGATTGTCCACATTGAAGCTACCAGAGTTAGTTTGCTCAATTGTTGGCAGTCTGGTCTTGGGTGTCTCCTGCTGCTCAGAATCCTTGGGTGAGTCTTGAGCCCTTGGATTAAGCAGGACAAGGCGACATGACATACTCGAATATTCTCCCCGCCTGCTTCTGCTTTTGGGGGTGCACATGGCTAAATGTTTGGCTGGAAATCTATAAAGTGACCTGCACAGAGTATGGTGGCAGGGTTTATTGGGTGACAGACAAAAAGGGAGAACGGACAAAAGAATGAGAAAGACAAAACAGAGAACTAAAAAGGAAGAATGGACAAAAGGGAGACAAGACGAAAAGGAGAATGGACAAAAAGGAGAACGTTTTCTATCTACAGTCGAACTCGCTTACAACGAAATCTAGGGGGAAAAAAATTCCCCTTCGTTATACCCGAAGTTTGTTGCACACGAAGTGACCGATTTTTTTTTCGTTTTCGCTATATCTGTCCTATATGTAAAATGAGTCTTTGATGTAAGATTTACCGCCCAGAACACGTCATTCTCGTTATTTTATTGCAAAAAGGGTTGATTTTAGAAAATTTTTGACAGATGAAATGGAGAGGAAGGAGGCAGGCAGAAAGAGAGATAAATGTTTTCTTTGTAAGTTAACTTGCACTTTTATTCATTAAGATGTTTCTTGTTTTCTCACTGTAATATTTTCTAATGCAATAGTATTGTTTTAAGAATTATTGATATACCTTCATTTGAGTGTGTTTGTGCATGCATGTTTCCTTTCTTTTAGCATTCTGTATGGTAATTGGCTTGTCTATGATATACACATATCCATTTTTTATATTTTATATATGGCAAGTGTGTTTGTGTCCAATGCTGGTATGGTGTCAATAAGTATTTTAAGTTTAAGTATTATGAAGTGTTTCGTGTGTGAGAGATATACTCGTATGTGACTGTAGGAATGATGATATTTGCCTGCAGTGTGTGTGTGTGGGTGGTTGGGTGTGTGTGCGCGTGCGTGTATTCATGACAGAATAGGGTTTTCAATCTGCCAACACTCTTGTAAAATGGAGTCCGAAAAAAACAAACAATTTTTTACCCCATTTTTATGACTTGGAAATTGTAAGAAATTGCTGCAGTATACCATATTTTCACTTTTAATGAAAGTCCTCATTTTGACCAATTTTCGAACTCCGAGGCGTTTCTTGACCATGCTGTAATCAATCTGGTTGTGATACCGCTGGGACTGTGCCAGGTCCATCGCCTGGTTTCTTTTGTTGGGATCAAGCGTGTTTGCTTTTAACCTAGTACTTTGCAAGAGTCTTTCTACAGACACATGAATTATCTCAAAATTTCTGATGCGCATATTACGTCATTTCCGCGACGTCATTTGCGATGTTTTCGCACTTCGATTTCGTTACATCCCTCGAAATTTGGTGTCTGGGATAAGAAAATACATTTGGTGTAAGCGAAGCTACGTTGTAACCGTGTTCGTTTGTATCTAGAAAGTTCTAAGTAATAAATAAGGACAGCTCTGGCCGGCAGGGATTTTTTTTTTCATTCGGTGAAAGCGTTGTTCGCCGAAAGCATGTTCGTTGTACGCGTGTTGGCTGTATTTATCTTTAATTCTGGTTTCTATTTTTATTTAGCCCATTAGCACAGCACGTGAGCTTTGTGCGACCAGGGCATGCAAGGCAGGTATTTGATGAAGTGAGAAACAAGATGACCGAGGATTATCAAGAGAAATCTGATGATTGCATCAGTTACTTCCAGGAAACTTTCGTAGATACTTACAATGTTGAACAACGCCTAGATGGCTATGGCAGACGGCTAGCCTGGAAAGAGCAAATGTACTCTCCCCACCTGTGGTCTGTTCATGACAGAACGTTGCATAAAAAGCCAAGAACAACCAACTTGGCTTAGACAACTTTCAGATCGTAATTAACCGCAACATACCAACATCTGGAAATTCCTCACTGTCTTTGAAAGGGGAGCAAGACCACACGGAGATGATGGTGTATGCAGCAAGGTTTAGCGAAGGGCAGAGAAGGAGGAGACATGGTAAGCATGCTGGCACAATCCACAAGACTGGTACTGAATAACAGGCTCGAGCCAGAAATGCGGACTTCCTGGAGTCCTTGATCGGCATCACATACAATTTTGACTTCTAAAGGACTCCGATCATGTTTCTCAAACAATATTTTTTTCTCTTTTGTTTGTTTGTTTCTATGTATCAGAATTAACATGCAAACTAATTGATTTTTTTTTATTTTCAAATTAGACGATTTTTTTTTTCAATTCAATACAGCTTTCATTACAAACATAGGCCTACAGCATATTTATTTTATAAATATGCTTTTTGTGTGCATGTATGTTCTCCCCTTTCTCTTTTTTTTTTTTTTTTTTTTTTTGTCTTTCTCCCTTCTGTCTTTCGACGATCTTTCTCATTCTCCATTTTGTATCTCTCCTTTTTGTCCATTCGCCATTTTGTCTTTCTCCTATTTTGTCTTTATCCTTTTTGTCCATTGGCCCTTTTGTCTTTCTACCGTTTTGTCCGTATTCCGTGGTGGCGCTAATAGCCGGAAATCCAGTGTGCCCTAAACACGCTTCTCGGGTTGCAAGACATCGAGTTTTTATATTTCCTTCTTAAGAGGGATAAATAAAAATAACAGTTCGGATTCGGCCGTGTTCTAAATGCAACAAGCATGTGCTAAATAGTAAGTTTAAGTGAAGATAAAGAAGGTGAAAAATACTTTACAATTAAAGGAAGAATTAGAAGACAACCCGCAGACGATTTCAATTAAAAGCAAATTAAGGGAGGAATGCATGGAGACGAGAAGGATTTATGGAGTTGGTTGGGATGGGAAATGGGGGGAAGGGATGGGTGGGTGTATGAAGCAAAACAAACTCATTCACAAGCGCGCGCGCACACACACACACACACACACACACACACACACACATTCTTGTATAGGTCACAAATGGGGTAATTTTAGAATGTAGGAATCGGAAAGTGATTTTTATAGAGAAAAGGGTTAGGGCAAGGGTTAGGGATAGATCTGCAACTAACCCTTACCCGAACCCTTCTCTAAAAAGTTGACCTAGTTCGTCTCCTATAGGCGACGAAATAGGTCGAATTTTGTTCAAAACTTTTACGAAAATTGACTATTTTCTCCGTCCCTGATAGTGCACTCCTGTGTACTTAAAACACTCTTATGCACTACAACTGCACTCCCATGCACTAAAAGACTGACCATCTATATATATATAGATGATAATAATAATATATTATTATCAGTACAACTTATGTTAATCTGATGAATAAAAATTTATGCAACAACAACAGCACTAAAAGAGCACTCCGGCGCACTTAGAAACAAATGGGGAACGACAGACAAATGGGTCAAAAGGAAATTACCCCATTTATCACTAAGAAAGACAAATTTCGGTCCCCATTCGTGCTCTTGTACACCAACACACCCACACACACTCACACACACACACACACACACACAAACACACACACACACACACAGTCACACAGTCACACACTCACACAAAATAAACAATATAGTATTTAAAGATCCTTGGGGAACATAGACTTGTGGGCACACAGACCTGGGACCGGGGACACAGACCTGAGGAAACACAGACCTGAGAAGCCTTGAAGATACATGGACAAAATTTGGGGACTATAGACCTGAAAGAACATAGATCTGGAAAAACAACTGGGCTGCCCCGTAATTTTACGCCACTATCTCTATAATTTATTATTCAGCCCCCATATATATATATATATGTGTATGCGTGCGTGCGTGAGTGTGTGTTCGTCTGTCTGTCTGTCTCTCTATATGTCCGCGCATTTTCTCAGAATATGATGACCTGCTCACAGTGGTGAAGAAACGGAAACTCCGATGGTATGGCCACGTCACCAGATCATCAGGCCTTGCAAAGACCATCCTGCAAGGCACAGTGCAAGGAGGTAGAAGAAGAGGGAGACCGAAAAGAGGTGGGAGTACAACATTCGAGAATGGACTGGCTTGGCACTGAATGAAGCCATGAGGGTTGCTGAGGACAGAGAAAGATGGAGTATTCTGGTTAAACGATCATCTGTGGGGCCCCAACGACCTCAGAGTTACGGGATAGGATAGGATGGTGGAAGAATTTATATAATTTTTGGTTTAAATAAAAATAATTTTTAAAAAATTTAAAAAGCACACACACAAGCAATAACAACAACTCTTTAAGATGATAAAACAAAACACCTTTTGTGAGAACAGCGCGAAGTTACAACCCAAATGTAGAACAGAGAGCTGAGGTGTGGCTAACAATTAAGATCAGCGTTGTTGCTAACCGCTTGTCATACAAGGCTTGAATTCTGACAAGTGTAAAATAATAGCTTTTGGGGGCGGGGGAAGGTTTGGGCGGGAGGTGGGGGGAGGGGGGATCGGCCGGAGAAACGAGGAGAGGGGGGTAGAGGGTTACTGATTCGCTACATTTCAACCTATTTTTATTTCTGGTTAGAGTCATGGAACCTTCACATTCACATTCTCCAATATTCGGTCATACATGCCAAAAGATCATGCAGCATACAAAAATAAAGGAAATAACAATTTTAAAAAAAAAAGATATATGACGATCAATTTTGGTGTTACAAGTGCACAATATATAACAAACAATCCAATGTCAATATCAAATAATCGGGTGTTACAATTACACACATTTCAGACGCATCAATTGTAGATCAAATAATCAAGTAGCACATCGGGAAACATCTGACAAAATCAGTGGTTATTTCATATTAAGGTAATGTTGCCTTAATATACGTTTAAATGAAGCTAGAGTGGTACACTATCTAAAGTTCAAATGAAAACAGTTCCAGATTAGCCTATCTTCCTATCCTATCCCGTAACTGGAAGGTCGTTGGGGTACCACAGATGATCGTTTAACCAGCGCACTCCATCTTTCTCTGTCCTCAGCAACCCTCATGGCTTCGCTCAGTGTCAAGTCAGTCCATTCTCGAATGTTGTCCTCCCACCTCTTTCTCGGTCTCCCTCTTCTTCTGCCTCCTTGCACTGTGCCTTGCAGGATGATCTTTGCAAGGCCTGATGACGTGGTCATACCATCGGAGTTTCCGTTTCTTCACCACTGTGAGCTTGACATCCTGGTGTCCAATCGCTTGTGTGATGGTCTGTCGGACTTCATTCTTGGTGTTGGGGAGGTAGGGGAGGGTGGCGATCGTTGATTAGTACTATATATAGGTTGCAAGCATTAAATACATGATCATTAGCAGCAGCAGCATTTGAGCAATATCGTCATCGTCATCATCATCAACAACAACAACATCAGCATCATTATCAACATCATCATAATCATCATCAGCAGCATCATTATTTTCATCATCATCATCATCATCATTATCATCATCAACATCATCATCATCAAAAACATCATTATCATCTTGATCAGTACTATATTATATAGGTTGTTAGCATTAAATACATTATCATTAATTAGCAGCAGCAATTGAGCAATGCATCATCATCATCATCATCATCATCAAATGATTGCATCGGTACCATCACTAAAATATACATGGACTGGCCCTCTCACCTGTTTTGCTCTCATAATTATCTGAAAATGCTCTCGTGCATCATCATCATCATCATTATCATCACCACATCATTATCATCATCATCATTATCATCATCATCATCATTATCATAATCATCAACATCATTATCCTCATTATCATCATCATCATCATTATAATTATTTGTGACTGTCTCTTTGAACTTTCAGTGGGCACTAAGAAATCGCACGTGCAGGCTTCGGAAGAGGATGGGATGGTGTTGGGAGTGTGCGGAGATGGGGTAGGGATGGAGGAGCTGAATATTGAGTTTTGTTCTTATAGTTCGATGGGGAGCAAGAGACAATGGTTTTATGGTGGATTGGTGTCTTTAGATGCTTCGTTTCATTATTTGGTTTTAAAATAAATAAATTGCTGTTTCATTCTGTAATGACAGCGTTGTTTGTATGTTATTTATTGTCTATGAGTTTTGAACACTGCAAAAAAATGTCTTTGCTGTTTGTTGGAGCAATAAAGATTTTGATTCTGATTCTGATTCATCGGCCGGTTTCTGTGCTGCAATTATGTCTCTATAAACTCGCCATGCATGTACCGAGTTCAAGAACAAATGATCGACTAAAAGAGACCGCCTCTATCACTCATACTGTTTTGTGTTGCCGGACTACTAAGGAACGGAAAGATAGCAATCGATTGTCTTTCAAGCACGAGAGCATTTTCCCATTATTATGAGAGCAAAACAGGTGAGAAGGCCAGTCCATCTGTATATTTCAGTGATGGTTAGTTAGTTAGTTAGTTAGTTAGTTAGTTAGTAAGTTATGCATTGTTTACAGGGTCCAGCGGACGGCAAAGAGCCGAATCAGGACCACAAAATCAAAACCACAACTTCGCTGAAAGAGGATTCACCCCTGATCCGCACAAAGGATCCGCCGAAACAACCCCTGTGGCAACACCGAAGGCACTCCACCAGCGGCCACTCCAAAACAAAGACATCCCACGCAGGGGACGCCGAGGCCCTACTCTTACCCATCGAACCCCCGTCCACAAAAATAAAATAGAACACAAACATCACTACAAAATATCAACAAAAGTTTAAACACATGCATACAAAATGCCCACACGCCAAACAACATCATAGGAAGCCCCAGTGACCACCTGGCAGAAAGCGCCCAATATTTCAAAGCTGATCCAACAGACCCCACACACAAAATAAGGAGTTTTGTCCCGGAAGAGTTTTCAACAAAAAAAAAGGTAGGCGACTGGTCCAGCGAAGAAGAAGATAGTATAGCAGACCGATAGAACAGTAGGAACGAGAAAGAACAAATGAGAAAGACAGCGACAGCAGGAATTCAAAGCACTAAATTTCAAGAAAGTGGGGATATTATTTATACTGAAACCCCCGACACCCCCACGGAAGGTTCAGTGATGGTACCGATGCATTCATTTGATGATGATGATGATGATGATGATGATGATGATGATGATGATGATGATGATGATGATGATGATGATGATGATGGGGGGGGGGGACCTTGTGCGTGCTGGGTGCACTAGTGTTGCCGGCACTTACTCGTCTAGGACATGAGCGTCAGGATCTTTAAAGTGTATGCAATTGAAAGCGTGCGTGCACAGACTATAGGCCTACCTCAGTGTATACTCTCATCCGATGGGTGTGAAGTGCGAAGCGAGCGAGCGCGTCCCTCGGGTAAAACGTACGGCTTGAGTCAGATCATGTATCGGCCTTGAGCAGCTCTTGAATTGAAAAAGCGCTATATAGGAACGATTAATGAAATAAATAAAATCTGAATCTGTTGAATGGGAGGCAACTGATCCACGGAAATCAATGATAACTTAAGCGGTAACTTCCCTTGGTATCGAATCTTGTTCGCGATTTCTCGACATTTTCACAGAAGTGTAAATTTTTATCATTATTGGTAGTATATTTCTTTAACCAAAAGAATTGTGTATTCTGCGCATTTGAAACTATTTTTTTCCTAAGCTTTTCGTTAAAAAAAATGCGTTCTCAAAGTTATGTGAATGACGTCAGGGCCGATTTCAAATTCAAAATGGCGTCTAGCGATCCAGGAGATGATTCTCTCTATCCAATTGCAGTTTTGATCGATGAACTGCGAAATGAGGACGTGCAGGTATTTTTTAAGTTCTTTTTTAATATTCAGAGATGCCTTAGATTTTAATTTCAAGCAGATAAGAACATTGCTTGTGGTCTAATTTTGCATCGGAATGCCGGTTTCCTGTTTGAACCTGTGTTGTAGTGTTTTGGCAACCATTTTCGTTCTGAAGACTAACCGGGAAGAATTTTGCTTAGGTTTAGTTTGAAGATCATGGAATGCGAAGCTGTGGTTTTATATTTTTATTGCGTTTATATTATTTTCAAAAGTATTTTGTTAGAATTCAGTTGACACTTTCCTCAAATAATTTTTTTTTCTTGTTGACAACTAGTGTCTGCAGTAAACTACTAAATGACTTTCACTCTAAAAAGCAGACAACAGAGCAGACACGATCAGATGTGCTAGCCAAATTCGTTCTTATAGCAGTTATCATTAACGAATTCAGTCATTTGGGCAGATCTAATTTGTTAAGGTGCAGAGATCTGTGTTTTGTTGCAAGCATAATGACCTGTGAATTATTTAACTTCTCATCGAATCGATTCATTGATGTATTTTTATATTGGTAATTTTGCATTGCAAAGATAAAATTAAAGCCCACCCCCCACCCCCCCACCCCTCGCCCAAAAAAAAAGAGCAATGGCAATGAGCTACTACGTGAATATCAATTGTAAGAGTCTTACTATAGTGATTTTAAGGGGTTTTATCCACTATCTGAGTATCTCTGTCCATCCTCATAAATGCTGGTTGAAGCTTTGTCCTTACATGCCATTCCCTAAAAATGTGTTAAATTGCTGTTTCGTCGTGTTCAACTTTTGTTTCTGTGTGTGTCTGTTTTTGACAGTTGCGTCTCAACAGCATCAAAAAGCTGTCAACCATTGCTTTGGCCTTGGGGGTGGAACGCACAAGAACAGAACTCATCCATTTCTTGACAGGTTTGTACACTATTATTTCTATAAATTTATTTATTTATTTTTCTCCAAATGTAGGGTTGTCTTAGCTTAATTGCTACTTTTCTTCATAATACTGTGGATACCCCGTATTCTAGGAAAATCAAAATGATACTTTTGGCATGCGCAGCCAAGGTGCATGCTTGGTGTGTTCTTGTCACCGGCACTCGCCCGTCTAGTACATGAGCGTCAAGATCTTTAAAGTCCGTTATGATGGAATATATGTGACACAGACTAGACCTCAGTTTATACTCTCATCCAAAGGAGTAGGAAACGGGAGTAAAGTGTCTTTCCCAAGAACACAACACAATGCCCATGCCTGGGCTTGAACCCGGGACCTTCAGATCCGCAAGCCAAAGCTCTACCATTAGGCCACCGTGCCATCCTAGGCCACCTTGCCACCCTAACTTTGTATCTTTGTCTGCATCTTTTTAATAAAAACTCTTTTCCCTCCTAAATGGCATAAATGAGATCTAAAGGAATTGTCAAAGCATAGCTCAAGTGAAGATGCCATGTAATGTTCAAAAACCTTGAGCTCCAATGAAAAAATGTTTTTTGCATGTTCTCAAGTCAAATGGAAACAAGGAATTGCGCATGCGCTTGTCCGAATCGTTGGCGGTAAAATGGATGCGACACATTGTTCAGAGTGATGAGGCAGTTGATTATAAAGGCATGAAAAACGAATTAAGGTGGAAAGGAATGCAAAAGAAGTGGGTGATGAACGACTAGAATACAGACCTGCCTACCCTTCCGTAATCTTCCGGAATTTTACGGAATTTTACCCTCTAGTACGGGAGTACGAAATTTTATGCAAAATTACGGAGAAAACAATTGAAAAACTACGCAATTTTTAGAGCCGTGTAAACTTGTTAAATTGTTGTCTGCTAGGCCTAGAAGTCGACAGAGTAACCACCCTTGCACGAGAGCAAATGTTTCGAGAGTTGTGATTGGACGTCGCGAACCAATGAACATGCTTGAACGTTACGATCTTAGATTGTCGCGCCGATCTTGAGTGCAAAAATGGCGAGTGGAGAAAGTTCTAATCGGGCTAAAGTTGCACGTTTACATGAGACAGACTACGAATCAGAAGAGTCTGAGTGTGTAGAGATTGCTCAAGTGCAGAAGAAGAAGAAAAAGCTGCAGTTGCAAGTATTTCGTTCGGATTACACACGGACTTGTCTTGTGGCTTCAAAAAACATGGCCCAGAATTCTACGTGTACTGTTCTGTGTGCGATTCTGACTTCTCAGTTGGGCATGGAGGAGCAAACGTCTGTAAGCGGCTGGTCCTCAAATCTCGCCATGAAGACGCCAGATATGTCAGACCAGAAGAGCTGGACCATCTCAAATGTGCCTACTCCAGGCAGCTGGCACAATATAAGGACCAGTTTTTAAAAAAAAACACTGCAAACTTTGTACAGGGTACAGTCTTTTCAGTAGGTACTCCAAGCCCTTCATTGGCTCTTGTCCGCTCGGCACTTTTGACTCAGTTTTCACTTCACTTTCAACACTTATTATTAATGTAAAACTGCATCAAAACGAACAGTGGCTGTATTCAAATAAAAATTGAAAGCTTTATCTTTACATCTGTGTTGTTTTTAATGCATGTTTATGCGAAAGATTCCGAGAAAACAGCTTTTGAATACGCCCCTATCCGAACGCTGAATGCCGCTGCGAAAAAAATGTCACCGTCGTTTGCTGAGAGGTGACTCGTTTCAAACGTCAAGCGCTTTGCGATACTTCATTGGATGGCCTAAAAATAAGAACCAATGAGAAGTTCGGATACTTAGCTTCATTTACATATCAGTATGGTGGGCTCTCGTGTGTAAACGTTTTGTTACGAGCCGAACAAAGTGGATAAAGCGGTTTTGATGTAAGTTTGATTTTAACTAGAAGTTTAAAACTTAGCAAGAAATAAAGAGCAGACTTTCCTTTATAAAACTAGGGTATTTATTAATTTGTGCATTACTGTATCGCGGAGCGCTTTGCCGTAGAAAAGTCTACCCAAACGGTGTTCGAGTTTTCTTCCGGCCATGGGCCAACTCGTAGGCCTATTCAGCGACAAGAGTGCTGAGCGTAGTAGCACACCAATAGGCCTATACTTTGCTGGCACGCACTGCGAATTTGATGATTTCCCAACTTTGAAGCACCAAAACGGCTGAACATTACATGGGATAGGCCTGAAGAAAATTGGGCTTGGAGTATAACATATGAAGGGGTTACCTGTCAAAAATCAGCTTTCTGGTATCAATATTGGCTTCACTTTGAGACTCCAAAGTTGTCAATTTCTTCAATTCCAAAACGTTGCCAAAAAAACACCAACATTCGGCATTTTCAAACATTAATAACTTTTTACCTATTTGTCCTATGGGGAAAAAAAATATACCACTGTGTTCAGAATGAAAAGCTCTTTAAATCTATGTCAGTTTTGTGATGAGGAAATCATTTTTTAAAAATGGCTTTTGACTACCTATTTTCAGTGTGGTCGATTTCAACTGTAATTAAATTAACCTCCCAATGTGCTATTGTTATTGGTAAACATATTCACAGTTACAAGTCCTTATTTTGACAGCTGATGGAACTAAAAAAAAATTTTTTTTAAGGGCAAAACTTTGAATTCATAATTTATGTGTAGTGCCTATAGTATTCCTGTGAATTACACATCTTTATCATGAAAATGACATTTGAGTCAATCACCTGTAATGTAAGTAAAACTGTGGAACAGTTATCCTTCATCACAACCGGGTCAGTGATGTGCAGGTTTATCTTTTGTTGCATGCCATGGTCTCTCATAATACTAAGTAATCATTTTTTAAAATGTGTTTGATATTGTTTCCTTCTTTTTGCTATCCTTTTAAAAACTGTTTTTTTTTTTTTTTTGGTGCATTTTAAGTAGTAAACGTGCCGTGAATTTATTCATACCTTGGTTATTCAGAAACACCGCGTTTACTCATGTCTGTAGAATTACTGAAGGAAAATGCAAAATTACTGAAATTCACAGGGAAAACTACTGATCAGTAATGTGTAAGGTAGGCAGGTCTGAGAATAACATTTGAGGAAGATCTCAAGAAATGGAACAGCCTTTTGTACAGTTTGTCAGTCAGAAATCAAATACAAGCAATGGAGAATTTGCTGTCTGATGCTAGAAAAAGGCTAAGCAGTCTCATGCAACTGTGAGGCAAATGTGCAGCACTCGACCTTCAGCCAAAATTGCTGATCTGTGAAGTCAGTGTGCATTCAGTCAGTGTTGCTGATGCACAATCTGTGAAGCCAGTGTACTGCACCCTGAAAGCAGACCTGTTTATCCTCCCGCATTGTTTGTGAATCTCCTGAATTTAAGCCCCATTTCCTGTTCTCCCGGACACTCCCCAAAATCTCCCGCTAATTATGAATTTAGTTGCGAAAAAAAAAAAGATTTTCGGTAAAGTGCCTGCAAATGTTCGGTGTATAAAGACACATTTTCGACAAGTTCTGGTTCTTTTGAACTTAGTCCTGCTGTTGCAGTAACTTTTCTTTAGCTGTGTAAAAACGTACATGCGTTCAAGTATGCCTCCTGAAAAAAAAAAAACCGACAACTTCACGAGACGGATGATGAATACAGAGACATTGCATGTGTGAGAACGAAAATAAGTACCACATAAAGTGAAAACCCGATTACGAAAAAAAAAAAAAAAAAAAAACCCACAGAAGCTGAAGAGTGCCTACTATTTAAGGCTCAAGAAGTGACAGTAAAAGAAACTGAAATTAAAGAACTCTAATAATAAGTAGAAGGAAGTGAAAAAAGCAGTTTTGCATTGTATACTTTTTAAATTGTGTTTTGAGTGCTGTGTTATATATCATCAATTAATACTATCCTATCCTATCCTGTCCCGTAACCCGAAGGTCGTAGGGGCACCACAGATGATCGTTTAACCAGCATACTCCATCTTTCTCTGTCCTCAGCAGCCCTGATGGCTTCGCTCAGTGTCAAACCAGTCCATTCTCGAATGTTGTCCTCCCACCTCTTTTTCGGTCTCCCTCTTCTTCTACCTCCTTGCACTGTGCCTTGCAGAATAGTCTTTGCAAGGCCTGATGATCTGGTGACGTGGCCATACCACCGAAGTTTCCGTTTCTTCACCACTGTTAGCAGGTCATCGTGTTGTCCAATGGCTTGTGTGATGGTCTGTCGGACTTCGTCGTTGGTGATGTGTTGGGTATAGGAAATGCCCAGAAGTCTTCTGTAGCACCTCATCTCCATGCTTTGTATTCTTCGTTGGAGATCTGCTGTGAGGGTCCATGCTTCGCAAGCATATAGGAAGATGGAGATGACAAGGGAGCGCAGCAGTCTTACTTTGGAATGTAGACTGATGGTCCTGTCTTTCCAAATGGGCTTCAACCTTGTCAGGGCAGCAGTTGTTTGTGCGATCCTGGAGAGGACTTCCTGTCGGGACCCATTGTCTGATACAATGGCTCCTAAATATTTGAAGCTATGCACTGTGTCGAGGGATTGGCCTTGGACTTTGATGTCCGTATTGATGCCATTGGTGTTGTTGGTCATCATTTTGGTCTTCTCTGCACTTATTTCCATTCCATAGGCTTTGGAGGTGGTGTCAAGCCTCTGTACCAGCTGTTCAAGTTCTTGTTCCTCTCCAGCCAATCCATCAATGTCATCTGCAAAACGAAGATTGGAGATTGCTCTACCCCCTATGCTGACTGTGCCTTCATGGTCTGCAAGAGCATCCGACATGATGCGCTCTAGGAAGATGTTGAAGAGTGTTGGAGAGAGTAGGCATCCTTGACGCACACCGATTGTTGTTCTGAACCAATTCCCGATGGCTCTGTTGTGGAGGACTGCACTGGTAGCCTTGTCATACAGGCTTTTGATGACTTCAGTAATTTTAGGGCTGATGTTGTACACTTTCATTGTTGCCCATAGAGCTGCATGCCAGACTCGGTCAAACGCCTTCTTGAAGTCTATGAACACATGATATAGATGTTGTTGGTGCTGTAGGTATTTCTCACAGATTATTCTGAGGTTGAAAATCTGCTCAGTGGTACTTCGCCCTGCCCTGAATCCTGCTTGTTCTTCAGCTATGATTTGTTCAGCTTGGGGTTTCAACCTGTTGAGTATTATTTTCAGGAGGACCTTGCTGGGATGGCTGATGAGGCTGATGGTCCGGTAATTTTCACACTCCTGAAGGTTACCTTTTTTGGGAAGAGTGATGACAAGCGACTGGGTCCATGGTATAGGCCACTCCCCACTCTGCCAGATCTTGTTACAGATAATGGTGAGGGCATCAATCATCGCTTCTCCTCCTGCTTGTAGCAGTTCCGCGGGTATGTTGTCCACTCCCGCTGACTTCCCTTTCTTTAGCGCTTGCACTGCTGCCTCAACTTCTTCCCGGAGAATTGGGAGGATTTCTTCTTCTTCTCTGTTCTCGGGACATGCTAGAACTGATGGGTCTCCATTTGGTGTATGGTTGTAAAGGTCAGAGCAGTACTCTGTCCATCTGTCCAAGACTTCTTGTTCAATTAATACTACTATCATTAATAATACTAATGATAGTAATATGGCTATTATGCTGTACATGCACCTTACATTAATGGAACTCAAAAGTGCAACAATTTGTACCAGCATACACGCCTCACATTTACCATTTTGTTTCACACAGCAGTTTGACATATCACCAACAATTGTGTGTGTTTCATAAATATAGATTACCAAAGAAATGGTTTGTTAAATTCAAGAGTCTCCTTCCTATCCTATCCTATCCCGTAACTGGAGGTCGTAGGGGCACAACAAATGATCGTTTAACCAGCGTACTCCATCTTTCGGTCCTCAGCAACCCTCATGGCTTCGCTCAGTGTCAAACCAGTCCATTCTCGAATGTTGTCCTCCGACCTCTTTTTCAGTCTCCCTCTACCTCTTTGTACTTTCTACCTCTTTGTACTGTGCCTTGCAGGATGGTCTTTGCAAGGCCTGATGATCTGGTAACGTGGCCATACCATTGGAGTTTCCGTTTCTTCACTACTGTGAGCAGGTCATCGTGTTGTCCAATGGCTTGTGTGATGGTCTGTCGGACTTCGTCGTTGGTGGTGTGCTGGGTTTAGGAAATGCCCAAAAGTCTTCTGTAGCACCTCATCTCCATGCTTTATAGTCTTCGTTGTAGATCTGCTCTGAGGGTCCATGTTTCACAAATGTATAGGAAGATGGAGATTTGAAGGGAGCGCAGCAGCCTTACCTTGTAGTGTAGACTGATGGTCCTGTCTTTCCAAATGGGCTTCAACCTTATCAGGGCAGCAGTTGTTTTTGCGATCCTGGAGAGTACTTCTTGTTGGAACACATTGTTTAATACAATGGCTCCTGAATATTTGAAGCTATGCATTGTGCTGAAGAATTTGCCTGGGACTTTGATGTCTTGTGTTGACACCATTGGTTTTGTTTGTCATCATTTTGGTCTTCTCTGCACTTATTTCCATTCCATAGGCTCTGGAGGCGATGTCAAGCTTCTGTACCAGCTGTTCAAGTTCTTGTTCCTCTCCAGCCAATGGGCTCTATGCACAAGTCGGTGACATGGTCACGTGGCGCGGGAATAACAAAGCGGTCATGGCTTCTTTTAGCTCGCTCGCGTGTACTCCAATGCTGCTTAAAATTTTTTAATTTACCAACATTTTGGGATATTGTGATGTTTTGAACATAGCACATTCGAGCAATAATGATTACAGATAAATTATTATCAGGGGACAAGCCTTTTTTTAAAGAGTGATTTGTCACTGACATTCAGTTTAGAGTTCATCAATATTTCATCTTGCAGTGGAAATCGATGAAAGGAAATGTTATTTTCTTTGCATAAAGATTTACGTCGGAGTTAGAGCATCCAAACGCAGCACAGTACTTCATCATTTTCAAACTCAAGCACGCTGTGTTATTCCCGCAGCATGTGACCGCCATTCATCAATGTCATCCGCACAACGGAGGTTGGAGATTGGAGATTGCTCTAGAGTCTACCCATATGCTGTGCCTTGGTGTTCTAAAAGGGCATCTGACATGATGCACTCTAGGCAGATGTTTGAGAGAGTAGGCATCCTTGAGGCATGCCGATTGTTGTTCTGAACCAGTTCTTAATGGCGTCCGACTCCTGCTTTACAAGCATGTATAATATAAATCTATCAGTCTTAATTAGCACTTTCAAACTGTTCTCTTCCTATAGGATATATTGTTGTCTACCTAAAGGATATACTGTTCTCTGCCTATAGGATATCCACTGACATCCTTTAGTGTTAGTAGTGAAGTTCTCCCTTACTCAACATATGACATCAAACATAATCCTGCAGTTTTGAAACACCAGCTTGTGTTGGATGAAAGGCTGTTGCTCCTTGTAAGAAGACTTTAGATGTCTGTTAAACTCACAAAGGTTATAATTTGACCTGTTCGCACCAAGGTGATGGAATTTATCGGGCAGTGACGAGATTAAGGGTTGGTAACTGTTGGAGTTACTTATGACACCAGCACTTTTATTCATTAATTGATTGGAGAGCACAGTTGGCTCAGTGGTGTAGTACACAGTGTACTCAAATGTCGGGCGATAAATAGCAGCCGGTACAGTCAGTGGTTAAGTAGGAATTTATCGGGCAATGAAGAGATTAACTTAAAGGTTGGCAACTGTTGGGGTTTCTTATGACACCAACACTTTTTTTCATTAATTGATTGGGGAGCACAGTTGGCTCAGTGGTTTATTATACAGTGTATTCAAATGTCAGGTAATAAATTGCAGCCTGCACAGGCAGTGGTTCAGAGCTTGTTTATAGCCTGGAGTATTTAATAATAATAATAAATACATAAATAATTTACCCTGAGAGTGAGACATTGCGCCTCGCCTCCTTTGGATGAGAGTATAAACCAAGGTCTAGTCTGTGCATGCACGCATTCCACTGCACAGACTTTAAAGATCCTGGCGCTCATGTCCTAGGTGGGTGAGTGTCGGCTACTCAAACACATACCGCACGACCTAGGACCCTTCTCCCCATCCTCGGTTGAGCAGGAGAGGGAAGGTAGGTGGGCCGAGGAGAGGCTTGAGTTTAATCCCGTATCTGTACTATCTGCAGGGGTGAGATTTAACCCAGGAGACTAACTAGCCCGCCGGGCTAGCTAGTAAGTAAAGTGAGGTAGCCCGCATGGTTTTTAGGCAGCCCGACAATCGTTCACATATAAAACACAAATTTTGACAATACACGTAATTTGTTGCGAGTGTCTTTTTCACAAAGCACACAGCGCGCTTGGCGCGAAAGGGAAGTAGGCAAAGGGAAATAACGCTCGCGAATGCTTCATATTCGTAGCAGACGAACAGTGACCTAAGAACGCTCTCTCTTCGGACCGAGCTTCTAAAAGTGTGCAAATAGTTTTTTTTTTTAGGTCGCCAGGCGGGCTGGCTCAATTATAAAGTGAGGTCGCCCGAGCCAGTTTTAAGTCGCCTCGGGCGACCGCTAAATCTCACTCCTGTATCTGCCAGTGCCTTGAGCAGGTCTTGATTTGGAAAGGCACTGTATAAGAATGATTCAGTAGATAAATTGCAATATATGTTTAAACACCAATGGTTTCATTAATTAAAGTTTTTATGTTGTTTTTTTTTAGCAGTGATTTACTGATTGTATAGATTGGCACTAACAACAGTGTACATCCCAGCGAAAAAATGTGACAGTATATTATTAATATTATTAATATTATTCCTTCTAGATACAATCTACGATGAGGACGAGGTTCTGCTGGCGCTGGCCGAGCAGCTAGGTACCTTCACGCAACTGGTGGGTGGACCGGAACACGTGCACTGCCTTCTGGTGAGTGTTGAACAGAACTTTAGCTATTATTTTGTATTTTTACAATCTCTGTCATAAGTGCTGAATGTATTTGCCAGGTCACCAAATGAGAGTACAAGTCCTCTTGGGTGACTTAACCGTTGTGGCGGACTCGCTTGGTCCTCTTTAACAATTCTAGTGTCAATGATTCTTTCAAGTTTTACCCAATCACACAATGTGTTCTGTTTACTCTTTGTGAAAAGTGTTGAGAAATGCTGAGAGGGGTGTGTGTCAGATGGAGTGGGGGGGTTACTTTGCCAAGAGTTTCTAGCTCGGTGGGCGAGTTGAGATGGCAGGCTTTCAGCACTCCTGGTTTGTTTTGTCAGTGTTTTCAGAATTCTTGATGGGGTTAAGTGTTTTTTGTGTTGTTGTGTGCATCATTTGTATATGTATGGTGGTTGTAGTTTCATATCTGCATTTCACCGTCTTTGATGTAGCGCTAATAGTATTTTATGTGACGCAAAGAAGAAAAAAATGATAAAAATATTTTTGCCAAGAAGAAAGCTCAATTGAGACAGGCTTCTTTTAGCGTAGCTTTCTGAAGTTGTCCAGCATGTTTTTCTTCATGCTGTTTTGTCGAACATCATCATCTAGACTGGTCAGCTTGTCGATGGATCAGCTTAAAAGTTTGTGCTCTGAATGGAAGTCTTTGATTACAGTGGAAATAATTGCTCCCAAATTGTTGCTTGTTCAGTGTGTTTGACCATGAATCAAAAATTGAGTGGTGGGATTGAGTATGAGGTCTTCAGGTGGTCAGCAGCGCTTGTTTTTCATGCTTTCTTGCTTACTGCAGGGTCTGAGGATTTCAGTGGCTGTAAGCGCATTCTGCAACAATAGCCTATGGACTCTGATAGATGTTCTCGTCGTTGTTGTTGGACTTTATCAATAGCGAAGACTGGGGAGGCAAAATGTTTGTGTGAAACATAGTGAATGTGGGTTTGTATTAGGTACTCCAACCTTTTTTGTGATTTTTTTAAACTCAGTTTGGACACTAAAGTATTTACATAGATCTTTTTATTCTGAACACAGTGGTATATTTTTTTCCCCCATAGGACAAATAGGTAAAAAGTTATTAATGTTTGAAAATGCCGAATGTTGGTGTTTTTTTGGCAACGTTTTGGAATTGAAGAAATTGACAACTTTAGAGTCTCAAAGTGAAGCCAATATTGATACCAGAAAGCTTATTTTTGACAGGTAACCCCTTCATATGTTATACTCCAAGCCCAATTTTCTTCAGGCCTATCCCATGTAATGTTCAGCCGTTTTGGTGCTTCAAAGTTGGGAAATCGTCAAATTCGCAGTGCGTGCCGGCAAATTATAGGCCTACTAGTGTGCTACTACGCTCAGCACTCGTGTCGCTGAATAGGCCTACGAGTTGGCCATGGCTGCAAGAAAACCCGAACACCGTTTGGGTACACTTTTCTACGGCAAAGCGCTCCGCGATTGAGTAATGCACAAATTAATAAATACCCTAGTTTTATAAAGGAAAGTCTGCTCTTTATTTCTTGCTAATTTTTAAACTTCTAGTTAAAATCAAACTTACATCAAAACCGCTTTATCCACTTAGTTCGGCTCGTAACAACACTTTTACACATGAGAGCCCACCATATTTGATATGTAAATGAAGCTAAGTATCCGAACTTCTCATTGGTTCTTATTTTTAGGCCATCCAATGAAATATCTCAAAGCACTTAGAGTTTGAAACGAGCCACCTCTCAGCAAACGACGCTGACAACTTTTTCGCACCGGCATTCAGCGCTCGGATAGGGGCGTATTCAAAAGCTGTTTTCTCGGAATCTTTCGCATAAACATGCATTAAAAACAACACAGATGTAAAGATAAAGCTTTCAATTTTTATCTGAATACAGCCACTGTTCGTTTTAATGCAGTTTTACATTAATAATAAGTGTTGAAAGTGAAGTCAAAACTGAGTCAAAACTGCCGAGCGGACAAGAGCCAATGAAGGGCTTGGAGTACCTACTATTGGAATGGAAATAAATCCCATATCAGGATCTTTTTGCGACAAAATGTGTTGGAGTTCAGGAGATCAGTCTTTCTTTCTTTTCGATGACAACGCTCACTTGTCACATTCACATTGCTTTGTCATTGACTTTAAACACACAGTTGTCTTGATCAAGTTCATGCTTTGCAGATTTATACAAATTCAATAAAATACGAGTAATTCTTTGCTTGACACTGCATCATGTGGAAAATTAGAAATTCATATTGAATTTGTTTTGCGCGCTGATTTGCAGTGGCTGAGTAAATTTTCTTATTGCTTTGTCAATGGTCCTTAACAGCACTTTCAGTTTTTCCGCTCACTATGCAGGTGTAGCGGTAATTTGCATCCAGTGACATGAAAATGTTTGTCCATTATCAACACACAACCTTTTATTAAATACATTGAAGTAGGACGGTGAAGTGAGGTGAGAATCGATTTTGTTTACCTTCGAGCCAGATTGTATACTAAATAATAAATGTGTATAGAAATAATTTTCTGATCAGCAGAGTTGTCAGTGGAATGATGCTACATGTTATTTCTGGTTAATCTATTAGTATTATCAAGATATGCATGCAGTCCATGATTAGTTCATTAGTCTACTTCATAGTAGAGAGCTTGTCAGCTGTGTGTGACACCCAATCAAAATAAAACTTGTCACCGGAACTATGCATTGTCTTACGTCGTTATGTTAGGAGAATCGCTTAGCTATTACCAGATCAATCTGAAAGCTTCGGTTAATAGTAAACAAGTAATTCCAGAAAATTCTCAACAATATCGACCGCCGAAAATTATCAACATTATACAAAGTTTCTTCTAGCAACAACGAAAAATCAAATCAAAGGTAAATACACTCAGTTATTGCATGCTTTGCAAAACAAAATGATCTGATCTATTGAGCGAGTCTCAATAGTAAAACACCCAAGGTCACTGTTTTTTTGGCATGATATAACTTTTGCTGCAGTTTATTTAATATTACATGTGTATTTGGGGATTGTAATGCCACTGTTTCATTTAGTTTTTTTTTTTTCAATTGGCAGTCATTTTCATGTTATATATTGCAAGTTCCATAAGGAGCATGTGAGTCTTATGGGCTTTGCCTTTCTATCCTATACTATCCTGTAACTCGAAAGTCGTTGGGGCACCACAAATGATCGTTTAACCGGCATACTCCATCTTTCTCTGTCCTTATCAGTAATCTTTGGCTTCACTCAGTGTCAAGCCAGTCCTTTCTCGAATGTTGTCTTCCCATTTCTCTCTTCTTCTGCCTCCTTGCGCTGTGCTTTGTAGGATGGTCTTTGCAAGGCCTCATGCTCTTGTGATGTGACCATACCATCAGAGTTTCAGTTTCTTCACCACTGTGGGCAAGTCATCACGTTGTCTGTGATAATCTGTCGGACCGTCAATTGTGATGTCCTGGGTATAAGAAATACCCAGAAGTCTTCTGTAGCACCTCATCTCCATACTTTGTATTCTTCGTTGCAGGTCTGCAGTGAGGGTCCATGTCTCACAAGAGTATAGGAAGATGGAGATGACTAGGGAGCGCAGCAATCTTACCTTGAAGTGTAGACTGATCATCCTGTCTTTCCAAATGAGCTTTAATCTTGTCAGGGCAGCAGTTTTGTATGTTGTTTTTGGAGAGGACTTCCTGTTGGAACCCACTGTTTGATACAATTGCTCCTAAATATTTGAAGTTGTGCACCATGCTGAAGGATTGGACTTTGATGTCATGTTGATGCCATTGGTGTTGTTGATGTTGGTCATCATTTTGGTCTTCTCTGCACTTATTTCCATTCCATACGCTCTGGAGGTGGTGTCAAGCCTCTGTACCAGCTGTTCAAGTTTTTATTCCTCTCCAGCTGCTTTAAATTCCCACTGTCGCTGTCTTTCTCCTTTGTTCTTTCTCATTCATACTCTGTTCTATCAATCTGCTTTACTATCTTCTTCTTCACTAGACCAGTCACCTACCTTTTTTCTTGAAAACTCTTCCCGGATGCTTTCTGCCAAATGGTCACTGGGGCTTCCTATGATGTTATTATTTGGCAATGTAGGCATTTTATATGTATGTGTTTTGTTGATACTTTATAATGATCTATGATGTTTGTATTCTATTTTGTTTTTTTGTAAACGGGGTTTCGATAAATTAAAGTATAGCACCAGTGTCCCCTGCATGGGATGTCTTTATTGTAAAGTTACCACTGGGGTTGTTTCGGCAGATCTTTTAAGCGGATCGGCGGTGATTCCTCTTTCATCGAAGTTGTGGTCTTGATTTTGTTGTCCTGATTCGGCTCTTTGCAGTCTTGTGGACCCTGTAAGTAATTAATAACTAACTCGCTCACTCCAGCCAATCCATCAATGTCATCCACAAAATGGTGGTTGGAAATTGCTGTACCCCTTTGCTGACTGTACCTTCATGATCTGCAAAAGCATCTAACATGATGCGCACTAGAAAGGTGTTAGAGTATGCATCCTTGACGCACGCTGATGGTTGTTCTGAACCAGTTCCCGATGGTTGTGGAGGACTGCACTGGTCAATGTTTTGCAGCAGAGGGCAAATAAACTTTCTTTCAAATAAGCACACATCACACATGCTTCAGGTTACAACGTATGCATGTATTCGGCACAAATGGTTTTTCGTCTATACCTGGAAAAGGCTTATGATGGATGTATGGCCTTTTAGCAGCTTCGTCAAACTTTTCATTTGATTTTGATGATACACGCTTTCACAGTCGTTGCGACTGCCATGTGCGGCGATAAAGTCGATTTTGTACAAAGTGCATCTTGCAAACGCTGTCTTTTTTGGAGAAATCTTACTTTGTCTAGTCTTGGTTCTTGAAACCAGGAAAGCACTACTTATGATGCTTACACAGAGCTGCCAAGTGCTACGCTTTGGGCGTAGTTTGCAACGCTAGAGTCGACTTGGCTACGCTGTTACGCCCGGTCTCGATTTGCTACGCCCGGTCAAATTTTGTCTAGCGTACCACTTTTTGACAAGAAAGTGGCTGTGTAAAACTCGTACAGCAACAGCAAGTCGCCGTGTGACTGTTTTGTATCTGCCGCACGCACGCACACTGCGTTAACCAATCGGAAAGCGCAGTACAAAATTACCGGAAACGCTTAACCGCCATCTTAGTTCTTCATGGTTTTAGACCGTGTCAGAGTGTGTAGATTTTTACCATTTTCATTTCAACATGTCGAAGCGACCTGCTGGAGCGAGTACAACGAATGAACCGCCCAAGTCCAAAATGCGTCATGCTTGTCAGAAATACCAAACGAAATACAGTGAAACACATCCGTGCATCACTTCTTCAAAAGTCAGTGCCCAGCACGTGTTTTGTAGCATTTGCTACATGGACATTAAAATAAGCCATGGTGGAATGCATGCTGTAGAAAAGCACGTCACATCCAAAACACACGAAGACAAGGCTGTTATGATACTCAATTGGACAGTGCTATCTTGCGGAAGTGCAAGAAGGCAGCCATGTCTGACTGAATGACTTGTGTGCATCCAAACACTATTTTGCCAGTTGGGTGGTTGGTGTGTCACTGTGTGTGTGTTATTGTATTAAAGTGCAAAAGTAAATAAGCGGATGACCTTGTTCAGGGTTAACATTTTGTTGAAATGCTACTCCCAAACGCCATTTTGCTACTCCCAAGTTGCCTTTTTGTTACTCCCGACCAACAATAGCAGTTGGCAGCTCTGCTTACATCACACACTACATAACCTAATTATTGTAATTATTCATTCTGCTGCAAGGCAGCCACTATACTTTTGTCTTGACCCTTGGTTCAATCAGAAGCAGTTTGGGTGGATCTTTCTTGGAGTGTTAGGCTGTTTACCAAGTGCTGTTTTCACATTAAATAAAGCGACTCTTTTTTTCTCACTCGCCACCTCTCCCTTCCTCTCCCAACAATCTACATTCTCATTAATTTATTTAAAGTTTATAGTTTGAAACCACCTCTTCCCCTCTCTGTCACCTTCCCTCTCCCTCTTGCTTTTCTCTCCCCCCTCCCTCCCTCTTCCTACCTCTTTCTGTCACTAACGGTGCAGTTTACAAAGCTAATTTTGTATGCGAAGATAAAAGGCCATGAACTTCATGAAAAGGGCCTGTCCACTAAGTTGACTTTATATTACATATTATTTTCTTTGTTACATCAGTTGTTTGATATCCATATTGATGTGATATTGTGGAAGGGTCCATTCTCCACCACTGTGGGTGTGAATTAGGGAAGAGTGTGTCTATACTAAATGAAACAAATTAAAATTGTACACTGCGAGACATACAAAATAGAAATGAAGCAAAATTAAAATTACACACTGGCAAAAATGCGTTGTTAACCATGGAAAATCGCTTCCAAATACTGGAGAGTCGGTGCCAGATGATGCTTAAACTTGACCTTCCTATGAAAACTGATGCGCGTGGCTGTGGACTCACGTGTGTGTTGTAATCCTATTTTGATCCAGGCCCCGTCTGTTTGTGTTGCCCATTCCCATCGTAATAGGCTTACAATACCTCCCCACAGCCCAGAATACCTCCCAAGGCTGATTTATGTTGCAATCTTGTCATGTTAAGCTGAAAGTACTTCAAAGTTAATATACTAATATGCTATACATGTATAATATATATAACAATTGACAGTCTAGTGTGTTTCTATGATAGAATGTATGTTTTATAGATAGTAGATTTTGCCTCAGTGTCTACATAGAGTGCCTGTTATCACATTGAACAAATGTACGAATATGCACATTGGGTCATTTTTGAGGACTGTGATTCATCAATATTACTATTATCACTTCTTTCCTCGATGTTTCAATCTGTCATATTAGCCTGAGAGTACTTCACTTTAGTATACCGTTATTTATAAGAATTGAAAGCATCAGGAAGGGGTAGGGATGTTTGTGTGAAAAAAAGGCATGTTTGTCGGTCATACATATGGATGTTTGTGTGAAAGAAGGCATGTTTGTCGGTCATACATTTGTCCCTTTTCCTCATTGTATGGATATTATGTTTTGTAAAGTGCATATAAAAAAATGTACATGAGTATGCACAGTGGGTCTTTTTGAGGACAGCGCTATGGAAATGCAGTGATCAGGTTGGTTTGGGTAGTCAATAGGTAAATGACTGATTGATAAAAAAATCAATAGGTCATTTTCAAAATCAATAGGTCAAAAAACTGAATGATCAGAAAATCAATAAGTCCTTTTTAAAATCAATACATTGAAAAAAAAATTATGCTGTTATATCAACGCCATGGGAAAAAAAAAACATTTCATTCACTGAACACGAACAAAGACAGTGAACGGTTTTTATTTGTTGAACTGATATCATGTCTCTCTCTCTCTCTCTCTCTCTCTCTCTCTCTCTCTCTCTCTCTCTCTCTCTCTCTCTCTCTCTCTCTCTCTCTCTCTCTCTCTCTCTCTCTCTCTCTCTCTCTCTCTCTCTCTCTCTCTCTCTCTCTCTCTCTCTCTCTCTCTCTCTCTCTCTCTCTCTCTCTCTCTCTCTCTCTCTCTCTCTCTCTCTCTCTCTCTCTCTCTCTCTCTCTCTCTCTCTCTCTCTCTCTCTCTCTCTCTCTCTCTCTCTCTCTCTCTCTCTCTCTCTCTCTCTCTCTCTCTCTCTCTCTCTGTCTCTCTGTCTCTGTCTCTCTCTCTCTCTCTCTCTCTCTCTCTCTCTCTGTCTCTCTGTCTCTCTCTCTCTCTCTCTCTCTCTCTCTCTCTCTCTCTCTCTCTCTCTATCAGTTACCACTGAAGTGAACTGTCAACTGTTACTCAGCACTACATGCAGCTGGGGGTGGCTTATGGGCTTGTTTTAGTGTCAGGAGGCATCTTGGCTTTGCGTTTGCAGCCCTCCATGCCTCGAGAGCACTCATCAAGTCCACCTCCCCCAGCTTCACTGCCTACTAAAATTTGGGATCGGAACTAAACTGAAAGTAGTCTCGGCCAATCAGACATTAGTGTACACTTTGCGTTGTGTCAAAAGCAAGCAGAGACTGTATGGTTACTTTTTTTTTTCACTTCGGCAAGTTATTGTTTTAAAAGACAATTCGTTAGGTAAACCCATTTCCGTTTTCTATTCATTGCTTTGAATCAAAACTTCGCTCAGAAAAAAATAATCTGAATACATTGAGGTCAGCGAGGATGATGTATCCTTTTGAAAATGGTCATAGGCTTGACTGACTGCCTGGAAAATCAATAGGTCGTATGACCGACTCACTGTCAAGTCAATAGGTCATTTCAAAATTCTATGGGTAAAATGCCGAAAACCGACGTCCATCCTGATCACTGGAAATGTGATTTATTATTACTATTATTAGAGTATCTCTGTTTCCTCCAGCTTAGGGTGGTGGGGAGGGGGAGGGGGGGGGGGGATATATTTACAGAATTTTGACCAAACCTATTTTTTTGGCTTGTCCCTAAGCTTTTTGGGGGTGTCGTTTTGGAGAGAACGTTTTAAAAGCCAAAAAAATGCTCCCAAATAGAGCTGTTGAAGCTTAACCATTGAACAAATGACAGAAGAGGGGAGGGGGGGGGGTTAAAAAAAAGCCTACTACCGACCCTTTTTTTCCCCCCTTTAGGCAGACTTTTATTTCTTTTCTTTTTTTTTTGACCTTAATATGACGAGAATAGCTTATCCTGTCAAGAATATTATGGATGCCTGATGAAACCACATGTTTGATGCATTAAGTAGGCTTGATAAATCACCATTCCAGCTACCTAATGCATTGTGTTTAAATGATTTTAGTTGGTGAAATTATTTTCTATTTTGATAAGGTATTGACTTCTGTATGATTTTTATTGAAGCAGGTGGGGAACAAAATATTGGAAGCCCCTTTTCATTATTATTTCTTTATTTTTTTTTTTTACTTTCATCATTATGGCCCTAAAATAACTTGCTTTATTAAGAGAATTACGCACTCTTCATTACAGAGCTTGTTTGATACGCAGTGTAGGCTTGATAACTATAATCACTCCGGTTTCATCATTCTGTTTTGTTAGGATATTTGCTCAGTGTTGCCACGTTGGACAATTGATTGACACTTATGTTTTGCAGTTTTAATTTTTCTTTCCACGTGTATTCTGTCCTTCACAACAGTTCATCACACAAAGTTATGTACATACACTACAAAAATATTGATGTGTTATTACAAAGTATTGTCAGTAGTGATGTCATTAATGGTGAACCAGATTTTATTTGAATAAGCCTGCAAGTCTGGGTGGGGTCTTTCCGTTACATGGCTGGCACCGTCGGAAATTGTGTTCATTATAATCTTTTGACTGCGTTGTTGATGGTGTGATACATCCAAAAACTGCCATCTGCAATGCTGTGTGTATACGTACAGTTAACACATCCTATTTCTGGTTGTGCCTAGCATTGCATTTGCAGAAAGGGCACAGATTAAATAAATTCTTCTTCAGGCAAAGAAATGTTCTCTGAGAGTGTATGCTTTCAAGTATGGTCTAAATATACTTTGTGTACTGTTGAGTTTGTGTTGAAAGCAAACAAATATTATATGGGATATTTTTTAGTTTTATCAAAAAGGAAGTAAACATTTACGATAACACTTCCTGTTACGAATACGATCACTTTATTATCTCAATCACAGAGAAATTCACACGTGGTGCCACATATAAATGTTTCAAGACGATAAAGGGCAGCATAACAACAGTAAACAGTAAAACAGGATAAAAGTATATCAAGAAAACGTTACTGAATTAACCATTTAAAACTGTAATCATAAGAAGTTGCATGGGGAAAACAAATACATATCACATGTTCTGCGTGCAGTGTCACAATCATAATAGAAGGTACATGTATTGCAAAATAACAATCACAGCTGGCAAGCAAGAATCGCATCAATATACAACAAAGTAAGACTTTTAAATAAATATGTTCATAGAAGAATATAAAAATCACCAAGCACATAGGCCTGCACTAAAAGGAAATATAAGATCACAGGGGCACATACCCACTAATCCTGTGCGGATTGGACATTAATTATAAAAATCATGTGCTCAATGGTACAGGCCCAAGATTGTTCAAATATTTCTGCGGGGCCTATAACAAGCTGATTCTGGGGACGGTAACACGACTCACAAACATTCCTCATTAACCCAACTTTCCTTTTGATTACAAACATAACATTTACTCCTGATAGATTGTTGAGATTTTGTCTTTGTTTCCATACATCATTTCGGTCCATAAATAGCCTACATTTCATGTTTTCCAGTGAACAGGTCAATGCAATAAATACATGAGTGAAAGATTTGGTATTTTTTATTTTTCTCGCCTACAAAGCTCACTCTATCTCGGGTAAAATTATACTACCAAGTGGCAGAGGCATTTAGTAGATGCGTATATAGCTTGATGTCAACTTATATGAAATGCCCGAGATAATCTCATTTAAGTGAGCATGCCCACAACACCAAGTCAATGTCCTGGGTCCAAAATCTGACGTAGCAACTGCTTGGGTACCTTTTATTTGGCATAACATGTCTCCACTGTGATCTGCAATGATTGTCATGGTCATGAACAGGAAGTTGAAAAGCAATGTTTGGTGGAGAAAATAAATTTAACATATTTGAGCAGATTTAATGGATTTTAAAGGTTTGAAATGCAGTCTGCAGTGGTAGGCTCTAGTACAAATTAGAGTGCAGGAAACATCTATACTATAGCACTTGCTGTTAAAAACAAACACTGGAATTTCAGTTTCTGCACATTTGGCAGGTTTTGCAGATTTCAAATGCAAATATGCAGTAGCACTGTAGGCGTTATCAGCATAGGCAAATAGGATCTGGCAGACTAAATCACCTATTTGAAATGGAATCTGCAAATCGCAGGCGCTGTCAACATAGTCCCATAGGCCCCAATAGATGATGTTGCAGATTTTAAATGAAATCTGGGATGGCCAGGCAGGCAGGCCATCCGGGCTATCGTTGCAGACAGGCCCAACGTGGGAGTGCCGCACGTGTGTGGTTCCATTTCGCTGATTGAGGCTGCAGGGGTCCGTATTGATTATCCGGCGTCACGAAGCTGTCTGCTGCTTTTCCCTGCAAGACCTACCATTGCTGGTCTAAGAAGCTTTGGCAAGGTCAGCAGACTGTCAGTCAGTCTTCAGTCTGCTGTGCCTGGGAGATGCTGTTACTTGCTCCTTGTCTCCTTAACTGCTAAGTTCAGAGAGCTAGAGTTCGTAATTTGACTGCGGTAGATACCACATTATTCTGTGCCTGTGTCCTTTCATCATGTTGTTGAGTGGTGAAATCTGTTAGCACATAAATCTGTTTACCTGTCTTAAGAAACTCGGCTTTGGAAACAGGCGTCCCTCTTGAGTCAGCTGCCATGGTTAGAATCATGCTGAGACATTTACTTTTCTTCACTGAGCCCTTGTCGTGAGTGATATATAGTTAGTAAGTTACAGTGTAAAAGTTGTGGTTGATATGTAGAAAGTTACAGTGTTAAATTGAACTGTTCTTTTAGCGTTACAGTATTTATACCATACTGCTGTGTTTTTGTAGACATTCCGGACAGTGTTGATTCTGCAGTGGTGGGAAAAAAGGAGCCATTTTACTTTTCTCCTTGTCATCCGGGGTGAATAGATAATGTTTTTGAGTGTTACAGATCCATCCTGTGCTTATTTCCTGTTAGTCTTCAGTAGTGCATAGTTGCAGAGTACTTTTATTCTCTTTTAGACTCGTATCATTCTGTGCTTGTGTTGAATATTTGCTGTGGTGTTATTTTCTTAATGTCCCACTGATTGCAAACTGGTTCACAAGAGTTATATACACAGAGGATCATCATCACGAGTCATCTTTAGAAAGTAATGGACTTCTTTTGGTGTTCTCTATAAGTATAAGTGAACTTTTGTTATTTTTATCTATTTAGCTTCATTTGATACCTCATCATAGATACAATTTCATAGATACAACATCATCAATACAGTATCGTCAGTAGATTTCAAGGAAAACAATATCAGGACATGGCAAGCGTGTCAACGCCAACAGGGGAGATTGAGCTGTTTTCTCAGTGCGTTATACCTCAGTACATTCTGCCTGGTTACATCATGAACATGGACGTGGCCACTCTGTCCTCCTTGTGCGCCCATGACAAAACATTTGATTGGAATGGGACTATTGACGCTGGGCTCAATTGGCTGCCCCCCGACCTGTACCCACCAAATGTCCCAACCACACCAAAAACAGTCTCATCTGGTCCAAAAACAGTCTCAGCCAGTCCGAAGACATTCTCATCCGGTCCAAAAACAGTCTCTACCAGTCCATCTGTTTCAAGCAGTGTGTCGACAGTTTCCACTAGTCCACATTCTAGTGCTGCTAACAGTCGATGGTGTTCAAATTCAAACAGTCGGCGCTCTAGTGCCTCTTCCACATCCTCGAGCTCAGACGCTAAATTTTGGATAGACTTTGACTTGAACAACCTGCTGTCCTCTCTGGTCATTGAAGAGCAGAAGCATCTTACCTCCTGTGCTGAACTGCTTGTGAGTTGGGGCTTTTTCCTTGGTGTTCGGAGTGCTGCAAAGTAGTGATGCCCTTTGGGGCAACTATGACTCATTATTGTTAACTGTATTGTTTTGTTTTGTGTAGTAGTTTGTGTTGTGTTTTAGGGTATGCTGTTTTGTTTCATGTGTTTGGCTTTGATATAAATGCGATAACTATTTTATTATGGACAATTGTAATGTTAATGATGAAGATTTTAGTTTTGTTGGGTGCAGCATGCTGTGAGAACAGTTATGGTCAGTGAGCATGAACAGAATTTTTATTTTTTGATTTTTATTTTATTTTTTTATGAAGTATATTTTATTTAACACAGCCTCCCCTTGAGAGCCTGGCCACAGTGGAAGAGACGGTGGTACGTGACAAGGCAGTGGACTCTCTGAGAAGCATCGCTGGACAACACAGTCAGTCTGACTTGGAGAACCACTTTGTCCCACTGGTCAAGCGCCTGGCAGGAGGTCAGTACTCATTCCCCACTTCATTCCCTCCCTCCCCTCATCTTTCCTATCCCACCTCTTCCTCTTTCCCCCTCCTCCACTTGTTGTCGTTTTGAGTTTGTGTAGCTGTGCTTACTGTGTGTGAGAGAAAGGGAGGTTCTACATTTCAAGCTGACATGAGCATTTATTGCATTGTTTTTTTGTTCAAAATTATCCTGTTTCGAATTTATTATTAGCTAAAATGTCGTCCACAGTTCAAGGTGGTAGTTTTGCAAGGGCGTGTTGCTAGAATGCTGATCATGAAGTCACAAGTCCAGTCAACAAATCTTTATTCTATATGCTGATGTAGAAACATGAAAAATGTTGTTGCCAATAGCATGGAAATAGACAGAAAGAAAGGGAAACAAAAATTGTCTCGCCTGCACAAGCAGTGTCAGAACAGAGGGTCGAACCCAAAGATTGTTTTCACACTGCAAACATTTGCTGCCCTCCTGAGTCTGACTTGTGCTGTCTCTGTTGTAGGAATTTTGCATAGTGTGTGTCGGTGTTTGTCATAACTCTGTGATGTTGGGATGGGGGAAGATATGTATATGAGTGTGCTTTAGGGTATTTGTGTGCACGTTTCGATGTGTGTGCATGTGTGTTACACCATAAATCTCTTGGTGTGTTTATGTTAATGTCTAATAAAGTATAATGCAGCGAGCCTTCTTGCAGGTGATTGGTTCACATCTAGGACGTCAGCATGCGGTCTTTTCGCTTGCTGCTACGCCCGTGTTTCCACCAACGTCAAAGCTGAACTTAGGCAGTGAGTACCCCCATCCTAAATTGAATAACGCCGAATGGTTTATAGTCCATGTAAGAATTTATTAGGGAGATCTGTCTGCACTGAACATGATATGATTATTATAAATATCAAAGCTCCCAAAATTAACATAAGTATTTAAACTCTAGAAATTAATGGTTCAATACATATTCATATCACACCCACGCAAAAAAAATCCACTCTCATAATTGTAATACAGGATGCAATATAGGTTGCTTTTCTCATAGATCGGACTCAAAGCGTGGCAATCTGTAACCAGTATGCAATCTCTCATGTTTACACTATACTCTTTACATGCACAGCACACACACACAATTATCTCGCAAAACCTTTTACATACACAATCAAACACACATTCATCACTCAAAGCATGTCATCTAAAGAGGTAGCGTGGTAGCTTTTAGAAGACAGAAATGGAAATTAGTGTTGTATTTTTGATGCTTTAGATTGATTGCATCCAGCTGATGGGAGGGACGTTGGTTAT
The DNA here is from genome assembly GCA_036898135.1 of Oncomelania hupensis. Lineage (NCBI taxonomy): Eukaryota > Metazoa > Mollusca > Gastropoda > Littorinimorpha > Pomatiopsidae > Oncomelania > Oncomelania hupensis. Next base: position 19,484,291 of record CM072520.1, read on the forward strand.
GTAATGTTAATGTTTTAGATTGACTGTGTGCAATACTAGTATATAGACATGCTGTTAGTGGGCACACAAACCCTGCTAAACGGGAATTGAAAACTGCAATTTTTTTAATCTTTGTTGTGTTACAGACACTTTCGCAATTTGTGTGGGGATGACACCCCTATGGTGCGGAGAGCTGCGGCAGGGAAGCTGGGGGAGTTTGCCAAGGTTGTGGAAGCGGAGTACCTCAAGTCAGACCTTATTCCTCTTTTTACTGTCCTTGCTCAGGACGAACAGGTACATGGCAAGACTTACAAATTATGACAAATCTTTTTTTATGTAAAACAAACATTTGGGAAAAGTTTAAAGAGAGTAGGAGTTAGGTGAGGAAGTGAAACAACAAACAAGGCAAAACAATTTGGAAATGAATAAATGATTTTTTAAAACAAGGTTCAGTTTAACAAGATAGTATTTGTCTTATTGCATTTATGATCTACACTGGAAAAATTATTCCAGGTGGTACGCGTAGAGGATTGTAAAGACTGATCTTTTGCGCTGCACTCGGTCTGGTGCCGACAGGGCCTTTTGATGGTTTGATTCTAGGCATTTGAAATGTCCCATTATCATACATGTATGAAGAATCTGTGCAGCCAGGCGCTTCTGACAAATGCAGGAGGTTCTTTGGGTAATACCTCTTAACTGGTGGTCAAATACCTCTTTCTATTCCCTTCATAACATAAGCAATCGCTTTTGTCATGGCAGGTCGTTGTTAGCTTCAATGTCATCTTTTATTAATTTTCAGCAGGGTCAGAAATTAACTTCTTTTTTTTTCTAAGGGTGCCCTTTGGGCGCCTTACTTGAAACAGGGTGGGGAACTCTCCTCGGATCCGCTGATTTCAGAGGAAATCGGCAGCCATTTCAGAGGGGGAAAAAAATGAGTTCAGAGGAAAACAATTTTTATTGTCATAAAACACAAGTGTGTGTGTGTGCTCCTGTGGTTTGTTCAAGCTTTTTCTAATAATTATTACTTTTCTTTCATATTTGGTTGGTTCAGTTCACTATACATTTACTGCACTGTTACTATGCCACTCTTGGTATGGCTTAAAAACGTGCACATTTTCCGGGGGGGCTTTGCCCCCCTAGACCCCCTACAAGGGCACTGCCCCTTGACCCCGCCGGGGCCTAGGCGGCCCCTGGACCCCGGCCTTTTCAGAGTTTTTCTCAATGAGTTGTTCCCCACCCTGTTGAAACTTTTGGGTGGCCAAACAAATTTTTGAGTGCCCAAAGACATAACTTGAAATACACGAGTGGCCTTCTAGGAGATTCCTTCCTGTTAAAGCTAGCCAAACAGTTACAAAATGATAAAAATAAAAAAAACAAAACCAATAATGTGATTTTGGTTGAACTAAAAAAAAAACTTGATTATTTTTTACACTTAAAATAGAAAAAAGTGTTTAAAAATATTAGAGTAACACACAAGATAGCAACTTGGCCATTGAATAAATTACTGGCCAATCAGAAAGCTCGTCTTTCATGCATAAAGGGAGACTATTCCCGACCCATCGCAACCAAAAGTGAATGGAGAAAATAAGAATGCAATGTGCAATGGAATATTTTTGTTGCTGTCACTCTGTAGTTTTCCTTCGATTTTTAACTCTTAGTCTCATATAGCAAAACAGCACTTTGATCTTCTCCTTCATGTGAGGATTTGACAAAAACAAGCCAAAAATAGGTGTATGTGTTTAAAATGCTATATCTACTGAACGGTTGGTCAGAGCTTCATGGGACTTAGTCAGTGTGTAGATAATTGGTAACTATGCAAGTATTGAGTAAGTTTTAATTCTGTCAGTGTCATCTGTCTGTGTTACTTGCTATTTTACCTGTGATTATAGGTAATTTCACAAGTAACAATTTTTGGGATGATAAAAGGTCCAATCTGAAGTCGGCAAGATTGCTAGTGTGTACGCTAGACACTGACAAATCACTCTGATTGTCATTCTCTAACTGATCAGCCCTTTCATCTATTAATTGCTGCCACAACTGCCCATATGTAGACTCATTGTCGGAATCAGATTCTGCCATTTTTAGGGTATCAAAAACTAAACAAAAACTTTGATTAACACGTGTTGTCAACACAAATGCAGTTGACAGGAAGGAAGTACGCTGCTTTTAGAATCAGCTAGTGCGTATGCGCGAATGGAACGGGTTTCCGTTAAGCGGGAGAGAGGTGCTAAAAGTAGACGGTAAGTAGGCGCGCTTTACCGTGCTTCATGAGCTGTGACGAGCCGCGCTTTATGAGACGAAGAGTTAATTATGATGTTGGCTATTCGAAGAGAGCTTCAATGAGTTAACTTTCTTTTAGGATTTTACACATGCCTGTTGGGCGTCCTGTCAACTAAGATCTGTGTGCCCAAACAGGAATTAAGGCTCTCCGTGTGCTCAGACGCATGCCAAATTCTAACTCTGCTCAGGGTTGTATGATAGGTTGGACAAATAGAATAACACTGGTTTTCTTCCTTTTTTGTTTTATGTTCTTCTCTTCTTTTTTTTCCCCCCTTTGACTTTTCACTCATAATTTTCTCAAACTTTCTTTCTTCCAGGACTCGGTTCGCTTGCTGGCAGTGGAGGCATGTGTGAGCATTGCCTCTCTGTTGCCATCGGAGGACACAGAACAGATGGTGATGCCCACACTGCGTCAGGCGGCTGAGGATAAGTCATGGCGTGTGAGGTACATGGTGGCCGACAAGTTTACTGAGGTAAGCAATGTGTGTGTGTGTAACCATAATGAAGATATTGATGATGATGAGTGATGTTAAAAATAATAGCAATGATAATAGAAGCTATAAGGGTAGTCATAAAATGCTCTTTTGTTCAAGATGTGTCAGTTCAAGGAACTATTCTCATGCATTTTTTTTTCTATTTGCTAGGTTGATGATACAAAATTGTGTTATTCAACCCAAATGTGAACACATTGTATTTTTTTTACTATTCAGCTGCAAAAAGCGGTGGGTCCCGAAATCACCAAGAACGACCTAGTGCCAGCCTTCCAGAGCTTGCTCAAGGATTGTGAGGCGGAAGTTAGGGCTGCAGCCGCCCACAAGGTCAAAGGTAAGTGTTCTTTATCATGTGGTGCTTCGTTTCTGTACCAATATGTTTACGTTGAATGTCTACTAAATAATGCAGAGTTCGAGCCTTAAACTAACAGTGAGATTCTGTTGTAAAAGCAGCTGAATTTGCTTTGCATGTAGGTCTGAATGTGCTGATCTGGTTGATAAAAAAGAAATATATTTTGGTTCAATACTTTTTTTAATGAGATTTTTAGTTTGCAGTTTAGTAAACACCTGTTTCAATTTTTACATGATGTTGGTTGGTTTTATCGCATATAGGCCATATCATCTTGTTATATTCTTGGTTAAATGGCATTAGTAAGACTGGTTTTACTTATATCATTTATCATATTTAAATGTTAGCAGTTTAGTCTGATTTGATTAGATTTGTGTGGTCCTGATTCGGCTCTTCGCAGTCCGCTGGACCCTATAAACATTGAATATTTAATCCAATCTAAGCTGAATTTGAAGTTGCTGTGAAAGTTGCTAGATTGGTTATTTTCACACAATTTCTTGCTTATTTTCACATAATTTATTTTCTCTTCATTTGATCAGTAAAGTAGAATTATGTGGTATGTGTGGAAAAGAAAGGGTTGTTTAGATGTAGTGTCTAAACTACAAAGAAATTAACATTTGTTCTATTGAAGTCATGAGTTTTCAGCTAACTGCACTTGTAGACATGAGTTCTTCAGGCAACCACAAATGCACTAAATTTCGTACTGTGAATTAAGAAAAATCCAAAGTACGGTTTCTGTCAGAACTTGTTGCCTGACATGTGTGAAAAAAAAAAAACCATCATGACACATCTTAACATTTTGCGATGTATTCTGGATGTGAATTTGGCTGACGTGATCCATAAAGTGTTTCTATAATCAGTATTGTGTCCAACAAAGTGTATTTGCTCTGTGCAGATTTCTGCCAGAACTTGTCGCCGGATGTGCGTGAGAACATCATCATGACCAACATCTTGCCATGCGTGAAGGATCTGGTGGCAGATGCCAATCAGCACGTCAAGTCCGCCCTGGCCTCCGTCATCATGGGACTCTCGCCTATTCTGGGCAAAGACAAGTGAGTTTCCCAGCGGAAGCTGTGTAAATTGCCAAGCCCTCGCCCCCCCCCCCCCCCCCCCCCTCCCTCCCTCCCTCCCTCCCCACAGGCCCCGCTCCTGCAGTTTTCCTTACTTTTGAAATGAAACCTGCTAACTCTGGCCTAGGTTACATAACAAGACTCGTTGCCCAGTTCTAGGCAAAAGGCAAGTGAGTTTGCCAGCGTCATTAATTTCTGTGTGTTTTCATTTCTGTCTCTTTTAGTGTTGCCAAGGTCCTCCCAGTTTAACACTCTTCCCAACTTTATTGACTACAGTTATTTATTTCACCAGTCTTATATTGCGCTTTTCCAGCTAAAGTTACTTTTTATTTTAAATGTGTGTATGTTGTTCGTTTTTGGTGGGTTTTTTTAACAACTATTTATCTGTCACTTACGGAGCAATACATTTTATACATCTGTTTCAAATCTCTATTCTTTGGTCTGATTTCGTTCCCTCATCTTGAAGGTGTATTTGGGGGCTGTTTTAGCCATAGAATTGTTTATAATGCTTTGAATAAAGAGAAAGAGAGAAGCAAATGAGGTGTGAACTTTTTTGGGGGGGACATCACTTATTATTACTTTTCAGCACTGCAAACCATTAAGCATAAACCTTGAATAGATCTGGAGTCCAAGGAAATGAAGGAAACGCAAAAGAAGAACACAATATTGAAAAGCCTTTTTGGTGAGACAACCCACTTCCTGCGTTTTACATAGTCGAGAAATCTTGTCTCACACACAAAAAGTGATAATAATTATTTAACCTCCCGTCTTTTGGGTTTCAGCACGATCGAGCACTTGCTGCCACTGTTCCTCAGCCAGCTAAAGGACGAGTGTCCTGAGGTACGCCTGAACATCATCTCCAACCTGGACTGCGTCAATGAGGTGATTGGCATCAAGCAGCTCTCCCAATCCCTCCTGCCCGCCATCGTGGAGCTGGCGGAGGATACCAAGTGGAGAGTGCGCCTGGCCATCATCGAGTACATGCCCCTCCTCGCGGGACAGCTGGTCAGTGGGATTATTAGTGATTTTATGCACCTTGAATGGTTTAGGAATATGGGCTCTATATATATAAAGCCTTTATCGTCGGTATTGTTAATCATTGATGTGGTCGTCGTTGTACCAAAAACTGTTGGGATCAACGTAACTAACATGGCAGCCCCCAGTGTTAATGCTTCATTGCTCAACACTTCATCAACAACACAAAAAGGCCTGTCTTGTTTTGTTAGATTCCAAAATTTACTTCGTTTAGTGTGTTCTTTCAAATAATTTACTTTTTATTACTTAATTTTTAAAAAAAAAAAATATGTGAATAAAGGGTAGTGTTCTGTGTGTATGATCGACCTAATTTGCATGTTGTGAATGAAACCGGTTCTTCTCTCTGTGGAAATTTCCAAACGTGCTCTGTGTTCGTCGTTGAGGTTAGTGGCTGCGGCCAGCGACAAGCGTTGCCAAAATCTCAATCAGATGGCTTAGATTTAGCACTAGTGTTAATTTAATAAGTAACACAGTAATTTAGACAACAGAAAGCAACACACAAAGAACCGATCTTAATTTAGAATATATTTTGTACACTATTTATGAACATTTTCTACTGTAAAACGTCAAGTGAAAATCGAATTCTAAAGGCCAGAAGACCGCTACATACATATGTATCCATGAAAATTACTTTCAAAGCAAAAATCCTTGGTTTTACAGTTAAAGGGAGTTGACAAACCAATTACAGATTATTAGTCTAGCTCCCAATTGTACTCTCCCTTTAGTAGTTGGGTTGCTTATAAAGGACACTACAGATCTTTCTAAGAAGACAAGTATTAAAAAAAAGAATAGCGCTTCCTTTGATGCGCATCGCCGGCAATGAATTAAGCTGCTTTTGATAGTAACTGTTGGATTTTTAGAGCATCGCTGGAATTTGACTCTTTTTTTGGGCTGGCCAGCTTTGTGTGGTTTTGGAGGTGCTTTTGTAATTGGTGTCCGCGAAAGCCAGTATTCAATCTGTTAATGGCTGGACAGCTGGTGAAAGTGATTTCATTTGACATTCTGTTGTTTTGTCGGGAAGGGCGGAGAGGGTGTCAGTAAAATTATTGTAGCATTTTCTTTTTGATTTATTTCAGGGGGTGGAGTTCTTTGATGAGAAGCTGAACTCTTTGTGCATGACCTGGTTGGTTGACCACGGTAAGTTTCCACTGTTTCATGGACATTGTGGACATGAATATTGGACATTTAGCTTATGAATATTAGCAGCAGACTACAGCACACATTAACTCTTCCACGCCGGGAAGCAAGTTTTCCAGTAGCCGCCATGCATCTCTACCTGTCGGGAGGCAGGTATTCCAGTATCCCACACTTGCATACAGTCTAAGAGAGAAAACTCCGCATTGCAAAAATATATTGAAAGCACGGTTATCTCCCATGTTAATAAATTTGATTTTTAAAAGACGAAAAATCGAGGACTATCAAGATCTTTCTCTCTCTCTGCTATTTTTGTGTTGAGCTGCTATAATATTTTGTGGAAATTTACCAAAAGAAATATCTAAATACTTTAATGTTTACCTAAATAGCTCAAAAAAACTTACATAAATGCTTTTTTTCAATGTTATTGTGAAAATTCAAGAAATAAAATGCGAAAGAGGCTTTCATTTAGGAATTTTTTCAGTTTTTATTATTAAACAAACATAAAATTTATATAGTTTTGTAAAGAAATTAGTTTTCTATAAGTATGCCAAATTTCATATCAATAAGCCTGCATTGAGCTAGGCAAGAGCCGATTTTGTACAACTAGTGGTTTTCACAACAGTCTGGCCCTGCAGGCTCAGGCCAGCAGTGATGCTTAGCTGCTGCACGCTCAGGCAGAATAGAGTTAACATGAATGAGCCTGCATTGGCAAGATCAAACTAAATGTATATCTGCTAGCTGAACAAATTCAGAAGGTGGGGTTTAATGCTAGACACATGTTCATAAACACAGACAATATAGTTTATCATTAGTGAATTCATTATAAAAAATTGTAAGACCTTTTTAACTGCTGCAAGCACCATATGAACAAGCGAACGAGTAAATTCGGTCTTCATCAAAACTTGTTTTTTGCATCGTTTGCTATCAAGACGTATTCTCCATTTAACAAAAAGTCATTTGAAAGGGACACAAGAGTAAACCCCATCATCATTCAGTGAACTTTTGTGTGTGTGTGTGTGCAGTATTTGCCATCCGTGAGGCAGCCACCATGAACCTGAAGAAGCTGGTGGAGAAGTTTGGCATGGATTGGGCCCAGCAAACTGTCATCCCTAAGGTGGTGCATATGTCTCGCGACCCAAATTACCTACACCGGCTGACCTGCCTCTTCTGCATCAACGTGAGTACATGTGGATGGTTGTGAACGCCTGCTTGGATTGAACATTTCTGAATGCTATATGATAGCATTCTCAGTGCAATTTTTTTTTGGGGGGGGGAAATGATGACAGGGAAAACTAGTCTAATTGTTGGTGGTTGCGAACAGTGATGATGAACATGAACAATAATGATGGTGATCATGAAGGAAGGGATTAGATTGGTGGGGAAAGATGATTGATGATGAAGGGGGGAGGAGGACGATAATAGTGATAATGATGGTGTTGAAAATAGAAACAATAGTTTTAATAAAGATGAATGATGATGAGGAGGAGGAGGAAGAGTACAGTAATTAAAATAGTGGCTTCGATTAAAATGCCTATTCAAAAATGTTTTGATGAAGGTGATGGTTTTTGATATTTCTGCCTGTGAAGGTGAGAATAAAGGAGATGATTTATATATATCTGTTAAATATTGATCAAGGAGAGGGTTTAGTCAACGTCCGGAAAGGTTCACGTGTGTTGCCGCTATCGTTTTCGCAAGTTTGACGTGGTTTTGTGTACCTTTTTAACGATTTTGTTTGAGGTTTGAGTTTGTTAAATTTTCGGCCATGATGACAGGGGATAGCTCCGACAGTGATAAATAAATATATATAAATATATATATAACGGTAATAAACGGTAAAGCGTTATTCTATTTTACTTAGAATAACGCTTTACCGTTTATTTTTGATCTTGTGGCACTGTTTGGTTTGAATTATATCTGTGAAACTGAGGATGGTATTATAAGTAAAATATATGAACACTCTTCGTTTCTCTTTTGACCTGATGATGTTGAGCATAGTTTTTGCATTAGCAACTGTTTCATTTGAAGCTGCTGGGAGAGACGGTGGGCTCAGACTTGACGTCCAAGCTGCTGCTGCCGACTGTGATCGGGATGGGCCAGGACCCTGTAGCCAATGTACGCTTCAACGTTGCCAAGACCCTGCAGAAAATCGCCCCTCTCCTTGATCAGTCGTAAGTGTCTGTTTGCTCTTTTTTCTTATTTTTTTTCATGGTTATTCTTTACTGTGATCCTTTTTTCTTTCCACAATTGCTTACTCACAATGCGGTATTATTATCTTCCTTCTTAGTAATTAACTTCTAGCGTCCTATAATACTGTAATGTGCGCCTCACCTGTAATCCTGAAGCGCGGTATTGCGCGTCTCGTTAGTGCACCTTTTAGTCATGTAATCACAGGAAATAGGAACTCTCCAGAGCGTGAGAGAAGGTCTAGTCAACTTCCGTAAATGTTCACGTGTGTTGCCGCTATCATTTTCGCAAGTTTGACGTGGTTTTGTGTACTTTTTTAACGATTTTGTTTGAGGTTTGAGTTTGCGAAATTTTTCGGCCATGATGGCAGGGGATAGCTCCGACAGTGATAGTGAGTTTGGTAACTTTATCGATCAGCTTATTGCTGAAAGAGCACAAGGACTTGGTGTAGACAACCAGAGTGAGTTTTCTTGTCTGTGTTGACTGTGCACACATTCACATGCAATCCACACTGTCTTGTTGTTTTATTAACATAGTCCATAAAATACCTATAATTATGAATTAATTACAAGATTCCAACAGGTAAAAATAGTACTAAAGTCAAAATGGTTCTTTGGGTACATAGAATAACCATTTTGTAAACATATCCTAAAATATGAAGTCAATGTGACAATAAATAATTTTTTTGCATTTTTTTCAAATTCATAACCCAATTTATTGCCATAAACTTGAAATTCTTACAGGATATAGGCGCAAATGTACAGAAAACCTTATAGGTCACCAAGAGTTAATAGTATGGTACGCTTAGCAGCCTTAGAAAAAATATAAAAAATAAATTTTTGACTTGCATGCATAGCAATGTAAGTCTTATAAATTCACCTCCCACCCCCACCCACACTCCCAAAGAAAAAAAATCCAGATTTTTGCAGATCTGTGCAAGATGAGTCCTAAAATATTCAAATATTACATTTTAAAAAAAGAAATCCCTCCGTACGTCTGTCCGTCTGTGCAAAACTTGCAAGTAGATTAATATTTCAGAACCTATTTCATCTATCACAGCTAAACTTGGTAAGATTGTGTATTATACCCACGAGACCTCATAATTAAGGTAATTAGTTTTTATGTATAAGGTTACTGTTAATAGTTAATGAATTTTGTTTTATAGTTAAAGTTGTATTGTACTCAAGCGCCTAGAGCTAAGCCTACATTAGGTGCATAAATAATAATAATAATCTATCCTATCCTGTCCCGTAACTCAAAAGTTGTTGGGGCACCACAGATGATTGTTTAACCAGCGTAGTCCATCTTTCTCTGTCCTCAGCAACCCTCATGGCTTAGCTCAGTGTCAAACCAGTCCACTCTCGAATGTTATCCTCCCACCTCTTTTTCTGTCTCCCTCTTCTTCTGTCTCCTTGCACCGTGCCTTGAAAGTAATTGATTAATTTAACACTTTGTTTTGCAAGCAAGATGTTGAAAATATTGTTGGGTGTGTATTTTTTTGTGCTTTTGCAGAACAATACAGAACTTGGTGAAACCGGTGTTAGAAAAAATGAAGTCTGACTCAGATTTCGATGTACAATTCTTCGCCGCTGAAGCTTTAGATGGTATGAAAAGTTTATTTTGTTTACGTTTTCTTTTAATTTTTGTGTGGATTGTTTTTTTCATGTGTTTTTGTTCCCAATCACTGTACCCCATCCTCCCTTTCTTCTTCCCCTTACAGCATGTGTTAGTGTCATCTTTCTTCACATCGCCACCCTCTCTTCCGTATGGTTCTCTTACCTATACATCCCCATATAACCATTTATGTTTGTTATATATTTGTTGCCTCATTTTTTTTAGCCTTATTTTGTTTCATTCTTTTCTACCACCCCATTTTGTGTCATCTAAAATACACTCCAGATGTTGTTTTTTTAAAATCCAATTGGGAGATTTTTTTACCGTACCCCTTTCCTAACCCTTGATCCCTGTAAAATTTTACAGGGTGGAGTTTGGGTTTGGACAGGTATTTTAGTGAACAAAATGTATCTTGAAGATTGGATTTTGAGTCTTGGAACAATCTCTTCTCTTTGTTTTATTCCCTTGTGTTGAATACCTATTTATCTTCCAGCAGTCTGTTTTACAGGAGATTAAATGAAGAAGAAGAAGAGATCATTGAATTGATATACATGTTAAGAATTAAATTATTTCTTCTTCTTCATGTAACTCCCCATGAAATTGTATCTTGGTAGGCAGAAATCTTTGTAAGGTGTATTTACTTGAAGAAATGGAACAGAAGGTCATGGATGCATCTGTGATTTATTGATTTTTTTTTTTTTTTTTTTTTGGGGGGGGGAGGAGGGGATGTAGATGGGTGGGTGGGGATCCAGTTCACTTTGAGGGTTTATGGGAAAGTTTAGGAAAAATGTAGCATCTCCCCTTCTTCTGCTGGCGATGGTTTTATGTTGTGGAATTGTCTTTGTGTCCCACATGTGTGCGCCTTGTTTTCAGATCGTTGCGTACTGACGGCCAATTCTCTGATGTGACATGCTGGCTAGTTTTGGCTATTGCATGTCCATGTCCTAATTGTGGTAATGTCTCACCCCACTTGGTCTACCCCTTAACTATTATATACGCTGATGGTTATCACCTGCACAGGCTTACCCTTGATACTAGGCCCTTGATGAGAGGGGGCTTACTCTTGAAACTAAGCTCTTGATGAGATTGTTCAATGCTCCCCAGCTTTATTTCGTACCAAAAGTGGCAAAGCAACTTTGATCAATACAGACAAGGTCTGTTGTAGAGTTCAGCTTTATGGTGCCGTTCAAAATACACACACAAAAAGTTCTGTTGTTAGAACTTTTTAAAGAAACTATTCACCGTGATTTAATGAATGTTTGAAGGACATTTTATGAAGGGCATAGAAATGCATGTTTACTGTCCGATGTGTTCTGTAGTATTTGCTATAACTATATCTTCTTCTGCAGGAATGAAAGACCTCCTCTTTTAGGCAGAATTCTGACTATCTTCGCAGCCGCATCTGCTCCCCCAAAACAATTTTCCACCGAAAAATATGTTGTTCACACTAAAATTGTTTTTAGTGAAACAGATTTCTTTCCTCAGTTTGTGATTGTCCTTTATTCCCATTTGGAAAGAATCTTCAAAAAGGATCACCAAATATAGTGAAAGTCAATCAGACTAAAATGGCAACTTCACTTCCTCCCATGTATAGACAGTTGAAAATGGCTTCTATTGTAAAACAAGGGAAGGCTTTTCAAATAAAAGAAGTACTCAAGAACGGCTGGCGTTTGGGATTGGCTTGATAGAATTATTAATGGAGGAAGTGTCGGTGATTTTATTCAGAAGTTAGAGGAGAAAGGAGGGGCCTTTTGCATGCCACATGAAAAGAAATTGCGATATGGCAGCCGAGGATGTGTGGAGATTGAAAGTCACTGTAGGACATCAGTTAAACACAAGCAGAACGTTTGCTCTGTTCAAAACAGTATGCTTTTTTTTTTCAGTTAAATGATAACAAATCATCTGCGGTTACAGGAAATTATTTTTTTTAACATTGTACATGTTTTTTACTTTGTAACAGTAAGAAAATAGTTTGGAGATTTTTTTTTATTTTTTTTTTTATCCTCTTCTTTACTTCTGAACAATTGCTCAGGATGCCAAACACAGTACTTTGCGATTAATTTTGCCAAGTTTCTAAGTGATATTTTAGAGACTATCAATTGTTGGCCTGTGCAGGCCCTGATTCAGTGTATTCCCTCCTCCTTGCCCATCCTTTTCTTCTTCTGTTTCTTCCACTGACCCAGAGAGTTAGACAGCTTGTTGTGGTGGACTCATAACTCAACTGACAAGCTCTATGGTTTTGATTTGTTCACGTCTCAATGGTTGAAGTGTGGCGTGGCAGTGCTGTGATCTTTCAGGAGAGCCGGTGTAGGGTCCTTTTGCTTGTTTTAGATTGTGTTTTTGTTTTATTTATGTGTTTGAGGTTTTCATAGGATTTTGCATTTGTTTGATGAGTTTTCAAGATGCTTTTTAGATGGTAGACCCTGTTGTAACAGACAAATAGAATAGATGGAGATTTGGTTCCGTCTCTCTTTCTCTCCTTCTACCTCCCCTCCCCCACATTTTCCCTCCTCCCTCTTTCACTTGCACACACACCCAGTCTCTCTTCCCCTTTTCTCTTTTTTTTTTCTGTTTCTCCCCTCCTCCTTTCGCTGTCCTTTTTGTCTGGTAGTACCTAAGTTTGAATACACAGTGATATTGTTTGAAAGTTGAAATAAGTTCTCTTGGTCTCCCTACTTGTTATTTCAAATGCCTGAACATCCATCATATCAGATGTTAAATTGTGTTCGTAAAGTGCTCATATGAATTTGTTTACAAAATAGTCATTGAGAACTATTGCAAATCACAAATGTATCTAAAGGAACATCAACATGCTAAAAACAATTTATTATGAACAAAATTATTTGAGTCATACATACAAAAGTTTTTAATTGCAGTGTAGCACACACTTTTGCTTGCCTGTGTGATGTAATCCTTTTAATAATGAACATTCACATTAATTAAATGATTTTGTAAGTAATTGCTAATGTGTACACTTTAAGCTTGTGTTGCATTGTTAGGCATTGGAACAATGGTTCACAAACAAATTTGGTTTGAAACGACATTTAAAAAAAAAAAAGTTAGTTTGTCTTCAAGTTCAAGCATGTCAAAGTTGGATCTTAGACTGACTTCAGCTTGATTTTTAATTGTGTGCGTGTGTGCTAAATGATCTGCATTTCAGTTAGTGATTTTTTTTTTTTAAGTGGTTATTTATATGAACTTATTAAAGTTTAGAAATATATTTTCTTGCTAAATTATTGTTGGATTAAAAGCTTTGCAGTTTGAGAAATGCAAACTGAAAAGGATTAAACACACACACACACACACACACATCCTGTTACACTCTGTTTGATGATGGTGTTTTCTATCAGTATCTGATTCAGCCCCGATGCTTGAATTCCTGATAGTTGTGTAACTCAGATTCGTTTATTCACGCAGCCCGCTCAAACAGCGTACAAGTCACAAAGTCGACGTATGAAGTTTTCCACTTTTATTCAGCACACACCAACAACTGCATACAATTCTCAACTCAACTTTCACAGCAACTCTCCAAATCACTATCAACAACTTTACTCTCTCTCAACAGCAACTCGGCACACGATTAAATAACCTCTCTCTTTTCTCGAACAATTTGGTATATGGTAGAAATGACGCACTGCCACCAATCGAACTAAAGATCGTCATCACTGACTTACGTCATACATGTCAAAAGAATGTTCTCCATTATCTACGTCCATCAAGAAGCTTCGATCGATAGTAAACAAACGAATCCAGAAGATTCTCCAACAATATCGACTAACGAAAATTCTCAACGTTATACAAAGCCTCTCCTAACAACAATGCAAACTCAAATCAAAGGTAAATAAACTCCATTATTGAATACTTTGCAAAACGAAACGATTAGATCTATCTTGCGCGTTTCTGACGTACTACCATTCGCGTTTCAACGTAACATAACCCCCCACTCAAGAAGAAATTTACCCAATTTCTTTCAACAACGTTGAAACGTAATGCACAAACAATGTACAGAATTAAAACTTACTTCAGACTGTCTCATTTACTGTCAATGTTCTCAGATCATTTACACAGAGTCAATGTTTCTCATTTTCAAGTCTGTCATTACCAATATTCTTAGTTCGTCCACACAGTCAATGTTCTTTCAACCGCAAGGAAACGACGCCCTCGTCAGTTGCGGTCGTCATCGGCCCAGGGTCAAAGACAGTGATCTCGTGGGCTTTCCTGGAGTCAGTGCATCCTCCGTTGTCTTCCTCTCCCGTCGGATGTCCGACGTTGTCAGCTCCCAGAATGCATTCGCTGGGTCTCACGGTCAGGTTGGCTTCTGCGGGACGGTGGAACAGCTCCCTCAAGGTCTGCAGATGCTCCTTCCAGGTCTGGGTGTGGACTTCATGTTCGACCAAAGTTGTAGAGCCTGGGACATCGCTGAAGCTATGGGGAAATTCGCCCATAAGGTCCTTGAGCTCCAACTTTTGACTTTCCGTCAAGCCTGGTCCTAGCTTAACGTCATTGATGCCTTCTTTGCTGTGGAAGTCTCCCAGTTCCAACAGTTCTTCGCTGTCAAAGCTGTTGTCGGTCACAGCTGCTGTTGCTGCATGCACAGTCTCTGATGGCCTTTCCACGTACAGTTTAAGGAGGTTGGCGTGGTATATCTTGGAATGCTGGCCGACCTTCACCTTGTAGTCGTTGATCCCCACCACAGTCTCCACTTCATACGGGCCTTTCCACTGCATCAGCAACTTATTGTGATCAGTAGGTAGCAGCACCAGCACTTTGTTGCCAGGTTTAAACTTCCTGTTCACAGCCTTACGATCATAGTAGTGCTTTCCACAGTCTTGGGACTTCTTCAGGTTTTCTCTGGCTATCTCGAGAGTCTGCTCCAGCTTCTCCCGTAGCTCAAACACGTACTGGTAGCTGTTCTTCACCTCCGGGGTGTCTACTTCTTTCGTCCACAGTTCTTTTAGGATGTGCATCGGCCCTCGGATGGTTCTTCCGTACAGCAGCTCGAACGGAGAAAAGCCGGTGGACTCCTGCGGTACTTCTCTGTAGGCGAAAAGTAAGGCGTTGATGTAGCGATGCCATTGTCTGGGCTGCTCGCTGCACAGTTTCTTCAGGGTGGACTTCAACGTAGCATTGAACTTTTCGACAAGCCCGTTGCACATCGGATGGTAGGGTGTCGTAGTCAAATGCCGGATGCTCAGCAGTCTGTTGACCTCCTTCATGCAGTCAGAGACGAACTGCGTCCCGAGGTCTGTCAGGATCTCTTCAGGCACTCCAAGTCTACTGAACATGTCCACTAGCGCCTCTGCAACAGTTTCAGTGTCAATCTTCTTCAGTGGCACTGCTTCTGGGTACCGAGTCGCATAGTCCACTAAAGTCAGTACCCACCGATGACCTTCTTCACTCGGAAATCTTATTTCGCCGATTAAGTCTAAGGCCACCCTCTTGAAAGGTCGGTCGATCAGAGGCATCCTCTGCATAGGCACTTTCGGGACCCTTCCTCGAGGTATGGTCTTCTGGCAAATGTCACACGATCGGCAGAAACGGCTGACGTCCGCATGAAGTCCTGGCCAGTAGAATACCGTCTGGATTCTATCCGACGTCTTCTTGATACCCAGGTGACCTCCCATGATTGAGTCATGTGCTACTTCCATCACTTGGCGCCTTAGAGGTAACGGTACCAAAACTTGACGTAGTGGTTTCCCTCCGTTGACCCTCGGGTGCTGGAAGATTCGGTACAGGATCTTGGCCTTCACCTCAAAATAGACCGTACCACTGCCTTTGGTCACGTGGTCTTGGCGGTTCCTGTACTTGTTTAAAGTGCTATCAGCTTCCTGGAGCTGGATCAGCTTATCTCTGTCCACGATGGCAGCTTTGGAGTTGTCGGCGTCCTTCAGTGGCGTAGACGTCTTGTCTCTCTTGGCCTGGGCCCTGGTTGTAACAGCTCTGACGATCTCTGGTCGGCAGGGCTGAGCCGGAGTAACCACATTGTCCCGTAGCAGCTCTGTAAGGTCTCCATCGGGAAACGGCAATGGATCCTCCTCCACAACTTCGACGTGTTGAGTTGAGGCAGGACTCCACTCTGGATCGGGGTCGTCGGGTCGTCTCGCGCCGTCGATATTCCCGATCATCAAATCATACAGCGGCTTCTTCAGGCAAACCGCTTCGACTTCGCCTATGTAGAAAGGGGTGTTGACATGAATCTTCGCAACTGGCGCTCTCACACATTTGCTGTCGGCCATAAGTGTCCATTTTGAATCGCCAGTGAACTGTTCTTTAGCGATTAGGTCTTCTCTGACGATGACCCCACTACAGCCAGAGTCTCTTAAGACAGTCACTTCATGATTTCCGACGCGTCCCTTGGAAACAGGCATGTTCTGGACGGTCACAGCTGCGCTGGCGACGACGGGGATGGATTTCCCGTTGGCAAGGAGAAGTTGGCCATCGGTCATGCACTCTTGCACGTCCGCAGGAGTAGCTGTGCGCTTGGTTTCACTCGGAAGAATGACGCTCCCGCCGCACACTTGATGGTCAGATCTACTGGTTTGCCGTTGATTGGAGAACCGCCTCTGCCGGTTGCCCGCCGCTGAATTGTCCGTACTGCTCCGCTGTCCGCTACTTTTGTTTTGAGGACAGTTAGCCGCTCTGTGGTCTGTAGCGTTGCAGGTGAAACAGCCCCTTGAATACCCTTCCCTGGGATGAGGCGTGGAGTCTGTCTGTCTCTGGCTCGTCTGGCTTCCCTGGATCTGGTTCACATGGTTTCCAGTCTTCTGAAAATGTTTCGTCGCGCTGGGTGGCCCCAGGGTTTTCCCATGAGCGATGAGATATCTTTCAGCAGCCTCAGCAACGTCTTTTAGCGTCTGCAACTTTTGTATTTCCAAGTGGATCGCGAGGTCCTTAGGGCAGGCGTTGAGTAATTGTTCCCTCACGATCAGCTCATGGAGACTCTCGTAAGTCTTCCCTTTGCCTGATAATTCCACCCACTTGTGTAGATATGATGACAGGCGCTCCACAAATTGCTTTGGTGTCTCGTCTGACAAAGGCCGGCATTCACGAAAGCGTTGACGGTAGCCCTTTTCTGTAAAGTTGTAGCACTGCAATAGGGACGCTTTCAAAACGTCGTAGTCTTTGGCGTCATTATTCGACAGTCTACTGTAGACATCGAGCGCCTTCCCCGTCAGTAGTGCGCTGAGTATGATCGCCCAGTCTTGACGTTGCCATTTAGCGCTTTCGGCGAACCTTTCAAACCTCGCTAGATAGCTGTCGATCTGGTCCTTTTCGTCGACGAATGCTGGCAATTTTGGAGCTTTGAAGTCGCTGATAACGTGTGGCGCGTGCTGCTGTTGTTGGATGCGCGCCATCTCTAACTGGAACTGACGCTCAGCTTCCCTTTCTTCACGCCTGCGTTCCTCTTCTCTTTCTTCACGCTGCCGCTGCTCTTCTCTTTCTTCTCGGCGACGTTGTTCTTCTACTTCTAGACGCTTCTGTTCTAGTTCTATTTCTTGTATTCTCTCCTGGGATTTGACGTACTCCGTCAACTGTTTCCCTTTTAGATTCAGTTGAATCCCTTTCTGCCAGAAGTCAGCCATCTTGATGCTTCTGGAAAGTTCTGGAAAGTTCTTTTCTGGAAAGTTCTTTTCTGGAAAGTTCTTTTCTGGAAGGTTCTTCTTCTGGAAAGTTCTTGACTGTGCTGTATCTTTCTAGACTGTTCTAGAACAGCACGCTTTCTGCAGTAGCGCTGATGCTTGTCACTAGTCGCCTTCGCTGACGCAGGCCCCGCTGTCCTCGTCGTATGCGACGCTGCACCACGCTGGTGTTGATGTACACGCTCCTGTGCTGAAGTAGACGCGACGTCCGCTCGCCGCTCTCTGTAACACTGGCGATGTAGCTCCGAGACTGTCCCTCGACGTAGTCTTGCGGCAGCCACGTAGTCCCGCTCTGTTGTTCGCTCACGAAGCAACTCTTCGGCGACTACACGCCCTTGCAGTCAACCCGAACCTATCGGATGTAGTCCCAGTATGTTGGCCCCTCTCGACGCAACTCGTTGGCGGCTACCCTCGATGACTGCCTCTCGTAACGTTGACTCGCTTGTTGTAGCAGTTGAACCCTTGGCTATGGCGTGAATCGCGGCTTGACCCCCAAAATGTTACACTCTGTTTGATGATGGTGTTTTCTATCAGTATCTGATTCAGCCCCGATGCTTGAATTCCTGATAGTTGTGTAACTCAGATTCGTTTATTCACGCAGCCCGCTCAAACAGCGTACAAGTCACAAAGTCGACGTATGAAGTTTTCCACTTTTATTCAGCACACACCAACAACTGCATACAATTCTCAACTCAACTTTCACAGCAACTCTCCAAATCACTATCAACAACTTTACTCTCTCTCAACAGCAACTCGGCACACGATTAAATAACCTCTCTCTTTTCTCGAACAATTTGGTATATGGTAGAAATGACGCACTGCCACCAATCGAACTAAAGATCGTCATCACTGACTTACGTCATACATGTCAAAAGAATGTTCTCCATTATCTACGTCCATCAAGAAGCTTCGATCGATAGTAAACAAACGAATCCAGAAGATTCTCCAACAATATCGACTAACGAAAATTCTCAACGTTATACAAAGCCTCTCCTAACAACAATGCAAACTCAAATCAAAGGTAAATAAACTCCATTATTGAATACTTTGCAAAACGAAACGATTAGATCTATCTTGCGCGTTTCTGACGTACTACCATTCGCGTTTCAACGTAACACATCCACACACACACACATACACACAAGCAGCATAAGCTGTGACTGAAACAACGAGCGTAGGAAAGAAAATGAAATACATTTTAATTGATTGTGATTTTCTCAAACCGCCAATTCCCTTGCTACCAGTATCTCCAGGCCTCAGTACAATGCATTGCAATGCCATACAACACATCTTTATTGTCCATCTTCACATACATAATTATAAAGATTAAACTTTTTTTTTTTACTCACGTGCATAGCAGCAGTGTGAGTTTATTTACTCCCCCCGCCCCTACCTCATCCTCCCCCCCCCAAAAAAAAAAAATATATATATATATATATATATATATATATATATATATATATATATATATATATATATATATACATGAACCTCACCTATTGTGGGGTTTTCTGTCTGGTGTTGGTTTGTGGGGCATTATATTTTATATATATATAAAAAAATTAAAAACTAACCGATTTAAGCACAGGCTCTCTGAATCCTCGTGACACCATTCTCGTTGCAATCAATATAGGTAACTCTCCTTTCAAATTGAAGATTAAAATCACCATGGCGGACAGATTGAAAAAAAAAAAAACAAGGGAGGCAATCCAGTTATTTTGTGGGAAAAATTTTATATAAAACGTTGATGTGAGATTTGTACAGGACAGTAATCAGCAAGCCCGCGGCAATATTGTAAACAGGTTAAAATTGCGGGGCGTTTTACAAGCCCCACAATTTTTTTATGGCCCACAATCAACTCCAATTTTGGAAAATGCCCCACATCAGACCAATCCATGTCTATATATATATATATATATATATATATATATATATAGCAAGAGAGAGAGAGAGAGAGATTTGCAAATCTGTGCGAGATGTCCTAAATAGTCCAAAAATGACATTGAAAAAAAGTCCTCCATCTGTCCTATCCTAACCCGTAACTAGTAACTCGTAATCCTCCGTCTGTCTGTGCAAAAACTTTAAAGTGGGTAAGTACTATTTCAACTATACCAAACTTGGTAAGATGGTGTATACCCATAAAACCTCATAAATGAGCAGTGAATAAATGATTCACTTCAAGTTCAAGGTCAAAAAATTTTAGTCAGTAAAATGACAATTTTGGTAACATCATTTCACTTTAACAAAAAAAAAAGTTTTTAATATTGAAGTTATGATTTTTTTATGCATGATAGATACCAGTGAGAAACACATACTTTGCAATTTTGGTCAACCTCACACCAAGGTCAAGGTCACTGGAGCCAAAGACGGTTAGTATAGGTACTTCAGTGACCTTGATCTTAAACTATGAGAGATATAAAGTCCAAATTTGTTGTATTTAGAGATGATAGATTGATTTTTTATGTGTTCTCTTTTAGTGTTGATCTTGAAGGTCAGGGTCATTTTAGGCAATGCAAAAACAAGCAAACAATAGGTAATTGTACATTGGAATGGCTGTTTATTTCACCCATAGTATGCAACAACATTGGGTTATTAGATCAGACATGCATGAGGTCACATGAAAATCAAGGTCACTGAAGGTCAAGGTTATCCCAAGGTCACTGTTTTTTTTTTTTTTGCATAATGCAACTCTTGCTGTAGTTTTTTTCATATTTCATAAGTGTATTTGGAGCCAAAGGTCAAGGTCATCTTGAGGTCAAGAGCATAGAAAGATCAAAGTCGGAATTAACTTGAATTTTAAATGCCGCCATTTCTTCTTCTTTTTTTTTTCCTTTTCTGGGCACTCATTTTCATGTTAAATATTGCGAGTTCGATAAGGAGCATGTGAGTCATATGGGCTTTGGCCTTTTATTTATTATATGTACACTGTGTGCTGTGGACAATTATAAGCATTAACGTTTTCTTTCTTGCCTTTGTAGATGGGGTGAAAAAAATACTAGAAGACGTGTAGAAATCAGAAAAAATGTGCATGCCTTCATCAACATAATTATCTGCTTAGATGAACCCTTGAAATGCATTTTCCTTTTGTTTGGCTTACTAGTTGAGCCCAGTGAATTCCCTCCTCCCATCTCCCTTCCCGCATGAGAGTTGTTTATAAGAATTAGTGTGGCAGTGTTGAGTATGTCTTGTAGCCTGACCCCTTTGGACCAGTTCAATATGTATTGTTTGCTGTGACTATGGTAGCTGCTGTGTTTTGAAGTGTGGGGAAAATGCACGTGTATGTTGCATAGTTTGATTCTTTGTATTTCAATTGATGGGTACATAAGGTATGGTGAATGATGGGTCAAGAATTAGACATACTTCAGTTTTCCTTGCTTTTACTTAAAACAGTTGTTATTGTAGGCAACAAGAACCAAAACAAAAAAATAAATTATGCACCTCTTTTTAGGCAAAAGAACTGGGGTTTTTACATGTTCACAACTTGAGAACGTTGGCCAGAGGAACTGATACTTCTTTTCACCGTATTTGGCGGTTTTTTGACTCGCGTGCATAGCAGTGTGAGTTTATGTATTAACACACACACACACACACATGTTTGAAAAAAATTTTCTGACCTTTGCAAATCTGTGTAAGATGAGTCCTAAATAGTTCAAAAATGAATTTTTTTTTTAAAAATCCTAGTGTCCGCATCTGGATGTGCAAAACTTGCAAGTGGATTAATATCTCAGAACCTATTTGAACAATCACAACCAAACTTGGTAAGATGGTATGTATCCATGAGACCTCATAAATGATCAGTGAATGAATGATTTCAATTAAAGGTCAAGGTCACAAATGTTTAAAAAAATGACAATTTTAACAAAATTTCACTTTTTCACAAAATTTCACATTTTTTCTAAGTTATTACTATTGAACTTATTTGATTCATTATAGGTATCAATGAGACACACACTCTATGCACATTTGGTCAACCTCGCTCCAAGGTCAAGGTCACTAGATCTGTTGAAGTGACCTTGTCGCTAAAGTATGAGAGATATAAAGTTCACACTTGTTGTATTTAGAGATGATAGATTGATCTGTCATATATGTTCCGTTTTTGCGTTGATCTTTGAAGGTCAATGTCATTTTAAACCTTGCAAAAACATACAAAAAATAGGTCATTATATGGTGGAATGGATCTATTTAACCTATAGTATGCAACAACATTGGGGTTATTTGATCATACATGAGCATGAGAAGTCATCGTCATCCTTAGGTCACTTTTTTTTTTGGGGGGGGGTGGGGGGGGAGGAGGGCATATTACATGAGTGTATTTGAAGCCGGAGGTCAAGGTGAAGAGCTAAGAAAGATCAAAGTTGGTTTTAATTTGCATTTTAAGGCCACTGTTTCCTTTTTTTTTTCCTTATGGGCAGTCATTTTTATGTTAAACATTGCAAGTTTTATAAGGAGCATGAGTCCTATGGGCTTTGCTCTTCTAGTTGTGAGTTGAAGAAGAATAGTTTCCTGTAGCTTTGTTCTGAATTTGCAGACGACTTGAAAGGCAAGCCCAGAGATGCCAGCGTCTCCATAAATGTATCAAAACTTGCTTGACTGAATTGTATGTTTTGAATGTCTGCCCTTTGTTTAGTACGTGTTTGTTTATTTTTATAGTAATTATATGTCAGTTTGAATGACTAATTTAATTTTGCGTGTATTATGTTTCATGCCATTGATTATAAAGACACACTAAATTGTTTGTATATGCAAAAATAATTGTTTTAAATTTTTCCTGTCTGTTGCAGCGATTATGTCCAAGTAAGGGAGCATTTAGTCAGGGTATATCAGTGTCTAACTATCCCCCGTCTTCGCCCCAGGAGTCTCTTTGTCTTTCCCGATTGCTCTGGCCTGGATCTATCCTCGCAGAACTGTATTCAAGATGGACACAAGGCCCGTCAAAACAATTCAGATAGACCAAAACACGTCGTGCC
Organism: Oncomelania hupensis; assembly: GCA_036898135.1. NCBI lineage: Eukaryota > Metazoa > Mollusca > Gastropoda > Littorinimorpha > Pomatiopsidae > Oncomelania > Oncomelania hupensis. The sequence continues at coordinate 19,507,037 of CM072520.1, forward strand.
ATGCGTCCTCGTTAAGCAGTGCTGACTGGCGTCGCAAGAAGCCGATACATTTTGCAAAAAGAGGAACAGTCTTGTCTACTTTCCTGCACCTTATGCCTAGCTATTTTATAAAATCTTGTTTCTGTTTCTTTCTGTCGTTAATTGTTTTATTATTTTTGATAATGGAGGTTATATTTGCTCACACTGCAGTCTGCCTGTTATAGAACAATAGATGAAGAGAGATGTTGGTTTTGTGATTGTTTTGGGGTTTAGTTGCATCGTTTAGTTGAGCTCTGGCGTATTGTTTGTGATGTGTTGTTTGATGTTTAAAGTATGCCAGGTAGGATCACTTTCTTATACTCAGTGGCTAGTTGGCCTTCCCCTTACACTCTCAACTAACAATTGTGAATTAAGTACTTTTGTCTGTTTCTTATTATTGCTGTTTTGTATTGTTTTGGTTTTGACATTACAAACTTGAATGGAAAATTTGTCAACAAAAGTGAATCTAACTCGGGCGATAATTTTTATGTTGACGTGAGGAAAGCTTGGTTCATTATTCGTTTATCATTGTTTCGCTCTCCACATTTTGCTTTGCGGGTTATGTCGTTGGATGGTCTCTCAGTTTTCTGTTTGGAAGAAGAAAAAATATAAATGAAAAATATAATCGATAATAAAAAGATAGGGGAAAAAAAGTTCACATAAAATCACCTAAAATTGTACAGTTTGTATTTTGAGTCCATTTGTTTGGGGAATCATGCTGTAAGAGTATTTATGAGTAGTTTTTTTATTTTTTTTATTTTATTTTAGAAGTGACTGGTCCACTTGCGTTCCAAGCGCAATCATTAACAACCTTTCCAGTGTTTGTGGGAACAGTGTTTATTGAGACATAATGAACCATAGTTGTTGTTTTTTATGCTTTCTATATTACAGGATATATGGTAAGATGTATTTCAGATGTGAATTACTATTATAATACTGGATGCTGAAAGTTCAAGTGCTAGTGTTAATGCTCATAGTCATTTCTTTTCTTTTTTTTTTCATACAAAAGTTGTATTGTAAAAAATACTTTGTTTACATATTATTAAGTTTGGCATGCTTTCTTTATTTATCCCTTCATTTAATTTGTGGTCTTAAAAATAACAGTTAATTTCTTGTGCCTATGATTCCTATAGTAGAGACAAATGACGAGCCAGATGTTACAAGTAAAAGGATTGTTTTGTACGAGAATGTATTGTTTTAGTGTACAAACATACTTGCGTGTTGTTTCCAGTGTAGAAACTGAAAGTTCATTGTATGTCGTACGGTCACTAACATTCAATAATAAAATATAATTTATTATTCATTCATGCGATGCACTTATTGATGTAGTATTATTGAATCGGATGTGGTGTAAGTCGGTAATATCTATTCAATATTATTTTTAACTGCCAAGATGCATAATGTCTGCCAAGGTGTTAGTCTTTCCCCCTTTCCTTCTTACCATTCCTCCCCCTCCCCTATCTCTTTGCCTGTTTTTCGACTGTTTATACAGTGGAACCTCTCTACAACGACCTTGAAAATGTTGACAAAAATCGGTCTTTATAGAGAGGGGTCTTTACAGAGAGCATAATGGCCTTTTCTTGAATCAATTTGCCAGTGATCGGAATATTCTTTCTTCTAGCATCCAGAAACCAATCCCAAACTTTCTCATTTACTTCCGAGTATGTTGTCTTCCTCCGTTTTGATCGCGTACGATCGGCATTATCACCACTTTCCCACCTTTTAAGAATGTCATCTTTGTCTCGGATAATTCCTTGAATTTGTGTTTTTCCAACTTTAAGACTCTTTGCGATCGCAATGGCAGTCTCTCCTTTTTTGTGTCTGTTTACAACATTAACTCGATCTTCCAGAGATAAAAATTTTCTTTTCTTTGTAGACTCCATCATCCCATCACGCTTTCTTTGCTTCTTCTCAGTGCCGCGCTCGTGATGTGAATAAAGTGAAATGCAAACCCCAAACGAGTAGAATCTAGAATGTGACGTTACAAGATGACGTCAAACTTATAGAAGATTGCTTTATCGGCTGGCGTGTCACATAGGTACCTGTCTGACTGTGCTGAACAAGATCGTAGACAGTTTTTATTGTGCAGTCATGACGAGAAAGTCGCTATACGGTCTGCAAAGATCGGTCGTTAGACGTTATAGCGAGGGAGTCGCTATACTGATGACAGCAATATAAGGAAATACATCGGTTAAAATAAAATGGGTCGTTGTAGCGGGGGAGTCGTTATAGAGGGGGGTCGTTGTGAGAGGTTCCACTGTAACAGTATGTAAGGCAGCTCTTCCCCCCCCCCTCCCCCCATTCTTTCAGCCAGCTCTCCCACCCCTCTAACCTACCTAGCCCTTTTCAGTAAGAAACGATTTTTTCTGGACTCTGTTATTGCTATGTTGTTCTAATAATGGAATCATTGACAAAAAGAACAATCTCTTCTCTTTTGTTTTTTTTTTCTTCTTGTTTATTTGGACCGCAATGATGGTACTATGGTGTTTTGAACGGAATCTTCTTCCAAACATGAATTCTCTTCATTTTGGGCAAGATGGTTGAGATGCGGAATGCGTGGAAAAGAAAGTGTGGTGCGATAAAACAAAAGTTGTGACTTGTTTGAGAGAGTTTGATAACTTTTTTTTTTCTCGTTTTGTATATGTTCACTGAAATATGTGAATGAATATAGTATTCATTCTAGGAGTCAGTTTTCTCGTAAATATTTACTTGCATCAATCAAAAAAAAGGAAAAAAAAAGTAAATGCGAGTGTGTAAATGGCTATCAGAAGTTGCAACAGACAAAGCTATGTTAAGTAGATTTACGTGTTTTTCAATCCGAGTTGACTTATCAATTTAGTCATATACAGGCAAGGATGCATTATTCAAGGTAGTTTTGCAACTTTTATACTATAGATTTAATAATTTCTCAACGTAAGTAGGCCAGGTTTGGATGCATATTTCACATCATATTTTGCATCTTTTTTTTTGCTTAGAAACTATATACTTCAATATAAAAATAGTTTTTTTGTGATGACAATTTGTAAAAACATGTCATATTTTCCCTCGAAAAGCTGGTTTTTGTATTTCCCTCCAGTGATGTAACAGTTCAGACGTGACATTGTGTTAGTATCAAATAATATAATTAAAGTTTGAATGAATGGTTGCGTCTTTAGCATTTGCTGGCTCTTTTAAGAAGTATTTTTTCCTCAGTAAAGTCCTTCCCATAACCTATAAAAATACACATTGTTCTGGTGTCCATCTTTCACAGCAGAGACTGTTGGTTTTTACTTGAGTATGTCCTTTGATCAAGGGAAGCGCCCTATATAGGAGAACATTAGATTGAGGGAAAATGATGTTTTGATGAATATGTCCTCTGGGCATGGAAATGGATGCTCTCTTTTTAGACCAGAGGACATAGGATTGTGGAAAAATGATATCTAGATGTTCTTAATTTGAGAATACAGTTTAAAGAGTCGTTCTCTTTATTCACAATGTAATATTTGCTTGGACAAGTGTCGGGAGTTAACATTGTTTAGGTTGTATGTGAGTTTGCTTCCTTGTTTCAATTCGTAACTCTTGCGCATTATTATTATTATTATTATTATTATTATTATTATTATTTGGACCTTGTCTTTGTTAAAAGTTTGTTTTTGTGTGTGTGTGTGGGTGTCAAACAAGCTCTTGTACTGTCCAAGGGCTGTATGTTGTGACATCCCACTTCAATTAAAAAAAATGTGATTAAAACTGGTTCATAAAAGATTACCAGAAAAATAAATTGTGTTTTGTTTGTTTAATTTATTCTGTATGGATGAATGTTTTATTTTCCTTGGGTAAATGAGTGTTTTATTTGTCTCGAGTTAATAATAATAATAAATGTAGATTTAGATAGTGCCGCATCACAGCCACAAGTGGCTGTGCTCTCTGTGCTTGACACATTCATACACCATTTATACTACACAACAGTAGGTATATAAATCTGAATAAATTCACTAAAAACGTACAACATAATGTTAAATCATTCAATAAAAATATTAATTGGAAAACATAAAAAGGCAACTAAAACTATTATATTAAAAAAGTTTTAAATGCAACCAACACTTAAAGAATTATTAAAAGGAAACACCATTGCCCGGGGAGCGCCACGACATGTGTGCATATTAGACTGATGGTAAAGAAAAAAAGGTAAAGGTAGTCCCATAGCCTGTGGCCGTAGGGGAGCGTGATGTTGGAGATCACACTTATCTTGGGCCAGCGTAATGAGGGTGATGCCAATCTCTCTCCCTCGCTGCTTTACCTTCCCCACCCTTAAGAGAGTAGGTACTCAGTCACAGTTGAGTCAACTGGGGGCGTTGTTATTTGTCGCTTCACGTTTTGCGGTCACCCATCCAAGTGCTAACCGCACTGGACAATGCTTAACTTGCGACACAGTAGCGAGTGCTCCAACCAATGCGCTCTCCGACACCCCTGATGATGAGATTAATTCATGTGTGTTATTGAGAAGGAGCTATAGAAGGTGTTTCTGGAAAAGGTATGTTTTGAGTTGTCGTTTAAATGCTTGTTGTATCTGCGCATGGCGGATATTGTGTGGAAGGGAATTCCATTGAGTGGATGCACAGAAAGCAAAGGTGCGTTCTCCATAGGTTATTGTTTTGACAAGTGGGATGATGAAGGTGCGTTAGTCTGATGAAGAACGGAGCTGTCTGCGTGGTACGTAGGGGATGAGCATGTTAGAAAAGTATGCAACGGAAGTGCCGAAGAAAAAGTTGAAGCAATGTGTGGAAAGTTTGTATTCTATGCGTGCAGCAACCAGTGCAAGAAACGTAGTAGGGGACTGACATGATCTCTTCTGCAAGCTGCATTTTGTACTTTTTGAAGTTTGTAGAGAAGATCTTGGGAGCAGCCTGCAAGAAGAGAATTGCAGTAATCCAGTTTTGAAAGAACAAAATACAGACTAAGATGATCGTTGTTTGTTGTGAAAGACAAGAGCGAATAGAACTGATTTTGCGAAGTTCAAAATATGCAGATTTACATGTGTTGGAGATGTGAGTGTTAAGAGATGCGTCAGATGTCATAATGAATCCTATGTTACGAACAGAGGTGCTGAAAGGAACGTCGGAATTGCCAATTTGTATTGAGTGTGGTTCACCATCTGAAAGAATTGTGCTCTTTTTCTTGATTAACTAAATAATAATGGATGCTATATACGCGCCTTTCCCCAAATCAATCAGGCTCAAAACGCGGCGATCTGTACCAACTTACACGCTCACCTGTCTCATCCACCCTCACACACACACACACAACAAATGCACATCCATCACTCAAACACATAGTGTAAAGGCAGGGAGATCGCTATTGGAAGACGGACAGAAAATCGAATTTTTATTTTTTGAATGTAGCGGAAAGGGAGGCGACTGGTTGAGGCTTGGGAGAGAAATTGTCTACCTTGAATTTCTTGGTTAGACTAGCCTTGGGTGGCTCCTGCTTTGCAGAATCCTTTGGGGATGCCATTGGGTTATGCAGGACAAGGCGACACGACATTTGTTCTTCCTGGCTGACCATTCGCCTGCTGCTTTTGGTGGTGAGCGGGACCTCATTGTCGGCAGGCATTTTATGCAGGTCGGTGTCAGCGACTTTGCAGTAGAGTGCGTGGCACTAGTAGCCGGCAACCAGGTACTACCAACCACGCTTCACCGCCTTGCAGGGCAAATATTTTTATGTCCCTCTTTTGAGGGATAAAATGAAAATAACAGCTCGGGTGGAGCAATGTTCTCAAGGTCGTGGCCGAGAGACGGGAGTCAAATACTCCGCTCGGCTACATGAAATTTTATATTTGACTAAGCCTACCTTTAGCTTACAAAGACATTGTCATCAGTCCAAATAAATTTATGTTCTAAGCAAGTTTTATTAAAATGTATTGAAGGACAAAACAAAATTCTGTAATCAAAGTGTTTAAGGTAATATGTTTGCAGTAGGTCTAATATGAACTGCATTTTACCACAAGTAGCGCAGACGATCATTCCACAATGAGGATCTCCATGTAGCAAGAACGTCATTTTAATACACTAAATCTTTTAATCTCCAATTTTTAATATTTAACTGAGTGTCCATAATTACATACATGTATACAGTAATTCTTTCAGACTTGGTAGCAATGGCTTCTCAGTGTAGCTGAACCATAATATCATCTGTTCCATTTTCAATTCTCCTCCCAGATCCATGTAGTTTGTTAGGAGGAATCGTTCTAAAGTCTATCCACAAAGCAAACTTATTCACAAATGATCTTCCAGTCTTGTGTCATATAAATGGAGGTCTTTAGAAATTAAATCAACTGTATCAGCCCTTAAACGTGCGCACGCCCTGCTCCTCCCTACATATCACATCTAGATACTACAGCGAATGTTGTAAGATTATTAGGGCTTCCTGAATCTAACGTACATAGACAAGCAGTTGCTTCCTTACAACAAATAGAATCAGTTCTTCCACAATCAACTAAAATAAGTCTTCATGACATGTCGGACTCTGTATTACAAGTAAATATAGAAGTAAAAACCTTATTAGAAAGTAATGTAGATCAAGCTATGGAACTACTTTAAATCTACGAGTTTCCAGGTTTGCATCAAGCGTTACAATCTGGAAGAGGAAGAGGGGAGACAATGTTGAACTTAGCTAAGTTTGGCAAACTTGAAAAAAAAATAGAGAAAAAAAAAATAGCAGGAGCAGATGACTTGAAGTTAGAGTCAGGACCATAAAACAGACGATTAAAAAAAGGTTACACGAAAACACCACACTCTCAGAAAGAATTCACACACTGTTTAGAGAAAAGGGTGTAACAATATTTAGCATTCTTACAGCAGCTGTGATGGCTATAAGTACACTAGTCTTAGCTTTGACTAGAACTGTAGGCATTAGTGGCGGTACCGCGGTGGTGGTGGATCCAGCGGTGGTGGTAAACACCAGTTAAAGACTGGATTTTAAAAAAACATTACAAAGCATAGCTAATTTATTGAAACACGTGGGTGACAAACTTTTAGACACTCTTCCAGGAATATTGGGTTCTGTCTTTTCATGGATGTTTAGGACAGCATATAAAGTTGTTGTTTGGACGTCAGAGCATCTGTGAAATAACTGGTGTGGGCCGGTAGGCCTACTGGCGGGATCAAGCAGTGGTGGTAAAATACCAGTTAAAGACTGGATTAATTAAAACCCCATAATCAATAATAGTTGGTTCAGTTTGTTGGGGTAATTGTAATAGAACCAATGTTGCCGGATCCAGAGGTAATGTTGCCGGAGGTGGAGGTGAACTTAAACCAAGTTCATTCACAGTAGGATTGTATCCTATATGAAATTGTGGGTCAGCAATAACAATATTAATTGTTATTATAGTTTGATATTGTTCTTATCCGAAGTTGAAGGTCAGAGGGCAACATATAAGCTACAATACTAAACCAATTAATAATCTACTTTTGATCTAGCGTACTTTAATGTGTCTTTATATCTTTTGATACACGCAGGCAAATCAACTGCCGAATTTATAGAATCTTCGACATTCACTAAAAACTGCTCATGAGAATCAAAGCTTGTTCCCTCTCTTATATTATTACTACGTGTTTGCGCCTGTGACCCTTTGAAATGCTTTCTTGTCAAAGTCGTTGCTAAAGGGAATTAAGTTTTGTCTGTGGGCAACGGAACCTGAAGTTCAGACAACACCCGTCTCACTTGATAATATAGCTGAATTTAGAAAATAAGTACGTACGCGTAGGAAAATGATCGTTGTATTCTTCCTTGAGTTCTTCTGATTTTCTGTAATTAATAATTGTTGGAACTAAGGATGATGTTGAACTATTCATAAAAAATGCATGAAAAAATGTTTACCTTTTTTTTTTGCACTTAAATGTTTTTTTTAGTTTTATTGGATATTGAGGTAAATTATAGCCAATTTTAATTTCTTTAACTTTTTTTTCCAAACTTTGAACAAATCTTTTGATTTGGTGATTTCTTGTTCACAAAAAATGTTCCAATAGTTTCTTTTAGCATGTGCTATTATTTTATTACATTTTATTTTAGCTTTTTTTTTTTAAAAAATATTATTACCTTTCTTCATCTTTAACCATCTTTTAAAAAGTTTTTTTTTTTAATGTAAAACTGCTTCTGCACATTCATTAGTCCACCAACAATTTCCTTTATGATTTCCAATTTTATTTGTTTTATTATTATTATTATTATTATTATTATTTAATCGTTCTTATATAGCGCTTTTCCAGCTCAAGAGCTGCTCAAGGCGCTGGCCGATACAGGATCTAACTCAAACCGCCCGAGACGCCCACCCGCAGCCTTTGGGCGCATGGTCTGACGCCCGGACAACTGAGCACAATCCTGGGCAGCCAGGGATGGGGGAGAAGGACCTAGGTGCATGCTGGGTGGGTTCTTGTCACCGGCACTCACCCGGTTGGGACATGAGCGTCAGGATCTTTAGAGTCCGTTATGATGGAATGTATGCGACACAGACTAGACCTCGGTTTATACTCTCATCCGAAGGAGTAGGAAATGGGAGTAAAATGTCTTTCCCAAGGACACGACACAATGCCCCGGACTGAGCTCGAACCCAAGACCTTCAGATCCGCAAGCCAAAGCTCTACCAATAGGCCACCGTGCCTCCCTTTGGTATAGCTGATTCTGCAGCTTGTACAAGTGCTGTTGATAAATTAGAATAAAAAATATCAATGTTATCATTTTCTGTATTGTTAGTATTATAAAATAACTTTTTTTAAAGTCTGAAAATTTTCCCAATTTGCACGTAGATATTGAAATTTAGGTATTTGATCTTCAGAATTATTATTAAATCCATCGTCAACAATAATTTCATTTAAGTTTAATATTATAGGTAAATGATCATTACCTAATGTATCTTCTTCTGTGAACCATTTGCAGTGAATTGCCAAATCAGAATTAATTAGGTAAAGATCTATTGCAGATGGCTTGTGCATCGACGAATCTGGAATTCTCGTAATGTTGCCATCGTTTAATAAAACTAGAGAGGAATTTACAATGTGTTCAACTAAACGATTATTAGCTGTACTGACAGATTCGTTATTCCAAAGTGAAGAATGAGAGTTAAAATCTCCTAAAATTATCCATTTATTTTGAGTCCAGTCAACATTTTTAATCTGATCTGTATTTTCTTCTATGGGACCATTAGGAAGCTAAACTGACATGACATTAAAAATTACCTGATCATTAATTTTAATTTCTGCACTTGTGAAGTACACATCTTCAATATCTAAAGAAATCTGAGAGATACAAAGCATTATATTGTAAATCAGCCCGTATGTATAACGCTGTGTTAACTTTTCTAAAATGCTTTCCACAAGTTTATAATGGTTGTTGAATTTGAGTGTGAGGTCTGTTGGATCAGCTTGGGAATATTGGACGCTTTTTGCCAAATGGTCACTGGGGCTTCCTATGATGTTATTATTTGGCTATGTAGGCATTTTATATGTAGTTGTTTTATTGATATAATGATGTTTGTATTCTATTTTGTTTTTGTAAACGGGGGTTCGATAAATTAGAGTATAGCCTAAGCGCCCCCTGCGTGGGATGTTGTTATTGTAAAGTGACCGGCTGGTAGAGTGCCTTCAGTGTTACCACTAGGGTTGTTTCGGCAGATCTTTTATGCGGATCAGGGGCGAGTCCTCTTTCAGCGAAGTTGTGGTCTTGATTTTGTGGTCCTGATTCGGCTCTTTGCAGTCTGCTGGGCCCTGTAAGCAATGCATAACTAACTAATATTTGCTGACATTCATGCCTGATTGTTCTAAAGGTCGTCTGTTATAACGAATGGCCTATCGCTTGTAGAATTGAGGTACAGGCGCCCAACAGATTTGTGCAGCGGTGCGGGACGAAGATGCTCCAAGTTGTTGCAGTGAATCAACAAAGCAGGAGTATTTGGTGCCTATGTGGTACTGAGTGTCGCATAATAGCTGTGTCAAGGAGTCCTCTGCTAGATTCTCAAAGTGACATTGAGGAACTGAGTGTCTTTAAACTGCTTACATTCGTATTGAAGAGATTTCACCTCAATAAGGTGACTTAAGAAACTCTTGTATGATCGTACCTAGTGTTAAAAGTTCGAAGAAAAAAAAAAGATGACCTCAGACTCACTTTAAAAAATCAGCTTCTGCTGACTATCTTCTTCTTCTTCTTTTTCTTCTTCTTCTTCATTCTCCATTAGCATTTTTCTGTTTTGTCTTTTCATCATTTACTCTGAATTAATTTCATTGTTTCAGTAGTCTCTTGAAATCCTTACATTAAAATCACACCAGCCAAAGGTTTTATTAAAGATTGTTACTTTTTTTTTTTAAAAAGGAACTTGACTTTTTGTTCAACTTGAATATATAAGATGTACAGCATTATGATTCATTTAAAACGTGTAGCTCTTGATTTTTGTAAGAAACGGAATTGAATGGAAGTACCTCTTTTCTATATTTCAAGTCACGTCTCACGCTACATAGCAGAGAATCGCGAAAGCATTGGCCAGTCTCTGCTACTGAATGTGGCCAAGCCTTAACACTCAGACAGCTGTTACAGTGTTTAGGCAAGGTATCTATGTACCACATATTTATAATTGGTTATGTCTGTACTGTGTGTTGGTGTGTGAAGATATCCTCTCTAACTGTAGTGCCTGACCAAATGGGCATTCAATTTCTCGCCTTTTAATTGTTCTCATTAAAATCAATATTCTCTCTTACTTCAAGCGCCTGACAATACGAGCATTAATTTATCACCTTTTAGTTATTATCAATACAACCATAATTAGTATCCTCTCAATTACTTTAAGCACAGATTTTATATGGCTTATTCCCATGGCTTACTTTACTACCCCTTATAAAATCTCTGTGGCAAAACAGCGATTTATGTCTCACTTTTTAACAATTCTCATTTTAACCCAAAACATGGCTGATACTAAGTTAAATAAGTTACCCAACGTTAAGTGAAGTAGAGCTGTATTTAATGCTGCAGTCGTGCTATAAATACTTATTAGCATCAAGCGCCTGTGAGTTCGTTTCAGAAGTGGGCGTGGCATCAACTGCACCTCGGTTTGTTTAGGTACACAGATAAATTCAGCTACACGCAGCTTCTCGTGTGCACACATTTATTTACACAACAGATGGCAGAGCCTTTAAGGGTTTACCTATTATATTCGGAGGCTATAATGCAGTCGCATCGTCATGCATATGGCCCCGGGAAAGGTTAGGATACTTTACGGCTGCCGGCCACACAGCCAATCAGTCGTGGCTAATTAATAACATTATCCATGCATGTTAGACACTCGCTCGCTCAGTGCGCGCTACTGTCGTTCAGTGGCAGCTCTAAATATAAAAGATGATGTAATGCAAAGCTTCTAGCCGTCCGACTGGCTTTCCTATTTATAAAATTGTGTAGGGCATGTATCATGGCAGTTTGTACCGTTTAAGTAAACAATAAAGATACAAGCTTTAACATGTTATTCTTTGAAAGGTTCATCAGAATGATAAGACCGGTGTTGTTGGTTTCTCTCTGACTCGGTATTATATACTGCAAGTGTGGACACATTTCCGCGGAGCCCCGGTGGCACAATCGGTTAGCGCGCCGTACTTATAGACAGTACCTCCCCGTACATTGTGCGGATGGAGATATGCGGAGGTTGTGAGTTCGATCCTCACCCGGGGCATCCTTTTTTTTTTTTTTAATTTTCTCAAAAAGATAAGTTCTTATATATCGGCAAGTGATGTAAAAGACAAAATACAAAACGCATGAAAGAAGAATTAAAAACAAATATGTAAAATCCAGAAGTTAAGAAGGACTAGAGAGCTTGAAAGCATCTCTAGTATTTTTATATTATTGATCACATCTGCCACCATCAATTATTGTAAAATCCCTGTAATTAGTTTGATGAGACAGTAATATAAAATATGAAAGAATATTTAAAAAAATGTATTGAAGTTATTTGTTTAAAAAGTGTACTTATATAGCTGTAGCAGCAGCAAAAATTATTAATTTTTTTAATGAATTTAATAATAAAACAATATACATTTTATAACATATGAAATATAAAATATGTCATTATTTGCTTAAGAGTATAATTTTACGAGCAGCAGTATTGTTTATTAATTTATTTTTGAAAAATGTATTAATGTATTTATTTTATTTAGTTAGTTACATACTTTTTTATTTTTTAAAACACACTTGTCATCCCATATCCCAGGAGGGCAACATTTCAGAAGCTTTCTCGCCAAAAGCACGGCTATCGCACTCTGAGCATGAACAATACAATTAATATGGCGGTATACCATGAAGAAATCCTTCTCCTCCTCTTCATCGTAATCAACAGTATCATCATCGTCGTCGTCGCCATCCTCTTCATCGTCCTCCTCCTCATCATCATTACCAACACCAGCATCCTCATCATCACCAAAACAGGAATCGGCCTCATCAGGGTCTGATTTGATAATCAGTGATGATATTAATATACGAGTGCAATGTACGAACAAAAACATTATGAATTCATTGTGTAAGGGTCATTTTCATCCCATTGATCCTGCTCAGTTGAGCGCGTTTGACGTAGGCCTATCAAACAAAAAAGAAGGGGAGGGGGGAGGGATGGAAGGGGAGGAAGAAGGTGGGAAAAGGAACGTTCCGATGGTCACAACTACCGAAATAATTAAATGAATCTCATTTTCAACAGAGGATGATATCCTCGAGCAACTGCTGCCCTGACAAGGTTGAAGCCCATGTGGAAAGACAGGATCATCAGTCTACACTCCAACCAAAGGCTGCTGCGTTCCTTTGTCATCTCCGTCCGTCCTTCCTATATACTTGCGAAACATGGACACTCACAGCAGACCTACAGCGAAGAGTACAAAGCATGGAGATGAAGACTTCTGGGCATTTCCTATACCCAGCAAATCACCAACGACGAAGTCCGTCAGACCATCACACATGCCCTTGGACAACATGATGACATGCTCACAGTGGTGAAGAAACGGAAACTCCGATGGTATGGCCACATCAAGCCTTGCCAAGACCATCTGCAAGGCACGGTGCAAGGAGGCAGAAGAAGAAGGAGACAGAAAAGAAGGTGGGAGGACAACATTCGAGAATGGACGGGCTTGACACTGAGCGAAGCCATTTAGGGTTGCTGAGGACAGAGAAAGATGGAGTACGCTGGTTAAACGATCATCTGTGGTGTCCCAACGACTTTGGAGTTACGGGATAGGATAGGATATTATTTGAAATAAAAATACTGATAGATGGCTATGGGTTGACCTCTTGGTGTAGTGGATTAGTCGTTGGTTTCCTATGCCGAAGATCGCGGGTTCGATTCCCGCAAGGGACGAACTTATGTGACTTAGGTACGGGACTATTGAGATCACCGAGGGTTTTCTACGGGTACTCCGGTTTCCTCCCTCCATTTAATAACGATATTGGAGGCAGAATCTAAAATAAAATTCGATTTCCTTTCCGTCTTCTAATAGCGATCTCCCCCCCTTTACACCACATGTTTGAGTGTGTTACACGGTTGTTATTTTTATCGATTGTTTATTCAGCCCCGATGCTTGAATCTTGATAAGTGTAACTCAGATTCGTTTATCCACGCAACCTGTTCACTCAGCAACATGGCAGGAGTCGTCATATAAAGTTTTCCAACTTTATTCAGCAAACATCAACAACTGCATACAAGATCGCTCAATCGCTTTTTTTCTCTCCCTAAACAGCTAGTTAGTTACTTAGTTACATAGATTTACGTCCCCGGACACATAAGCGGAACGGAAAACGATGCTTAACGTCCTATTGCATGAGCGTTAAGGACGATCACCACGTCGCCACCCTGACAACAATGACCATCATCATCATATCACAAATGAGATCCAACGGATCTTCTATATGGGACGATCACTTATATAGTCTCTCTATAATCCAGAGAAAGTTCGAACATTCCTGCATGACGCAATAACATCCAATCACAATAAAAATCGTCACCGGAACTATGCAATGTCCTACGTCATATAACTTTATTTAGGTTAGAAGAATCTCTTTGCTATTACTAGATGTATCTACATGCTTCGATCGATAGTAAACAAGTAATTCTAGAAAATTCTCCTATAATATCGACCAACGAAAATTATCAACATTATACAAAGCTTCTTCTAACAATAACGCAAAATCAAATCAAAGGTAAATACACTCTGTTGATGCATGCTTTGCAAAACAAAACGATCGGATCTATCGTGCGCGTCTCAAACGTAACAGTGATATATGTGTGTTTGTTGTGTTTGTGAGAGAGTGGATGGGGCATTTGAGCGTGTATGTTGGTAGACAGATTGCCGCTCTTTGTGCGTGATTGGTGATTTGGAAAAAAAAGCGCGAATATAGCATCCATTATTATTATTATTTCCTAGCAGATCGAGTGGGAGTTAGAATTACCTCCCTTGCTCACGTCTTCTCGTAAGGAAATACACAGGTAAGGGTTAGCTAGTTAGTCATTGTTTATAGGGTCCATCGGACTGCAAACAGCTGAATCAGGACCACAACTTTGTTGAAAGAGGGCTCACCCCTAAACCGTATAAAAGATCTGCTGAAAGAACTCTAACGGTGACACACGTAAAGCACTCCACTAGCCGGTCACTTTACAATAAAGGCAGGGGACACTGAGGCTGTACTCTAATTTATCGAACCCCTGTATGCAAAAATAAAATACAATATAAACATCATTATAAAATATTAACAAAGCATATACCTAGAAAATGCCTACATTGCTAAATAATAATACCATAGAAAACCTTATTGATCATTTGGCAGAAAGCGTCCAATATTCCCAACCTGACTAACAGGCCCCAAACACAAATGAGGAGTTCTGGGAGAGTTTTCAAGGATAAAGATAGGTGACTGGTCTAGTGAAGAAGAAGACAGTAGATTGGTAGAACAGATTTTGAACGAGAAAGAACTTCCCCCGTGAGGGTGCCGAGGGTTTCAGTATAAATAGTGTCCCCACTTTCTGGAAATTTAGTGCTTTAAATTCCCACTGTTGCTGTCTTTATCCTTTGTTCTTTCTCATTCCTACTGTTCTATCAATCTACTATACTATCTTCTTCTTCACTAGGCCAGTCACCTACCTTTTTTCTTGAAAACTCTTCCGGGACAATACTCCTTAGTTGTGTGTGAGGTCTGTTGGATCAGCTTTGGAATATTGGACGCTTTCTGCCAAATGGTCACTGGGGCTTCCTATGATGTTATTATTTAGCAATGTAGGCATTTTATATGTATGTGTTTTGTTGATATTGTATAATGATGTTTGTATTCTATTTTGTTTTTGTAAACGGGGGTTCGATAAATTAGAGTATAGCCTCAGCGTGGGATGTCTCTATTGTAAAGTGACCGGCTGGTAGATTGCCTTCAGTGTTACCACTAGGGTTGTTTCGGCAGATCTTTTATGCGGATCAGGGGTGAGTCCTCTTTCACTTCTCTGGTCCTGATTTGGCTCGGAAGAGTCCGCTGGACCTAAAGCAATAACCATGTAATATAATGTAACGAGAAAGAACAAATGTAATAGGTAATACTAATAGGTAAAACCCACAGGCGCTTGTATCTGGACACGCGAGCGCTTATGCCTGTGACGCGTCTCCCTTTGGTTATCTATAATACAGATAACCAAAAGGAGACGCGCTACAGGCATAGGCGCTCGCGTGTCCAGATACAAGCGCCTATGGTAAAACCCATGTTCCTAGGATATAAGCTTCTGGCTTTCATTTTGTTGTTGTTGTTGTTGTTGTTGTTGTTGTTGTTGGTTAACCAATATCCCTGTACATCAGTTTTAGGTCAAGATGAAATAAAATTAATAGTTATATTTAGGAAGATTAATTTAGATTTTAGCCAAAAGCTGTCAGTTAATATTCTCATTACAAGTAATGATAATTAATTCTAAAAATGTAGAGGCCATGACTCAACAATACAAGATGTACAGTGGAAGACTGTCTAATAGTTTTACCGGTATTTTAACGGAATTTTCACCCTACCTGTATTATACCGGTTCGAGGCGAAAATGTAGGTAAAGTGCCGGTACCGGTATTTTACAAGTATTATTCGCCCGAACCGGTTTGATGTACCGATTTACTGGCTGTACTCGTAGTTAACCCTACATAGAACACACATTCTATGACAATTTGTATTAGGAATAAAAATTTAATTTTCAATGTGTTTTATAAAACAGTGTTCACTTTCTTACTTGATATTTTAGCAATTTTTATAAAATGAAAAATAGTTTGGTACATTTTTGGTGTGTTGTGCGATTATTCCAATTTTTATTTGTGTCATTCAGTGGTTGCATCCATGTAACCATTCCCATGTGAATCGGTAAAGGCGCTTGAGGTACGTTGCTTTAACGTGTCCCAAATCGAAGGCTTTCAGTTCAGTTCAGTTCAGTGGTTAAATTAACGTCCCCGCCATATAAGGGACCAAAAAAAAAAATTTAAATCGAAGGCTTTTTCTACTTTCTTTACTTTTATTCAAAACGGGGTTTAACTAGGGCTGGACGGTTTTACCGATACGTAACTGTATTCAGGTTCGGAAACGCGACGGTACGGTATACCGGTGCGGATGTCCAAAGTCCGGTTTCCGGGGCGGATCAGAGTAAATGCTTTGAGGGGGGCACTGCCTTTTTTTTTTTTTTTTTTTTTTTATCCGATATACAGATTCGCTTTGGCATTGTTACAATACTGGGTTGTTAGTGTACAACTCGCGGCCAGTTCAAAAACGCCAATGAAAGGAAAGGCAGAACAATTTTCGATTTCATCATTTGTGACGCAATAGTGTCATCACGTGACCACATCGCCCACGTGCACCGAGGGTCAATGAGAGGACAAACAGGTGGATGGAGTGGGAGAGGAGGCCACTGTCTTTTTGTTTTATTTTTTATTTTTTATTTTTTTACGCGAGCACTTTGTGACGCAATCAGATGATCAACACATCCGCTCACGTGCACCGAGGGTCAATGAGAGGACCTAAAGGTGGGGGAGGGGGGCACTGTTTCTTTGTGACGCAATCTTACGCTTTGTGATCCACTCATGTGCCCGAGGGCCAATGAGGACCCTGAACAGGTGGATGGACTAGTGGGGAAGGGGGGCACGCTTTTCTTCTTTCCACCTTTTAAAATTTTTGTATTATTATTATTTTGTGTGTGTGTGTGTTGGTGTGTGTGGGTGTGTGTGGGTGTGGGTGTGTGTGTGTGTGTGTGTGTGTGTGTGTGTGTGTGTGTGTGTGTGTGTGTGTGTGTGTGTGTGTGTGTGTGTTTCCCCTTTTTTTTCCTTATCATTTTTTCTTTTCTTTTTTTTATATTTTTTTCTTACCTTTTTTTCTTCCCTTTCTTTTTTTTTGGTCGCCCATAGGTGGGGGGGGGGGGGGTCACGTGTCCACTATGCCCCCCCCCCCCTCGTCCGCCCCTGGGTTTACTGGGAAATCTCGACAACACATAACGCGACAGTGGGCGACATCTTGTCCGCCCATAGAGCGAGCTTGAAACCCAAACACGTGGATAGGCAGCTGTTCTTGAAGAAGAACCTATAAGAACAGCAGCTTATCCACGTGTTTCAGCATGGTACCAGTCCCCAATCCTTCTGAACTCTTACAGTTCTTACAGACCTTTCCCGTTGAATACCCCTTGGGGTCATGAGCAATCTTGCCACTGTAGATTGTTCTAACCTATAAAGGGAAAAGTGAAAGCCCCAGTTGAAAACCTGTCTTGCCTTTGTAGGCATGACTGACTCACTGCGGCAACAGTTCCCCCCCCCCCCCCCCCCCCCCCCCGTTGGAGTGCCGGGGGTTTCAGTATAAATAGTATCCCCACTTTCTGGAAATTTAGTGCTTTAAATTCCCACTGTCGCTGTCTTCCTCATTTGCTCTTTCCCATTCCTGATCTGTCCTATCACTCTGCTATACTATCTTCTTCTTCGCTAGATCAATGACCTACCTTTTTTCTTGAAAACTCTTCCTGGACAGGACTCCTTGTTTGTGTATGAGGTCTGTTGGATCAGCTTGGGAGTGTTGGACGCTTTCTGCCGGGTGGTCACTAGGGCTTCCTATGATTGTATTATTTAGCACTATAGGCATTTTATATGTATGTGTTTTGTTGATGATTTATAATGATGTTTGTATTCTATTTTGTTTTTGTAACCGGGGGTTCGAGTAGTTGGGGTAAAGCCTCAGCCGTCCCCTGCGTGGGATGTCTTTATTGTAAAGTGACTGGCCGGTGGAGGGCATTCAATTTTCCCACTAGGGGTTGTTTCGGCAGATCTTTTATGCGGATTGGGGGTTGTCCGGTCCTGATTTGGCTCGGAAGAGTCCGCTGGACCTAAAGCAACAATCAATCAATCAATCAATCCCGTTGAATGTTTTTGTTTTATTTTGATTTTGTGGTTTAAAGTTTGCTGATGTTCTAAACAGTGATTTATCATAATTTGTTTTGAAGGTGTTCAAGCAAAAATAAAGCTTCAGTTTATATGGAAATGTGGTTCTTTGAAACTGTTTTGAAGTGTATGACAATCTTTCTTTTGCGTCAGTCGCTACTGTCAGTGCCATATCCATGTGATTTAATTGTAATACTTAAAATCGCGGTATACCGGTACGAAATACCGATACGACCTAAAAATACCGCGGTAATACCGGTACGACTTTGACCCACGGTACCCAGCTCTAGGTTTAACCCTAAAATTTGCACTGTTATAACATTCAACAATGAAAGACGTAGACTTGATATTTGCTGTTTCATCATTTTGTTTGTTTAATAAAAGGACAAAGTTACAAAGGCTAGCGGTTGGCAATTAATTGTAACAGCAGAAATATTGTCGACAAAAAATGTAGTACTTCAGTTTAGAGATAAACCGATAGTAGCGAATGAACTTGACGTTAACTCACCAGTTATCTAAAGAGAAGTCCACATGTGGCAAATTAACTTCCTTCAGACAGTCCTTCCGCCAGACACTCCAGATACGATTTAACCGACTTCGCGAACCAAGACTGTAGGTCATGGATACTATATAGATGTAAATATAGGTCAGTGCTGTAGGTAGCTTACTCCACAAAAATGACCAGAGTCGCTTGCTCGTTAATTAGCCTTACGACGCTTGTCTCTATTGGATCTATCCTACACCCCGCATCTGACATTCCAAGTAAAGACATAACTGCACATGAATAGGACAGGTGAGGGAAATATTCAAATGAAAACGAAGAATCCCGTATATGCGAGATTAAATAAAACGAGAGTTAAACGATTGGTCAGAAGAACACAGAACCCCGTGCATATTCTTGGACCCCCAGCGTTAGCTCGCCAGTCGAATACTAACTACGAAGCCGCGAGGGTCAAACAAAGGAACAAACTGCAGTGTCCGCTTATCTTCACCTCACCGAGAGAGTGATAGAGACTAAAGACGGTTCACGATTCCCGGAGACTAGAATTCAGCTCTGGGACGGTTTGTAGAGACAAACGCGTGACGCTTGCTCCCGTGGTACAGAAGGAGAACGACCTAGATTCTACCTCGCCATGTCCGACCCCGCCGCTACCCGACTCACCAGATCAACCTGAGAGGCAAGACCCCTCAGACGGACTCCAGCATACGCCAAAGCGTTAAGCCCTAGCTTAACTGGCCGAGACAAACCCGAACCTTGTCTCGGCGAGACACCCGAGACAGTCTCGGCGAGACACCCGAACCATCCTTGCCCTTAACTAGGCTCGGCGAGCAATCCGAGACAGGATCGGCGAGAACTTCGAGACGTGTCTCGCCGTGTCGCGGGCCGGCCTTTTGTCTTGCCGTTCGTGCGCAGCAAACCTGCCCGAGACACTATTTTGATTTGCTGAAAAATCTATCAATGTCAATGAAAACTGATCTAAAGAAATACTACAACACTTAAAATAAGTAGGTGCACCAAATCCAAACTTAATTTAGACTGGAGAACACTGAAAATACTGAATCAGTAAAAATAATAAATCATTGAATAGTCACTGAGCTGTTCAGCCAACTCTTGCACCAGTGCATGAAATGCACCTTGCTGGTGCCTTTCCAACACATAGGGAAGTGTTGCCTTTTGCTTTCTTTCTCTTTTTGCTGCCCCTTCGTTCTCGCTTAGGACATACAGCGCTAGATCAACGCCAAAATCTTCTGCAGTTTTCAATTCACGATCGAAGGCCGCCATTGTTGCTAACGTAACTTTGTCAGGTATGTCAGTTTCGACGCAGCTAAAAATAGACCCAGTTCAGAAACGAAAGAGCTCGCCGTGACGCCCGATCTCCTGTCTCGTCTCGGCTGGTCTCGGGAAGACCCAATTAAGAATGAAACTGCATTTTTGACCTTTGGTTCGCCGAGACAAGGTTCGGTTTGTCTCGCCCAGTTAAGCTAGGGCTTTACCGCTAAGTCTCCCACAAATGAAACTGAGATATAACCCTCCGGACTCATAGTCGACCACCAAGACAATTATTAGACTACGAAAATCAGAATAGAAGAATTGCTCAGCAAATGATGAAGAAGACCTGCTGAAAGACATACCCTGCACATCGAACTATATTCATTATTAATTTACATGTTAATGAAGAAATGGTGTTGCCTAGATATAAAAGTTGAAATCACATACATACAACTGGTGTCATTCTATTTGTATTGTTGTGTATCTATTAGTTTTCTTCTCTTGAGACCAAGCAACCTAGTCTTTTGATTAGTAATAAGCATTTCTGAAATTGAGCCAAATGATACTTTAAAGCCCGAGAACAAATATAAATTTTATGTGACCAAGCACCGTGATCAGTCTCTCACATCGCTTTGGAATTCTGGTAAAAGAACGATCGACCTTCTATCAATAAGTCTTACCCCCTAGTAAGATAATTGTATCTTCCCCACAATATCATTACATTAATTTTATTTATTTATTTATTTAATCAGTTTATAGTCCCCTCTCTTCCCGGTGTGACATCCTCACAGTTCCTAGTATCTTAGCTGGGCTGGGAGCGAATGGGAGCATTCTGATTGGTCGACGCGTTACAAAATTCGACGCATGCGCACAGTGCTATCATAGTCTTTGTAAGGGTTAGGGTTAGGGTTTGGGTTAGAGTTAAGAGTTTAGGGTTAGGGTTAGGGTTTGGGTTAGGGTTAGGGTTATGACGCCTAAGAACTTCGTGAAAAAGCCTGCCCGACATGACCTAGCGCATGCGCAAATGCGCTCGGATAAACTAAGAGACCCGGAACTTGAAGGATGTGACACCGGTAAGGATTTTCAGAGAGGAGAGCATGCACAAAACTAAGGAATTTATTGATTGAGAAGAAAAAAAAAGTACTATGCTTTCGAAAGTTATTAGTTCCCGAGCTTTAAGCTCAGTTCTGGGGCTATTGTTTTTGACTTAGTCCGGCGTCCGTCCAGTGTCCGGTGTCCGTCCGTCCGGAGTTGACATTTGCGCACTTTTCTCTCAAACTAATGGACGGATTTCTTTTAAACTTGGCATTTACTTCTGGGAAAAAAAAGTATGCATATCGTTTTGATGTCATCATGGTGACGTCTTTTTTTTTTTTTTTTTTTTTTTTTTTTTTTTTTTTTTTTTGGTTGGTCTAATCCAATTTTCTACCAGACTACTGGAGGGATTTGGCTCAAGTTTGGTACGTACTTAGACTTAAATTGGGCCTCCAACGTAAAACCAAACTTGCAACAAATCGGTTGACGTAATCATCGTGACGTAATTTATTATTTTATTGATTGATTGATTGATTTATTTATTATTATTATTATTATTATTATTATTATTCTTATTATTATTATTATTATTATTATTATTATTATTTTATTTTATTTTTATTTTTTTAAAAGAAAATTTAAAAAAATTAGAATGCAAACAAACAAAATTAAAACTTTGTATGTAATTAGAGTGTAAACACGGTGATTGAGTGACGTCATCGTATGATGTCATCATGATGACGTCATAATTTTTTTTTTCTTCTAATCCTATTTTCTCCCAAACTACTTCAGGGATTTGGGTCAAATTTGATAATAACTTAAATTTGTTCTTCTTCTTTATTGTCTGAAATAAAGGGTGTGTGTGTGCGTGTGTGTGTGTGAGGGTGTGTGTGTGAGAGAGAGAGAGACTGACTGACTGACTGATTGGCTTATTGCACAGGCGCTTGTATCAGGACACGCGAGCGCCTATGCCTGTGACGCGTCTCCCTTTGGTTATCTATAATACAAAGGGAGACGCGTCACAGGCATAGGCGCTCGCGTCTCCTGATACAAGCGCCTGTGGTTTATTGCTTTAGGCCACACGCCTTTCGCAAGTATATATAACGTATTTACATACTACATGAATAATGAACAAACAGACGCCTAGACGCGTCGCGCGAGTTAGAAAACACACACACAATAATAAACTGGTACAATATACAGGAAGAAAACGGAAAATAATTAATAACAATATAGTAAAAGAGTCATAAAAACATTTAACAATCAAACAAAAAACTCCAATACTAATGAACTAATAATAATAATAATAATAATAATAATAATAATAATAATAATAATAATAATAATAATAATAATAATTCAGGGAA
The DNA here is from genome assembly GCA_036898135.1 of Oncomelania hupensis. NCBI lineage: Eukaryota > Metazoa > Mollusca > Gastropoda > Littorinimorpha > Pomatiopsidae > Oncomelania > Oncomelania hupensis. The sequence goes on from CM072520.1 coordinate 19,529,638, forward strand.
GAACATATTATGATACACATTTGAACCCCATTACGGACTTCGGTTATTTTCATTTTTCTTGATTTTCTCTGCATAAACCAGGAAGCAAGACGACGCTTTTATAAGCGTCATATCAAGCCAAATATCGCTGGACAAAAACAATTGCTCAAAGTCGTACTTATTAGGAAATAATAGACTTACTTCTAGGAGACCTGTACAGCGGGCAGACGAACAGAAAATGGCGTTCGTCATCAATACGATCAGGGCAAAGTGAGCATTGTTGTCTGGACAACACATCATATCGGTACAAGTTTGCATTTACAGGGGGGGGGGGGAGAGGGAGAGAGAGAGAGAGAGAGAGAGAGAGAGAGAGAGAGAGAGAGAGAGAGAACTCTGCACCCGTTTCAAAATAAAATTCGATTTCCTTTAATAATAATAATAATACAGGATGCTATGTACGCGCCTTTCCCCAAGGCTCAAAGCGCGGCGATCTATACCAACATACACGCTCACCTGTCAGTCTTCTAATAGCGCCTTGCCTTTACACCACATGTGAGGTCTAGATTAATCTGTACACTAGGCCTATATACTTTTTGTCTTCTTTTTTTTTTCCACACACCTCTACGGAAAACACAAGGCAACCACATATTAACAATCAAAAGCAGCAAATGAATCAACGTAGGCCTACTGATTGTGGCTGCTCAGCCCGAGAAGAAGATTAAAAAGGAACAATAAAGCGTCACCCCTCCCCCCCCCTCCCTCTCCTCTGCCTAAAAAAAATACGAAAGGAAAAACAAGATGTTTGAGTGGTTAATGTGTCTTTGTTGTGTATTTATGAGTGTTCGTAACATATGAGCATGTTGGTTACAGATCGCCGCGTTTTGAGTCTGATTTAGGAATAAAGCATGTATATAGCATCCGTTATTATTATTATTATTATTATTATTATTATTATTATTATTATTATTATTATTATTATTATTATTAGTCCTCTGTGCCTCCGTGTTATCCATCAAAATTAAAGAGAGTCTGATGTCATTTTTTT
>CM072520.1:19531161-19678661 GCA_036898135.1 Oncomelania hupensis
TTTATAAAATGAAAAATAGTTTGGTACATTTTTGGTGTGTTGTGCGATTATTCCAATTTTTATTTGTGTCATTCAGTGGTTGCATCCATGTAACCATTCCCATGTGAATCGGTAAAGGCGCTTGAGGTACGTTGCTTTAACGTGTCCCAAATCGAAGGCTTTCAGTTCAGTTCAGTTCAGTGGTTAAATTAACGTCCCCGCCATATAAGGGACCAAAAAAAAAAATTTAAATCGAAGGCTTTTTCTACTTTCTTTACTTTTATTCAAAACGGGGTTTAACTAGGGCTGGACGGTTTTACCGATACGTAACTGTATTCAGGTTCGGAAACGCGACGGTACGGTATACCGGTGCGGATGTCCAAAGTCCGGTTTCCGGGGCGGATCAGAGTAAATGCTTTGAGGGGGGCACTGCCTTTTTTTTTTTTTTTTTTTTTTATCCGATATACAGATTCGCTTTGGCATTGTTACAATACTGGGTTGTTAGTGTACAACTCGCGGCCAGTTCAAAAACGCCAATGAAAGGAAAGGCAGAACAATTTTCGATTTCATCATTTGTGACGCAATAGTGTCATCACGTGACCACATCGCCCACGTGCACCGAGGGTCAATGAGAGGACAAACAGGTGGATGGAGTGGGAGAGGAGGCCACTGTCTTTTTGTTTTATTTTTTATTTTTTATTTTTTTACGCGAGCACTTTGTGACGCAATCAGATGATCAACACATCCGCTCACGTGCACCGAGGGTCAATGAGAGGACCTAAAGGTGGGGGAGGGGGGCACTGTTTCTTTGTGACGCAATCTTACGCTTTGTGATCCACTCATGTGCCCGAGGGCCAATGAGGACCCTGAACAGGTGGATGGACTAGTGGGGAAGGGGGGCACGCTTTTCTTCTTTCCACCTTTTAAAATTTTTGTATTATTATTATTTTGTGTGTGTGTGTTGGTGTGTGTGGGTGTGTGTGGGTGTGGGTGTGTGTGTGTGTGTGTGTGTGTGTGTGTGTGTGTGTGTGTGTGTGTGTGTGTGTGTGTGTGTGTGTGTGTGTTTCCCCTTTTTTTTCCTTATCATTTTTTCTTTTCTTTTTTTTATATTTTTTTCTTACCTTTTTTTCTTCCCTTTCTTTTTTTTTGGTCGCCCATAGGTGGGGGGGGGGGGGGTCACGTGTCCACTATGCCCCCCCCCCCTCGTCCGCCCCTGGGTTTACTGGGAAATCTCGACAACACATAACGCGACAGTGGGCGACATCTTGTCCGCCCATAGAGCGAGCTTGAAACCCAAACACGTGGATAGGCAGCTGTTCTTGAAGAAGAACCTATAAGAACAGCAGCTTATCCACGTGTTTCAGCATGGTACCAGTCCCCAATCCTTCTGAACTCTTACAGTTCTTACAGACCTTTCCCGTTGAATACCCCTTGGGGTCATGAGCAATCTTGCCACTGTAGATTGTTCTAACCTATAAAGGGAAAAGTGAAAGCCCCAGTTGAAAACCTGTCTTGCCTTTGTAGGCATGACTGACTCACTGCGGCAACAGTTCCCCCCCCCCCCCCCCCCCCCCCCCCCCCCCGTTGGAGTGCCGGGGGTTTCAGTATAAATAGTATCCCCACTTTCTGGAAATTTAGTGCTTTAAATTCCCACTGTCGCTGTCTTCCTCATTTGCTCTTTCCCATTCCTGATCTGTCCTATCACTCTGCTATACTATCTTCTTCTTCGCTAGATCAATGACCTACCTTTTTTCTTGAAAACTCTGGACAGGACTCCTTGTTTGTGTATGAGGTCTGTTGGATCAGCTTGGGAGTGTTGGACGCTTTCTGCCGGGTGGTCACTAGGGCTTCCTATGATTGTATTATTTAGCACTATAGGCATTTTATATGTATGTGTTTTGTTGATGATTTATAATGATGTTTGTATTCTATTTTGTTTTTGTAACCGGGGGTTCGAGTAGTTGGGGTAAAGCCTCAGCCGTCCCCTGCGTGGGATGTCTTTATTGTAAAGTGACTGGCCGGTGGAGGGCATTCAATTTTCCCACTAGGGTTGTTTCGGCAGATCTTTTATGCGGATTGGGGGTTGTCCGGTCCTGATTTGGCTCGGAAGAGTCCGCTGGACCTAAAGCAACAATCAATCAATCAATCAATCCCGTTGAATGTTTTTGTTTTATTTTGATTTTGTGGTTTAAAGTTTGCTGATGTTCTAAACAGTGATTTATCATAATTTGTTTTGAAGGTGTTCAAGCAAAAATAAAGCTTCAGTTTATATGGAAATGTGGTTCTTTGAAACTGTTTTGAAGTGTATGACAATCTTTCTTTTGCGTCAGTCGCTACTGTCAGTGCCATATCCCATTTGATTTAATTGTAATACTTAAAATCGCGGTATACCGGTACGAAATACCGATACGACCTAAAAATACCGCGGTAATACCGGTACGACTTTGACCCACGGTACCCAGCTCTAGGTTTAACCCTAAAATTTGCACTGTTATAACATTCAACAATGAAAGACGTAGACTTGATATTTGCTGTTTCATCATTTTGTTTGTTTAATAAAAGGACAAAGTTACAAAGGCTAGCGGTTGGCAATTAATTGTAACAGCAGAAATATTGTCGACAAAAATGTAGTACTTCAGTTTAGAGATAAATTGATAGTAGCGAATGAACCTGACGTTAACTCACCAGTTATCTAAAGAGAAGTCCACATGTGGCAAATTAACTTCCTTCAGACAGTCCTTCCGCCAGACACTCCAGATACGATTTAACCGACTTCGCGAACCAAGACTGTAGGTCATGGATACTATATAGATGTAAATATAGGTCAGTGCTGTAGGTAGCTTACTCCACAAAAATGACCAGAGTCGCTTGCTCGTTAATTAGCCTTACGACGCTTGTCTCTATTGGATCTATCCTACACCCCGCATCTGACATTCCAAGTAAAGACATAACTGCACATGAATAGGACAGGTGAGGGAAATATTCAAATGAAAACGAAGAATCCCGTATATGCGAGATTAAATAAAACGAGAGTTAAACGATTGGTCAGAAGAACACAGAACCCCGTGCATATTCTTGGACCCCCAGCGTTAGCTCGCCAGTCGAATACTAACTACGAAGCCGCGAGGGTCAAACAAAGGAACAAACTGCAGTGTCCGCTTATCTTCACCTCACCGAGAGAGTGATAGAGACTAAAGACGGTTCACGATTCCCGGAGACTAGAATTCAGCTCTGGGACGGTTTGTAGAGACAAACGCGTGACGCTTGCTCCCGTGGTACAGAAGGAGAACGACCTAGATTCTACCTCGCCATGTCCGACCCCGCCGCTACCCGACTCACCAGATCAACCTGAGAGGCAAGACCCCTCAGACGGACTCCAGCATACGCCAAAGCGTTAAGCCCTAGCTTAACTGGCCGAGACAAACCCGAACCTTGTCTCGGCGAGACACCCGAGACAGTCTCGGCGAGACACCCGAACCATCCTTGCCCTTAACTAGGCTCGGCGAGCAATCCGAGACAGGATCGGCGAGAACTTCGAGACGTGTCTCGCCGTGTCGCGGGCCGGCCTTTTGTCTTGCCGTTCGTGCGCAGCAAACCTGCCCGAGACACTATTTTGATTTGCTGAAAAATCTATCAATGTCAATGAAAACTGATCTAAAGAAATACTACAACACTTAAAATAAGTAGGTGCACCAAATCCAAACTTAATTTAGACTGGAGAACACTGAAAATACTGAATCAGTAAAAATAATAAATCATTGAATAGTCACTGAGCTGTTCAGCCAACTCTTGCACCAGTGCATGAAATGCACCTTGCTGGTGCCTTTCCAACACATAGGGAAGTGTTGCCTTTTGCTTTCTTTCTCTTTTTGCTGCCCCTTCGTTCTCGCTTAGGACATACAGCGCTAGATCAACGCCAAAATCTTCTGCAGTTTTCAATTCACGATCGAAGGCCGCCATTGTTGCTAACGTAACTTTGTCAGGTATGTCAGTTTCGACGCAGCTAAAAATAGACCCAGTTCAGAAACGAAAGAGCTCGCCGTGACGCCCGATCTCCTGTCTCGTCTCGGCTGGTCTCGGGAAGACCCAATTAAGAATGAAACTGCATTTTTGACCTTTGGTTCGCCGAGACAAGGTTCGGTTTGTCTCGCCCAGTTAAGCTAGGGCTTTACCGCTAAGTCTCCCACAAATGAAACTGAGATATAACCCTCCGGACTCATAGTCGACCACCAAGACAATTATTAGACTACGAAAATCAGAATAGAAGAATTGCTCAGCAAATGATGAAGAAGACCTGCTGAAAGACATACCCTGCACATCGAACTATATTCATTATTAATTTACATGTTAATGAAGAAATGGTGTTGCCTAGATATAAAAGTTGAAATCACATACATACAACTGGTGTCATTCTATTTGTATTGTTGTGTATCTATTAGTTTTCTTCTCTTGAGACCAAGCAACCTAGTCTTTTGATTAGTAATAAGCATTTCTGAAATTGAGCCAAATGATACTTTAAAGCCCGAGAACAAATATAAATTTTATGTGACCAAGCACCGTGATCAGTCTCTCACATCGCTTTGGAATTCTGGTAAAAGAACGATCGACCTTCTATCAATAAGTCTTACCCCCTAGTAAGATAATTGTATCTTCCCCACAATATCATTACATTAATTTTATTTATTTATTTATTTAATCAGTTTATAGTCCCCTCTCTTCCCGGTGTGACATCCTCACAGTTCCTAGTATCTTAGCTGGGCTGGGAGCGAATGGGAGCATTCTGATTGGTCGACGCGTTACAAAATTCGACGCATGCGCACAGTGCTATCATAGTCTTTGTAAGGGTTAGGGTTAGGGTTTGGGTTAGAGTTAAGAGTTTAGGGTTAGGGTTAGGGTTTGGGTTAGGGTTAGGGTTATGACGCCTAAGAACTTCGTGAAAAAGCCTGCCCGACATGACCTAGCGCATGCGCAAATGCGCTCGGATAAACTAAGAGACCCGGAACTTGAAGGATGTGACACCGGTAAGGATTTTCAGAGAGGAGAGCATGCACAAAACTAAGGACTTTATTGATTGAGAAGAAAAAAAAAAGTACTATGCTTTCCAAAGTTATTAGTTCCCGAGCTTTAAGCTCGGCTCTGGGGCTATTGTTTTTGACTTAGTCCGGCGTCCGTCCAGTGTCCGGTGTCCGTCCGTCCGGAGTTGACATTTGCGCACTTTTCTCTCAAACTAATGGACGGATTTCTTTTAAACTTGGCATTTACTTCTGGAAAAAAAAAAAGAAAAGTATGCATATCGTTTTGATGTCATCATGGTGACGTCTTTTTTTTTTTTTTTTTTTTTTTTTTTTTTTTTTTTTGGTTGTGTCTAATCCAATTTTCTACCAGACTACTGGGATTTGGCTCAAGTTTGGTACGTACTTAGACTTAAATTGGGCCTCCAACGTAAAACCAAACTTGCAACAAATCGGTTGACGTAATCATCGTGACGTAATTATTATTTTATTGATTGATTGATTGATTTATTTATTATTATATTATTATTATTATTATTATTCTTATTATTATTATTATTATTATTATTATTATTATTTTATTTTATTTTTATTTTTTTAAAAGAAAATTTAAAAAAATTAGAATGCAAACAAACAAAATTAAAACTTTGTATGTAATTAGAGTGTAAACACGGTGATTGAGTGACGTCATCGTATGATGTCATCATGATGACGTCATAATTTTTTTTTTCTTCTAATCCTATTTTCTCCCAAACTACTTCAGGGATTTGGGTCAAATTTGATAATAACTTAAATTTGTTCTTCTTCTTTATTGTCTGAAATAAAGGGTGTGTGTGTGCGTGTGTGTGTGTGAGGGTGTGTGTGTGAGAGAGAGAGAGAGACTGACTGACTGACTGATTGGCTTATTGCACAGGCGCTTGTATCAGGACACGCGAGCGCCTATGCCTGTGACGCGTCTCCCTTTGGTTATCTATAATACAAAGGGAGACGCGTCACAGGCATAGGCGCTCGCGTCTCCTGATACAAGCGCCTGTGGTTTATTGCTTTAGGCCACACGCCTTTCGCAAGTATATATAACGTATTTACATACTACATGAATAATGAACAAACAGACGCCTAGACGCGTCGCGCGAGTTAGAAAACACACACACAATAATAAACTGGTACAATATACAGGAAGAAAACGGAAAATAATTAATAACAATATAGTAAAAGAGTCATAAAAACAATTTAACAATCAAACAAAAAACTCCAATACTAATGAACTAATAATAATAATAATAATAATAATAATAATAATAATAATAATAATAATAATAATAATAATAATAATAATTCAGGGAAGAACATATTATGATACACATTTGAACCCCATTACGGACTTCGGTTATTTTCATTTTTCTTGATTTTCTCTGCATAAACCAGGAAGCAAGACGACGCTTTTATAAGCGTCATATCAAGCCAAATATCGCTGGACAAAAACAATTGCTCAAAGTCGTACTTATTAGGAAATAATAGACTTACTTCTAGGAGACCTGTACAGCGGGCAGACGAACAGAAAATGGCGTTCGTCATCAATACGATCAGGGCAAAGTGAGCATTGTTGTCTGGACAACACATCATATCGGTACAAGTTTGCATTTACAGGGGGGGGGGGGAGAGGGGAGAGAGAGAGAGAGAGAGAGAGAGAGAGAGAGAGAGAGAGAGAGAGAGAGAGAGAGAGAACTCTGCACCCGTTTCAAATAAAATTCGATTTCCTTTAATAATAATAATAATACAGGATGCTATGTACGCGCCTTTCCCCAAGGCTCAAAGCGCGGCGATCTATACCAACATACACGCTCACCTGTCAGTCTTCTAATAGCGCCTTGCCTTTACACCACATGTGAGGTCTAGATTAATCTGTACACTAGGCCTATATACTTTTTGTCTTCTTTTTTTTTTCCACACACCTCTACGGAAAACACAAGGCAACCACATATTAACAATCAAAAGCAGCAAATGAATCAACGTACTGATTGTGGCTGCTCAACCCGAGAAGAAGATTAAAAAGGAACAATAAAGCGTCACCCTCTCTCCCCCCCCCTCCCTCTCCTCTGCCTAAAAAAAATAGGAAAGGAAAAACAAGATGATTGAGTGGTTAATGTGTGTGTTTTTTTGTGTATTTATGAGTGTTCGTAACATAATATTATGAGCATGTAGGCCTGTGTTGGTTACAGATCGCCGCGTTTTGAGTCTGATTTAGGAATAAAGCATGTATATAGCATCCGTTATTATTATTATTATTATTATTATTATTATTATTATTATTATTATTATTATTATTATTATTATTATTAGTCCTCTGTGCCTCCGTGTTATCCATCAAAATTAAAGAGTCTGATGTCATTTTTTTTCTTCAAACATTTACACTGGATTGCATGAGTTTATTAATAAATATTGTTGAGGTAAAGGTTCACAAATAAGAGTGTAAGCAGATGTTTAATTAAAAAAAAAAAAAAAAGAAGTAAAAAGCTTCGGTGCCTCTTAACTGTACCACGATAACCACAGGCACCCAATTCTCTCCTAAATATAATCCACAGCCAACGCGCTAAAGCATGTTGGTCACGCATCGATGATTCTAGTTAGTTATTCCTTACGTTTCTCAAATTTGAATGTCTTTCCATTATTTGAGCAATGTTTAATGCGTGCGTCATATAGAGTTTAATTCCTTGTAAGAGGAAATAAACCCCCTGATAGTTATGCAATGTGATCTCAACTTTGACGGGTGTCATATTATGGGCGTAAAGTTATAGATCGTGCTGGTTATCCTCTTCTAGATCCAGTCTGGAGCATCCACACGTACCCGACGCTGTTGTCGGATTTTATTGTGAGATTTAGAGTTTGTTCGTTGTGTAATTTATTTGGTTGGTTTTCCCGTCTTTACGAGTTCTGTCCGATGACGGGTACCATAGCAGACGATTCCACGACGGTAGTCGTAAAATTGAAAGCGAGGCTTCAGTGGTCATGAATATGTATGACGTAGTCTTTAAGATGGCGGCTTCCGATTTGGTTATGTTGTGGTAACTGGAAGTGGAACTTTATTTGCTAATGTGACCTTATTAGCGCGTACAGATCGATACGCGATGTTTTATGGACTTTCTATTGGATTTCTTGGCACGGATGTAGAGGTAATATGACTGTGTGTGTACGGTTCGGTTTGTAAACAATAATTTAAATCAATCAAATTGTGTGACCTACTTTTTACACTCGTCGCACCTGGCCCTTCCGTTTTCTCAATATCTTGAATTTTTTTTGGAAATCTTACCTTGAGTGTGATTAAATAGTGTGTAGTAAGGTGTTATCGAACCTCTGGGTGCGTATTTGGACTTGGATCGCGGTCGAAAATGGCTAATTGATTGTGCTGATCTGAACACACTGTGTGAACTTGATAATAATGTAAACATGGATGCCGTGAAGTGGAAAGCGAAAAACATGAATCCACCTTTACGCGGTAAATTATCCTATTGTCATTGAGAGGGTATCCTGCGTCTTTGTTGTATTGCTTTTAGAGATGAAATGGGTCCTTGGATATTGTTGGATCATCATCTGATTGTGTGAAATGGGCTTCGGTAGTTTTTTGATGAGTGTCAAGTGTGATTCGAGACTTGTTCTTGAAATCTTGCGTACCCCTAGTTGCGCATGTATGAAAGAAGTTGGCAGGATTAGGTTACATCTTAGCACATGTGTTTTCCTCACCCACTTCAGATTAGCATCAGTCTACAGAGCTGTGAATCATGGCCCTAGTTGCAAAACTGATGTATCATTTTCAAGAACATTTTTAAGTTAGGAGTGGCATGGCAGCGTAACCAAAAAAAGGCAAAACCATAGTTTGTTGGTCCTGAAAGTGTACATTACTCATGGGAGTCATGAACTGCACATTATTGATTTAATCATGGCATGAATTGCTTTTCACGAATTATTTATTTAATAGCCATTTATTTGGCCTCTATTATTATTATTATTATTATTATTATTATTATTATTATTATTATTATTATTATTATTATTATTATTATTATTATTAGGCTATTATTATAATAATAATAATGTATATTTTAATATAGCGCGTTTTCATATAAATGCTCAACGCGCTTTACAATAACAGCCATTTACACAAACATGCTACACATAGAAAGCACAATATTTAAAAACAACATCAGCAAACAAGCAAAGCAGACCAAGCAAGACCTCAACAACATAGCCATTATTATTGTTAGTTTGAACTCCTGTTTTTGTTGAACTATTGTTGTTATTATTATTATTATTATTATTATTATTATTATTATTCAGTTTTTTTTCTCTCCATTTAATTATAATGATATTAATATTATTATAAACACTATTATTATTATTATATTTTGGGACAGCCTGTAATTTCCAATTCTTGTGTTTCATTAGGTATTACTATTAGACTATTCAGTTCACAGAGAGTTTTCTCTCCGGGTACTCCAGTTTCCTCCCTCCCTTTGATAATGGTATTGGATGCAGTCAATCTAGAATTTCACAAATAAAAATTTGATTTCATTTTTTCATCTTCTAATAGCGATCTCTAGTCTATGCCTTTACCTCACAATTTTAAGTACTAGATGTGTGTGGTATGTTGTGTGAGCTATCTCCATGTCTTTACACCACAATTTTGAGTAATAGATGTGTGTGTTTGTTGTGTAAGTGAGAGTGGGTGAAACAATTGAGCATACGAATGTTGGTACAGTTCGCATTGCTTTGATTATGATTGGTGATTTGGGAAAAAGCAAGTATGACACCTTCTTCTTCTTCTTCTTCTTCTTCTTCTTCTTCTTCTTCTTCTTCTTCTATTATTATTATTATTATTATTATTATTATTATTATTATTATTATTATTATTATTATTATTATTATTATTATTATTTTGCAATTGAGTTAGTAACTTAGAAGATCTGAGGTTGTGGGTTTGCCAAGGTGATACTACTGATAGTGGGTTTATATCTATATAATTTTATAAATAGTAATAATATCCAATTCCACTATTTAAGGGTGGGAGGATTCAACTGAAGTACCTGGAGAAAATCATCAGTGACCTGATACCGATGCTTAGTTATATAGTGATACTGATATATTTTTAATAATCTTTTCAAAAATCCTTGTTAATTTTAGTTCTTACGTGTGATCTGTGATCAGGGATGTAATTTAAAATAATAATTACTAGTGAAGTGGAATAGAGACATGTTTATGGGTAATAATTACGGATGTTTGTGTTGCAGTTGTGAAGAAGATATGATGGACGAACGATTACAGGATCCAGGAGGAGGAACGTCTGCGGACAGTACAGTGTAGGTGGTCTTGACTTTTTTGTTGTTGCGATTAACCGGTCCAGTTTGGCAAGTCTGCTATATCACCAAATTATTTTCCATGTGTGCTAAATAGTCCTCTGATCTGAAAGAAAGCCATTTAAGTGAGGTTTTGAGTTTGCTATCACTGATTCAGTATTAGTGAGGTTTTGAGTTTGCTATCACTGTTTCAGTATTACTACTATTAGTTACTAGTTCTAACCTTGAGTCTAAACCCTAACCGTAATGATTAAGTGAATGCTTTCTGTTGACAATGATTTTGTAAAATAACCTAATTTGTTGATAACGGTATTACTATGAGTATTGCTTGGTTCATAGGTAAAGTTAAAAGTGTTCCCGTAACCTTTAGGTTGTTGGGGAGAGAGGCATTTGGGACCTCACTTTTCTCTAGCAGTCTAGTCCAGCTTGGCAAGAGTGGTGCCTATGTCCTCTCCCTCGCTGCTTTACCTTCCCCGGTTCTAAACAGATTCAGGCACCCATTCACAGCTGGGTAGACTGGGGTGTGTCATGCAGTCCTTTCGTATAAAATTTATTTATTTTTTATTTTTTGTCATTTGGTGATTGCCTTTCATGCATGGTCACCCATGAAGAAATTGAATATTCTGGGACAGGAACCACCGGTTCGACCTTTTTGACGACGCAGACATGTTTTAAAAGTTTAGATTTCTCAGATAAGAAATCCTCGCTTTAACGGACAGTGTAGCAGATGATATTTAATTATCGAATAGACCAGAGCACTTACTGGTAAGCCTCACTGTAATGCTCATACAGTAGTAGTGATATTGAAAGTTCCAAAGATGAAAAAAGAGACTTCCAAGCCTGTGCTTGAAAGCTGTATAAAGACTATAAAAATAATAATTACACAATGTGCCTAGTGCCATTGAAAAGAATGTCAGAAATGACACATGATTTATATTTTTGTTTGATTTATTTTTAGTAATAATATATATACAGTTACTTTTGTCTCGGACGCTTTGCGTTAGAACCTGTATCAGCTTGAGCAGTTCTTGAGCTGGAAAAGCGCTATTTAAGAATGATTACATTAATGAATGAATTAATGAAATAATTAAATGCCACATGCCCTTGCTTCCTCCACATGTCAAACCACCTAGACTGTAGACAAGGCATGCGCACTGGAAGGAGTTTCCCAAGCTTAAAATAGATCGCAGAGATAGCTGTCTCATTCCTAATCTTGACTTGTGCATCCCACGAAAGTGACACCGCTAAATTGGCGATAGCTAAACCGGGATAGGCCTCTACCACAAGGTTGGAATAGCATGGACTTCTGCATATGCCCCCAGGCAGACAAAATACTCATAATAAAATGATAAAAAGGAGAACAAAAAAGTAGCGATAAATTTTGCCTTGATGAGGATATTACTTTTTAAATGATCAAAACACAAGAGATAGTCATAGGACAAGGCGACCCCTGGATGGCCAAAGAATTCAAAAGAGGTGCTGTTTACCGTTAAGTGTTAGGTTTAGGTTTGAGTAACACATCATTGTACGGTATCAACTATCGTGAAAACATTGTGTTTGCCTGTATTGCTTTCAGTCGGGATGATCCTCGAACCATGGATATTGATCAGCGGAGAGTGACGCACAATATCACGGAGAAACGACGTAAAGACAAAATCAAACAATGGATATCGCACATTGCTCAGCTGTTACCACCCAATACAGAAAATGCTGGACCCGACAATCGACCGGTTTGTATATTTTATTGATTTATTGATTAATTAATTTATTTTATTAACAAACGCTCTCTACACTTTAATCTTTTCTTATCCCTATTTTGTATTATTTTAAAAAACATTTATTTTCGTGATAACATAAATTTAGCAAAAATAGAGATGAATAGATAATTCAGGTTTCACATTGGGTAGTCAGATACAAAACAATAATATAATTAGGTAGTCCAAGCCCTTCATTGGCTCTTGTCCGCTCGGCAGTTTTGACTCAGTTTTGACTTCACTTTCAACACTTATTATTAATGTAAAACTGCATCAAAACAAACAGTGGCTGTATTCAAATAAAAATTGAAAGCTTTATCTTTACATCTGTGTTGTTTTTAATGCATGTTTATGCGAAAGATTCCGAGAAAACAGCTTTTGAATACGCTTCTATCCGAGCGCTGAATGCCGCTCCGAAACAAAATGTCAGCGCGTTTCCTGCGAGGTTGCTCGTTTCAAACTCAAAGTGCTTTAAGATATTTCATTGGATGGCCTAAAAATAAGAACCAATGAGAAGTTCGGATACTTAGCTTCATTTACATATCAAATATGGTGGGCTCTGATGTGTAAAAGTGTTGTTACGAGCCGAACAAAGTGGATACAGCGGTTTTGATGTAAGTTTGATTTTAACTAGAAGTTTAAAAATTAGCAAGAAATAAAGAGCAGACTTTCCTTTATAAAACTAGGGTATTTATTAATTTGTTCATTACTCTATCGCGGTGCGCTTTGCCGTAGAAAAGTGTACCCAAATGGTGTTCTGGTTTTCTTGCGGCCATGGTGAACTCGTAGGCCTATTCAGCGACACGAGTGCTGAGCGTAGTAGCACACTAGTAGGCCTATAATTTGCCGGCACACACTGCGAATTTGATGATTTCCCAACTTTTGAAGCGCCAAAACGGCTGAACATTACATGGGATAGGCCTGAAAAAAATTGGGCTTGGAGTATAACATATGAAGGGGTTACCTGTCAAAAATCAGCTTTCTGGTATCAATATTGGCTTCACTTTGAGACTCCAAAGTTGTCAATTTCTGCAATTCCAAAACTTTGCCAAAAAAACACCTACATTCGGCATTTTCAAACATTAATAACTTTTTACCTATTTGTCCTATGGGGGAAAAAAAATATACCACTGTGTTCAGAATGAAAAGCTCTTTAAATCTATGTCAGTTTTATGATGAGGAAATCATTTTTTTTAAATGGCTTTTGACTACCTAATTTATAATGCAAAGTAAACAAAAGAGAATCAAATCGTGAGACTAGGAGTGTATGGGAAAAGAAGAAAGAAGGACAGAGAGAGGGAAAGAGAAAGAAAAATATAAATAGAGACCCTGAATGTGTACATCGATTTACAGGACATGCTACATGGTAATAACTAATATTATTATATAATAGTATTTAGCCTCGATCTATTAGTACTTGCTTAAAATAATGATTTATATATATATTATATAAACCATTCTGTGTTGAACTGATCAGCCTTCATTCTGATATATAGTGCTCCTCAATGTCACAACAAATTTTTAAGTGCTTCACAAAAACATTATATTCTGGTATAGTACACTTTGCTCTACAATCAAGTATAATTTAATTGAAATACTTAGTCAGCAGAACAATCTAATTATTAATTAAATATGGGATCAGTTCATATATTACTTTCATAACCAATCAAAACTTTAATCTTATTCTTAGCCAAAGTGCGCAATATAATCTAATAATTTAATGTATATATATACGTTTGTGTGTGCTATGCATCTATTTGTGTTGTATGGATGTTTTGGGAGTATGCATTGGAGAGACTGTGAAGAGCGCATTTGATAGAAAGATAAATGTGAGTAATGATTAGTGTTTGGGGAGACGGTGAGGGTCTAAGGCATGATTACGCCCAGTCTGGGGAGCCCTGCTTATGTACAAGACTTTTCAGGAGTGAGGACATAGAGGGTTTTCTCCAGGTACTCCAGTTTCCACCCTGCCTTCAATAATGGTATTGGATGCAGTCAATATAAAATAAAATAAAAGTATTATTATTATTTTTTACATTGATAAATAACTTGAGCCTGTGTGTGTTCCATAGGTATAACAAAACATTGTTCAGGTCAAAAGGAACGTTGTTGAAATGGAAAACAATATATATATATTTATACAGTTAGCGATCCACAATCACTGACTAATGTGTGTGTTGATTTTGGCACACAGATGTTGTCACAACTTTCAAAGAACAGAGTTATTCATTTTCATTTGAGAAAGAGCTTAGCCTCACCCAAGTTTGGTTGGTTAAATAAATTTTTTGAAAAGGTTGATGCACACAGATGTTGTTATTCATCTTAATTTAGTATTGTATAGTATAGTAAAATTACTTATCACCCAGGGCTGAGCTTTAACGTTCGCCAACTCGCCAATGGCCCCTAAAAATAGTGTGTGGCGAGCTCGATTTGGGGTACCATTCGCCCGGCTGGCGACTTGAAAATACCGCCAGTAGTAGAGATTCTGTACCTGTACATGAACTTTTGACTTGCAATGTAAAACAAAACACGCGCCAACCGCTTCTGCAGTCAGCACCGGAGACCCGTTCCGATGCATGCTAGGAAGTTAGGTAACGCTAGCAAAGCGAGTGATTTGCGAAGTAAAAATAGCCTTTTCTCGCGAGACTTTCTTCTTTCCCTCGCCGCGAAACGCTACTGCCCTGCGAGATCCTAGCCTTCTTGCTTCCTTGCGTGTATCGGAACGAGTCTCTTGACTTCCTTAATGAGTCACGCGAGACTTGCCGTACTTTCGATATTCCCTATTCTCAGTCTTTTGTCAATCTCGAACGATGTGGCGCTTTTTAAGCGGTGTCTCGGAGCCTCCAGCAAACAAAATAAAGTCCGAAGAAGAAAAAAAACAGCTGAAGAAGGCACACCCAAGCTCCTTCAAGTTTTAGAACATTGAGGAGGAGGATGTCGATGATGAATAAATTATACAGTGCTTGTTTTAAAAAATGAAACAGTGTTGTTGTTGAAATTTATCTTGTTTATTAGCTGCAATAGTTATACAGTTTAAAAAAATGACCGTGCTTTCAATCAAGGGGTCTGGCAACCTGAGAAATATTTTGGCAACTTCAACTTCCCAGGTTAGGCGCCCGGCTGGCTCCTTAGCCTGGCTTGCTAAATCTCAGCCCTGTCACCGGGGTAGGCCTTCAGGCATTGGACATAGGAGGGTTTGCCCACCAGGGAGGTGGTTGTGAATTGATCTCCACACGTCAGTGGAGAACTCTAAACCTGATAAATATTTGTCCAGTCTATTCTTAAATGAATTTGGCGTTCCAACTGTGACAACCTCTTGTGGCGACTGTTCCATATGTTAATAATTCCATTACTCCATTAGTAAAAAAAAGGTGCTGATGCAAACTAGTATGAACAGTCTTCTTTGTTAATTATACTCATAACCTCAAGTTGTATAAGGTCTATTACTAGTTTTTGGGGCCATACATGTGTGCAGCATTTTACAGTTACACACTTCTATCATGTCACCTCTCAGATGTCTGTATTTCTGGCTATCCTATCCTATCCCACAACTCGGAGGTTGTTGGGGCACCACAGATGATCACTTAACCAGCGTACTCCATCTTTCTATGTCCTCAGCAACCCTGATGGCTTCGCTCAATGCTGTCAGTCCATTCTCGAATGTTGTCCTCCCATCACTTTTTCGGTCTCCCTCTTCTTCTACCTCCTTGCACTGTGCCTTGCAGGATACTCTTTGCAAGGCCTGATGATCTGGTGACATGGCCTTGCCATCAGAGTTTTGGTTTCTTCACCACTGTGAGCAGGTCATCGTGTGATCCAATGGCTTGTGTGATGGTCTGTCGGACTTCGTCGGTGATGTGCTGGGTATAGGAAATGCCCAGAAGTCTTCTGTAGCATCTCATCTCCATGCTTTGTAATCTGGGAGCACAGCAGCCTTGTACCTTGGAATGTAGACTGATGATCCTGTCTTTTCAAATAGGCTTCAACCTTGCCAGTTGTTTGTGCTATCCTAAAGAGGACTTCCTGTCGGGTCCCAATGTCTGATACAATGGCTCCTACTAAATATTTGAAGCTATGCACTGTGTTGAGGGAATTTTGGTATTCTCTGCACTTATTTCCATTCCATAGGCTCTTGTGGTGGTGTCAAGGCTCTGTACCAGCTGTTCAAGTTCTTGTTCCTCTCCAGTCAATCCATCAATGTCATCCACAAAACGAAGGTTGGCGATTGCTTTACCCCCCCTATGCTGACTGTGCCTTTGTGATCTGCAAGGGCATCTGACATGGTGCGCTCTAGGAAGATGTTGAAGAGAGCAGGCATCCTTGACGCACACTGATTGTTGTTCTGAACCAGTTTCCGATGGCACTGTTATGGAGGACTGCACTAATAGCCTTGTCATACAGGCATTTGATGACTTCAATAATGTTAGGGCAGATGTTGTACACTCTCATGGTTGCCCACAGAGCTGCATGCCTGACTCGGTCAAATGCCTTCTTGAAGTCTATGAACACATGATATAGATGTTGTTGGTGCTGTAGGTATTTCTCGCTGATTATTCTGAGGTTGAAAATCTGTTCAGTGGTACTTCGCCCTGCCCTGAATCCTGCTTGTTCTTCAGCTATGATTTGTTCAGCTTGGGGTTTCAATCTGTTGAGTATTATTTTCAGGAGTACCTTGCTGGGATGACTGGTGAGGCTGATGGTTCGGTAATTTTCACACCCCTGAAGGTTACCTTTTTTTTGAAGAGTGATGACAAGCAACTGGGGCCACTCCCCACTCTGCCAGATCTTGTTACAGATAATGATGAGGGCGTCAATCATCGCTTCTCCTACTGCTTGAAGCAGGTCTGCTGGTATGTTGTCCACTCCCGCTGACTTCCCTTTCTTCAGCGATTGCACTGCTGCCTCAACTTTTTTTTGAGAATTGGAAGGATTTCTTCTTTTTCTCTTTTCTCGGGACATGCTAGAACTGATGGGTCTCCGTTTGGTACAGTACAACTCATGTTAATCTGATGAATAAAAATTAATACAACAACGACAACTCCGTTTGGTGTGTGGTTGTAAAGGTCAGAGCAGTACTCTGTCCATCTGTCCAACACTTCTTGTTCTTTTGTAAGGCATATGCCAGACTTGCCTTGGATGGTAGAGTCCTTTGGCTGTTTAACACTTGTCAGCCGCTTCACAGTCTGGTAGGCCTTTGTGCTGTTGTTCTTGTTCAGACTGTTCTCTATTTCCTGGCATTGATCTTCTATCCAGTTCTCCTTTGCTGTGCGCATGCCTTTTCGGATGTCATTGTTGATTTTTCGGTAGGCATCAGCTCTGGGTGAGGTGTTCTTTTTCTTTTTCATCTCTCTTCGTTTATCACAGTCACACAGATCCAAAAGTTCAGGTGTTATCCACAGCTTCTTCTTTGGGCGGTGCTTTGCTAAGGATCTCAGTGGCGGCATCTGTCACAGGTGAGTTGAAGTTGGTGGTCATGGTGTCGACATCTACTTCACCAGCTCCCAAAATGAGCAATGGTGCAAATTTCCCTCCAATTGTGGCCTGAAATATTTCTGCCACCTCCAGGTCTTGCAGTTTGTCCAGGTCAAACTTCAGTCTAGTGCACTTTGCTGTGTTTACTCTCTTCAAGTGGAGCCGGAAAGACATCATCTTAGTCACTTCAGATGTCTGCTTCTGGAAAAGTGCGTGTCCTGCCAATGTTGATGTTTGATCTGAAGCGTATCTTGACCATGATGTAGTCGATCTGGTTGTGATGCTCCCTGCCGGGACTGTGCCATGTCCATCGTCTGGATTTTTTGTGGAGATCAAGCGTGTTTGCCAGTATCAGATTGTTGTATCTGGCAAACTCCAAGAGTCTCAGGCCCCTATCATTTGTCTCGTTGTTGCAGTGGGGTCCACATGTGTCTCCCCAGTTGTGGTGCGCATCTTGGCCAACCTTGGCATTCCAGTCTCCTTGCACTATGACTATGTCCTTCTTTGTTACTTGGTCAAGGACAGCCTTTAGTTTTTCATAAAAATCCTCCACTTCTCTGTCATCATAGTCTGATGTTGGGACGTAGGCCTGGATGAATTGATGGTGATGTCGAAAGGGGCTGCTCTCAGACGGATGGTAATGAGTCTACTGGAGACTAGGCAACAACCCCTGACAGTGGCTAGAATGCTCTTGTGGACCAAGAATCCAACGCCGTGTTCGTGCCTGTCATCTCTACTGCTGAAATAAAGCTTGTGGCCTTTGTCGGTTGCAGTTCGCTGATACCTAAAACGTTGTACTCTTCTATCGTGTCACCTCTCAGATGTTTGTATTCCTGGCTAAGAAGCCAAAAACCCCTTAATCTCTCCTCACAGCTGAGGTCCTTCAGCCAGAGAATGCATGAGTAAAGTCCTTGTACAACTTCTATTTTGCCTAGAAGTTTTTTTTAGGGCTCCACTCCACGTTGCCATATTCGAGAATAGAGGGACGCTTATTCAATTCAACAATTCAATTCAACAAATCTTTATTACCTCTCACAAGGAATTATGACAGGCACTTGATCACTAAAATAAAACAAAATAAAAATAAAAATGCAAGTAAAAAATTAAAAATAGTATAATGTAATATTTGTTTAAAATCTTTACAACATGTAGGATACGATTATATAATATGGACAAACAAATACAGACCCACACTATTAATTTATGTAGTAAATTTTGTAATAAAATGTAAAACAAATTCTCACAGAAGTGGCTGTTTCCATCTAATCACAAATACAGCCAGGGTACAGTTATCACAGAGTGACATTACACAAAAAGGTTTACGAGAAAGATATCACAGTCCCATAAAACAATGACATTAAAGTTAAACTGTACTTACAACCAACATTTGAACACATTTAATATTTAATTTAAAAACGATACATACGTCTATATGGGTCTGTCTACAAAGCTGAGTACCGCGAGGGGTGCTGCTTTTCTAGATAATATTTATCACAACAAGCTGCTTATTTGCCTTTCCTTTTGCTATTATCTTATTTAAAAATGATCGGAGAGATAGTATTAATAATTTCAAGATGAAAATGTCTATAGAACCTTTGTATTTGCTTTGTCTGAAAGTGGCCTAAAATTTGACCTAATTTTGTGACATGAGAATGACCGGGTTTTCTTTTAAGTGTTTACATAAATAAAGATGTCATAGAACATGTAAAATTATTATAATCTAACTCATTAGTAATAGTTTAAACATGCACAATACTTACAAAAACAATTTGTTTTGTATTTTGTGTATTATAGCCGGAGTAAATTTGTATGTCCAACGTAACGCATGGTTTCCGAAACAGGCAGAATGTTGTCAAAAATTTATCTTTGTCTTAAGCGCAAGAATACATGTTTTTTTAAGAGTTGTCTTTCTTGGTGGTATGTTATGAATGAATTCCAATGTTTACAAGCTTTGATGGTCTGAAAAGCATCAGTTGACATCGTTTCCAGATTTTCGTGTTACGTTGGACTACACACAAATTTATTTTGCTTCTTTCAAAGCATACCTAGTAGAACTATTTTAATGACGTAAAGTAGGCCTCATTAGCGGATTGATATATACACTCGTCCCTTCTCGCGTGGTGTCATTTTACGCGCGGCATTCATTGATAAGAGCCGATCGCGTGTGTAGGAGAGCAAAGGTCGCTCGCCACTATGGTGTGGGGGTGTGTTACTAACCTTATAACCGGCCTGCCTGGGCGATGATAGTGACCGCAGCAAAGATGGCTGACTGTGCAGCTGGTAAGAGGCACAGAGCTCCACCACAAAGAAAAACCAAAACAGCAACAGTCTGAAGTCTGCAGGGACACAAAACATTGCTCGACCGAAGCAGCAGTCCATGGCAGACATCTCGATGAAAATAGTATAATCAAACAATCAGTCAAACACAACCATTTAAGCTTTCAAACCGGAGCTGGAGTCTATGCATGCCTGTTAGGCGTAGCCTCGTTTTCGCTCGCATACATATCTTTCAAATAAACCACAAAATGTATGTATTTGACAACTTTTTTGGGGGGGCACCCATGTCACAAAAAGTGAACCAACTTTGTAGACAGACCCATGTGCACATCTAACCTAATTTCGGGTTCCCACTCTCCCCTCCTCCCCCCCCCCCCCCCTTCCCTCCTTCCGCTTCATCAAACCACACACGCACAACCGCACGCACCCTTACACACTGTAGAGCCGATTACAGCAAGCAAGAGGAAGCGGCAGGAGCCTTAAGTAGAGCCATCAGCCTGTCCCTTGCATTTACATGTTATTGTTGTTATTTTGATGTTCTGTTCGCTATCTCAAAAGGCCCCTATTTGAAGGTTTTGTTTACTTTGTGCAAAAACAGGTTTACCCTACAATTGGCATTGTTGTTACATTACACAATGATAAAGCAGGCTTTTGTTGCTCAAACCAACCGCTAAAGTTTGAATTTTCAATTTCAGTTGTGCCAGGGAATGACTTCCCCCCGATTAAGGGTACATCAAATACCATGTGACCTTTGATCCTATCTGAGTGAACAACAGAGCTGAAGAATGTGTCTATAGTTCCTGGGATAGGATATGGTCTATTTCATCAACCTAAAACGAAAAGCCTTACGAGCACTTTTTTTAAATTAATGGGTTCTCTTACTGGCTTTGGTTGCTGCTATTTTTAGCTCCAGAATGTTAGGCTGCTGCTATTAACTGAAAGCGTTATTTTTTGGTTGTTGTTAGCGTATTTTTCAGTGGGGTGACTCTCGTTGTAAATGTTTAAAGGATCTGTCAAGGGGGTGTGATCAATGTCCTAGAAAGAGAGATCGCTGTCAACAATTCTCCCAAATCTTTCTCAAGCTGTAATTTTTTTTCCATTACTAGACAGTTGCTTCATCCTTTATAAAATAGTCATACTTATAGTTGGGATTCTTTTTACCCCCCACATACCCCTTGGGGTCATGAGCAATCTTGCCACTGTAGATTGTTCAAACCTATAAAGGGAAAAGTGAAAGCCCCAGTTGAAAACCTGTCTTTCCTTTGTAGGCAAGAGAGATTCACTGCGGCAACAGTACCCCAGTTGGAGTGCCGGGGGTTTTCAGTATAAATAGTATCCCCACTTTATGGAAATTTAGTGCTTTAAATTCCCACTGTCGCTGTCTTCCTCATTTACTCTTTCCCATTCCTGCTTTGTCCTATCATTCTTCTTCGCTAGATCAATGACCTACCTTTTTTCTTGAAAACTCTTCCTGGACAAGACTCCTTGTTTGTGTATGAGGTCTGTTGGATCAGCTTGGGAGTGTTGGACGCTTTCTGCCGGGTGGTCACTAGGGCTTCCTATGTGTTACGTTGAAACGCGAATGGTAGTACGTCGGAAACGCGCACGATAGATCTAATCGTTTCGATTTGCAAAGTATTCAATAATAGAGTTTATTTACCTTTGATTTGAGTTTGCATTGTTGTTAGGAGAGGCTTTGTATAACGTTGATAATTTTCGTTAGTCGATATTGTTGTAGAATTCTCTGGATCCGCGTGTTTACTCTCGATAGAAATTTCCCGATACATGTCGAAGCAAGAGGACATTCCGGAAGGAGAAAAAATATGTATGACGTAAGACAGTAATGACGAAGTTAGAAGCGATTGGTTAAATTACGTCAAACGAGATTGATCCAGGTTATTCGGGAGTATCAAGAGACTATTTAAGTGCCGCGCTGTTTCAAAAATAAGAGAGTGTTATTGTTGTTGATAGTAAGTTGGAAGGTAAACTTGAGAGTGGAAAGGCGATTGAGCGATTGTATGCAGTTGTTGATGTATGCTGAATAAAAGTGGAAAACTTCATACGTCGACTTTGTGACTTGTATGCTGCTTGAGCAGGCTGCGTGAATAAACGAATCTGAGTTACACCTTATCAGGAATTCAGCATTGGGGCTGAATCGGATACTGATAAAGAAAAACACCAACATCGAATCGAGTGTAACACTATGATTGTATTATTTAGCAATATAGGCATTTTATATGTATATGTTTTGTTGATAATTTATAATGATGTTTGTATTCTATTTTGTTTTTGTAATTTTCCCACTAGGGTTGTTTCAGCAGATCTTTTATGCGGATCGGGGGTTGTCCGGTCCTGATTTGGCTCGGAAGAGTCCGCTGGACCTAAAGCAACAATCAATCAATCAATCAATTACCCCCCACATTATATAATTTTTAACAATTTGAGAGAGATGTTACCCTTCCACAATGTTGGTGGGATAAATATACCTTGTGAAATGTATTATTATTCTGCTTCCCATGTGTGCGACATTAAGAGTATATGGGGTACTTGTCTTTTCAGAGCACTTTGGACATTATGGAGCGTGCAGCCAAGTATATAATGCAGCTCAAGAAATCGTTCGAGGAGCTTCTGACCAAGCATGGCAGTGAAATGTTGGGTGAGTAATCTTTGCCTAATTGCAGTTTTCTTGTGCTAATTGTAATCAATGGTGATAAATATTATGATGGCAATGGTGATCCCATTGATGGTGATGATGGTGATGGTTTTTATTTCTTTGCGAACATATTTGTCACCAAAGGGGTGAAATACAATAAAGATGTCTTATAAAGTTGTTTGGCGCCTAAACCACTTTTCATGCTCGAACTCAAAGCAATCTAAACACCAGAGGGAAAACAACATGTATTGCACAAGAAATAAAATCGAGGCATACATTTGATTATAGATGTCTTATAATATTATATTTTCCCTAACAGTAAATTCTATGCTGTTGTTAAGATGCTCAGAAATACAATAGTAACTCTAAAAGACTAGTTATTTGGCCTGGTCGGGTGTTTTCTTCTTTTACGTAATTGAAAGATGTAAAAAAACTTGAGTATTGTTCCTTTTAATGTACTTTCATATATAGCTGACACGCTTAACTCTCGAGTGATTTTCTGTGCTCTGTACAGCTAAGATGATGAATTATGAAATATTATGAGCATTATTAATTTATTTCACTTTTGCACAGTTTATTATTGCAGACAATCTGTCACTTGCTCATCTTCTCCCTTATGGCCGGTCCTAATTAGACACACACAAAAAAGGTTCGTGAACCTCCATAACACTTCCAAGTAAGACAGGTCATTACACAAACCAGACCTGCCTACTGCTACGATTTTGCCGTAGCAGCTACGAAAAATACAGCTCTGCTACGATGTTACGGCAAACATAAAATTGCTACGGGAAAAACAAAAATCCGACTTTTTTTTTTTTAACCCTTTACCGGGCGTAGCGGCAAAGGTCTAAACAGGCAAAACGCCCAAAAGCGTCCGTATCAACCACTGTTATATTCTCGCGTTGTTTGAAAGATTGCGAGACTTCCGGCAATTGACTTCCGGTTTATTCTGTTGTGGAAACAATCGACTGCATTTCCACAAGTTTTCTCTTTGATGCGTTTGTTTTTTTGATTTTATTTTCAATGTTTTGTATGCAAGTGTCTAGAATGGATGGTTTGGATTCTTCGACTGATGAAGGAGAGTTTACAGTCTTCCATTTATTAGACATTGAAGTGAGAGAAATGAACTTTGAGTCGGAGGAAGAGATCGGTACTGACATTAGTGCCAGTAGCATGCATGCATCAGATCTTTCAGATGGGCAGGGAAGTGAAGAAGAGGAGGAGGCTTGTTTGGACTTTTTAAAACATTTTTTTTTCAATTTTTGTAAACACATGGAATAATAAAAAAACAAGACATGACAAGAGAAGAATAAAAAGGTATGTAATCAAAGAATAATTTATTTCTGTTCATTTTGCATTTTATTTCATTTAAATCTATGCACTAATACCTAAGATGTGGTGTTTTTACTAACGTACTCTGGATTATCTCTAAAATTATAAGACTTCTTGCCTTAACTTGTGGCGTCCTATATCGACGGTTGTGCATGCTACTGAAAACCTGGCTTTGCTACTGAAAACTGGACCTTTTGCTACTGATTTAAAGAATTGTAGGTAGGCAGGTCTGCACAAACATACACAGGTCAACAAAATACATTCACAAACATGCTCACACATACATGCACAATTCCAGACGGTGACGAAAATTTTCGGTATTACATAACTGAACAGAGGTCAAAAAACCGAAACTCAAATCAAGTTTTTAGGAGCATGTGTAATGTAATACCTGTGTTGCTAACGTGTGGAGGCTGGCTTTCAGTGGACGAGCTGAAGAGTTTAAAGAATCAGACTGAAGACCTTCAGCAGCAACTGGGCCAGCAGCGACAGCAGACCGAAGAAGTCACTCAGAGAAATATCCAGCTGACGGAGTATATGCGGTCCCAAGGTACGCTTCTTGGTTCTTTGTTAGGTGTGTTAGTCAATTTTGAGTGGTCTAGTGATAGGCGACTTGGGTTAGATACTTGTGTCATGCAGAGCCTTGACTAGTTCTTTCAGCTGGTAAAGAACAACTCGAGGTGATTTAAATGATCTTGATGTGGGTAAAGTGTGCTCTGGGTGGGTCTGAAAGAAGGTCTGCCTGAGACAAGGGCACAAAAAGTGGGTTATTTTCCCTTTTCTTTTTCTAACTGTTCCTTCTCTAAGTGATCAGTGTGTGGTGGATGGATGAGAACCTGCATCTTGAAGCACTGTATGGTTTGTTTGAGAGTTGTGTGCATCTTGGTAGTATTATATTTATTTATTATGATAAAACAGATGTTTACTCACAGCAAATGCTGTATGATTCAAGCCCCGAGCACTCAAGGGGCTATGTTGAAGACAAGCAGCTCAGTACCAATTCATCTTGGATATTTTGTAAAATTGGCTGAACACTATTGAGCCTACTAAACTGCAGCAGCATTATTTTTATCTAGTGCACATTTTTGTATCAACAAGTGTTTTTTTGCTCCTGAAAAGAAACCTGAAAGATTTCATTTTAACTAAGAGAAAGGCTTCCGATGTTAAGACTAAGTAAAGCTGATGCCTTTGAAGTTTGTCCTCAAAACACTATTGATAGAACTGAAGATGTTTTATCATGTAACTGTTAGGACAAAAAGATGTGATGAAGCTGAAGTCTATTCAAAGGGTTTAGGGAAAAGAAACTTTTGGTAGAACTGTTAACAAGGAAAGTTGTTGGAAGAAGTTGTAGTCAATGAAAGAGACATGAATGTTGTTCACAGGCCTGTCCGTCCCAGAAAACTTAGCACAGTGGAAGGGTCACAGGCACGCTGATGTGGCCGCGGCGTCCACCAGTGGGTCTGCTACAGAAGACCTTCCGTTCAATGCAGACGGGACCGAAGCCACTGGCGGGAAAAAGAAGTCCCGGCGACCAGGGACAGTCATTGCTCAGCTGGAGCAGCAGAAGCTTCAGGAACAGCAACAGCAGCAACAGCTGATGCAGCAGATGTCTGGTAAGTTGATATTTTGCTTTTAAATGTGAATTTTGGATAATATTGTTAATGCATGGATGTTGTAGTTTAGATACATGTAGTGAATGCTGAAAAGGATGCAATGGTGTATATTTCATGTAAGAAAGTGGATAAAGCTCTATAAATGTGGCCCAAAATGGAGCACTTATTGAAAAAGCTCAAGAGTTCTCTAATACTGTCTGTCCCTTGAGCAGTAGATAGAATACTGTTAGGCAAGGGTTGTGTGCTATAACTGTTCATGCATTGGGATATTTTCTTCAACTGATCATGCATTGGGATATTTTCTTCTTTATGTTTTGTAATTAATTTATTTGTTAAAACATTGTTTGTGCATCTTTGCAATTTTTCCAATTTGCAAAACCCAGTATTTGTGTGGGATTCATTCACCATTGGGCTATACCAGAAACCTTTCAATATCCTAAAGGAATTGGCAGGTCTGAGAAAATTTATAATTACATCCAAAATGTGGTTGAGTGAGTGATCTATTTGAAACCTTGTGGATTGGTTGGAGGGCTGGTACTGTTGATTGTTCTCTCACCTTACCTCCATCCAGGCAACTCTATTCTGGAGTGGAAATTTACGAGAGATACAGCAACTTGGTCGTGTGCTTCGAGAGAATTGCATACTTGCATGTCTCTCTTCTGATGACCAATACACAATTATTTACATAAATTTAAATATTGGGGAGGTTTTAATGCATATGCTTGCAGTGCTCATTTCAATAGTAGTAATAATAGTAGTAGTATTAGTACATTTGTTGGTCCATCTTTTATTGATGAATCCATGTACTTCATTGACCAGGCTTTGTAAATTATTGGTTAGTGCACTTGTATAAATTTTTATTCGTCAGATTAACATAAGTTCAGGGTGGAGAATTCTCCGCGAATCCGCGGATTTCCGCGGAAGGCATTTGCTTTTTCGAGAAAAAAATTTTGAGTTCCGAGTGTGAGAAGCTGAGGGCTACCCTTTACTGGGCATAGCGGCCAAAAGCGGCCGAAGGTCTAAACAGGCAAAACGTCCAAAAGCGTCCGTATCAACCATGTGGTTATATTCTCGCGTTGTTTGAAAGATTGCGAGACTTCCGGCAATTGACTTCCGGTTAAATTCTGTTGTGAAAACATTCGACTGCATTTCCACAAGTTTTCTCTGTGATGCGTTAGTTTTTTCGATTTTTTTTTTCAAATTTTCTTGTGTGTGTGTCTAAAATGGATGGTTTGGATTCTTCGACTGATGAAGGGGAGTTTACAGGCTTCCATTTATCAGACATTAAAGTGAGAGAAATGGACTTGGAGTCGGAGGAAGAGATCGGTACTGAGTACTGACATTAGACTGATTAGTCATTAGACAATTAGTGTCAGTAGTGTGCATGCATACGATCTTTCAGACTGGCATGAAAGTGAAGAAGAGGAGGGGGCTTGTTTGGACTTTTTAAAACTTTTTTTTTATTGTATACACATGGAGTAATCAAAAACAAGACATGACAAGAGAAGTATAAAAAGGTAGATAATCAAAAGAGATTTATTTCTGTTCATTTTGCATTTTATTTCATTTAAATCTATACACTAGTCACTAATACCTAAGATGTAGTGTTTTTACTAACGTACCCCTAAATATCTCTAAAATTATAAAAATTCTTGCCTGTTTATGTACAGCTAAAAAATAGACAAACGTGTGCCCAGTAAAATTTGAAATGTGGAGTTTGTGTGTAACAGTGGTGGACCTCAAACTTTGTTAGGCCTACAAATCAAGATTCTTAACTTTTTTGAAAGACATGTGCATAAAACATTCTTTTTTTTTTTTGGTTGTTGTTGTTTCTATTCATGTTTACTTTGTGCTTTTTGCTTTCAGGAGAGGCCCTAAATTACTTTCAAAATAGCATAAATTCATTTTCCTCCAGGGGGCGAATACCGGGGCTTGGCCCCTTGGCCCCGGCCGGATTTCAGAGATTTTTTGATTCAGTTGTTCTCCACCCTGATAAGTTGTACTGATTAATTACTGGTTAGTGCACAAATACTAATATTTATAGAGAATGCTTATAAATATTGCAAATATTTTATTTGGATGGGTTATAGAAATGTCTTCCCAGTTTAAATGAAACAAGCTCTTGTACTTCTTTCACTTAGCATTTCTTCTTAATGACGTGGTTTTTTTTTCTCAATGAAATGTAGGTCAGATGATGAACCAGGCACAGCATGACGGCCGCTCACAGACCCCACCCCCGTCGCTGTCTTTAGGGACGGAGATGATCAGCCCCTCCAAAGGTGGGGCCAACATTCTGGAGGCTGCCATTCAGAGCAGCGGTATCCAGCAAGACTCTGCCCACAGCCCGGCCCCTGCGGACCTCAGTGACAGATATGACCAGGGGCATGACGACAACTTGCAGACACTTGCCTCTGTGGCGTCCAACTCTATGGCATCATCGGCGGCACAGCAGATGCACCCGCCTCATACTATGAGCATACTGAGTGGCGGGGTGAGTAACGGGAACGGATATCACGTCACGGTCACCTCCTCCCCGTCCATGACCCCCATCATGTCTGTGGGGCAGTACAATACCCAGCAGGCCCCATCGGCCTCCCAGTCCCACGCCATGATGAACAACATGAACTTCCTCAACTCTTTCAGCCAGCACCAGCTCAATCAGAACGCTCTAGGGCAGAATAGCCTGGCCCAGAACTTGGGCCTCACCTCAGCCAGCCAGCAGCAGTGCTCCGGGGCAGCTGGGGGCACCACCAGCCTCAGCAGTCTTCTGCCTGGCACGCTCCTGATGACGCAGAACAACCAAGTGCTGGTGATAAACGAGAACGGCAACCCCGTCCCTTACGACCCCAACACGGGGCTAGCGCAGCAGACGGCAGACAAATTGGTTCCCATGTCGTCAAACTCCATCCTAGGAGGCCCCATGTCCATCCTGGACCAGCAGCAAGCGTTGATCAACAGCGGGGCCCTTACGCTGGGCAAAGGAGACAACTCCTCAGGCATAGCCTCGCTGTCCGTCTCCCAGGCCCAGGCCTCCATCCTGTCAGGATTGAACTCACAGATGGCCGGAGGCATGAACTTTCTTGGCCCTCAGCTCCTGGCCCAGAATTCCCTGGGCTCGCTGACTGTTGCCCCTGGCAGCCAAGGAGGTCCTTTTCTCAACCAGCAGTCGCTGTTTCAGTCTCTAAACATGCAGTTCCCTGGCATGATGACTGGTGAGTGGCATTTGTCTGTTTTAATCTTTTATAGAATTTACTTACACAAAGGTGCCCAAAGCCATAAATGTCAACTTACCCACTAGGCCAAGCAAAGTTACTTCACAACAGTAGTGTTGTAGTTTTCATCTGTTCTGTAGTAGTAGGCACTGGATCTTGCTGATCTGTAAGCCCCACAGTTAGATTTTCGCATATATTTAACCTTGTTTGAATTTGTGTCTCCAAACCACTCCACACAACATAACATTAGTGCTCTCTCTCTCTCTCTCTCTCTCTCTCTCTCTCTCTCTTCTCTCTCTCTCCCTCTCCCTCCCTCTCACTCTCACTCTCTCTCTCTCTCTCTCTCTCTCTCTCTCTCTCTCTCTCTCTCTCTCTCTCTCTCTCTCTCTCTGTGCATGTATATAGTTTTATTTGCTATTTGAAAAAGAAAATTATTGCATGTGAAACCTTTGAGGAAACTATTTGTTGAAATTGTGTGTTATGAAATAAATAATAATTATTATTATTACTTTGATTATTCCTTATACCCAGGATATGAAAAACTTTTTACAGACGGGTCAAAGAAAGGAGATTCAGTTGCTGCTGCGTCGGTCTCCGGGAGACACTTAGACAAGCCTTTACAATAGCGTTTACCTGATTTTTGTTATGTTTATACAGCTGAGCGCAAGGCAATTCATCTAGCTCTGAAACAAGTTTATCAATCCAAAAGAACCTCGTTTTTAATCATGTCCGATTCATTGTCAGCACTTCAGGCTCTTTCCACGAGAAAGATATCACACCCTTTTCTGGCAGAGATCCATGACCTCCATACACAACTTGTTTCTGAGGGTAAAAAGATAGTTTTTATGTGGGTCCCTGGTCACATGGGCATCCGCGGCAATATTGCAGTAGACAGGGCGGCTAAAGATGCTCTGCATCTCGATTTCCCTTCAGAGATTTTCCAATTTGTTCCTTACTCTGATCTGCGTTGTATGACTGGATCTTATTGTAAACAGCTGTGGCAGACTGACTGGTCTAACCATATCAACAACAAATTATTTCAAATTCTCCCGGATTTGTCAGATTCTTTGCCTAACTTTGCATCCACTCGCAAAGAAGAAACAGTGTTATCTCGCCTTCATATTGGGCATACTTATGTCACCCACAGTTTCCTTTTGAAAGGAGAGGAACCACCATGGTGCTTTGCATGTGATCAGTCCTTTTTCGTTCGCCATTTCATGTCTGAGTGTGCTGATCTGACAGAGGAAAGAGAAACATATTTTGGTTCAATACCTTTCAAAGAGATTTTTAAAGTATGTAATGGTCAACATCTGTTTCAATTTTTACATGATGTTGGTTTGTTTTATCGCATTTAAATCATATCGACATGTTTTGTTTAGTTTGGATTTTATTGATTGGACTGAATTTAGTGATTTGATTGAAAAAAGAGAACATATTTTTGATGTATATACATCAGTTTTAAAGAAGACTTTTTAAGAGGTGTCATGTGAAAGTTTGTTTGAGTATTTATGTGTAACAGGCTTGATTTTTAAGATTTGAAACATTTTATAATATTTTAAGATAACGTCTCTCTGGTCCTGATTTGGCTCGGAAGAGTCCGCTGGACCTAAAGCAATAATCTTGTATTGTATTGTACTTTGATGATTAATGATGGTTGATGATGAAGATGATGATGATGTTGATCATGATGACGGTTGCAGCATCAGGAGCGGGTGGAGTGAACACTGCAAGCAGTCAGGCATCTCAACAGGCCATGGCCGGAGGAGCAGGCAACAACTTTTTGTTCAACACAAATCAGCAAGGTATACATAATTCCATTGATTTATTGATTTCTTTTATTACTGCTAATGTTCATACTCCCCCAGTTCTCTTAAAAGGCGATTTCATTTCTGCATCTGTTTCCCATTCTTTAATCAGTTGGCAACCCAGACCAATTCTAAGGTTGAGATATTGGCATTGAGTAGATAATTTGTGTCCCATTCTGTGGAACTCTCTCACTTCTGATTTTTACACAACACAGTCTCCTCACTACCTTCAAAGAAAATATTAAATCGCATCTTGTGAATGTGTTTTGTAGACTCCTTGAACATTGTCTTGATTGTTTCTCTCTGGTAGTGGTAGTGATGATGATGATGATGATGATGATGAATTTAGTTAAAATATAGATAAAACCCAAGATTTTTTAAATATAATTTCATGTTTCTCACATCTGGGAATAAAAAGAGAATTATTAAGAGTCCTGTTTTATGCGATTACATAATACAAAGAAGATTGGGGTTGAATACAGAAACGTGAAAAACGTAATCAACTGCGGGTGCTAGTGTAGATCAGGTCCACTTTTAGCTGATGTAAGGATTGTTCTGAACAGTGACATTTGTACGGGAAATTGTCCCGTGAAAGGTGCACACTAATGTAGCCAGCTCCACGGTAGAGAGAGAGAGAGAGAGAGAGAGAGAGAGAGAAGGGACATAACTGCAGCTAATTTGACTTATCTTGAGCGATATTTGGAGTGCTGGGGATGTGGGGAGGAATCCTGTAGCCAGCTCCACGGCTTAAGATAAGTTGACTGTCATTGCTCATTTCTTTCAGGTAACATGCTGCTGAACACCCTCTCCAATTCGCAAACCTCGGCCATGCCGACAGCCTTGGTGCTGCCTAGCGGCCAGGTGATCCCCGTGGTGTCTAACCCCCAGCTCATCTCCAGCCAGAACGGCATGTTGACAGGAGGCGGAGGAGGCGGCGGAGCAGGCGGGCAGGCCACCCTCCAGATTCCCCAGCTTGGAGCAGGGCCCGGAGCGACCGGCCAGGTACATAGGAGAGAGATGGGAGATTTGAGCGTCTGAAGGGGGTAGGGAGGGTGTGGGCTGGATAGAAGAGAGACGTAGAGATGAGAGGGAGGGGGAGATAATAAAAAGGGGGTGAGAGAGGCCGCTGTAGTGTTAGCAGCAGCAAAGTTTTACACCCAAGGGCACGGTTGTAGTATTAGCAGCAGCAAAGTTTTACACCCAAGGGCACGGTTGTAGTATTAGCAGCAGCAAAGGTTTACACCCAAGGGCACGGTTGTAGTATTAGCAGCAGCAAAGTTTTACACCCAAGGGCACGGTTGTAGTATTAGCAGCAGCAAAGTTTTACACCCAAGGGCACGGTTGTAGTATTAGCAGCAGCAAAGTTTTACACCCAAGGGCACGGTTGTAGTATTAGCAGCAGCAAAGTTTTACACCCAAGGGCATGGTTGTAGTATTAGCAGCAGCAAAGTTTAAGACCCAAGGGCATGGTTGTAGTATTAGCAGCAGCAAAGTTTAACACCCAAGGGCACAGTTGTAGTATTAGCAGCAGCAGCAAAGTTTAACACCCTAGGGCATGGTTGTAGTATTAGCAGCAGCAGCAGCAAAGTTTAACACCCAAGGGCATGGTTGTAGTATTAGCAGCAGCAGCAAAGTTTAACACCCAAGGGCATGGTTGTAGTATTAGAAGCAGCAGCAAAGTTTAACACCCAAGGGCATGGTTGTAGTATTAGCAGCAGCAAAGTTTAACACCCAAGGGCACAGTTGTATTAGCAGCAGCAAAGTTTTACACCCAAGGGCACAGTTGTAGTATTAGCAGCAGCAAAGTTTAACAACCAAGGGCATGGTTGTAGTATTAGCAGCAGCAGCGAAGTTTAACGTCCAAAGGTGTATTGTGGCCAAGTGGGCTAAGGCGGGACTAACTTGCATCTGGGCGTTATGTTTCTCCGAATATTATTTACTTTCAACTCGGGCAACGTCTCTGGGGTTTTGTCCAGGTACTCCGATTTGCTCCCCCAGCAAAATTTCAAAATCACAACAAATGTTAGGTAGGTTGGGTTTGGGCGCACCACAGGCTGCGACTACGCTTTCTCCAGGGGAGGCGGCCCAGAATTTCCCTATAAAAAGGGACAGTAAGGTAAATAAAATTTTAAAAAAATATATACAGGCATGAGATTTCTGCATTAATTAACAGAATACCGTTAATTTTGAATCCCCATAGGTCCGAGAATGGACTAGCTTGACACTGAGCAAAGCCATGAGGGTTGCTGAGGACAGAGAAAGATGGAGTACGCTTGTTAAACAATCATCTATGATGCCCCAGTGACCTCCGAGTTACGGGATAGGAAAGGATAGAGGTCATTTCTGATTTCGCACAGAACCGGTGAGAAAATTTGGGGGTGGAGGGAGGGTGAGGTTTGCTTTATGTTGAGCAGACGATTTTTATTCCCAAAGCATATTATCAAATTGCTCAAAGAGAGGTTTTAATAATTTCAAGGCATTTGAGAACAGCGCTCTTAGCTACTATTCAATACGCATTCACTAGCTTCGATGTTTTTAAACGAACCGTTTGAGAATCCCTGTTCCGGTATAGGTGTGCCTTCTTGTCATCATCAACATGCCGTTTCAAAAATTGAAACCGAGTGACAAAGCCCTTGCGAGAGATTTAGACAAGAAGGGAAGTGTCACCAACTGTTGGAGTTGGAAGTGGGTGGAGGAGTCTGTGACACTTTCTTTGTCAACACAACCTTGCACCACAAGTCTTTCCTTTCTATTACATGTACTTTCATGAGCAAGTGTTGAATAGAATTGAGAGACAGCAATTCAGAACATCTGCATTTTCAGCATTTTGTTCTTATTACTTTTAGTAAATTTATTAATAATTATAGGAACTACAGTGGAACCTCCGGTATACGACCGTCCAAAATCTGAGAAAAAACGGTCTTATAATAGAGGTGGTCTTATACCGGAAACAAGGGGTGGGGTGGGGGGGGAGTGGGGGTCAGGCTCGGAGGGGTATGTAGTCATAATTTTCACACTCACCAGCATGTATTCTCTGACAAAGGAAACTGTAAAACATTTTCATTTTTAGATTTGTCTTTTATTCACAACTTCAAAAATAGAAAACAGTCGAACCACTGCCAGACGCGTTCATCTAAGTCTGTCAGTGCAGAAGCTCTCAGTTTCGATGTTTCCCTTTTCGCCACTTTCTCCACTCTCCCATCGTAGTTTCACAGATTCCTTATCCTTTATGATGAGCTGAATTTGGGTCTTCCCAACGTCTAAACTTCTTGCAATATACAAACAACTCTCCCCATTTTCACTTCTTTCAATCACTTTCATTCTCTCTGCCAAACTCAAAACGTTCCTCTTGCGCGACGCCATTTTGACAGCCAGTGTAGGTGAGTAATGTCCCTTATTTGCGAACCGGAAATAGCAGACAACAGCAGGCGTACACTAACATGAGAGAAAAAACGAAAGGTACAGACAGCAAATTAACTGATATCTCTTTTAAATTGCCCTAAGACGGTCGTATAAAGGGATTAAGACACGGTCGCTGGTCGCATAAACGAGGTTGTCGCATACCAAAGGTAATTTATTATTGGAAGTGAATCCGTCAGAAGTTTTCAGGTCACATAACGGAGGGAGTCGTATACCAGAGAGCCGGATACCGGAGGTTCCACTGTACTAAATAATGCCATCTGCTTATGTTCCAATGTACATCCAAACAACCATCAGCATAGCTTCAGTGTTTGACTGTGATTGTAAGTGATTGGTGACAAAACAATGTGCTCCTTTTCACAGCTCAGATGTCAGGAGAGTGATACTTCTTCAATCAGAAATATAAAAAAGGTTCAGCTTCTGAACCACCACAATGGGTTTCACCCTTTGACTCGACTGGGGCCCTACACTGACCCCCAGAACTCTGCTAAATTTTCAGTTAATTTCAATATTCTCAGATCTCATGCCTGGTATAGTATGAGGTAGCGGCAGCAAAGTTTGTACTAGTATTAGCAGCAGCAAAGTTTAACATCTGAGGGGCTAAATGCTCTGCAACATTTCAGGCCTAGCCGTTCTGCAGGGAGTCGGTAGTCAATTATTTGTAAAATCCTGTTTTACTGAACTTTATTAATTAGCATATTTTATTCTTGATATTGAAGTTATTCTGCAATTTGACGTTGGAGCGCCCTGCACTGGGTTACACACTTGCATTTGAAATAAAGTTATGTACTTGAAGTGTGCTAGGTTGTTTGCATTGCAGGTCATCCAGACTTTGGATTCACAGGGCAACCCCAGCAACCAGCAGCTCATAATCACCCCTAACGGCATCCAGGTGGTTTCTCAACCAGGTCAGGGACCACCAACACAACAGCAGGTACAAAAACCTATATGACGATGATGATAGTAGTAGTAGTAGATGTAACAACAACGCCACAGCAAGAAGAAGAACAGTATTACAGCAACAACAGCAATAATAAAAGTAATAATAATAGTGATAATAATGATATTTTCCTTGCAGCTTTGTAAAGTTTGAAGGAGAAGGGACTACATTGGGCTGTTTCGTCCCCAACGCGCTACTGCTATTAGTATTACTGCCTACTACACGAAGACTTATTTGCAACACAGCCAAAATACAAACACAAATGAGATTTAAAAAAGCAACTCTATTGCCAAATATTCAACTTCAGACAAATGTCTGTGTTTTTATTGGACAATAAAGTTGTATTGTATTGTCTACTGTGCTGTATTGTATTGTATTGCTTTGCATTGCATTATACATGGAGGCCCAAAAGTAGCTTTACAGATATCACGTAGGCTATTTATTTGAAAATTCCACACTAGAACAGCGGGAAATTCGTTATATCTGTTAACATAAACATAGATAAATTAAAATCAGCAAGGAAAAAGCTGTTTATGTAAGTTAGATTTATACTCTAAGGAATGTTTTAAATTGCTTGGGCTGATTTTGGGGGTGTGCACTTGCACACACCCCTAGCGGTCAAAACAAAACAAAACAAAACCAAAAAAAAAAAAAAAGGAAAGCTGTTTATGTAAGTTAGATTTATACTCTAAGGAATGTTTTAAATTGCTTGGGCTGATTTTGGGGGTGTGCACTTGTGCACTTGCACACACCCCTAGCGGTCAAAACAAAACAAAACAAAACCAAAAAAAAAAAAAAAGGAGGGAGAAAGGGAGAATAAATAAGAGAAAAAACAATACTAATTCTCACTCACTCCCCACATAGTTTCATGTACCCCCAAATTAGTTTTTGTTTAATTTTTTTTTAATTATTTTTATTAATCAGGTCTAGATCTACAGGTATTTCTTGTACATGCATCAAGTCAGTTTTGAATAAAACTGATGTGGGTGGCTGTTTCTTGTTTTGTTTTTCAGTAACCTTACCTGTCTTTTTATAAACCTTTATGCAAGATGTTCTGCTATTGCCAATTTTAATCATCAGAGTTTGCAGAGGGGTGTGTGTGTGGTGGGGCTAAAAGAGGACTTTTAGTACAAAACAATACTGTTTTCAGTCCTCAAAATAATGCCCACAATGCACCAGCTTGCACAAATTTTAACCATTATTTTCATTTTTTTGGGGGGTGGGGGGCAAGTCCCTTGGACCTCCTAGTTCACTCGCCTGCTTCGCAGACTCACACTTGTGGCTTCGCCACTTCGCTTTAATGGTTTCAGGGAAGAGTGCACACACACTCAACAATGGCAAAATCTGCCCCTGTATTGGTATTACAGTGGAACCTCCGGTATACGACCGTCCAAAATCTGAGAAAAAAACGGTCTTATAATAGAGGTGGTCTTATACCGGAAACAAGGGGTGGGGTGGGGGTGAGGGGGGGTCAGGCTCGGAGTCATAATTTTCACACTCACCAGCATGTATTCTTTGACAAAGGAAACTGTAAAACATGTTTCATTTTTAGCTTTGTCTTTTATTCACAACTTCAAAAATAGAAAACAGTCGAACCACTGCTAGACACGTTCATCCAAGTCTGTCAGTGCAGAAGCTCTCAGTTTCGATGTTTCCCTTTCGCCACTTTCTCCACTCTCCCATCCTAGTTTCACAGATTCCTTATCCTTTATGATGAGCTGAACTTGGGTCTTCCCAACGTCTAAACTTCTTGCAATAGACAAACAACTCTCCCCATTTTCACTTCTTTCAATCACTTTCATTCTCTCTGCCATACTCAAAACGTTCCTCTTGCGCGACGCCATTTTGACAAGCCAGTGTAGGCGAGTAATGTCCCTTATTTGCAAACCGGAAATAGCAGACAACAGCAGGCGTACACTAACATGAGAGAAAAAACGAAAGGTACAGACAACAAATGAACTGATACCTGTTTTCAATTGCCCTAAGACGGTCGTATAAAGGGCTTAAGACACGGTCGCTGGTTGCATAAACGAGGTTGTCGCATACCAGAGGTCATTTATTATTGGAAGTGAATCTGTCAGAAGTTTTCAGGTCACATAACGGAGGGAGTCGTATACCAGAGAGACGGATACCGGAGGTTCCACTGTATTACTAAGCAAGTAACGTCAACCGTGTAAAAGGTAGTTTAATAGCTGTGTGACAGCAGAAATACTGACGACAAACATGGAGGAAATTAGCTTAGCGAAACAGAGATACCATCGAACGAAACTGGACGTTAATACAATAGCTAGCCAACAAGCAGCCCACACATGGCAAATTAACTTCCTTGAAACAGTCACACCGCCAATAGCTACCGATACCATCAACAGGCTTGGCGACCAAGAATTCTAAATAGCATACTTTAGTCAAAAACTAACCATAGCGTTGTCTTCGCCATGAGACACTAAGTAGCTCACTCCAGCCAAAAGTTACCAAGATGATGTCACCCGTATTGGGCAGGCACCGCTTATCGTTATGGCATCTGTTCTTCACTCTATCCCTGATACACCACTTGAAAAGTAATTATGCGTGTCCAGTGACAAGAGAGAAGGGGAGGAACTATTCAAATTAGAACCATATTCCTGTAGATGCGGGATTAACGAAAACTAGAGCTAAAAACGATTGGTCAGAAGACTATTGGGAACTTTTGCATACCTTTGGGGACCAAATCTCAGCTAGTCAGTCGCAAAAGAACTGTTAAGCTGTGAGGGTCGACCAAAGGAACAAACTGCAGTGTTCGTCTATCTCCATCTCATCAAGAGGGTGCTAGAGACGTAAAAGACGATTTCACGAGTCCCAGAGTCTACAAGTAAGATAACACTAATAGTTTTGATATGTGTATGTTTATTGTATAGTGATTGCCATGTATAAATAATATGTTCTTGATATAGTTACAGAAACAGATTATTGTTTCTGAGACAGTATGCATGTGGATTAATGTATTTTAGCCGTAAGATTCGAATTGAATTGTGCATATGGGAACCCTGCAGGTGTCTGATGCTATGGACACTTTGCAGAGGAGACCGCACACTTATAGCTAACGAGAATACTGTAGCCAGAGCTCCGACTTTTCCAGGTCGGACCTGGGATCACGTTTGTGGAGACGAACGCCTGACCGTCGCTCCCGTGGAACCAAGGAGAACTACAGCGATTCTACCTGACCACGTCCAAACCCCACAGCTTCAAGAGCGACCCGACTTACCTTAGCTAAGTCCCCCCCAAGAACTGAGTCATACCCTCGAGAAACTAGAACCTTTGAAACTTACGAACCGTGAAAATCGTAACCGCAGGTAGCAAATGACGAGAGAAACCTGTTAAGACATTTTCCCAGCACTTGGAACTATATTACTTATTAATTTACCGATTAATGCAGAAATGTTAAAGTTTGTGTTGAATATATAAAAAGTGAAATTACATACATACGACTGGTGTCATTCTATTTGTATTGTTGTGTAGTTATTAGTTTTCTTCTCTTGAGACATAATAATCTAGTCTTTTGATTAGTCATCACCGGTTCTCAAGTTGAGCCAAATGATACTAAAATTCCCGAGAACAAATATAAATTTTATGTGACCAAAGTACCGTGATCTGTCTCTCACACCACTTTAGGACTTCTGGTAAAAGAACGATCGATAGTGGTAGCGCATCGCCCATCTATCAATAAGTCTTACCCCCTAGTAAGATAAACGTATCTTTCCCAGAATATCATCACATATGGGGGCTCGTCCGGGATAATAAATTTTTGTATCT
Source organism: Oncomelania hupensis (assembly GCA_036898135.1). Lineage (NCBI taxonomy): Eukaryota > Metazoa > Mollusca > Gastropoda > Littorinimorpha > Pomatiopsidae > Oncomelania > Oncomelania hupensis. The sequence goes on from CM072520.1 coordinate 19,569,768, forward strand.
ATATCTTGAGTAACTTAAGATAATATCGAATAGAAAACATTATCTCACTTAGGATTCGGAACAGTGGTCTAGTACAAAATCCGAGAGTTGACTCAGTTACATTGGGAAAAACATTTTCTTGATTTTTGAATTGCATGAATTGAATTGATTGTTGTATGCACATGTATGTATTGATTGATGTAAGATAATTGTGTCTTATGCATTGATTGAAAATTGTTGTGGATTGCTGGTAACATCTCACATAGGGATATTGATTGTACTTGTGTTAATCTAGATTGACTAATAGTTGTTAGGTTATCTTACTTTTGGACTCTGGAAATCTAGAAATCTATCATGGCCGACTTCATAAAAGTACGCCGTGAATTAAGGGAGGAGGGAATAGCACTAGGTCTAGCAGGGCAAGATTTAATCACGTATGTAACCTCAGAATGGGATAAATTGGAAAAATCCAGAACAGAAGAACGAATCCATGCCGAAAAAGCTAGAGCTGAAGAACGAATCTGTGCAGAAAAAGCTAGAGCTGAAGAACGAATCTGTGCTGAAAAAGCTAGAGCTGAAGAAAGAATCTGTGCCGAGAAGGCGGCAGAAAAAGCCCGTGCTGAGGAAAGAGACCATGCAGAAAAGTTAAAAAACATGGAATTAGAGATGGCAGAACGTCTAAAAAAGATGGACATTGAAGCCAGGGAAAAAGAAAGGGACCAGTTGATAGCAGCTCGGGCAACTGACCCGAATATTAGCCTACTGTCAAACTCATCTGACAACCCTCCCCAACCTCCGTCCATCACTCCAGGCATGAATTTTTTTCTAAGTCCATTTGACGAGAAAGTTGATAGGATAGATGCATATCTTGATCGGTTTGAGCGCTTAGCACAGGAATTCGAACTTGACTATAACAAATGGAACATAAAATTAGCTCAAGGATTGAGAGGTACAGCCTATGACGTGTATGCGAAATTGCCCACAGGACAAAGTAACGATTACGCAGCTCTCAAGAAAGCACTCTTGATTTGGTTCGAGTTGACCGCCGAAACCTACCGTAAGAAATTGCGCAACTCGCGGAAAGAGAAAGGTGAAAGCCACAGTCAGTTTGTAGACAGATTGGAAACCTACTTGCGTAAATGGTTAGCCTTATCCAACCTAGAAGAATCATTCGCGGATCTTGCTGAACTAATCCTTAGCGAACAGTTACGCGATGCAATGACGCCAGAAACTAGGATGTTCACCGCGGAACAAGGTGCCGAGAACTTAGCTGATCTAATCAAACTAGCGGACCGTTACACCACCGCGCATGAAAACGAAGCTAAACGCAAGGTAACAGATAAACCCAGCAGAGATGGAAACAACCAGAAACTCCACCCACAACAAACACAGCAGTCTAATCAGAATCAGCAGAATTCGGATAACAAGAAAACCCAAAACTCGGGGAAACCGCCCGGTCAAGGTCAAAACCCCCGGAAATATTGTTCTAACTGCAAAAGAACTAACCATAACACCGTTGATTGCCGTAGAACAGCGACTCAAACGCACACAGTGGCTGTAAGTCAAACTAGTACCGTTGAACTGGAGACTTCAGATAAGTCCCGACCCCCAGTCAGTGAAAAAGTTGTAGTGAACGGGAAAACCGCGTCATGTCTATACGACACCGGATTATCGTACGATGCAATCGTCAGTCGAACTCTTGTAGCGGCTGATGACATCACCGACGAGACCGTCACTTTGCAAGGCCCTGATCGATCCATACCCGCCTCCACCTTACCAATCGCGATAGTCCATGTAGACTCCCGATATGTGTCAGGAAAAGTAAAAGCGGCAGTAATGGATGCACCTTTGTATGACATCATACTAGGGTGCAAATATGTGTATTTAGGGACGCCAATTGCGCCGGCATCGGTTGCATCAGTCCAAACTAGAGCACAGATAAGACAGGACGCTGCAGATAATCTCCCTGCTAATCCGGCACCAGCCGAGATGAGGGCAGATCAACTAGCTGACCCCACACTAGCTAAATGCTTCAAAAAACTCCCTCAGGCGCATAACCCACCTAAGAAAGGAGAGTTCTTGGAGAAAAACGGACTACTGTACAGACAGACAGACCACGACCACTCTCAATTAGTTGTCCCTGCCAAACATAGACCACAGGTACTAGAGGTAGGACACGCCATTGCATTTAGCGGGCACATGGGCGTGAGTGCAACAATTCAGAGAATTACCGCTCACTATCATTGGCCGGGAATAACAGAAGACATTACGCGCTTTGTCCGCTCCTGTCCCCAGTGCCAGAAGGTAGACCAACCAGAGATAGGAGTCCCAGTAACGCTAGGCGAAACGCCCGTAACCGGTACCCCCATCCCCCAGAGTAGCAGTAGAGATCGTAGGCCCACTGCCGCTCACAGAAAAGCGCAAACACCTACGCGATGACGCAACATCCACAGATCATTTAATGGCTTTGTCTATAGCAGAAGAAGTCGAAGCAACAGAGGATTTAGCTATCGAGTATCCGCTGAAAAGTAGCGAGACGTACAGAGACGTAGCTATCAACCCAAAACTATCGACAGACAGACAAAGACAGATAATGGAGATAGTTGCACAACACCAAGCAGTGTTGACGGACATACCTGGACAGACACCGTTAGTTGAAGTGACAATGACCTTGACTGACACCACCCCTGTCCGAGTAAAACCGTACCCTATCCCTCTTGTCAAACAAACCGCTGTCAAGCAGGAGATAGCCACCCTATTAGAGGCTGGAATAATTTCCCCCTCAACCTCCCCATACAGCGCTGGAATAGTCCTATTACGCAAGCCAAGCGGAGAACATCGCTTATGCATAGACTACCGCAGACTAAATGCCGTGACGGAATTCCAAGCCGAACCGCTACCAGACACAGCACAACTGTTCGCGAAATTGCATAACGCAAAATACTTCTCGCGAATAGACCTAAGCAAAGGGTACTATCAGATACCGGTGCCAGAGCACCTGAGACCGTATCTCGCCTTCAGTACAGCTGATGGCCACTATGAGTTTAATGTCTTACCGTTTGGACTGAACAACGCACCAAGCATTTTCTCACGCATGATGAAACAGCTTCTCGCGCCCATTCAAGAGGAAGAACTCCATCACTTTATGGATGACATCTTAATCGCGACCCACACCTGGGATGACCATTTAAGACTTCTCTCTACCGTTCTTCAGCGACTTAGGGAAACCGGACTAACAGCCCGACCGACAAAGTGCCTGCTAGGATACGAAGAGATAGAGTTTCTCGGTCACACACTCAGACACGGCAGTCTTCTTCCGGAAGACAAGAACATCGCGAAAATGAACAAGGCACCGCGCCCGATAAACAAAAAGGATGTGCAATCGTTTCTAGGCCTATGTGGCTACTACCAGAAATTCGTTGCCAACTTCAATTCCATCGCCGCGCCATTGTCTGATCTAACCAAGAAGAAAGCGCCCGAGAAAGTAGAATGGAATGCCGAGTGCGAAGATGCGTTCCAAACCCTGAAAGCTAGACTCACCTCACAACCCATCCTGAAGTTGCCCGATGCAACCCAACCATTCGTGCTACGCACAGATGCGAGCAATCAAGGTTTAGGAGCAACCCTACTACAATCTGACCCCAATGACCCCACACTTCTCCTGCCAGTCGCGTATGCCAGCCGGAAATTAAACAAAGCTGAACACAATTACGCAACAGTAGAAAAAGAATGTTTGGCATTGGTCTGGGCCATCCAGAAATTCCAGATGTATTTGTATGGCGCTCATTTCAAGGTGCAGTGCGATCACCAACCCTTAACCTTCCTTGCGTCATCGCAGAAACTCAACGCCAGACCCATGCGTTGGTCACTCTTGCTACAGCCCTACTCATTTCATGTAGAATACATACCCGGGAAGAGTAACCATGGAGCTGACTACCTCAGCAGATACCCCGTGCCCACTGTAGACAAACCTAACCTTGCTTCCAACCCCTCACAGTTGCGGGTGGATGCACCCAGCTTTGTACCCCAGTGACCTCTTCCCCAGTACTCTATGTAAATAATGCATGTACATATTTGCGCCACCATTTCAGTACCAATTCTTACCCACGTGTAAGAATAGTTTTTTAGGGGGCCTATGTGACAGCAGAAATACTGACGACAAACATGGAGGAAATTAGCTTAGCGAAACAGAGATACCATCGAACGAAACTGGACGTTAATACAATAGCTAGCCAACAAGCAGCCCACACATGGCAAATTAACTTCCTTGAAACAGTCACACCGCCAATAGCTACCGATACCATCAACAGGCTTGGCGACCAAGAATTCTAAATAGCATACTTTAGTCAAAAACTAACCATAGCGTTGTCTTCGCCATGAGACACTAAGTAGCTCACTCCAGCCAAAAGTTACCAAGATGATGTCACCCGTATTGGGCAGGCACCGCTTATCGTTATGGCATCTGTTCTTCACTCTATCCCTGATACACCACTTGAAAAGTAATTATGCGTGTCCAGTGACAAGAGAGAAGGGGAGGAACTATTCAAATTAGAACCATATTCCTGTAGATGCGGGATTAACGAAAACTAGAGCTAAAAACGATTGGTCAGAAGACTATTGGGAACTTTTGCATACCTTTGGGGACCAAATCTCAGCTAGTCAGTCGCAAAAGAACTGTTAAGCTGTGAGGGTCGACCAAAGGAACAAACTGCAGTGTTCGTCTATCTCCATCTCATCAAGAGGGTGCTAGAGACGTAAAAGACGATTTCACGAGTCCCAGAGTCTACAAGTAAGATAACACTAATAGTTTTGATATGTGTATGTTTATTGTATAGTGATTGCCATGTATAAATAATATGTTCTTGATATAGTTACAGAAACAGATTATTGTTTCTGAGACAGTATGCATGTGGATTAATGTATTTTAGCCGTAAGATTCGAATTGAATTGTGCATATGGGAACCCTGCAGGTGTCTGATGCTATGGACACTTTGCAGAGGAGACCGCACACTTATAGCTAACGAGAATACTGTAGCCAGAGCTCCGACTTTTCCAGGTCGGACCTGGGATCACGTTTGTGGAGACGAACGCCTGACCGTCGCTCCCGTGGAACCAAGGAGAACTACAGCGATTCTACCTGACCACGTCCAAACCCCACAGCTTCAAGAGCGACCCGACTTACCTTAGCTAAGTCCCCCCCAAGAACTGAGTCATACCCTCGAGAAACTAGAACCTTTGAAACTTACGAACCGTGAAAATCGTAACCGCAGGTAGCAAATGACGAGAGAAACCTGTTAAGACATTTTCCCAGCACTTGGAACTATATTACTTATTAATTTACCGATTAATGCAGAAATGTTAAAGTTTGTGTTGAATATATAAAAAGTGAAATTACATACATACGACTGGTGTCATTCTATTTGTATTGTTGTGTAGTTATTAGTTTTCTTCTCTTGAGACATAATAATCTAGTCTTTTGATTAGTCATCACCGGTTCTCAAGTTGAGCCAAATGATACTAAAATTCCCGAGAACAAATATAAATTTTATGTGACCAAAGTACCGTGATCTGTCTCTCACACCACTTTAGGACTTCTGGTAAAAGAACGATCGATAGTGGTAGCGCATCGCCCATCTATCAATAAGTCTTACCCCCTAGTAAGATAAACGTATCTTTCCCAGAATATCATCACAAGCTGTAAACCTACTTTTGGCCCACCCTGTACTGTAAATGACAAAGATGGAGGATCTTCTTAAAGATAGCCTGCATTAGGATTTCCACAGTGCGAAATCCAAGATTTTAGGGGATAGCTACTTTTCAAGCTAAGCAAGTAACGTCAACCGTGTAAAAGGTAGTTTAATAGCTGTAAACCTACCTTTGGGTCACCCTGTACTGTAAATGACAAAGATGGAGGATCTTCTTAGAGATAGCCTGCATTAGGATTTCCACAGTGCGAAATCCAAGATTTGGGGGGATAGCTACTTTTTTGTTGTTAAAATAAATGTACTTTAAGATGGGCTCCTTTTTTTTTCCCTTTCCATTTTCAGCTGCAGCAGCTTTTTCAGCAGCAAAACATGGGCTTGCTGATGCCCTCGCTGGGGCTCCCACCCTCCAGTACCCTTCCCACCCCTAACATCCTTACCATGGCAACCACCACCATCACCACCCCCAGCACCAAACCGCCCACAGTCCGTGCCAGCTTGGCTGCCGCTAAGGTGAGACTTGCAAACTCTCTTTAGCATAGCATAGCATAGCACAACATGGCATTTAGGCTATTAGCCTTTCAGCCCTCAGAATAAGTCATATTTTTGGACTGACGACTTTTAAGGTAAGACTTACAATTTCTTGTTAGCATTGCTTAGTTCAGGATGAGTAATTTTGTTGTACTTTTTACTTTAAAAAAAAGTAGAAGCATACCTTGAGCTTTTGAGCTATATGAAAACTATTAAATAACATTTATACAACAAAAAAACAAAAATGTTCAGGCTCTACGCCTTTAGCCCGCAGAATAATTCATTTTGTTGACCTTACAATTTATTTTTTCCATAGAGGGCTTGATCACATATGCTTCAGTGTTTACTGCTGTATTGGTATAAAATCTCCGGATCATTGGAATGCTTGATAAGAGTTTTATTGGTTGGGAGTTGGGTTTTATAGATTAGGGTTTAGTTGGCGTGTAAATGTTTTGATGTAAGAAAAGTGAAGTAGTTATTGTTGTATAACACTTTTTCCAGCTCAGAAAGATGCTCAAGGCAATGGTCAAATTGAAGATTTAAGTCAAGAGTTGTGGCTGCTGACAAATGATGATGATTATAATAATAATAGTATTAATAATAATAAAGTTTTATTAATTGTTTGGTTTGGTTTGATTGTTTTGATTGCTTGGTTATCTTTGTTTTGTATGAAGATGTTTGATGGAAGAACACAGACTAAACCCAAATCAGTGTATAAAAAAAATAGTTTTGAAGGATTTGAATATTTCTTACAGTATTCTTTTTTAAAGCGAGAAAAAGCTTTTGTGCAAACATGATTTAATCAGAACAGCCTTTACTTTGGCCTGTGCACTCTGCAAATGACTCAGTTATTGTTTACCTTAATGTCTCCTTTTAGGTGGCAACATCAGCAACGTTCTCCCATCAACGTAACAACAACAGCAGCAGCTCTCAACCTGCCAGCAGCCGTAAATCCCAACCCTCCAAAAGCAACGCTGCCAAAGGTGCCGCGGCTATCAGCTCCACAGTGGGGATGACTTCAGCCTCCAAAGTGACCGTGACGCCCATTTCCCCAGCCAGCAGAGCTGTGCTGACCACCGCTGGACAAATGGCCACCGCCATGGTGACCAACTCCAGTGGCTTGCCGGTCAGCAGCGGCCCAGTAACTATGGGGCACAACGGCATGCTAGTGCTAAACTTGACTTCTGGCGACAAACATTATCAGGTAACATTTGACAGCGAAACCAGCAAAGTGGTGCAGTCGGTGCAGATCTCTGGGGGCCAGCCGCTGACATTCGCTTCCTCCAACATCGCAGCAACATCTGCGGCCACCATTGTCAGCACCACCCCCACGTCTTCCACCATGTCCACCTCCGCTGCTGGCAAGAAACTTGCTCCCAACAAGAAAGCCAGCAGCGCTCAGAGGGCTATCTTCCCCAAGCCCAAATCCAAAGCAGCGTCAAAGACCTGCACCACCACTGTGACCGCCGCTTCATCATCATCGGTGACCACTGCAGCATCTACAGTAGCTCCCACCATGTCAACGCCGCTGAGCATTTCCACGGAAGCGCCTTGGGGACATACCTCCGGGGGCGGTGGCTTGGTGGAAGCCAGCTCATCAGGAGAGGAAGGGGCTGTGTCAGAGGGTCAGGACATCCTGGCCAAAGCGGCCGCTTCCTCCCTCATCTTCCCCCAGCCTCTGTACACCTCCCCCACCCAGGAAGACAACAGGCTGCTGATCGACGTCAGCATGGGCAACGAGGATGACAGCACTGCCAAGTCCAAACTGACCCCTGTCCTGTCCAGGGAACGCTCCAAAAAACTCACCAAGCAGCAGCAGCAAGAGCAGCAGAAACTGCTAGCTAGCCTGCAGCAACAGCAGCAGCAACTCAAGCAGATGCAAGAGACCGGCTTGTTGCAGATTCGACCAGAAGAAGCGGCGGCCTTGCAGCAGACTTTCTGCGACGGGCTGGTAGACTCTCTGCATCTGTCGGAAGAGCTAGCGGAGGAGCAGAGATTGAGGCTTCCGAAGATGCAAGAACAGTCGGAGATCTTCAGCCAGCTACAGAGCCAGATGGAACTCTCCGATCATCCGTCCGTCTCCGCTGCAGCACCGGTCTCCATGATGGCTGGGTCTGTTTCTGTATCCCAGCCATTGTCAGTGGTAAGTGAAAAACAAATTCACTTAATTTTTTGGTTGTTTTTGTCATATGAACTTTCCATACCTTTGTATGTATTCAGTGAAACTCAGCTCCACTCTTTCGGTATTTCTTCTCTTGCTGTTTGTATTATTAGTCCCTTTTTTCAGCAGTGTCAGATTTGCTTTTGTGAGGGTAGGGAAAACAGAAGCACTTTCTTCATATGTTGAAGAATATAATTACCATTCACTGTACGGACTGGCAGGCACTGACCACCTCCTGTGCTGACATCCATGAGCAAGCTGATGTGGTAACTTCCTACATTAGTTTCTGTGAACAAGGCTGCATTCCAACAAAAGAAGTCAGATCTTGGCCAAATGACATGCCATGGTTCAACAACAGCCTCAAGTCAAGCCTAAGAGCAAAGGAAGAAGCCCATAGAAGCGGCGACAAGATCAGCTACAAAAGGGCCAAATATGAGTTAGAAAAGGTAATCAGACGTGCAAAGTGGGATTATAAGAAAAAGCTAGAGGCCCACTTTCAGTCCAACAACATCAGGGCAGTTTTGCAAGGTCTGCAAACCATCACTGACTACAAGAAGAAAGGACGCCAAGCTGATGCTGACGACAAGCAGCTCCCAGATAAGCTGAACGAGTTCTATGCCAGATTCGACAGACAGAACACCATCCCTGTCACAGTCTCCCCTCCTGATTGTGCTTCCCACCAGCCTCCACCTTTCACCATCACAGAGTCGGAGGTGGAGTCTCTCTTCAAGAGGCAGAACAGCAGAAAGGCAGGTGGTCCTGACGGAGTATCAGCCCCCACCATCAAACACTGCTCCTCCCAACTGGCTCCAGTTTTTACCCAGATTTTCAACTCCTCCCTTCTCTTGTCCACTGTCCCCCGCTGTTTCAAGACCTCCACCATCGTACCTGTTCCCAAGAAACCCCAAATTAGCTCCCTCAATGACTACCACCCTGTGGCCCTGACCTCATTGGTGATGAAAGTGCTGGAGCGCCTGGTACTCAAGCACCTCCAGTCCGCTACCAAGGGCAAACTGGACCCGTGCCAATTTGCTTACCAAGCTAACCGGTCTGTCGACGATGCCGTCGCCCTGGCCCTTTACTTCATCCTCCAGCAGCTAGAAACCCCTAATCGCTACGCCCGCCTCCTCTTCGTAGACTACTCGTCTGCTTTCAACACCATTGTCCCCCAGACCCTGTTCGACAAGCTTCAGCTCTTCAACCTCTCCCCCTCCATCTCTTTCTGGATTCTGAGCTTCCTCCTCAACCGCCCCCAGTCAGTGAAAATAGGCAGCAACATCTCGCAGTTCCTGACCCTGAGCACAGGCGCACCCCAGGGGTGTGTCCTGTCTCCTTTTCTATACTGCCTGTACACCAATGACTGCACCTCCCATCACGAGTCAGTTCAACTCGTAAAGTTTGCCGATGACACCACCCTTGAGGGCATCATATCCAATGGAGATGAGTCAGCCTACAGGCAGGAAGTCGACCTGCTGGTGTCATGGTGCAATTACAACAGTCTCGAGTTGAACGCCTCCAAGACCAAAGAGATGGTGATCGACTTTCGTCGAAACGCCACTCCCATTGACCCCCTCTTCATCAACGGCCAGCGCAGCCCATCGAGACAGTTGAGTCATTCAAGTTTCTGGGCTCACTCATTTCCTGCGACCTCACCTGGGATCTCAATACCGACTCCATCATCAAGCGAGCACAGCAGAGGATGTACTTTCTCAGGCAGCTCAAAAAATTTGGCCTGAGGAAGGAAATCCTCACCCAGTTCTACCGCTCTGTGGTAGAAAGTGTTCTAACATTTTCCATCTGTGTGTGGTATGGGGGTGCATCCCAACAACAGAAAGAAAAACTAGTCCATATTGTCTCCGCTGCCAGCAAGATCATTGACACCGACCTCCCCTCTCTGGCCTCCATCTATACCAAACGCCTGATGAGCAGAGCCAGAAAGATAGTGGATGATGCCTCCCACCCCGGATACCACCTCTTCGAGCTGCTTCCTTCTGGCAAAAGGCTCAGAACTATGAAGACCCGTACCTGCCGCTTCAAGAACAGTTTTTTTCCACAAGCAGTGACAAACCTCAACTCCTTGTCTGGCACCCGATGATCCCGGACTATCTCAGTGACTTATGCATGAGAGAAAGAGAGAGAGAGAGGGAGGGGGGGAGAAGTGAGTGAAAGAAAGACAGAAAGAAAGAGAGGAAGAGAGAGAGAGAGAGAGAGAGAGAGTGAGAAGAGGAAGTGATAGAGAGAGAATTTATAGATGTAGGTAGAGTGCTTGTGTAAGATAAGAGAAGAGAATTGAGAGAGCGAGAGATAACGGAGAAGAGCGCGCACGTGTGTGTGGATGTGTGTGTCTATTTGATTTGATCATTCTGTTTCTACTATATTCCAGTCAGTATTATTCCTAGTCTTGTATGAGTGTGTCAGCAAGTGGATGGTTGCGCGTAGGTGTGGTTGGCTTTGTTATTGTGTTTTGTATAAATATGTGTGCCAACATCAAAGTGTATTCCTCGTGCTTGTCACCTGGCGAAATAAAGTTCTGTTATCTGTTATCTGTTAAATAGTGTCATTTGAAAAAAATATAGCAAACTTGGATTGGATTTGTTTCGCAAACCTGAATTCATGGTTTAATCTAGTGTTAATGTTTTTTTTATCATTTATATCTAGCTGTAGCAGGATAGTGTAATATTAGATTATTATTATTATTTCATCACTTTGTACTGTGAACAGTCATAATTATAATTTGAGTTCTCTCACCTCTCACCTTACCTCCACCCATATTCTGAAGTGATCATACATGAGAGATACAGCAACTTGGTTCAGTGCTTCAATGGAAAGTTCATTGTTGCCTCCATTTCTTTTTTCAAAAGACCAAAACAGTTTGTAACGAAAGTAAAATCTATAGGATAAATGTGAGAATGGATTTAGAGTTTTCTGGGCCCTGCAAATCATGAACATCATCCTCCTTGTCCTTATCATCCTCATCATTATCATCACCATCATCGTCGTCATATTCATCTTCATCACCACCACCACCATAGTCGTTTAAAGATTGCACTTTGATAGAAATTATTTGTGGGAGTTTGCCGTTTGATTTTAATTACCTGTCACTCTTCTTTTGCTGTTTGCAGGTGCCTCCGGCGATGAATCCGATTCTCTCACCCATCAGCGAACCCTCTCCTGCCATCGCCATAGTGACAGTGACCCCTGACCCTCCCATTGCTGCCACTCTCATCAGCCCCTTGGCAGAAGCCCCAGCCCCTGCCCCTGCAGCTCCTCCCAAGAAGCCCAAAAAGTCCAGGAAGAAGAAAGACAAGGAGAAAGAAGAGGAAAGAGCGTCACAGATGAACGCTGTGGCTGTGTCAGCCGCATCCTCCTCCTCCTCCTCCTCCTCCTCCTCAGCAGCCTTGACTTCCACAGTGGCTGTTAGCACCCATACTAAGCCCCCTCCGGCCAAGAAGAACTCACGCAAGAGGAAGAAGGGGGAGGAAGAACTGAACGAGTCAGAGGAGGCCCAGAAGCGGCGGGAAGAGATTAACCGCATGCAGCAGCAGCTGCTGCTAGAGGAGCAGCAGAAGAAGCGCAAGCAGGAAGAGGAGTTCCGGCAGCAGCAGGAGGACCAGATCCTGTTGCTGCAGCGGCAGCAGCAGGACCAGCTGGCCACGGTGGCATGCCTCATGTCCGAGCCCCAGCCCTTCAAAACGCCATCCGAGCTGGAAGAGCTGCCGTCTGACCAGTTGTCAGCCTTCACCTGGGACAACACCGGACGCCTAAACTTCACCCAGAATGACATTAATAAGGTATTAGATGAGGTGAGAGCATAAGCTTTCGTTTGTTTATGAAATCCAGTAATGATGATACATTGCATTTATAATTAATTGTTTTATGAATCTTATGTGAGTACATTTTTTTTATTAATCTTATGTGCATCAGCAATAATATTAGATTTGATTTATTTATCTTAAAAAACTTTGTTGGTCATATGATTTCAAAACTGGTCAAAACTGTTGAGTTGGAATGTACTTTAGTCAAGGTAAACGTAAAGTCATATTTCTTATAATAATTGTTCAGAACAACAATCGGTGTGCGTCAAGGATGCCTACTCTCTCCAACGCTCTTCAACATCTTCCTAGAGCACCTCATGTCAGATACCCTTGCAGATCACGAAGGCACAGTCAGCATACAGGGTAGAGAAATCTCCAACCTTTGTTTTGCGGATGACATTGGCTGGAGAGGAACAAGAACTTGAACAGCTTGTACAGAGGCTTGACACCACCTCCAGAGCCTATGGAATAAAAATAAGTGCAGAGAAGACCAAAATGATGACCAACAACACCAATGGCATCCACACGGACATCAAAGTCCAAGGCCAATCCCTCAACACAATGCATAGCTTCAAATATTTAGGAGCCATTGTATCAGACAGTGGGTCTCGACAGGAAGTCCTCTCCAGGATCGCACAAACAACTGCTGCCCTGGCAAGGTTGAAGCCCCTTTGGAAAGACAAGACCATCAGTCTACATTCCAAGGTAAGGCTGCTGCGCTCTCTTGTCATCTCCATCTTCCTATACACTTGCGAAATATGGACCCTCACAGCAGACCTACAACGAAGAATACAAAGCATGGAGATTAGGTGCTGCAGAAGACTTCTGGGCATTTCCATACCCAACGACGAAGTCCGACCATCACACAAACCATTGGACAACACGATAATCTGCTCACAGTGGTGAGTGAAGAAACAGAAACTCCGATGGTATGGCCACGTCACCAGATCATCAGGCCTTGCAAAGACCATCCTGCAAGGCGCAATGAAAGGAGGTAGAAGAAGAGGGAGACCAAAAAAGAGGTTGGAGGACAACATTCGAGAATGGCCTGGCTTGACACTGAGCGAAGCCATCAGGGTTGCTGAGGACAGAAAGATGGAGTACGCTGGTTAAACGATCATCTGTGGTGCCCCAACGACCTCCGAGTTACGGGATAGGATAGGGATTGTGCACATGCTAGTTCAAAGAGCTGCTCAAGGCAGTATCAGACTCAAGAAGGTTGAATTACAGGGCAATAGTAGGGTTTTGTTGGTGTTTTGGCAGCTTTAGTATCATTTCAGGTTTAACATCCCATTTGATTCCAGGGTCCAAAGGTATTTGATGTATTTGTTTTGCAATAGACATTATAGGAACATATTTCTTGTTTTTGCAACAGTATTTTAAACTCTTGATGTTTTGATGTATGGGCATTTCAGGTGGAGAATTTAAACCAGCAGACTTTACCAGGAGGAGCGTCGTCTTCGGAAACCAGCGAGGGCCTCCCGGCTAACGGTGTGCCAGAGAAACCGGAGAGAGCACCTTCTAAGAAAAGCAGGAAGGCTCAGAAGGAGGACTCGGGTGGTGAACCAGCCAACAAGAAAGTGCGGAAATCCAATTCTGCCGCCACCAGTGTCAACACCCTTAGCGGTAGCAGTCTGTTCGGCATGAGCCCCACAGCAGCCACGTCTGCTGACCCATTGGCCATTTACGATTTTGCGGACGACGGCGATACGCTCCCAGTATCGTCCACCAAAGTCGAGGCCAAGCCTAAATGCCGCAAGAACAATAAGAGCAAAGCTGCCGCCACAGTGGTAGCAGCAGCAGCAACGGTGAGCTCTACTGCCTCCACAACTTTGTCATCGTCGTTTGTGGCGCCTGATATGGCTACCTGTGTGTCCATGTCCCAGACTCTGGACAACATGTTCTTGACTCCCAGCAAACCGTTCAGTGCTAGTGACTCTTTGAACACACCCAAATCTCGAGTGTCAGACCCTGCAGAGGCAATGCCTAAGACTAAATCGAAAAGTAAACGAGAGAGGAAGTCAAAAAGTGCTGCCGCTTTAGCTGCCGCCAATGTGCCTACCAGTGCTAGTGTGACGGTGTCAGCGGTGTCGATGAATGGTGTGTGCGACTCACTGGCCACCACCATGACTAGCAGTAAGAGTAATGACAGTATCAGCACCACTGACTCGGTGTCTGTCATCGTGCCCAACTTTGACTCGCTCGAGTCCCTAAACAGCCCGGCTCCGCTCATCACCCCTCCCCTGGCTTCACAGAAATCGTCAGGCTTAGACAAGACTGTATCTCCGCAGTCCACAGAACCCTTGCTAGGTCAGCTGCCCTCTGTGGATTCCACTGAAGTGCCTAGAAATGTGATTGCCGGTTTGCCGGACGATATCGGGGACATCACGGGGTCCACAGATGTGGAAGCCGCTCTCATGTCTTCTTCCCCTCCTCCGCCCCCAGCACTCCATCACCACCCAACCCAGCCACCATCAAGCTCAGGTGCTGGGGACAGCTCGGGAATGTCTCAACTGTCCAGCCAGAAACACACCACTGCTTCAGAGCAGTCGTCTCAACGGCAAGCTCAGCAACAGCAGCAACAACAGCAGAATGCTGCAGCCACCAAACCACACCAGACGGCATCCCCCAGGCATACGCCTATACCTCAGCAACAACAACCGCAACAACAGCAACAGCATCACCACAATCCAACTGCTATACCCACTCAGCAGAATCAACAAGCCCAGCCTCAAGGTCACGCTCAAATGCGACCCCCAACCAGCCCCGCCCAAGCTGTTGGTCGGCCAAGGTCAGCCGCCTCTACCCATTCTCTGCAGGGCGGAGGCTACCCTTCCACATCCCCACAGGCTGGAGGTTTCCCAAACACCTCGCCGCAAGCCGGGGGTGGCATGCATCAGTCTCCGTCTGCTGTCAACTGCATATCGCCCTCTACAGTGTCCAACCACTCGCGCAGCTCCATGGACGGCTTTGGTCAAGGGGGCGGCAATCACCTGGCCCCTTCTCCCTCGGCCACACGCATGACTGACATGTCCAGTCTGTTGGGAGGGAACGACATCCCATGTCCCAACGCCAACCTGTTTGCCAACACCACGCCTAAAGTGTCTCGCGTCCAGAAACCCCCCACCCCTCAGCAACAGAAGATGTGTGCTGAAGAGCTGCCTAGGTCTCACTCTAGAGCAGGCATTTACAGCGCCGACAACTTCTTGGCACCCACGGGTCAGAGTGTGGACCCCAGAGCTCAGACCAGCACCGCCATGGGGCGTATGGGTCCAGGGGATGCGTTTTTCTCCGGAGCTCCGGCCATGAGCATGGCATCAACGGTCAGCCAGAACGGTGGGCAGGACATGGGGGTGGTGTCCAGCACCAACAACTCCTTCTCCTTCAGCCTGACTACGGCCACCACCACTCACTCCTCCAGCAGCGTGGCCAGCAACGCCCACAACCAGGCCTTTTCTTCTTTCTACGCTTCCCAGCAAGCAGCAGGCCAGCTCCCTCATCAAGGACCCACCATGGCCATGATGGCCATGTCAGATCTCCATCATCAGCCACAGACCACCCCGGGCCCCATGTCCTCCACCGCCCAGCAGAACTTCAACTTCCCTCCCATGATGGAGATGAACAGCAGCTGTTCGGTGGCTCGGGAAAGCAGCTGCGCCAGGGAGAGCGCCAGCATGCGGCAGAGCGTGGACAAGAGCCCCATGGGTGGTTTCGCCGCTGCCGCTGCCAGCACCAAGCACATGACGGAGATCAACCCCCAACAGTCCGCCTCCCACCAGCACCAAAAGCCGTCGCACTCTGCCAACTCTTCCACTGCATACTTTCCTCCCCAGAACTTTAACTCCACCGGAGCCAGCCTGGAAACCTCGCCCTTGCGGCACCCGCCTTTACCGACCTCCGATTCCGCGGCTCACATGATCAGCCGCAGTTTTGACCAGGGCTTTGGCACGGCCCAAGCTGCCAACAGCGTGGCCGGGTACGACCCCCGCGCCATGCAGAGCTACCAGAAAGATATGAACCAGACACGGCCTTTAGAGCACGTCTCTTCCGCTGCAGGCTCCAGTTCTCGCAAACCCGCCTCCCAGCAACAGGCGGCGCAGCAGCAAGGGGGTGGAGCCAGCAAGCAGAAGCAAAGCCACTCCTCCAACAGCAACGCCATGGCGGGTGTCACACCGTCTCACGGTCAACAGCGCTCCATGACCAACTCCTCCCAATCCTCTCAGCGCTCCAACCAACCTGCTCCCGCCCACCAGGCATCTAGTAGCGGCCACGCCCCTACCCCTGTTCCCACCCAGCCAAACAGGTCCAGCAACAGCACCAGCAGCAGCGCAAAACGAGCGCAGAAATCATCATCCGCCGCCTCATCGTCGTCGTCTCAGAGCAAGAAGAAGACAACGTACCCTGAGGCGGACGCCAACCTGTCCCACAACATCTTTGACTCTTCCAACTTCTTCTTCAGCCCTAATATGTCTTCCCCGCCTCCTCGCAACATGCAGGGCGACGCCTCTTTCCTGACCAGCAACTTTTTCGGCCCACCTTCCCGCCCCCTGTCCACTCAGTCGGCCAATAAGAATGCCTCGGATTTGGGCCCTCCCTACTCCATGCTGCCCCCAGCTCGCCCCCAGAATGGACTAGGCTTCAACTTCCAGCACGGATTTGGCATGCAGGCAATGGGGAACCATGGGGGTGGCCCCATGACCCCGCATTCAGTGGCTGCCGTGACCCCCCACATGGGGAACTTTGCCTTTGGCAATTTCCTGTCCGACTCGGGCGACTCAGGGCTCAACATCTCCCCCATCAAGTTCTCCCACCACACCAACTCCATCCTGCCTCCCCACCAGGCCAGTATGGATCCAAACTCCATGCAGATGCATCAAAGCGGGGGCCTTTACCACAACCCGCGCTCCCACCATGGCCAACACCTCATGCCCAACATGGCCCTCAACTCCATCTTTAGCCACAACCCCCACGGATTCGACCCCCGCAATATGGGCCAGGGCAACATGGGTCCTTTCCACAGTGGGCACTCCTCATCCTTCATGCCGCCCCTCAACTTCTCCCATGACCATTGACAACAGTGGACAACATAGTCACCCACAAACACTGAAAAATGATAGGGAATGCGCATGGGTGTGTGTGCATGTGGCACTGAAAACAACAGTGAACGACATGAATAATGGAATAACACTGGCTTTCAGATCAGTGAACATCATGTACATATTTGAAGAAATTATGAGGAAAAAAACTTTGTTGGATCACCTAGACATCGTCATCCAAAAGTACACCAAACATTGAGAAAAAAAAAGTTCTAAGAAACATCATTAAGCTTTAGATATCAATGCCCTTTATAACATGGAAAATGCTGCTGTTGCATTGGAATCTTTTCATGGGACGTGATGCATTGAGCAGTTTGTTCTTTTCGTTTCGTAAACGTGAAGATTCTTTTCCCTGTGAAAAAATGCTGAACAGACACCACACACCAAACAATGAAGATTTTACACATAATTCTGCCACAAGCCAAGCATTAAGCTAAGAAGTTTTAATGCCTTATTATATGAAATGTCAATGTGAACTGTAGACGGGAATCTGCAAGCATTAAACAAAAAAAAAGAACAACATAGTACTCAATACAATATTTTACTTCGAAATGTCAGTGACAATATGAAACTGAATATAATCATGGAGCAAATGTAAAGTGACAATGTTGGTTTGATGCAAAACTTGGATAATGTGGCTTTGCGGTTTTGACTGGGCAGCAGATTATTACAATTCAATGAATTATGAAGTATTTATTATTATTGTTGTATGACCTTTGAGTTTGTCTGGAGGGGGTGGTGATGTTGATGACTTGAAATGAGCTAGAGGTCAAAATATTATCAGTCCATTTTTTTGCAAAAGGCATTTCATGTCTCTTGCAAATGAGTGTCGCAAAAAGGAGTTTAATGTGTGTGTGTGCATATATATATATGCTGCAAAGATGAGCGTGTCATATTTTGCACAACAAGAAGAAACAGTGTTGTGTTATAAGTTGCACAAACGTGTCGTACTCAATTCATGAATTTACAGGACAGTGTCATGCGTCGTCATTATTGAAATATTTATTGATCAAATGTTTCGTTGCTTGTGCCATCATTCGTTATGAATTTATTCTTTTTTGTTTTCCCTCTAAGTCGCTCCCCTTACAGTAGAAAAGATTATGTTACTTACTGAACTCTTGGATAACACTGTTATTATGAAAATGAATTGATTATTCGACGGCAAAAAAAAACTTGCACCGAGTTTCATATTTGTTTGTCAAATAACTGTCATACTTTTATTTTCATTGTGGTATTAACAGACCTTGCGAAAAATGAATAATGTAGCAAGAAAGGTTAGCATGACCTACACAAATGTTTAAGAAGATTTCTAAGCATGAAGGTGGGTAAGCAATCTGGTGTTTATTCAAAAGCTAACATATATTTGAGCTCGTTCGTTAGATGAATCAGTTAAGTTTTGGCACTTCATGCCTAAGTTTTGGATAATTTTTTATTACAAAAATGAAGCTCGAATGCATTTCAGCATTTGTTTGGGGTTAATTGGTCATAAACGTTTTAAACAAAAAAAAAAATCAAACCCATTTATGATGTCAATCCATGCATTACAACAGATGGCATACATTTTTTGTTATAGCACATGCTGAATCAAACAACTGGTTTAATACTCTGTTACTTACTGAAATGAGAATTTATAGTGATGAGTTGATTTTACACTGTTAAAAGTTATATATTTTCAACAATATGTTTGGCAGTTCTGATATAAATGTGGTTATTGTGAGTATGCCATTATTGTGTGTGTGTGTGTGCTTGTGGTTTAAAATGTGAGTGGATTCTATGCCTTAATTTTGTGTGAAGATTGTTTGATGTTTTTATTTTTTTTTTTTTAATGATTTGGCAAGAATTTTAGTTAAAGGATGTTTTTGTTTGGAGTTACTTAAAAGAAGTTTTAGTTGGGGATTAGTTGACTACAGTAGTACCTCGGGTTACGAACTTAATTGGTTCCAGAACTCGGTTAGTAACCCAAAACATTTGTAACCCGAAATATTAAAATCCATGAAATAGTGACAATCCATTTAAAGATGAAAGAATCGTTATTTTTTTTATTAACATCCAGTCTTTACGGCTTTACATTACAAAATGCAAAGACTATGTGTACTTCGCGTATTAAATAAAGAAAAAGAAAACAACAAAATAAATTAAATGTAAAATACACACAGATTTAGTCTTTCTTTCTTACCAAGAATAGGATCGTGGGAAATGTGTCACTATCTTTGCTATTCTGAATCATTAGTTTCAGGAGTTCCTTGTATTTTTCTTGGCAGCTGACTGGGAATCTTTCTGCACCAAGAAACTATCAAGGGAAATTGGTCTTTGGTGACAGAAGGCACTGTTCGTTACCTGAGACAAAAACAGTTTTGAAGTTGTTGTTTGCAACCCGAATTGTTTGTGATCTGAGTTTTTAACTTGGGGTACCACTGTACAACGTTTTTATCTTTTTTTGTGGTTTGAAAATAACTTTTATTTTTGGCAAGTAGAATGCTTGAAAAGTCACAGAGATATCCCTTTGAAGATCCGGCCTTTTGAAAGGGAAAATACGTTTCAGATAAGATTATTTGGGGGTTTAGTTTGCTAACTTGGAGAAAACTTCTAGTCTTGTGGTTTGCTGAAAGATTCAGTGGCAAGTTTTGGATAGAGCAATTTCAGTTTGGTTTTTGAGATTGAATTTGGCGATATTTATTAACTGAAGACTGGTGGTTTGAGAAACTTATCAAAGAGACGTTGAAACCAATATGTTTGGCAGACTTTCTAACTGGTTTGACTGGGGATATGTATGAAAGTTAGTTGTTGTCTGAGTGATAATTTTGAGACAGATGATTGTTGACTGAGTTATATTTTTGTGACTGCTGATGCATTACATTCTGAAAAAGTTGAAATTTGAAAGTGAAACGGGCATATATTGGTTTAATTTATTTGGACGTGTGAGGTGACAAAACGGTTTTGGTCCATACCCTGAGCTCTTGTGTATTGACAGACGATATTGTTTCAAATGTTTGTGTCTCAGAAGTATCAGAAACTGCTGAGGGGTTCCATGTATTCTGGCAGGTACTCCCTTCACTCTGTGGTAAATAGTGTTACAAAAAACCAACACACACAAAATCGCCAACAACTTTGAAACTTCTTGTTTGCATAGTGGGCAAACTGTTGTGTTGATCTGATTCCTCATTACAGCATTTGGTTGTGTGAAACGTTTTTGGCGTGGACAAGGGCTTTCGCAGGTTTTGCAGTGGACAAGGACTTTTGCAAATTAGCTGTATTGAATGTAGCTTTTAATTAGGCTCGGCATATGTTCAGCAACGTGAGTCAGTGCATACATGATTCATCATATATTGATACAGTATTTTTTTTGTTGGTGTGAATTGTTTTCAGTAGACAAGAATTGTGCAGATGAACGATATTTAGTGTGAATTTTATTTAGACTCTGCATACGTTCAGCAATGTGATTCTTGTGTAGTACTTGAGCATACATGATTCATCATTTATAGCATTTGGTTGTGCGAAGCATTTACTGGTAGACAAGAACTTTGCAGATGAACGATATTTAGTGTGGATTTTTTTAGGACATTCAGCAATGTTGAGTATGTGTTCTACAGAGCATATATTTCACGCATTTACTGAAGGATTTGAACCACAAATTTTGAAAGGGTATGTATGAACCACGTTGTTGTTGTTTGAAGGTTGTATTGTATGACGGTTGTGTTGTTTAAGCAATTTCTAAAGCGAGGAGTGTCTGCTATACAAAATTGTGTTCTTGATATTTTAAACCATGACTTCATTCATATCTGTCTCTCCCTTTTACCTAGATTCTGCTTTGTCTCTTTTATTTACCCACAGTCTTTGTGTCTTGTTTGTCTACCCAGTCTTTATCTTTTGTTTGCTTTTGCTGGTCAGGCCCCTGACAAGTAGGACTTGTTTGCTTTTTAACAGATATATTTTCATTTGTGTTTGTAAAATTAAATGTGACTATTTTAAAAACTTTTTTAAAATAGCATATTGAAAGATTGTAATTAATTGCAAATTATTTTTATTGTTTAGATTGATTGTTTATCAAACAAACAAAAAAAAGGACTAGACTATTATCATTATGGCTCATTGGAAGATTTTATTACATAATTGGCTTGTCGGATGATTTTCAGTTTGCGTACAATAACACAGAGTTGTAATCGTCTGACTGAAACTGCTTAGTGATAAATCATCAATGTGGAGAATAAATGTGTCAATAAATCATCAAATAGTGGGCGGGTAAGTGAGCGATAGTTTTCTTGGGGACATCCTGCAGCAAGAGAGGCTTAGGGGTTATAGTCTAATACATTTTTATAAATTTAGTTGTTGAGGATTTTACAAACATTCTATGTAAACAGATTGTGTAAGATTTGATTGTTCATCAGTATAATTTCTTTTTAGTTTCATTTTTAAAGAAGTAAAGTCGTTGCAATAACATTAGCATGGCATATCGGATCAAAAGGTGATTTCACTTCTAATAAAGAAAGACATCGCTCTTTTTAATTTTGTAATGCCATAGGATATTTCCTGGATTAGTTGGTTCCAATAATTTTGTCATTAATTTACATCCTTTCATGGGCATGCTTGTGATCACTGCGAAAGCTATATTATAAAATATATACATTTTTTTTAAATTTTATTTTAATAATCAGGATTTCTTATTTTGTGCCTTGTGGTTTTAAGTGTTTTTCTGTTTTAAAATACATTGATGCATACACGCAAGTGTTTGTGGAATCTTTTGTATATTTTATTTAGCTGAATTGGTATTGGTTCTTTTGTTTGAATTGATCCATGCCCCAAATATTAAAAAAAGGAGAATACATTTAACGCATGCATATATCTGTGTGTGTGTTTTCATTAATTTTATTTTATTTAGGTGAATTGGTTTTAGTTCTCTTGTTAGGTGATTTGATTTGTGCCCCAAATTTAAAACCAATATGCTCCAACGCTTCTCTAGGGATGTTTTTTTAAAATACGTTTTGTTTAAATATTTTTATAAAGTTTTGTTTCATTTTCAAAAATATTTTTTTAAAATTCACCGCCCTCCCAATTTAAAATGAAAAATTATAAGATATATATATATATATTTCATTTTAAATTGGGAGGGTGGTGAATTTTAAAAAATTCTTTTTTAATTTTTGGAGTTTGTGCAAAGGTTGTCTAGATTTATCTTAAATTTGTTGAGAAATAATATTTTAAGGTTTTGTTTTAAGAATATACTTTTTGTTGTATTTATTGTGATTTTATTTGATGATTTTTCTTTTAAATTTAATTTTAATGTGGAAATGTGAGCTTGTACATTTTTCATTGAATAGAGTATAGCATATATCCTTGTTAGTTTTGTACCATTGGAGTTGTTTCAGCAGATCTCTTATGCGGTTCGGGAGCTGAGTCCTCTTTCAACCAAGTTGTGGTCCTGATTTGGCTCTTTGCAGTCTGCTGGACCCTATAAACAATGACTAACTAACTAACCAACCTGTTAGTTTTGTTTGGCAGCCTGATAGTTTTATTTGGGTCTTCCGTCTTGGTTTAAGACGTCAGTGGGTTTTGTTTGTGTGTGTGTGTATATGTGTGTGTGTGTTTGTGTGTATGGTTAATATCAAGATTTATTTTAAAGTGGAGGGTGGAGTGTTATTTTTTTGGGTTCAATCAGTTAGTTGTGAAGCGGCTAGGCAAGCTGTTTTTGTTTTTACTGATGAAATTAGAGTTAGAACATGTAGGTCCTTTGTACGATGATAACCAAGAAATCTTAACGCAACATTGATGTATTGTATACAAGTATTTCCTTGCGCTTAAGTTGCCTACCTTTTTTCTTGAAAACTCTCCCAAATCTCCTGGTCTGTGAATGGGGTCTGTTGGGTCAGCTTGGTGATATTGGACGCTTTATGCCAAATGGTCATTAGTGCTTTCTATATGGTATTATTATTTAGCAATTCAGTCATTTTATATGTATGTATTTGGTTAATATTTTTAAATGATGTTTATATTCTATTTAATTTTTTTTTTTTTAACTGAGGTTCGATAAATTACAGACGGCATCAGTGTCCCCTGTGCATGGGATGTCTTTATTGTAAAGTTTCCTGCTGGCAGAATGCCTTCAGTGTTACTATTAGTAGTATTAGGGTTATTTTTTATACAGATAAGTGTAAGTCCTCTTTCAACCAAGTTGTGGTCCTGATGCAGTTCTTTGCAGTCCTCTGGCCCCTATAAACAATGATTAACTAACTCCTGTTCCTCAAAATGTTTGGATAGTTTTGGGCTATTAATATTAATAACTTGGTTCTTTTTCCCATTTAGCAGAAATTTTCTTGAACACAGCTTATTTTTAAACTGCAGTGCAGTATTGATAGTGAAAATGTTTTTTCTTAAATTTTCATTTTGGTTTGATGCAGGGTTAAGAAATCTGCAGGTACTATTGTTTGCATTCTTAAATTGTCTGATTTTGGGATATTATTTTTTTTGTTGTGTGCAATGATTAGTCGGAGTTTTTTAGTTAAAACAGATTTATTTATTGTAGTGCATTATGAAGATTTGTATACATCATTTTAATTTGTGTAAGTTGACGTAGAATTGTGACGTACCATATTTTATGCTTTTTAAAAAAAAAAGATGTTGAAGCCATCACCCAGGAACTATTTTATTTAAATCTTAACCCGAATAACATTTTGGTTAATTTATCACTAAAAGTGTCTTGATGTGTTCAGTTTAAGCTGTATTTTGTTGAATCCTTCTCTTTGGTCACTGCGGTGCAGTATTTTCTGTTTGTTTATTTGTTACTTGATTCATTCATTTGGTCTTTCTTTCATAGTCTCTTTTCACATGTTGAGATTTGTAACTTCCAAAATGGATCAATCAAATTTTGTTCTTTATTCTGTATCATGTCATTCTGCTGTGCAGTTTTAATTCATCCCATGTTTCTGTTTTATCTCATCTCTTTGATCATTCCTCTTTGACGCATAGCTGTGATATCGAGAAGAAAAAAAAAGACGCAAAACTATAATAGTCTCTCCAAGCATAATGTTTTTTTATTTGTACATAGAGTAAACGGTTCACTCCACTCCACAACTGCTGGTTTTACGTGTAGTATTAATTATTATCTCAACATTTCTCCATCTTCTGTTTCGTTTTAAGTGTGTGTTTCTTCTTGTGAGTTTCAAATTTTGTTTTGTGAGTACTATACTGCTAACTAGTTATTTTTATACAGTAAATTCTGTTCATTTTACTGGATTTGTTTATGTTAATTGATTACATGATACAGTTTATATATTATGAATTAGTAATTTAATTTTTTTAAATTCTTTGTTGTTACATATTGTTATTATTAATTAAATGGTGTTTGAAATAATGTAGGTTTTTGTATTTTAAGTCTTGAGCATTTGATTGTAATGTTCCTGTTTCGTTTTTTCTCAGTTTGCAGCAAGCTAACAAGTAGGCTTGTTCATTTAGATCTGAAATGATACATTGCACCAAAATGTTTTGTTTGTTTGTGGGATCTTTTTTTAATTCCTTGGTCTTTCTGTTGACAACCGCTTTTTGTCGTAATTACGATATTTTGAGATAGCTGTGAAGATTTGCTTTGAGCACTCAACATGGTGTTCTGATCTAGAATTATGTTACTTATAACTACACTAACATTTGGATGTTGTGATCTGATTTGTGGTGGATAGTTTAGAGATATGTTTCCCGAGTATTGTGTGTTATTTTGAAGATTTTCATCTGCTGTTTGTGTCATAGTTAGTGCTAAGAAGGAAAAGGCTCAAAGGACCCATTTTTGTTCAGATTTCAATGCTATCTTTCTTTCTCATAGTTGTTATAGCCGAGGAACAAACACGGACGGACACTAAAAAGAACATTTTGGATTGGTGTAATTTTGTCATTCTGCAACAGTGTGCACATATGATGACCGACATAAGCCTGGGTACCCAGTGTTTAGAAATTGATAATCCAAATATTTCTACCATCTTCTGACAGAATATGGCTTGGAAAAAGTCAGTTTTGAATCCTATATAACTACGAACAAAGATATTAAAATTAAATATATTTATAGTCTAGTATATATTAACAAAAATTTTAATATAAATATGCATATATAACTTTTATTATCAAATTACAATACCTAGTCCCTTCTGGCAGAATACGGCACACAATTTTGTTATTAGTCTATGTGTACATGGCATATTTAAATATTGGATAATCAAATGAAGCAATGTTGCTAGTCATTTTGGCAGAATGGGGCGCATTCTTTTTTTAAATATTGGTTCAGTTTTGGTGGGTGCGTATTAAATCCAAAGTTTGGGAAATTTGCGCAAGAGAAACTAGTGTTTTTATTTTGTTAGTGTAAAGTTCTAATCTCATTTTGTTATTAAGTTTTCTTTTATTTGTGAGTTGTGAAATATCTCATTCAGTCATTGTTCATTTTTTAACATGTTTGTATATATTGGTTTCTCTATGCATTTAGGTAAATTGTTAGATATTTGTGGGATTTTTTTTAGAATTGACTTTTGAATGTTTTGTTTATTTCTTAAGAGTGTGGTTCACTTCTTACATTGTTAATTTTATTTTGTGTGTTGAGTTTTCGCTAATTTATTATTATTATTATTATTATTATTATTGGTGATGGTCTCAGTTTATTATAATTTCTTTCTATATTGCTATTTTTATTATTATTTAGTAGTGGTGGCCTCTGTTCATTATTTGTGTTTCTATATTGCTATTATTGGGGTCATGAGCAATCTTGCCACTGTAGATTGTTTAAACCTATAAAGGGAAAAGTGAAAGCCACAGTTGAAAACCTGTCTTTCCTTTATAGGCAAGACAGATTCACTGCGGCAACAGTACCCCCCGTTGGAGTGCCGGGGGTTTTCAGTATAAATAGTATCCCCACTTTATGGAAATTTAGTGCTTTAAATTCCCACTGTTGCTGTCTTCCTCATTTACTCTTTCCCATTCCTGCTCTGTCCTTCACTCTGCTATACTATCTTCTTCTTCGCTAGATCAATGACCTACCTTTTTTCTTGAAAACTCTTCCTGGACAAGACTCCTTGTTTGTGTATGAGGTCTGTTGGATCAGCTTGGGAGTGTTGGACGCTTTCTGCCGGGTGGTCACTAGGGCTTCCTATTTAGTATTAGTTAGCACTATAGGCATTTTATATGTATGTGTTTTGTTGATGATTTATAATGATGTTTGTATTCTATTTTGTTTTTGTAACCGGGGGTTCGCGTAGTTGAGGTCAACCCTCAGCCATCCCCCGCGTGGGATGTCTTTATTGTAAAGTGACTGGCCGGTGGAGGGCATTCAATTTTCCCACTGGGGTTGTTTCAGCAGATCTTTTATGCGGATCGGGGGTTGTCCGGTCCTGATTTGGCTCGGAAGAGTCCGCTGGACCTAAAGCAACAATAAATCAATCAATCAATCAAAGCGTTGCAGAGACTGGTCGTGTACTTCTTGCAAGTGAGAGGCAAACGTATGCTTCGGTCAGTCTCAGCTACTCGATGTAAGATGTTGCTTTTTTCCCTAAAATGCAAGCTTTTTTTTAAAAAAAATAGGTTTTTATCACCTGAATTTTTACTTTATTCTATTTCAAGGTTATATTTTTATTTGGTAAGTCTTGTTACATTTAGTTGTAATGTATGCAAAGTTTATATTTTCATTGGTAAATTGTATTATAGTTGTCATGTATGGAAAAGTTATGTTATGCTTTTATGCTCTCATATTGTGGTCAACAACAGAGCTACAAAACAGATAATTTCAGGGCCAAATTATTGTCTCCACACATTATCCCCCCCCTACCCCCCCACTCACCCCTCATGGGGGTGCCAGGGGTTTTAGTTGTATAGAATAAAGTCCCCGGCCACATAGCATAAATTATAGGGGACTGTATAAATAGTATCCCCACTTTCTGGAAATTTAGTGCTTTAAATTCCCACTGTCGCTGTCTTTCTCATTTGTTCTTTCTCATTCCTGCTCTGTTCTATGCTATACTATCTTCTTCTTCGCTATACCAGTCACCTACCTTTTTTCTTGAAAACTCTTCCGGGACAAGACTCCTTATTTGTGTGTGAGGTCTGTTCGATCAGTTTGGGAATATTGGACACTTCCTGCCAGGTGGTCACTAGGGTTTCCTATGACGTTATTATTTAGCAATGTGGGCATTTTATATGTATGTGTTTTGTTGATAATTTATAATGATGTTTGTATTCTATTTTGTTTTTGTAAATGGGGGTTCGATACATTAGAGTACAGCCTCAGCGTCCCCTGCGTGGGATGTCTTTATTGTAAAGTGACTGGCTGGTGGAGAGTATTCAGTTTTACCACTAGGGTTGTTTCAGCAGATCTTTTATGCGGATCAGGGGTTGTCCAGTCCTGATTTGGCTCGGAAGAGTCCGCTGGACCTAAAGCAATAACCATGTAATGTAATGTCGCTGTCTTTGTGCGTTTTTCTTTCTCATTTTGTTCTATCAATCTACTATACTATCATCTTCTTTGCTAGACCAGTCATCTATCTTTTTTTTTTATTGAAAACTCTTCCGGGACAAAACTGCGAATATTGGACGCTTTCTGCCAGGTGGTCACTTGGGCTTCCTATGATGTTATTATTTGGCAATGTAGGCATTTTATATGTATGTGTTTTGTTGATATTTTATGATGATGTTTGTATTCTATTTTGTTTTTGTAAACGGGGGTTCAATAAATTAGAGTATAGCCTCATCGTCCCCTGCTTGGGATGTCTTTATTGTAAAGTGACCGGCTGGTAGAGTGCCTTCAGTGTTACGACTAGGGTTGTTTCGGCAGATCTTTTATGCGGATCAGGGGTGAGTCCTCTTTCACTTCTCTGGTCCTGATTTGGCTCGTAAGAGTCCGCTGGACCTAAAGCAATAACCATGTAATGTAATGTAACCCTTTCTCCCTCTCCCACCTGCCTCTCTCACAAAAACCCATTTATTTATTTATTCTTTTAATATGTACATACATACATACATATACTGTGAGGAGCAGCGAACAACTTCTCCAGAAAAACATATAAGAATTGTGCATAATATATTATGTATAGGGTGTCTCTGATTTTAGGATTTTTTTTTTGGCACTTGTGTATGAATCGTTAATGAATGTGAACAAAAGTGATATTTTACAAAATGTAATGTGTGTGAGAGAGAGGGAGAGAGAGAGAGAGGAATATAGAGGAAGAGAAGTATATAACTAAAGGGTGGGAGAATTTTGGTTTGAAATGACAACTCTATTTGTTTGTTGAGAACATAGGTTTGAAACTAATCATTTTTATATTTATGCAACAGATCTTATTGATATATTTATGTAAAAATGTTTGGTAACAGTTACTTGGTTTTAAGTTGTGTGAATTTCTGAGTTTAATACTTCATAGTTCTATCATTTGGTTTTGTAATTATGAAATAATTTCATAGTCCATTGCATCATGTATTAGATTTTTTTTTAATTAATGAAGGAAAGTTGATATTCAAATGTTTTATTTTGTAGAAATCGGAATCCAAATTTTGGTTAAAAATTACACAATTTTTAGGTTTATGAAAATATTTTAATTTTATTACATCATGGCTTTAATAATTTTTAAATATCAACTTGATTTTAAATTCTGAAGTTGTAAAAATGCAAAGTTTGTGAAATGCAAAGTTCTGTTAATTTTGATCATGCTTCCTGTTTTAGTTTTGTGACAGTATTTCTGAGTTCAGTACATCATATTTTGGATTTTGCTTTTCAGTGGCTGGAAGTTGGATTTTTTTTAAAAAATTGATTAAAATGGCATTTATTTACGTTTTAAAAAAAAATTTCCTTATCGCACTGCTTATTTTAAACTGAAGTGAAGGTTTATAAATAGAGGATTTTGATTATTAATATATTTAGATAATGTCCAGTGCGTTTGTACTTGCAGTTTACTTGAATGAGCTTTTTAATGTGAAATATGGAATGATAAAAGTTGACTGATACAGTAACAGACTTTGAAGAAAGTGTCTCTATGTTTGAATAGTTATTCTTTGTAAATGTTGCGTCTCAAATATTATGATTATTGATGATTTGGTTGCGTGTTGTCTTGAATTGTAATTGTTATTTAATTTGTTTACACAGATATTTTTAAAATGGTGTACTTACAAATCATGTGCTGTTGAAAATTTTATGAGGTGACATTTTTTGTTATGACAAATCTTTTTTTTCTCTTGGCTGTGTGTTTTGTAGTTTGATCCTTGTATTCTTGTTTCCTGTAGAGCTGCTTTTGCTTTTCTGAAAAGAAATGCTCAAATGTGTACATTTGTCAACTTTGCAATGGAATTTTTATGATGTACTGCATTTGATATTTTGTAAATGTCATCGGTAATGATAAATAAAATGCTCCCAAGCTTTTTAAATGTCATTTGTATTTATGACCTTTTTATTTTTCGATTAAAAAAATGAAAATAATCTTGGCAATTTTTAGCAAACTGTTTTGTAGAAGAATTGGATAATATTTTCTGAATTGACTTTTGACGTTATTTGATTATTTATAAATGTACAGAATTTGACAATAAACTACAGACGGCGTGACTTTCAAATATTTGGTATATTAAACAAGTGTACAGCTTATGTTGAAAATCGAATGACTTTGAAATATTTCATGTTTGATGAAATGTTTAATGTTTGTAAATGTACAGTCTGTATGAAATTTTAAATGATATTTTGAATTGAAAATTGAATACAATTGTATAGAAAAGCGAGGTCGTTTGCACTTGATTTACTTTGAATGAATCATTGTATTTTATGTCTGATAACTGGGTTTTTATGTATAATATTTTATGTTCAAATGAATTATTACTTGTAAAATATGTCCCTGTCATTTTCTTGTTTCATTTGCAATGCTGATGCGACTGCCTAGTAGTACAAACTTGACTTTGAAAGAAAATAATTAAACATGAAATTAAAAACACATTTCACATGTCTTTTTACTTCGTTTTTATTTTTCTAATGGCTGTATTCATGGCTATTTTTCATGGTATTTTCTTCTCCTTCCCTCACTGTTAGTTTTGTCTCTGATACATATAACAATGATTGATTTCTTCTTTCTGGGTGTCTTCTTTTCCTTACTGATTATTTCTGTGCATTCCCTCATGGGGATAGGGGGTTTCTGTATAAATAGTATCCCCACTTTCTGGAAATTTAGTGCTTTAAATTCCCACTGTTGCTGTCTTTCTCCTTTGTTCTTTCTCATTCCGACTCTGTTCTATCAATCTACTGTACTACATGTATCTTCTTCGATAGACCAGTCATCTATCTTTTTTCTTGAAAATCTTGGGAATATTAGACGCTTTCTGCCAAATCGTCACTAGGGCTTCATATGATATTATTTAGCAATGTAGGCATTTTATATGTATGTGATTTGTTGATATTTTATAAAAGATGTATTAATTTCACATACTATACCATGACTCAAAAATGCTATGTTATTGGCGTTGCTAAGTAAATGCCCATAAAAACTAAAGTTGATCCCGAAAAAAAACAATTGTAGAGTTGCTTCCCCTGCGCTATCAAAACCCCGTGCGTTACGTGTTACCGCCTCTCTGAAAATCCTTATCGGGAAGAGAGGGGACTATAAACTGATTAAAATAAATAAAAAGTTACCGCCTATATTACGGGTACCGCCTATAACGCTCGTGGCTAGAGG
Source organism: Oncomelania hupensis (assembly GCA_036898135.1). Classification (NCBI taxonomy): domain Eukaryota; kingdom Metazoa; phylum Mollusca; class Gastropoda; order Littorinimorpha; family Pomatiopsidae; genus Oncomelania; species Oncomelania hupensis. Next base: position 19,600,716 of record CM072520.1, read on the forward strand.
GGCCGGGTAGCTCAGTTGGTAAGAGCGTCTTGCTAGTAACCGAAAGGTCGCTGGTTCGAATCCCGGATTGGTCAACGTGTGATCATATTATTTTCCCCTTTACCAACAACTGGCCCGCTGGTGTCAGTATAAATCGGTCCAGTAGTCACCTATATGCGAAAGTGTCGTGTGACTATAATCTACATACAAAACGCTCGTGGCAATTGCCACACACCTCAGTTCTTATTTGGCACTTGCTAGGTGCGGTTGTGCCTACATATTGTTTGTGTAGCTAAGCTCTGTGCTTTGCATAGAGCTTGTTGTTTCGATCGTTGACCTGAAGTTTGAAGTTGTTGCTACCGCCGACAGGGGTTATGGTCTTTCCCTTCTGCGGTGTCTGTTTTGTTCCCCGATGGGAGAGACATCTTCTTGCCTGTGTGCCAGTCTTCTGTGGCTTCTTCTGATTCCAACACCACGGAATTGCTCCGTTGTGCTTCGCAGTTGTCCACTTTTAGGCCTTCTACTTCCGGTTTTCGTCTGGTGTCTTCATCGACGTCTGCTTCTTTCAAGGTTAGTGAAAGTGGTGGCGGTAGTGAGGTGAGAGGTGGCTCCTTGGTCTTGACAGAAGTGTCCTTGGAGCCGTTTCTGGTCGAAGTTTCTGACCAGAAACACACGGATGGTCACACTAGTTTAGGACCACTTGCGTTTTCCGGCAGGGATGTCCCGGCTCGGCCGGATAAGCTCCCTGCCAAAGCCTTCCCGCCTGTTTCCTAGATAGGATTCAGCCTGGGTCGGGACTTCTGGCTAATGTCGAGCTCGAGACTTTAGGAGCACTGATTGCAGTGTTGAGTCCAGCTGCGACAGGGGACTTTATTTCCGGTCTCGGGTCCCTTGCGACCTTGGTTTCCGGTTCATTCCGATCCTCTTCCTTCCAACCTCCGATGTATACCACTTCCGCTTCCGGTCGTGGGACTGGGGCTCTGGTTTCCGGTACGGAGGGTACGATGCGCTCTTCATCTTCATCTTCATCCATTAGACGGCCTCAATCATCAGGTTGATTACTCTGCCGTACTGAACGGGGTTTGCGTAGGGAAAAGAAAAGAAAAAAATTGATAGGAAGTGACAGACCTAAGACAGATGAGAATGAAATCTGCACTAAAAGGACACCTACTCTAAGTGGGTTTTACTTGCAGGGTACTACTTTTCCCTCTTCGCTCCAGGGAGCTAGCAAGTCCCAGTATGTCCTAACACAAAACTGGGCCAAAAAAAAAAAAAAAAAAGAATTGGGGAAAGAGATGGGGATGGGGACAATCTGAGCCTACCTACTCTATTTAACCTCTGGAAAACTATTTATAGTTGTGGCACTCGTGACTTAAAGGAGTCAAGAGTATCAGCTGTCACTGTTGTTTTGGGCAGCTCGTTCCAGTCCTTGATGGTGTTGGGAAGGAACCTACTTCCGTTTCCGGTTCGACACAATCCTTCTCAGTCCAGCTTCCTGTGTATGCCACTTCCGGTTTCGGTCGTGGATCATGGGCTCTGGTTTCCGGTACGGATGGTACGATGCGTTCGCTACCTACTTCCGTTTCAGGAAAGCCTTTGTCCGGTTTGTGTCATACCGGTACTCATTCAATGGCCGGTTCAGCTCTGCGATTTCCGGTATCTTTGGGAATACCGGCTTCAGGATTAGGTGGGGTGCACGATGTTGACCCTGCTTCCGTTTCCGGTTTCGCTGAGGCGAATTTACGGTTAGGACATGATGACCTGGTGATGCTTTCTTCGGATGCTGATGAAGTTTATCGGGAGGACGATAACTTGTCTGTGTTGTCACCGGACCCTGTTGGCTTGGACGGGTCCGATAAACAGTCTGCTTCCGTTTCCGGTTTCGCTGAGGCGAATTTACGGTTAGGACATGATGATCTGGTGATGCTTTCTTCGGATGCTGATGAAGTTTATCGGGAGGACGATAACTTGTCTGTGTTGTCACCGGACCCTGTTGGCTTGGACGGGTCCGATAAACAGTCTCTTTCATTGGATTCTGTCTTTAAAGACGCCATTCAGCAAGCTTCACTCTTTTGTCCCCAGGTGGCGGAGGAAGTTGCGGTTTCTCAACCTATACACCATTCCTTTTTCCTTTTTAGGCGAGGCCCTGGCTTTCGCCGAGTCTGATGATGCTCAGCTTTCCCTCAAGGAATCTCCTAGCGTCATATATTTTGTGGGTTGGGTCTTTTCTAAGGCTTGTGGGCTTAGAGAGGGCGAGGCTCCGTCTCCTTCGTTTGAGGAGGTTCCTCAGTTTCCTAGAGCTTCCTCTATGGGCTCTTTTGTATATTTGAACTCGCAGGCGGCTAGTCCTCAAAATTTTTCTCGAGGTCGACATTACCGAAGTCGTCTCTTCCGGTTTCCCTGGATGACCTTGCTCTTTTGATGGGCCTGAAGCCTAAGCCGCCTTCAGTTGTCCCTATTCCCATTAAGGATCTGACACAGATAGAGGAGGCTGTTATTAGGGCGCTATAGTGTTCTTCTCTCGCTGACGCTCTGATGGCTGTTCTATCTTCTGCTCTTTTTTCGGAGAGCAAGAGTTCAGGGAAGACGTTTCCGTCAGTTCGGGAAGTCTTTGTGGTAGGCCCTCAACGCCTCTATCATTCAGGGTTGCAAATCTCCAGCTATCGCCTATGTCAACGTGCTTCTTGCTCGTCGCGACGCTTTTTGAAAGTTGGCGTCGCATTTGCCTATGCACTTGTCCTCGCTGTGATGATATTCTGGGGAAGATACGTTTATCTTACTAGGGGGTAAGACTTATTGATAGATGGGCGATGCGCTACCACTATCGATCGTTCTTTTACCAGAAGTCCTAAAGTGGTGTGAGAGACAGGTCACGGTACTTTGGTCACATAAAATTTATATTTGTTCTCGGGAATTTTAGTATCATTTGGCTCAACTTGAGAACCGGTGATGGCTAATCAAAAGACTAGATTATTATGTCTCAAGAGAAGAAAACTAATAACTACACAACAATACAAATAGAATGACACCAGTCGTATGTATGTAATTTCACTTTTTATATATTCAACACAAACTTTAACATTTCTGCATTAATCGGTAAATTAATAAGTAATATAGTTCCAAGTGCTGGGAAAATGTTTTAACAGGTTTCTTTCGTCATTTGCTACCTGCGGTTACGATTTTCAATGTTCGTAAGTTTCAAAGGTTCTAGTTTCTCGAGGGTATGACTCAGTTGTTGTGGGGGACTTAGCTAAGGTAAGTCGGGTCGCTCTTGAAGCTGTGGGGTTTGGACGTGGTCAGGTAGAATCGTGGTAGTTCTCCTTGGTTCCACGGGAGCGACGGTCAGGCGTTCGTCTCCACAAACTTTGATGATCCCAGGCCCGACCTGTAAAAGTCGGAGCTCTGGCTACAGTATTCTCGTTAGCTATAAGGGTGCGGTCTCCTCTGCAAAGTGTCTATAGCATCAGACACCTGCAGGGTTCCCATATGCACAATTCAATTCGAATCTTAAGGCTAAGGTACATCAAACCACATGCATACTGTCTCAGAAACAATAATCTGTTTCTGTAACTATATATCAAGAACATATTATTTATACATGGCAATCAATATACAATAAACATACACATATCAAAACTATTAGTGTTATCTTACTTGTAGACTCTGGGACTCGTGAAATCGTCTTTTACGTCTCTAGCACCCTCTTGATGAGATGGAGATAGACGAACACTGCAGTTTGTTCCCTTGGTCGACCCTCACAGCTTAACAGTTCTTTTGCGACTGACTAGCTGATTTTTGGTCCCCAAGGGTATGCAAACGTCCCTAGGAGTCTTCTGACCAATCGTTTTATTTCTCGTTTTCGTTAATCTCGCCTCTACAGAATTATGGTTCTAATTTGAATAGTTCCTCCCCCTCTCTCTTGTCACTGGACACGCATAATTATCTTTCAAGTGGAGTATCAGGGATAGAGTGAAGAACAGATTCAATAACGATAAGCGGTGCCTGCCCAATACGGGTGACATCATCTTTGTAACTTTTGGCTGGAGTGAGCTACTTAGTGTCTCATGGTGGAGTTAAGTTATTTAATCGAAGACAACGCTATGGTTAGTTTTTGACTAAAGTATGCTATTTAGAATTCTTGGTCGCCAAGCCTGTTGATGGTATCGGTAGCTCTTGGCGGTGTGCCTGTTTCAAGGAAGTTAATTTGCCATGTGTGTGCTGCTTGTTGGCTAACTGTTGTATTAACGTCCAGTTACGTTTCGATGGTATCTCTGTTTCGCTAAGCTAATTTCCTACATGTTTGTCGTCAATATTTATGCTGTTACATAGGCCCCCCAAAGACTATTCTTACACGTGGGTAAGAATTGGTACTGAAATGGTGGCGCAAATATGTACATGCATTATTTACATAGAGTACTGGGGAAGAGGTCACCGGGGTACAAAGCTGGGTGCATCCACCCGCAACTGTGAGGGGTTGGAAGCAAGGTTAGGTTTGTCTACAGTGGGCACGGGGTATCTGCTGAGGTAGTCAGCTCCGTGGTTACTCTTTCCGGGTATGTATTCTACATGAAATGAGTAGGGCTGTAGCAAGAGTGACCAACGCATGAGTCTGGCGTTGAGTTTCTGCGATGACGCAAGGAAGGTTAAGGGTTGGTGATCGCACTGCACCTTGAAATGAGCGCCATACAAATACATCTGGAATTTCTGGATGGCCCAGACCAATGCCAAACATTCTTTTTCTACTGTTGCGTAATTGTGTTCAGCTTTGTTTAATTTCCGGCTGGCATACGCGACTGGCAGGAGAAGTGTGGGGTCATTGGGGTCAGATTGTAGTAGGGTTGCTCCTAAACCTTGATTGCTCGCATCTGTGCGTAGCACGAATGGTTGGGTTGCATCGGGCAACTTCAGGATGGGTTGTGAGGTGAGTCTAGCTTTCAGGATTTGGAACGCATCTTCGCACTCAGCATTCCATTCTACTTTCTCGGGCGCTTTCTTCTTGGTTAGATCAGACAATGGCGCGGCGATGGAATTGAAGTTTGCAACGAATTTCTGGTAGTAGCCACATAGGCCTAGAAACGATTGCACATCCTTCTTGTGTATCGGGCGCGGTGCCTTGTTCATTTTCGCGATGTTCTTGTCTTCAGGAAGAAGACTGCCGTGTCTGAGTGTGTGACCGAGAAATTCTATCTCTTCGTATCCTAGCAGGCACTTTGTCGGTCGGGCTGTTAGTCCGGTTTCCCTAAGTCGCTGAAGAACGGTAGAGAGAAGTCTTAAGTGGTCATCCCATGTGTGGGTCGCGATTAAGATGTCATCCATAAAGTGATGGAGTTCTTCTCCTTGAATGGGCGCGAGAAGTTGTTTCATCATGCGTGAGAAAATGCTTGGTGCGTTGTTAAGTCCAAACGGTAAGACATTGAACTCATAGTGGCCATCAGCTGTACTGAAGGCTAGATACGGTCTTAGGTGCTCTGGCACCGGTATCTGATAGTACCCTTTGCTTAGGTCTATTCGCGAGAAGTATTTTGCGTTATGCAATTTCGCGAACAGTTGTGCTGTGTCTGGTAGCGGTTCGGCTTGGAATTCCGTCACGGCATTCAGTCTGCGGTAGTCAATGCATAAGCGATGTTCTCCGCTTGGTTTGCGTAATAGGACTATTCCAGCGCTGTATGGGGAGGTTGAGGGGGAAATTATTCCAGCCTCTAATAGGGTGGCTATCTCCTGCTTGGCAGCGGTTTGTTTGGCAAGAGGGATAGGGTACGGTTTTACTCGGACAGGGGTAGTGTCAGTCAAGGTCATTGTCACTTCAACTAACGGTGTCTGTCCAGGTATGTCCGTCAACACTGCTTGGTGTTGTGCAACTATCTCCATTATCTGTCTTTGTCTGTCTGTCGATAGTTTTGGGTTGATAGCTACGTCTCTGTACGTCTCGCTACTTTTCAGCGGATACTCGATAGCTAAATCCTCTGTTGCTTCGACTTCTTCTGCTATTGACAAAGCCATCAAATGATCTGTGGATGTTGCGTCATCGCGGTCTAGGTACCGTTTGAGCAAGTTGATGTGGTACATTCTCTCTTTTCCCTTTACCTTGATCCGGTAGTTTGTTCGCGACACTTTTTGCGTGACTACGTACGGGCCTTGCCATGCAATTTCTAGTTTGTTGGACCCGCTGGGGAGTAGGAGTAGGACTTTGTCTCCTTCAGCTAATTCTCGCTCTTTGGTGTTTTTGTTGTAGTGCCGAGCCTGTCGCGCGCGAGCTTGTTTGATGGCAGACGTTGCGAGTTGCCAGGTAGAGTGTAGGCGGCCACGTAATTCCGTTACGTATTGGGTAGCTGTTTTAACCTCTTCGTCTACCTGAGAATCTGTCCATCCACGCTTCAGTGCTTCCAGTGGACCGGCTATCGGACGACCAAATAACAAGGTTGCCGGGGGAAATCCCGTAGACGCGTGTGGAACCTCACGATACGCGAACAGCGCGGCGGCTACGTAGGTATCCCAAGTCTCTGGCTTTTCGTTTACGAGTTTGCGCAGGATGGAAATTAGCGTACCGTTAAACCGTTCGACTTGACCGTTACTCTGAGGGTGGTAGGGAGATGAACGAACGTGTTTCGTCTGAATGAGAGAGAATACTTCTTGCATCATCTTTCCCGTAAACTGCGATCCGTTATCTGTTAAGATTTGATCGGGAAATCCAACTCGTGTGAACATAGTGACCAGCGCTTCTGCTACTCGTTTGGTATCGATAGTAGGAAGGGGTGTTGCTTCACACCACATGGTGCAAGTATCCACTAAGGTTAGGATATACCGATTGCGCTTTTTGGTGAGCGGCAGTGGGCCTACGATGTCTACTGCTACTCTGTGGAATGGGGTACCGGTGACGGGCATTTCGCCTAGCGTTACTGGGACTGTCCATCTCTTTGATGCTACCTTCTGGCACTGGGGACAGGAGCGGACAAAGCGCGTAATGTCTCCTGTTATTCCCGGCCAATGATAGTGAGCGGTAATTCTCTGAATTGTTGCACTCACGCCCATGTGCCCGCTAAATGCAATGGCGTGTCCTACCTCTAGTACCTGTGGTCTATGTTTGGCAGGGACAACTAATTGAGAGTGGTCGTGGTCTGTCTGTCTGTACAGTAGTCCGTTTTTCTCAAAGAACTCTCCTTTCTTAGGTGGGTTATGCGCCTGAGGGAGTTTTTTGTAGCATTTAGCTAATGTGGGGTCAGCTAGTTGATCTGCCCTCATCTCGGCTGGTGCCGGATTAGCAGGGAGATTATCTGCAGCGTCCTGTCTTATCTGTGCTCTAGTTTGGACTGATGCAACCGATGCCGGCGCAATTGGCGTCCCTAAATACACATATTTGCACCCTAGTATGATGTCATACAAAGGTGCATCCATTACTGCCGCTTTTACTTTTCCTGACACATATCGGGAGTCTACATGGACTATCGCGATTGGTAAGGTGGAGGCGGGTATGGATCGATCAGGGCCTTGCAAAGTGACGGTCTCGTCGGTGATGTCTTCAGCCGCTACAAGAGTTCGACTGACGATTGCATCGTACGATAACCCGGTGTCGTATAGACATGACGCGGTTTTTCCGTTCACTTCAACTGTTTCACTGACTGGGGGTCGGGACTTATCTGAAGTCTCCAGTTCAACGGTACTAGTTTGACTTACAGCCACTGTGTGCGTTTGATTCGCTGTTCTACGGCAATCAACGGTGTTATGGTTAGTTCTTTTGCAGTTAGAACAATATTTCCGGGGGTTTTGACCTTGACCGGACGGTTTCACCGAGTTTTGGGTTTTCTTGTTATCCGAATTCTGCTGATTCTGATTAGACTGCTGTGTTTGTTGTGGGTGGAGTTTCTGGTTGTTTCCATCTCTGCTGGGTTTATCTGTTACCTTGCGTTTAGCTTCGTTTTCATGCGCGGTGGTGTAACGGTCCGCTAGTTTGATTAGATCAGCTAAGTTCTCGGCACCTTGTTCCGCGGTGAACATCCTAGTTTCTGGCGTCATCGATTCGCGTAACTGTTCGCTAAGGATTAGTTCAGCCAGATCTTCGAATGATTCTTCTAGGTTGGATAAGCCTAACCATTTACGCAAGTACGTTTCCAATCGGTCTACAAACTGACTGTGGCTTTCACCTTTCTCTTTCCGCGAGTTGCGCAATTTCTTACGGTAGGTTTCGGCGGTCAACTCGAACCATATCAAAAGTGCTTTCTTTAGAGCTGGGTAATCGTTACTTTGTCCTGTGGGCAATTTCGTATACACGTCATAGGCTGTACCTCTCAATCCTTGAGCTAATTTTATGTTCCATTTGTTATAGTCAAGTTCGAATTCCTGTGCTAAGCGCTCAAACCGATCAAGATATGCATCTATCCTATCAACTTTCTCGTCAAATGGACTTAGGAAAAAATTCATGCCTGGAGTGATGGACGGAGGTTGGGGAGGGTTGTCAGATGAGTTTGACAGTAGGCTAATATTCGGGTCAGTTGCCCGAGCTGCTATCAACTGGTCCCTTTCCTTTTCCCTTGCTTCAATTTCCATCTTTTTTAGACGTTCTGCCATATCTAATTCCATGCCTTTTAACTTTTCTGCTGCCGAGCGTGCTCTCTCTGCCTCTCCCAACTCAAGGAGTCTTAACTTTTCAGCAGCCTTGTCCGCACGATCTCTTTCTTCAGCACGGGTTTTTTCCAATTTATCCCATTCTGAGGTTACATACGTGATTAAATCTTGCCCTGCCAGACCTAGTGCTATTCCCTCCTCCCTTAATTCACGGCGTACTTTTATGAAGTCGGCCATGATAGATTTCTAGATCTCCAGAGTCCAAAAGCAAGATAACCTAAATACTATTAGTCAATCTAGTTTAACACAAGTACAATCAATATCCCTATGTGAGATGTTACCAGCGATCCACAACAATTTTCGATCAATGCATAAGAAACAATTATCTTACATCAATCAATACATACATGTGCATACAACAATCAATTCAATTCATGCAATTCAAAAAATCAAGAAAAAGTTTTTCCCCAATGTAACTGAGTCAACTCTCGGATTTTGTACTAGACCACTGTTCCGAATCCTAAGTGGGATAATGTTTTCTATTCGTTATTATCTTAGGTTACTCAAGATATAGATACAAAAATTTAAATCCCGGACGAGCCCCCATATGTGATGATATTCTGGGGAAGATACGTTTATCTTACTAGGGGGTAAGACTTATTGATAGATGGGCGATGCGCTACCACTATCGATCGTTCTTTTACCAGAAGTCCTAAAGTGGTGTGAGAGACAGGTCACGGTACTTTGGTCACATAAAATTTATATTTGTTCTCGGGAATTTTAGTATCATTTGGCTCAACTTGAGAACCGGTGATGGCTAATCAAAAGACTAGATTATTATGTCTCAAGAGAAGAAAACTAATAACTACACAACAATACAAATAGAATGACACCAGTCGTATGTATGTAATTTCACTTTTTATATATTCAACACAAACTTTAACATTTCTGCATTAATCGGTAAATTAATAAGTAATATAGTTCCAAGTGCTGGGAAAATGTTTTAACAGGTTTCTTTCGTCATTTGCTACCTGCGGTTACGATTTTCAATGTTCGTAAGTTTCAAAGGTTCTAGTTTCTCGAGGGTATGACTCAGTTGTTGTGGGGGACTTAGCTAAGGTAAGTCGGGTCGCTCTTGAAGCTGTGGGGTTTGGACGTGGTCAGGTAGAATCGTGGTAGTTCTCCTTGGTTCCACGGGAGCGACGGTCAGGCGTTCGTCTCCACAAACTTTGATGATCCCAGGCCCGACCTGTAAAAGTCGGAGCTCTGGCTACAGTATTCTCGTTAGCTATAAGGGTGCGGTCTCCTCTGCAAAGTGTCTATAGCATCAGACACCTGCAGGGTTCCCATATGCACAATTCAATTCGAATCTTAAGGCTAAGGTACATCAAACCACATGCATACTGTCTCAGAAACAATAATCTGTTTCTGTAACTATATATCAAGAACATATTATTTATACATGGCAATCAATATACAATAAACATACACATATCAAAACTATTAGTGTTATCTTACTTGTAGACTCTGGGACTCGTGAAATCGTCTTTTACGTCTCTAGCACCCTCTTGATGAGATGGAGATAGACGAACACTGCAGTTTGTTCCCTTGGTCGACCCTCACAGCTTAACAGTTCTTTTGCGACTGACTAGCTGATTTTTGGTCCCCAAGGGTATGCAAACGTCCCTAGGAGTCTTCTGACCAATCGTTTTATTTCTCGTTTTCGTTAATCTCGCCTCTACAGAATTATGGTTCTAATTTGAATAGTTCCTCCCCCTCTCTCTTGTCACTGGACACGCATAATTATCTTTCAAGTGGAGTATCAGGGATAGAGTGAAGAACAGATTCAATAACGATAAGCGGTGCCTGCCCAATACGGGTGACATCATCTTTGTAACTTTTGGCTGGAGTGAGCTACTTAGTGTCTCATGGTGGAGTTAAGTTATTTAATCGAAGACAACGCTATGGTTAGTTTTTGACTAAAGTATGCTATTTAGAATTCTTGGTCGCCAAGCCTGTTGATGGTATCGGTAGCTCTTGGCGGTGTGCCTGTTTCAAGGAAGTTAATTTGCCATGTGTGTGCTGCTTGTTGGCTAACTGTTGTATTAACGTCCAGTTACGTTTCGATGGTATCTCTGTTTCGCTAAGCTAATTTCCTACATGTTTGTCGTCAATATTTATGCTGTTACATAGGCCCCCCAAAGACTATTCTTACACGTGGGTAAGAATTGGTACTGAAATGGTGGCGCAAATATGTACATGCATTATTTACATAGAGTACTGGGGAAGAGGTCACCGGGGTACAAAGCTGGGTGCATCCACCCGCAACTGTGAGGGGTTGGAAGCAAGGTTAGGTTTGTCTACAGTGGGCACGGGGTATCTGCTGAGGTAGTCAGCTCCGTGGTTACTCTTTCCGGGTATGTATTCTACATGAAATGAGTAGGGCTGTAGCAAGAGTGACCAACGCATGAGTCTGGCGTTGAGTTTCTGCGATGACGCAAGGAAGGTTAAGGGTTGGTGATCGCACTGCACCTTGAAATGAGCGCCATACAAATACATCTGGAATTTCTGGATGGCCCAGACCAATGCCAAACATTCTTTTTCTACTGTTGCGTAATTGTGTTCAGCTTTGTTTAATTTCCGGCTGGCATACGCGACTGGCAGGAGAAGTGTGGGGTCATTGGGGTCAGATTGTAGTAGGGTTGCTCCTAAACCTTGATTGCTCGCATCTGTGCGTAGCACGAATGGTTGGGTTGCATCGGGCAACTTCAGGATGGGTTGTGAGGTGAGTCTAGCTTTCAGGATTTGGAACGCATCTTCGCACTCAGCATTCCATTCTACTTTCTCGGGCGCTTTCTTCTTGGTTAGATCAGACAATGGCGCGGCGATGGAATTGAAGTTTGCAACGAATTTCTGGTAGTAGCCACATAGGCCTAGAAACGATTGCACATCCTTCTTGTGTATCGGGCGCGGTGCCTTGTTCATTTTCGCGATGTTCTTGTCTTCCGGAAGAAGACTGCCGTGTCTGAGTGTGTGACCGAGAAATTCTATCTCTTCGTATCCTAGCAGGCACTTTGTCGGTCGGGCTGTTAGTCCGGTTTCCCTAAGTCGCTGAAGAACGGTAGAGAGAAGTCTTAAGTGGTCATCCCATGTGTGGGTCGCGATTAAGATGTCATCCATAAAGTGATGGAGTTCTTCTCCTTGAATGGGCGCGAGAAGTTGTTTCATCATGCGTGAGAAAATGCTTGGTGCGTTGTTAAGTCCAAACGGTAAGACATTGAACTCATAGTGGCCATCAGCTGTACTGAAGGCTAGATACGGTCTTAGGTGCTCTGGCACCGGTATCTGATAGTACCCTTTGCTTAGGTCTATTCGCGAGAAGTATTTTGCGTTATGCAATTTCGCGAACAGTTGTGCTGTGTCTGGTAGCGGTTCGGCTTGGAATTCCGTCACGGCATTCAGTCTGCGGTAGTCAATGCATAAGCGATGTTCTCCGCTTGGTTTGCGTAATAGGACTATTCCAGCGCTGTATGGGGAGGTTGAGGGGGAAATTATTCCAGCCTCTAATAGGGTGGCTATCTCCTGCTTGGCAGCGGTTTGTTTGGCAAGAGGGATAGGGTACGGTTTTACTCGGACAGGGGTAGTGTCAGTCAAGGTCATTGTCACTTCAACTAACGGTGTCTGTCCAGGTATGTCCGTCAACACTGCTTGGTGTTGTGCAACTATCTCCATTATCTGTCTTTGTCTGTCTGTCGATAGTTTTGGGTTGATAGCTACGTCTCTGTACGTCTCGCTACTTTTCAGCGGATACTCGATAGCTAAATCCTCTGTTGCTTCGACTTCTTCTGCTATTGACAAAGCCATCAAATGATCTGTGGATGTTGCGTCATCGCGGTCTAGGTACCGTTTGAGCAAGTTGATGTGGTACATTCTCTCTTTTCCCTTTACCTTGATCCGGTAGTTTGTTCGCGACACTTTTTGCGTGACTACGTACGGGCCTTGCCATGCAATTTCTAGTTTGTTGGACCCGCTGGGGAGTAGGAGTAGGACTTTGTCTCCTTCAGCTAATTCTCGCTCTTTGGTGTTTTTGTTGTAGTGCCGAGCCTGTCGCGCGCGAGCTTGTTTGATGGCAGACGTTGCGAGTTGCCAGGTAGAGTGTAGGCGGCCACGTAATTCCGTTACGTATTGGGTAGCTGTTTTAACCTCTTCGTCTACCTGAGAATCTGTCCATCCACGCTTCAGTGCTTCCAGTGGACCGCTATCGGACGACCAAATAACAAGGTTGCCGGGGGAAATCCCGTAGACGCGTGTGGAACCTCACGATACGCGAACAGCGCGGCGGCTACGTAGGTATCCCAAGTCTCTGGCTTTTCGTTTACGAGTTTGCGCAGGATGGAAATTAGCGTACCGTTAAACCGTTCGACTTGACCGTTACTCTGAGGGTGGTAGGGAGATGAACGAACGTGTTTCGTCTGAATGAGAGAGAATACTTCTTGCATCATCTTTCCCGTAAACTGCGATCCGTTATCTGTTAAGATTTGATCGGGAAATCCAACTCGTGTGAACATAGTGACCAGCGCTTCTGCTACTCGTTTGGTATCGATAGTAGGAAGGGGGTGTTGCTTCACACCACATGGTGCAAGTATCCACTAAGGTTAGGATATACCGATTGCGCTTTTTGGTGAGCGGCAGTGGGCCTACGATGTCTACTGCTACTCTGTGGAATGGGGGTACCGGTGACGGGCATTTCGCCTAGCGTTACTGGGACTGTCCATCTCTTTGATGCTACCTTCTGGCACTGGGGACAGGAGCGGACAAAGCGCGTAATGTCTCCTGTTATTCCCGGCCAATGATAGTGAGCGGTAATTCTCTGAATTGTTGCACTCACGCCCATGTGCCCGCTAAATACAATGGCGTGTCCTACCTCTAGTACCTGTGGTCTATGTTTGGCAGGGACAACTAATTGAGAGTGGTCGTGGTCTGTCTGTCTGTACAGTAGTCCGTTTTTCTCAAAGAACTCTCCTTTCTTAGGTGGGTTATGCGCCTGAGGGAGTTTTTTGTAGCATTTAGCTAATGTGGGGTCAGCTAGTTGATCTGCCCTCATCTCGGCTGGTGCCGGATTAGCAGGGAGATTATCTGCAGCGTCCTGTCTTATCTGTGCTCTAGTTTGGACTGATGCAACCGATGCCGGCGCAATTGGCGTCCCTAAATACACATATTTGCACCCTAGTATGATGTCATACAAAGGTGCATCCATTACTGCCGCTTTTACTTTTCCTGACACATATCGGGAGTCTACATGGACTATCGCGATTGGTAAGGTGGAGGCGGGTATGGATCGATCAGGGCCTTGCAAAGTGACGGTCTCGTCGGTGATGTCTTCAGCCGCTACAAAGAGTTCGACTGACGATTGCATCGTACGATAACCCGGTGTCGTATAGACATGACGCGGTTTTTCCGTTCACTTCAACTGTTTCACTGACTGGGGGTCGGGACTTATCTGAAGTCTCCAGTTCAACGGTACTAGTTTGACTTACAGCCACTGTGTGCGTTTGATTCGCTGTTCTACGGCAATCAACGGTGTTATGGTTAGTTCTTTTGCAGTTAGAACAATATTTCCGGGGGTTTTTGACCTTGACCGGACGGTTTCACCGAGTTTTGGGTTTTCTTGTTATCCGAATTCTGCTGATTCTGATTAGACTGCTGTGTTTGTTGTGGGTGGAGTTTCTGGTTGTTTCCATCTCTGCTGGGTTTATCTGTTACCTTGCGTTTAGCTTCGTTTTCATGCGCGGTGGTGTAACGGTCCGCTAGTTTGATTAGATCAGCTAAGTTCTCGGCACCTTGTTCCGCGGTGAACATCCTAGTTTCTGGCGTCATCGATTCGCGTAACTGTTCGCTAAGGATTAGTTCAGCCAGATCTTCGAATGATTCTTCTAGGTTGGATAAGCCTAACCATTTACGCAAGTACGTTTCCAATCGGTCTACAAACTGACTGTGGCTTTCACCTTTCTCTTTCCGCGAGTTGCGCAATTTCTTACGGTAGGTTTCGGCGGTCAACTCGAACCATATCAAAAGTGCTTTCTTTAGAGCTGGGTAATCGTTACTTTGTCCTGTGGGCAATTTCGTATACACGTCATAGGCTGTACCTCTCAATCCTTGAGCTAATTTTATGTTCCATTTGTTATAGTCAAGTTCGAATTCCTGTGCTAAGCGCTCAAACCGATCAAGATATGCATCTATCCTATCAACTTTCTCGTCAAATGGACTTAGGAAAAAATTCATGCCTGGAGTGATGGACGGAGGTTGGGGAGGGTTGTCAGATGAGTTTGACAGTAGGCTAATATTCGGGTCAGTTGCCCGAGCTGCTATCAACTGGTCCCTTTCCTTTTCCCTTGCTTCAATTTCCATCTTTTTTAGACGTTCTGCCATATCTAATTCCATGCCTTTTAACTTTTCTGCTGCCGAGCGTGCTCTCTCTGCCTCTCCCAACTCAAGGAGTCTTAACTTTTCAGCAGCCTTGTCCGCACGATCTCTTTCTTCAGCACGGGTTTTTTCCAATTTATCCCATTCTGAGGTTACATACGTGATTAAATCTTGCCCTGCCAGACCTAGTGCTATTCCCTCCTCCCTTAATTCACGGCGTACTTTTATGAAGTCGGCCATGATAGATTTCTAGATCTCCAGAGTCCAAAAGCAAGATAACCTAAATACTATTAGTCAATCTAGTTTAACACAAGTACAATCAATATCCCTATGTGAGATGTTACCAGCGATCCACAACAATTTTCGATCAATGCATAAGAAACAATTATCTTACATCAATCAATACATACATGTGCATACAACAATCAATTCAATTCATGCAATTCAAAAAATCAAGAAAAAATTTTTCCCCAATGTAACTGAGTCAACTCTCGGATTTTGTACTAGACCACTGTTCCGAATCCTAAGTGGGATAATGTTTTCTATTCGTTATTATCTTAGGTTACTCAAGATATAGATACAAAAATTTAAATCCCGGACGAGCCCCCATATGTGATGATATTCTGGGGAAGATACGTTTTATCTTACTAGGGGGTAAGACTTATTGATAGATGGGCGATGCGCTACCACTATCGATCGTTCTTTTACCAGAAGTCCTAAAGTGGTGTGAGAGACAGGTCACGGTACTTTGGTCACATAAAATTTATATTTGTTCTCGGGAATTTTAGTATCATTTGGCTCAACTTGAGAACCGGTGATGGCTAATCAAAAGACTAGATTATTATGTCTCAAGAGAAGAAAACTAATAACTACACAACAATACAAATAGAATGACACCAGTCGTATGTATGTAATTTCACTTTTTATATATTCAACACAAACTTTAACATTTCTGCATTAATCGGTAAATTAATAAGTAATATAGTTCCAAGTGCTGGGAAAATGTCTTAACAGGTTTCTTTCGTCATTTGCTACCTGCGGTCGATTTAACGTAAGTTCAAAGGTTCTAGTTTCTCGAGGTATGACTTGTTTTACTTAGCTAAGGTAAGTTTTCAAAGGTTCTGGTCAGGTCTCGAGGTAGTTCTCAGTTAGTGATTGTTGTCACTTTGAGCAGTAAGTCGGTCGCCCTTGAACGCTGTGGGGTTTTGTTATGTTTTGTGTTTGGTTTGATTGGTTTCGGTTCTGTGGGGAGTGGTCTTGACTCAGGTTCCACTTCTTGGGGGGGTCGCGTGGTCCACACGATTCGGTACTTCTATAGGGGTCTCCCCTCTGCAAGTGTCTATAGCATCAGACACCTGCAGGGTTCCATATGCACAATTCAATTCGAATCTTAAGGCTAAGGTACATCAAACCACATGCATACTGTCTCAGAAACAATAATCTGTTTCTGTAACTATATATCAAGAACATATTATTTATACATGGCAATCAATATACAATAAACATACACATATCAAAACTATTAGTGTTATCTTACTTGTAGACTCTGGGACTCGTGAAATCGTCTTTTACGTCTCTAGCACCCTCTTGATGAGATGGAGATAGACGAACACTGCAGTTTGTTCCCTTGGTCGACCCTCACAGCTTAACAGTTCTTTTGCGACTGACTAGCTGATTTTTGGTCCCCAAGGGTATGCAAACGTCCCTAGGAGTCTTCTGACCAATCGTTTTATTTCTCGTTTTCGTTAATCTCGCCTCTACAGAATTATGGTTCTAATTTGAATAGTTCCTCCCCCTCTCTCTTGTCACTGGACACGCATAATTATCTTTCAAGTGGAGTATCAGGGATAGAGTGAAGAACAGATTCAATAACGATAAGCGGTGCCTGCCCCAATACGGGTGACATCATCTTTGTAACTTTTGGCTGGAGTGAGCTACTTAGTGTCTCATGGTGGAGTTAAGTTATTTAATCGAAGACAACGCTTATGGTTAGTTTTTGACTAAAGTATGCTATTTAGAATTCTTGGTCGCCAAGCCTGTTGATGGTATCGGTAGCTCTTGGCGGTGTGCCTGTTTCAAGGAAGTTAATTTGCCATGTGTGTGCTGCTTGTTGGCTAACTGTTGTATTAACGTCCAGTTACGTTTCGATGGTATCTCTGTTTCGCTAAGCTAATTTCCTACATGTTTGTCGTCAATATTTATGCTGTTACATAGGCCCCCCAAAGACTATTCTTACACGTGGGTAAGAATTGGTACTGAAATGGGTGGCGCAAATATGTACATGCATTATTTACATAGAGTACTGGGGAAAGAAGAGGTCACCGGGGTACAAAGCTGGGTGCATCCACCCGCAACTGTGAGGGGTTGGAAGCAAGGTTAGGTTTGTCTACAGTGGGCACGGGGTATCTGCTGAGGTAGTCAGCTCCGTGGTTACTCTTTCCGGGTATGTATTCTACATGAAATGAGTAGGGCTGTAGCAAGAGTGACCAACGCATGAGTCTGGCGTTGAGTTTCTGCGATGACGCAAGGAAGGTTAAGGGTTGGTGATCGCACTGCACCTTGAAATGAGCGCCATACAAATACATCTGGAATTTCTGGATGGCCCAGACCAATGCCAAACATTCTTTTTCTACTGTTGCGTAATTGTGTTCAGCTTTGTTTAATTTCCGGCTGGCATACGCGACTGGCAGGAGAAGTGTGGGGTCATTGGGGTCAGATTGTAGTAGGGTTGCTCCTAAACCTTGATTGCTCGCATCTGTGCGTAGCACGAATGGTTGGGTTGCATCGGGCAACTTCAGGATGGGTTGTGAGGTGAGTCTAGCTTTCAGGATTTGGAACGCATCTTCGCACTCAGCATTCCATTCTACTTTCTCGGGCGCTTTCTTCTTGGTTAGATCAGACAATGGCGCGGCGATGGAATTGAAGTTTGCAACGAATTTCTGGTAGTAGCCACATAGGCCTAGAAACGATTGCACATCCTTCTTGTGTATCGGGCGCGGTGCCTTGTTCATTTTCGCGATGTTCTTGTCTTCAGGAAGAAGACTGCCGTGTCTGAGTGTGTGACCGAGAAATTCTATCTCTTCGTATCCTAGCAGGCACTTTGTCGGTCGGGCTGTTAGTCCGGTTTCCCTAAGTCGCTGAAGAACGGTAGAGAGAAGTCTTAAGTGGTCATCCCATGTGTGGGTCGCGATTAAGATGTCATCCATAAAGTGATGGAGTTCTTCTCCTTGAATGGGCGCGAGAAGTTGTTTCATCATGCGTGAGAAAATGCTTGGTGCGTTGTTAAGTCCAAACGGTAAGACATTGAACTCATAGTGGCCATCAGCTGTACTGAAGGCTAGATACGGTCTTAGGTGCTCTGGCACCGGTATCTGATAGTACCCTTTGCTTAGGTCTATTCGCGAGAAGTATTTTGCGTTATGCAATTTCGCGAACAGTTGTGCTGTGTCTGGTAGCGGTTCGCTTGGAATTCCGTCACGGCATTCAGTCTGCGGTAGTCAATGCATAAGCGATGTTCTCCGCTTGGTTTGCGTAATAGGACTATTCCAGCGCTGTATGGGAGTTGAGGGGGAAATTATTCCAGCCTCTAATAGGGTGGCGATCTCCTGCTTGCAGCGGTTGTTTGGCAAGAGGGATAGGGTACGGTTTTACTCGGACAGGGGTAGTGTCAGTCAAGGTCATTGTCACTTCAACTAACGGTGTCTGTCCAGGTATGTCCGTCAACACTGCTTGGTGTTGTGCAACTATCTCCATTATCTGTCTTTGTCTGTCTGTCGATAGTTTTGGGTTGATAGCTACGTCTCTGTACGTCTCGCTACTTTTCAGCGGATACTCGATAGCTAAATCCTCTGTTGCTTCGACTTCTTCTGCTATTGACAAAGCCATCAAATGATCTGTGGATGTTGCGTCATCGCGGTCTAGGTACCGTTTGAGCAAGTTGATGTGGTACATTCTCTCTTTTCCCTTTACCTTGATCCGGTAGTTTGTTCGCGACACTTTTTGCGTGACTACGTACGGGCCTTGCCATGCAATTTCTAGTTTGTTGGACCCGCTGGGGAGTAGGAGTAGGACTTTGTCTCCTTCAGCTAATTCTCGCTCTTTGGTGTTTTTGTTGTAGTGCCGAGCCTGTCGCGCGCGAGCTTGTTTGATGGCAGACGTTGCGAGTTGCCAGGTAGAGTGTAGGCGGCCACGTAATTCCGTTACGTATTGGGTAGCTGTTTTAACCTCTTCGTCTACCTGAGAATCTGTCCATCCTCGCTTCAGTGCTTCCAGTGGACCGGCTATCGGACGACCAAATAACAAGGTTGCCGGGGGAAATCCCGTAGACGCGTGGAACCTCACGATACGCGAACAGCGCGGCTGCTACGTAGGTATCCCAAGTCTCTGGCTTTTCGTTTACGAGTTTGCGCAGGATGGAAATTAGCGTACCGTTAAACCGTTCGACTTGACCGTTACTCTGAGGGTGGTAGGGAGATGAACGAACGTGTTTCGTCTGAATGAGAGAGAATACTTCTTGCATCATCTTTCCCGTAAACTGCGATCCGTTATCTGTTAAGATTTGATCGGGAAATCCAACTCGTGTGAACATAGTGACCAGCGCTTCTGCTACTCGTTTGGTATCGATAGTAGGAAGGGGTGTTGCTTCACACCACATGGTGCAAGTATCCACTAAGGTTAGGATATACCGATTGCGCTTTTTGGTGAGCGGCAGTGGGCCTACGATGTCTACTGCTACTCTGTGGAATGGGGTACCGGTGACGGGCATTTCGCCTAGCGTTACTGGGACTGTCCATCTCTTTGATGCTACCTTCTGGCACTGGGGACAGGAGCGGACAAAGCGCGTAATGTCTCCTGTTATTCCCGGCCAATGATAGTGAGCGGTAATTCTCTGAATTGTTGCACTCACGCCCATGTGCCCGCTAAATGCAATGGCGTGTCCTACCTCTAGTACCTGTGGTCTATGTTTGGCAGGGACAACTAATTGAGAGTGGTCGTGGTCTGTCTGTCTGTACAGTAGTCCGTTTTTCTCAAAGAACTCTCCTTTCTTAGGTGGGTTATGCGCCTGAGGGAGTTTTTTGTAGCATTTAGCTAATGTGGGGTCAGCTAGTTGATCTGCCCTCATCTCGGCTGGTGCCGGATTAGCAGGGAGATTATCTGCAGCGTCCTGTCTTATCTGTGCTCTAGTTTGGACTGATGCAACCGATGCCGGCGCAATTGGCGTCCTAAATACACATATTTGCACCCTAGTATGATGTCATACAAAGGTGCATCCATTACTGCCGCTTTTACTTTTCCTGACACATATCGGGAGTCTACATGGACTATCGCGATTGGTAAGGTGGAGGCGGGTATGGATCGATCAGGGCCTTGCAAAGTGACGGTCTCGTCGGTGATGTCTTCAGCCGCTACAAGAGTTCGACTGACGATTGCATCGTACGATAACCCGGTGTCGTATAGACATGACGCGGTTTTTCCGTTCACTTCAACTGTTTCACTGACTGGGGGTCGGGACTTATCTGAAGTCTCCAGTTCAACGGTACTAGTTTGACTTACAGCCACTGTGTGCGTTTGATTCGCTGTTCTACGGCAATCAACGGTGTTATGGTTAGTTCTTTTGCAGTTAGAACAATATTTCCGGGGGTTTTGACCTTGACCGGACGGTTTCACCGAGTTTTGGGTTTTCTTGTTATCCGAATTCTGCTGATTCTGATTAGACTGCTGTGTTTGTTGTGGGTGGAGTTTCTGGTTGTTTCCATCTCTGCTGGGTTTATCTGTTACCTTGCGTTTAGCTTCGTTTTCATGCGCGGTGGTGTAACGGTCCGCTAGTTTGATTAGATCAGCTAAGTTCTCGGCACCTTGTTCCGCGGTGAACATCCTAGTTTCTGGCGTCATCGATTCGCGTAACTGTTCGCTAAGGATTAGTTCAGCCAGATCTTCGAATGATTCTTCTAGGTTGGATAAGCCTAACCATTTACGCAAGTACGTTTCCAATCGGTCTACAAACTGACTGTGGCTTTCACCTTTCTCTTTCCGCGAGTTGCGCAATTTCTTACGGTAGGTTTCGGCGGTCAACTCGAACCATATCAAAAGTGCTTTCTTAGAGCTGGGTAATCGTTACTTTGTCCTGTGGGCAATTTCGTATACACGTCATAGGCTGTACCTCTCAATCCTTGAGCTAATTTTATGTTCCATTTGTTATAGTCAAGTTCGAATTCCTGTGCTAAGCGCTCAAACCGATCAAGATATGCATCTATCCTATCAACTTTCTCGTCAAATGGACTTAGGAAAAAATTCATGCCTGGAGTGATGGACGGAGGTTGGGGAGGGTTGTCAGATGAGTTTGACAGTAGGCTAATATTCGGGTCAGTTGCCCGAGCTGCTATCAACTGGTCCCTTTCCTTTTCCCTTGCTTCAATTTCCATCTTTTTTAGACGTTCTGCCATATCTAATTCCATGCCTTTTAACTTTTCTGCTGCGAGCGTGCTCTCTCTGCCTCTCCCAACTCAAGGAGTCTTAACTTTTCAGCAGCCTTGTCCGCACGATCTCTTTCTTCAGCACGGGTTTTTTCCAATTTATCCCATTCTGAGGTTACATACGTGATTAAATCTTGCCCTGCCAGACCTAGTGCTATTCCCTCCTCCCTTAATTCACGGCGTACTTTTATGAAGTCGGCCATGATAGATTTCTAGATCTCCAGAGTCCAAAAGCAAGATAACCTAAATACTATTAGTCAATCTAGTTTAACACAAGTACAATCAATATCCCTATGTGAGATGTTACCAGCGATCCACAACAATTTTCGATCAATGCATAAGAAACAATTATCTTACATCAATCAATACATACATGTGCATACAACAATCAATTCAATTCATGCAATTCAAAAAATCAAGAAAAAATTTTTCCCCAATGTAACTGAGTCAACTCTCGGATTTTGTACTAGACCACTGTTCCGAATCCTAAGTGGGATAATGTTTTCTATTCGTTATTATCTTAGGTTACTCAAGATATAGATACAAAAATTTAAATCCCGGACGAGCCCCCATATGTGATGATATTCTGGGGAAGATACGTTTATCTTACTAGGGGGTAAGACTTATTGATAGATGGGCGATGCGCTACCACTATCGATCGTTCTTTTACCAGAAGTCCTAAAGTGGTGTGAGAGACAGGTCACGGTACTTTGGTCACATAAAATTTATATTTGTTCTCGGGAATTTTAGTATCATTTGGCTCAACTTGAGAACCGGTGATGGCTAATCAAAAGACTAGATTATTATGTCTCAAGAGAAGAAAACTAATAACTACACAACAATACAAATAGAATGACACCAGTCGTATGTATGTAATTTCACTTTTTATATATTCAACACAAACTTTAACATTTCTGCATTAATCGGTAAATTAATAAGTAATATAGTTCCAAGTGCTGGGAAAATGTTTTAACAGGTTTCTTTCGTCATTTGCTACCTGCGGTTACGATTTTCAATGTTCGTAAGTTTCAAAGGTTCTAGTTTCTCGAGGGTATGACTCAGTTGTTGTGGGGGACTTAGCTAAGGTAAGTCGGGTCGCTCTTGAAGCTGTGGGGTTTGGACGTGGTCAGGTAGAATCGTGGTAGTTCTCCTTGGTTCCACGGGAGCGACGGTCAGGCGTTCGTCTCCACAAACTTGATGATCCCAGGCCCGACCTGTAAAAGTCGGAGCTCTGGCTACAGTATTCTCGTTAGCTATAAGGGTGCGGTCTCCTCTGCAAAGTGTCTATAGCATCAGACACCTGCAGGGTTCCCATATGCACAATTCAATTCGAATCTTAAGGCTAAGGTACATCAAACCACATGCATACTGTCTCAGAAACAATAATCTGTTTCTGTAACTATATATCAAGAACATATTATTTATACATGGCAATCAATATACAATAAACATACACATATCAAAACTATTAGTGTTATCTTACTTGTAGACTCTGGGACTCGTGAAATCGTCTTTTACGTCTCTAGCACCCTCTTGATGAGATGGAGATAGACGAACACTGCAGTTTGTTCCCTTGGTCGACCCTCACAGCTTAACAGTTCTTTTGCGACTGACTAGCTGATTTTTGGTCCCCAAGGGTATGCAAACGTCCCTAGGAGTCTTCTGACCAATCGTTTTATTTCTCGTTTTCGTTAATCTCGCCTCTACAGAATTATGGTTCTAATTTGAATAGTTCCTCCCCCTCTCTCTTGTCACTGGACACGCATAATTATCTTTCAAGTGGAGTATCAGGGATAGAGTGAAGAACAGATTCAATAACGATAAGCGGTGCCTGCCCAATACGGGTGACATCATCTTTGTAACTTTTGGCTGGAGTGAGCTACTTAGTGTCTCATGGTGGAGTTAAGTTATTTAATCGAAGACAACGCTATGGTTAGTTTTTGACTAAAGTATGCTATTTAGAATTCTTGGTCGCCAAGCCTGTTGATGGTATCGGTAGCTCTTGGCGGTGTGCCTGTTTCAAGGAAGTTAATTTGCCATGTGTGTGCTGCTTGTTGGCTAACTGTTGTATTAACGTCCAGTTACGTTTCGATGGTATCTCTGTTTCGCTAAGCTAATTTCCTACATGTTTGTCGTCAATATTTATGCTGTTACACTCGCTTCGGGTGGGGCCTTTGGTGGCCTGCTCTCTTTTTGGTCCTTACGCTCGTGCGGCTGTTCGTGATGAGTCTGAGCGGGCCAAGTCGGACGTTTTCTCCTTCTGGGCTTAGGCTGCTCAAAAGGCCCCGCCTTCCTTTTCTAGGGGAGGTCGAGGTTCCCGTTTTCCCCGCACTTCCGTAGACAGAGGTCGCGATCGCTTTGACCGCGGTCGCTCGTATCCCGGCAGATGAGGTGGCGCGTCCTCTTCCCGTGGCGGGGGTAGGGTAGGTGACAGACCTCAGCCTAAAGGGGTTTCCCCCTAATAACTGGCCCCGACTGTTCACCCCCCAGCTTTTCAAACCCTTCTTGTGGGAGGCTAGGCTCGCCAGTTTCACTCGTGGCTCGGTCTCTCCTCCGCAAGCAGCTGGGTACAAGATGTGATGGGTCGGGGTTCAAACTTCAGTGGGGTCCTTCTCGGCCCCCTCTTCGTCGCTCCCCTTCTTCTTCCCCACATCCCCCCATCCCCCCCCCCCCCCCCCCCTGAGCTTTCCAGAGGCTCGGGTGGTTCTGGACTCGGAGGTTGCAGCCCTTCTGCAGAAGGACGCTATAGAGGAGGTCCGTTGTCCGCAATCCCCGGGGTTTTATGGTCGTCACTTCGTCTTTTCGAAGGCCTCCGGCGGTTGGCGTCCAGTGTTAGATCTGCCCCCTCTGAACAATTTCTACGGCGCGTCCGCTTCCGCATGGAAATTCCCGCATCGGTGCAAGAGTCTCTGCGCCCGGGGGATTGGGCAACCTCCATAGACCTTACAGACGCATGTTTACACCATGGACCCAGTCGCTTGTCATCACTCTTCTTAAAAAAGGTAACCTTTAGGAGTGTGAAAATAACCGCACCATCATCCTCATTAGCCATCCCAGCAAGGTCCTCCTGAAAATAATACTCAACAGGTTGAAACCCCAAGCTGAACAAATCATAGCTGAAGAACAAGCAGGATTCAGGGCATGGCGAAGTACCACTGAACAGATTTTCAACCTCAGAATAATTTGTGAGAAATACCTACAGCACCAACATCTATAGCATGTGTTCATAGACTTCAAGAAGGCGTTTGACCGAGTCTGGCATGCAGCTCTATGGGCAACAATGAAAGTGTACAACATCAGCCCTAAAATTATTGAAGTCATCAAAAACCTGTATGACAAGGCTACCATTGCAGTCCTCCATAACAGCGTAATCGGGAACTGGTTCAGAACAACAATCGGTGTGCGTCAAGGATGCCTACTCTCTCCAACACTCTTCAACATCTTCCTAGAGCGCATCATGTCAGATGCCCTTGCGCTAATTGCAGATCACGAATTCACAGTCAGCATAGGGGGTAGAGTAATCTCCAATCTTCGTTTTGCGGATGACATTGATGGATTGGCTGGAAAGGAGCAAGAACTTGAACAGCTGGTACAGAGGCTTGACACCACCTCCAAAGCTTATGGAATGGAAATAAGTGCAGAGAAGACCAAAATGATGACCAACAACACCAATTGCATCAACACGGACATCAAAGTCAAAGGCCAATCCCTCAACACAGTGTATATCTTCAAATATTTAGGAGCCATTGTATCAGACAAATGGGTCTCGACAGGAAGTCCTCTCCAGGATCGCACAAACAACGGCTGCCCTGACAAGGTTGAAGCCCATTTGGAAAGACAAGACCATCAGTCTACATTCCAAAGTAAGACTGCTGCGCTCCCTTGTCATCTCCATCTTCCTATATGCTTGCGAAGCATGGACCCTCACAGAAGATCTACAACGAAAAATACAAAGCATGGAGATGATGTGCTATAGAAGACTTCTGGGCATTTCCTATACCCAACACATCACCAATGACGAAGTCCGACAGACCATCACACAAGCCATTGGACAACACGATGACATGTTCTCAGTGGCGAAGAAACGGAAACTCCGATGGTATGGCCACGTCACCGGATCATCAGGCCTTGCAAAGACCATTCTGCAAGGCACAGTGCAAGGAGGTAGCAGAAGAGGGAGACCAAAAAAGAGGTGGGAGGACAACATTCGAGAATGGACTGGTTTGACACTGAACGAAGCCATCAGGGCTGCTGAGGACAGAGAAAGTTGGATTAATGCTGGTTAAGCGATCATCTGTGGTGCCCCTAAGACCTCCGAGTTACGGGACAGGATAGGATAGGATAGGATAGTCTGTCCATCTATCCAAAACTTGTTGTTCTTCTGTAATGCACATGCCAGACCTTTATTGTGGCGATGTATCTTGCGAGGAAAACATTCATTCCCATGTAAGCCTACCTAGCATTGAACAAAATATGTATACCACGTTTTAACTCAATTGGACCGTTAACATCGGAGATCAACAAACGGGCAAGCGCACAGACACACTGAAACATTCAAGTAGGCGCAGGCAGGTAGACAGACAGACAAAACGCAACTTATGCACTCGAACCTTTAAAGAGGGAGTGTAACATCTGCAAAGTTTCAAAACATTTTGATTACCTTTTTATGTAAACTGTGGAGTTGACCAAAACCTGCTAGTTTTGACTAAGGGGTATACCAAGTGTAACCTATAAATCGAAATGTAGTCCAGCGATCTATGTTCTTTTCTTGTGTGAATAACAACAATATGATAATAATGATTGTGCCTGCTAACTTTTAGGCAATTCTATTTACTATTACATTATTTATTGTAATTTTAGTCTCCGATGGGAGCCAAAATTGCAATTTTTCTGCCTTCAAAATTGTGTTACTGTCTCACTGAAATTTAATTTTAAATCACAAAATTGTCGAAATTTACTTATAAGACTGCTTTTCAAGAGGTTGCCATGCTCAAATCTTCATTTTCTTTTTATCTGTGCAGTTGTTTACTATTCCACTACGTTTCTCTTAAGCTTGCCTTTAGTTCAGAAATTATGCTCCAACTTGAAAAGTAGCACGGCGTGATATAATTTTTTTTTTAAAGTATTGTAAGTGTGAAAATAAATACTGTACTTACTAGGTATGTCTTTAAAATAAAAGAATTATAAGAATTAAACGGTGCATGTGGCCACTGAGGGGAACCACTACGGTAGCAACAAGATTATCCGCGTAGTGATTGGGTTATTTCCCTTGTACCGAAAAGCGACGTTCCAGTCTAAAAAAAGGTTCACTCGATAACAATAAATAATTAAATAAATAACAAACATAAATAAAGCAATAATCAACAATGGGTTATTTTATTATTTTTCTAGTTGAAAATTTAATAGTAATAGTTAAAACCGGAATCAGTTGGATCATGTCGTTTGTCAATATATAAAAGTTCATTTTAGTTTTGAGTGAAATTTCTGTTTGAGTACTACCATACTTTTGGCGTTGCTTCAAAGAGCCTATATACATCCTCTTTGGTTGCTTTAAATATAGCAAAATAAAATATAAACCAGATAAACAAACAATAAATTAGCAAGTTTCAATAAGTAATATCTGTGGGGCCGGGTAGCTCAGTTGGTAAGAGCGTCTTGCTAGTAACCGAAAGGTCGCTGGTTCGAATCCCGGATTGGTCAACGTGTGATCATATTATTTTCCCCTTTACCAACAACTGGCCCGCTGGTGTCAGTATAAATCGGTCCAGTAGTCACCTATATGCGAAAGTGTCGTGTGACTATAATCTACAAACAACAAGTAATATCTAGAAACTTTTGACAAATATCCCAATCCAGGTCTCTGTGGCGCTTAACACGGTTTGTAAGTCTCTCAAATATTTAGGCATATTTAGGCAGTCGGTCGTCCAATCAGACTGCATTCTGCTGCAGAAATTTCGCCTTAATGGAGCCAATCGTAGCTGAGGTCAACTGCAGAAATATAAGCGCATGCGCATTGTGTGTCAGGGGACAGTACTCCCATCCTAGACAAACGTTCTTCTTGCGGCCATCAATCAACGCAACTTACTTTCCTTTGTTTCATTCGTCTGATACTTGGATACTTCTGAAAGGTTAGTACATTTCACGGGCTTTTGAAAGGAGACATAGAATAACAGGCTCTGAATTGTGATGCAAATACCGACTAGGCAGAAGCAGCCTTGGATCGTGTGGTTCGTCTCCGCAGCTGCATCTTGATCTTCATTTCGCTGCCTCTGATGAAAAAAACCATTTTACATAGCTGATAACATTAACAGGTTAAAAGCAGAATGAGTACAAATTATAAGACGTAAGTCGAAGGTTTCTGTTTACGTATCCACTTGCGAATTATCATATGTTAATTGTTACATAAGTTTAGAACACTCATACAATCTTTCTTTAATATTAGGCCTAACCAAATTTGATACAAGATTTTCTCAATCAGTCAATGATGCAAGTAAAACCTAAAAAAGTTAGGCTTGTGTTACCACGGGCATGGTGAATTTACAAAAATGAGGCATGAATCAGCAGTGATGGTTCCCCCTTGATATTATTATTTTATGTGCCAGCAAACTGTAAAGGTCAAGATCCTGTGTATGGGGGTTGAACCACACAAATATAATCGTTAATTTCTTTTCTATTTTCAACATATTTTACTGCTGATGGAATATGACATATGTACTCTGTAGTCTCTGACAAAATGTGTGGTGAATTCATACATGTACCCTTTGTCAGTTTGTGGTCCCTTTGTTCATACAATTGTTATTAATACGATTTTTTTTCTTGTCACCCAGCATGAATCCCATCTTTCGTAAAACCGAAGGAGGCAGACTAATTCTGGGAGACACTCAGGCAGCTGAATCATTTAAAGGCAAGCAGAGACTTCCTTCCCCTGCAGATGCTCCTGAAAAAATTCACAAAGCAGCAGAGGGGGCAGTTCGCAGCAGAGGAGGTGACATTGCAAATGAGCTTGATGTGCTTGGGGAGTATAGGATCCAGTTTGGGAAATTTCATGGTAACACCTTCCGGTGGATTCTGGAGAATGCTCTTGGTTATGCTGGCTACCTTGTGGCAGGTATGGCCAGTGATGCACCATCCACTGACAACCGCTGGCATAACAAAGAAGCTTTCAAGCGCTATTTGGAGTCATTTCCGGAAGGGCGTGAAACCGTGAAACAAAAAGCTTCTTCCAAGCCTCTATTCCCCAGCACTCTGGCTGCCCAGATGTCAGCTCTTGTAAAATCAAAAAAGAAACTGTCACCAGCTAAAATCAAGCATGACGTGGAAAAGAATCTTTCTCAGCCAAGGGGTAAGCAAATTGGAACTGTTCTTTCTTTTTTTCTGTTGTTGGTTTCTTATCTCATCAGATTTCTGAATTGTGATATATTTAATTTGCATGGTTTATGATGTATGCATGTTCTTTTGGAAATTCTTGTTAAAAAACGAGTCAGATGTATTCAGGATAACATTGCGCCAAGTAAATACTATAACATTCTGTGTTGACATTGTGCAGTGTTTCAACCAAATACCAATGTGACTCGGCCTCCTGAAGTGAATGCTCAACATGAGCTTTCTGATGAGGAAATTATGAAAGTAGTCGCTGAGATCGAGGCATTAGAAGGTAAGGTTGTTTTTCTTTTAAAAATCCACTCATGTATTTTCCATTGATTTTGTCGGTCTATGTAATATGTAAAAAAAAAAGTAAAGTATATATATTTGAATAATAATTTGTATTGATTTTCATGAATTTTAATGAATAACTAATAATACATTTTTAGAGTTTAACAATAAATAAATCATTCATGATTTGTTCCAGCACTTTGTGCACGTGCATATAAAATATAATGCAAAACTGTAGTTTAACCTTTATTTATTTGTATTCATAACAGCTTCTTTGTGATTTTGTTAATTTTGTGTGAAGCCGGTTCTAATGTGATGTTTTTGATTTATAGGTTCCTTTTGGACTACGATATGGTGAATAATAGAATCTGTTGTGTATATCTAGTGTACCCAGAATTGTTTTGCTCCTCACTTCTTTATTCTGCAGTGGTGGTCTTTTTTGGGTGGTGTTCTTTCCTATGCAACTAGATGCTTAAATATGCTGCATCTGTGTCACAAATCTGTTTCACTTCATTTTTGTGTGCACTTTGTTATAGTGCTACCTTTTCTTGGCTTTTCTCTGTACTCTGAACACCCTTGCTGCTTTTTGTACATAGATTGGAATCTCTTTGTTCTTGGATTTGTTGGGCTACTTGACTGTAGTGCTTGTTAAATGGTAATTTATTCTATTTCAGTCTTTTTTTCTGCTTTCTCGACTGTTTGTGTTGCATTATTGTGTAATTGCTTTTTAATTGTTATAGATTATATTTCTAGCAGTATGTGTAAACACTTTTCTAATTGTAAGCTTTGTGTGCAGTGCTGTGTATTAATTATATTCTCAGACTTCTAAAAATATCTTGATTTTAATGGGCTGAGAATAAACTCAACGTCAAGTTGGTTAGTGGGTCTGTCATTGCATCATTGCACACCATCACTCATAAATAATGAGTTGGTTTAAGCCTTATAGAAATATCCTGTGAATGTTGCTCAGTATGTCTATGTCATATCATCAAATTTGCACTTTGCTTTGTCCTGCGTACGTTGTTTTAACAGTTCAGACACCCATATGGTGCAAGGCCTGGTTACTGTTCACCATTGTTAAGGCAGGCTTGAGGCAGTCCATTTGAGGGCAGTTAGACTGTTTCCAATTTGGAATCAATTCAATACCAAGTCAGACCATATTTTTTTAATAAAAGTGTTAAAATAGAATACAAAAATATTCCCCCCCCCCCCCCCCCCCCCCGTTTTGGCTTTCTGTAGAACTCACAAACACTGTTCTTATTATAATTATCATTGTTGATGTAACATTTTGCAAAAACTCGGTTTTTATTATTATCATTGTTGTCGTAACATTTTGGAATTATTATATACGGAGACAGCTAGGCACCTTGTTTGCCAAAAATGATAATAAGCATACAAAATGGATGTCTTCTGCCATGGTGCTTTGTTGGGACTTGTTTTACGTTAGTTGATAAAGTCCTACAAGCTTTCCTTGATTACATGTATTTAGGAAAAATGTGACTTGCTCATGAATAATGCATTCTAATAAGCTGAAAATTGGGGGCTAACCCCTGAAGGAACTTTTTTGACTTCCATGCATGTGAGTCATATGGGCTTGGTCCTTTTAGTTGCTGTAATGTTGTGCTTGTATTTTTACACCACCAGCAATACTGCTGAAGGAGTTGTATAGTCGTCAGTGTGTCTGTCTGATGGTAACGTGTCTATAAACACTTTTTCTCAAAAAGTACAGGACCTTTGGTGCTCACATTTGGCACAATGATAGAGAACCAGGAGATGATGTTATTTATGTTATTCCAGTGATATCAAGGTTAAGTATATTACGAGATTTGAACCTCAAAACATAAATAGTTCATTTCTCCCTAATTTTTAGACCGATTTTACTGCTTTTTGTTGTTGTTCTCAATTCGTACTCTGACAAAAAGCTCTGTCTTGGAAAATCATTTGGTGGGGTGAATATTTACATTTGGGGTCCAACCTTGTTTTATTATGCGACCACTTATGTTTTGTTTAAGTTTCATTTGGTTTATTTATTTATTTATTAATTTATGTTTGACGTATGTGCAGCTACCACAGCTCTGTGTGCGAAGATTGATGCTGAACCTACTCAGACTCCTCCTGTTTCTTCTGGAAGAGGAAGTAAATATCAAATGTTTTTTTATACATGTATTAATCTGTCAGGCAGTGCCTGAATTTGTTCCAATTTATGGTCACTATCCACAGGAAATTTGCACTTGTTTGTTTATTTATTAGCAATTAATGTGTGTGTTTTAATTCATTTCTTCATATGTTTTCAGAATGTACATCCACCACTACATCATCTAGTCTTGCTCCTTCTTCCAAAGAAGGTAATATACAAACAAGTTACCAACTTTTTGTATGTGTAAGTGGGGGTGGAAAGAGGTAGGGCAGTGTGTGTAAATGTATTTACTTGTTTATTTATTGTGTGTGTATGCGTGTGTCTGCTTGTTTATTGTTATATGCTTGCACATAGTTATTACCTTTAAAATTAGTTTGCACTTTATTTGTGGTCCTTTTTCAAACTCACTCTCCATGTTGTGTCATTTGAATTTAGGCAATTTAATTATTCACAGTGAATGATCCTATTCTTTTTTTGTGTGTTTTTGTAGGACCTAAACTGTGTCTGCCAGGATGCTGGGAAGAAACCCTACCAAAGGAAGACCACATCTGGGTTTCCAAGGCACTGTTTAAAACAACCAACAAGGGGTTTGCTTCTCTTGATATTTCTGCAGTAAAAGGACTCTGGCTATATCCACCACAACCAGTTCTTCGCACCAGCTTGCCTGTCATGAGAACCTACTTCTCTAGTCCCCTCTTCATTTGGATGCCCCGACAAATCTGGAGAATGGTACTGAGGTGCCCCCATGCTAACTGCAATGGGGAGATGACATCGGCTGGCTTGCACAAGCGAACCAGACGGGTTTTGGATGTTGGTGGATACTACAACATAGCTTCAGAGTACCTTGCATGCTCAAAATGTAAGAGAAAGCTCAGCTCCTGGCATCCAGGCATCCTTTCCCAACTCGATGTTGGTCATCGGTTGCTATTCCCCTGCATTTTAACCAGGAAGCTTGCCTGCGATTTCAAGGTTGTGCGACTTCTCCGCAGCAGAGGCCTAGGCAATAGCAGCACCCAAGTCTACCGCAAGTTGGTGGAGCAGCACGAAGAAGAATGGCTTGCAAAGACTGCCCACTACCTGACAGACTGTGACAGCTTCACAAGGTACACATCATCCTTGCTTTCTCACATCGAGTTTGCTCGACCTCCACCAAGAATCCCTGTTCCCAAGTATCGTTGGCTGATGCAGGTTTATAGCCTTGATGTGCTGCAGCGTCTTGATGATGTCAAAGCCAGCATCACAACCGTTACAGGCCGGATTCTAAAGATGGATTCAACAAAGAAGGTGGTGAAGAAGCTTGCAGGGATTGCCAGAGGCACAGCGTCATGGGCAACAAATGTTGGAAATGAATACGGCCAAGTCCTTGTTTCAGTCCTGACAGCCAAAGAGGGACGTGGACTCGACCCCATGCTTCATGGTCTTGTTGCCCGCTACAAGGAGTCTGGGATGGATCCACCTCAGGTGTTGTATGTCGACAGGGATTGCTGTGATCCATTCTCCCTGCACAGAACTCTGAGGGCATGGCCAGATCTGTGTGTCCGTCTCGACATATGGCACTTTATGCGGAGGCTGTCCACGGGGTGCACAACTGACTCTCATCAGTTGTATGCCTCCTTCATGGCCAGTCTCTCCCGATGTATCTTTGTGTGGGACCCCAGTGATGTGGACAAACTCCTAGAAGCCAAGCGTTCACAGATGCAAGCCTCCAGTGTCTTTCTCCACCAGGATGCTGATGTTATGAAATTCATCACACCCAAGGAGCTTGCCCTTCATTGTCGGCGGTCCACACGAGGGGAGACAGAGATCAGGAGTCTCATTACCACATTGATCACAAGCTTCAGTGGGGTCAATGGACGAGACACTCTTGGTGTGCCTCTCATCCATTCTCAGAGGATGGACGAAATCTGGAAAAAGCAGCAGAAGCACGTGAAGTGCATTCAAGATCCTGTCGGTGTTGTGCTGTACACCCAAACTGGCAGCATCAAGAAAGGTGACGTCACCCTCCCTGTTTATCGCTGTGCACGTGGGACAACATCCCTGGAGTGTTTCCACCTGCATCTGAATAGGTTCATACCAGGTATAAATCAGTGGAATATTCTGTTGTTGTTGTTTTTTAATTTGTTTAATTAACCATATCTTGTTTCTGACATTATTTTTTTATTTTTTTACTTTTAGCTTGAATGGTTATCTGAAATAATCTTTAAAATAACTGTCTTGGATTACAAGGAAAATTTATGCTGTGGCTTGTGGTTCATTGTTTTTTTGCCCAAAATAACATCAGTGTGCGAGCCATCTTGATTGCAGATTTTTTTTCAGTTGTGTTTTTTATATATATATATATATATATATATATATATATATTTTTTTTTTTTGGTGGGGGGGAAGGGGTAGTTGTCGTGTTATGTTCATATTTCTTTTATTTTTATTCATATTTTAGGCACCATGGCGAGGGATTCCATCTACCAAGCTTACCTACTGGAAGGCTTGGCCAGATGGAATGAAGACAGAGCAGCAGCAGCAAGGGGTGAAGCAGCACCCAGCATTCAATCTTACAGTGGGCTGCTTAAGCATGCCACCAACACCTTGGCACAAAGAGTACTCAAGGAAAAACTGGATCCTTCATTTGTTGGGCCCAGGAAGTATACAGGCGAGTGGTGTTTATGTCTTTTTGGTTTTATTTCTATATACTGTATATGTATATATTTAACTAATTGGTGCTAGTCATCTTTACTTTCTAAAGATTTTAATTTTAATGGACAATGATTGGAAATACTTTCCTATTACTTTAAATTTTTGTTATTATTTTTAATTTTTGTGTTATTTTTCGTTGTGTTCCATATCTATGTTTCAGGTGAACTGCTTGGGATAGATTATCTCTATAATCAGACGGGTGTTCCTCTTATCAAGACTGAAGAAGAGATATCTGTCCTGCAAGAAGAAGAAGATGATGATGAAGCTGTTGATGAAGATGAGGGGAATGCTGCTGAGACAGATGAAGGGTTTGCGGAAGAGGCAGATCCTACCATCAATACCCTGATTCCAGCGGATCTTCTTCTTGAATTTTCTGGTTAGCTGTCGCTTTCTCCCTCTTTTATGAACAGATAAGAAGTGTGTTTGTGTTACACATTTAACATATATTATTTTCCCCTTTACGAACAACTGGCCCGCTGGTGTCAGTATAAATCGGTCCAGTAGTCACCTATATGCGAAAGTGTCGTGTGACTATAATCTACAAACAACAACACATTTATCTCCATCTCATTTGCCTGCTAATCTCCATTGTGGGACATAAAGATTCATTGACTTGATTTGTCTTGAATATTTTCCTCCTTATTCTTTTGAGTTTATTTTCCCTCTTTTTTACTATGTTTAAACAGACTCATTGCTTAGATTCAAAGAAGTTTTACCGTCAGCCACTCTTCCACCTCCACCACCGACAGCCACTCTTCCACCTCCACCACCGACAGCCACTCTTCCACCTCCACCTCCACCACCATCAGCCACTCTTCCACCTCCACCACTGTCAGCCACTCTTCCACCTCCACCAGTTCTGCTTGAGGTACTGCTAATATCATTATTTTAAAACTGTAGGTAATACTTTTCACACCACTCAGTCAATGTTTTTGATTTTTATAAAGCGTGATATGTTTGTGTTTGAAACTTCTTTTATTTGTGTTTGTCTTTTCTCATCTTTACAGGAATCTGTCGGGCCCGACAACATTCTGGGCTACGACAAAGTTCAGACATTGGCTCTCTTCATGGTAAATCTTCGTCACCAAGATGAGGAGTCATTGTCTGGTGAGCAGGCAGCACAGCTGATTGGGCTCTGGGATGCTTTGGCGGATTATGACAAGCGGCCAACCGTTTTTCAACCACGCCACAAGCCCAGCCTAACACAAGGTCGTTTCAGAGCCACCAAGGGCAAATCAGCTGCAATACCTGGAGTAGAGAGCACCACAAGGTGATAACTAACAAATATTACTTTTAAAAACTTTTTTTTTTGTATTTTCATGCATTCTTATATATCCGTTCCTTCCTTTTTTTCTTTTATTTTTTTAAAATAAAAAGGGAATTGCCCAACTAGTTTTTATTGTTTTCATATTCAGGTGTATGCTGGGGCCAAATCCAGGGGCAGCACAGTGGCCCGACTGCAACAGGTATGTTGAGGCTACTGTCTTGCGACTGTCTGCAGTTCTACCCGCGTGGAGTAAAGACCCCAAGTCCCACTGTAAGCTGACTAGGTGGGACCTAATCAACAGGACTTACTCCCACATCCGCAACTGCATTATCAACAATGCGCAAGTGATGGAGAGGACAAAGCTCCAGCTGCCTTTGTTCAATGCAACAACATTACAACAGTGGTAGGTACATTTGATTCTCTTTATGCTTGTACCCCAGTATCTCACCTCACCCATCCACATACTCTTGTTTGAATAAAAATATTTGTTTCTTTTTAATCTTTTCTCTCTTTTCTGCTCCTTGTCCCCTTGTTTATCTCTCTATTTCTCTCTTACTCTCCATTTGTGTCCTCATTCGTCTCCTCCTTCTTTTGTTTTTACTCATCTGATCATATTATTGTTACTTTGCTCGTTCCTCTTTCTCCCTCATTCTCATTTTTTTGGCTATCCAAAATACTATGTATATTGATCCATAATAAGCATGTGACCTTTTTGTGACTCGTTCAATATTCATAATCATGTGCATCATTTACATTTGTCCGTTAAGTATTTTATATTATTTTATTGTTCTTGTTTTGAACGGCAATGATGCATAACTCTTATCTTAAATATTTATGTTCTTTTGTATCAGGTACAACCGTCGAGGGAAAGAGGAGGACCGGAAGATGTTGAATCAGGGAGTGACATTCACTCTGCCTCCAGTCACAGCATCACAGCCTTGCCTTCCGGCACAGCAGTTGTCTGGCAGCTTGGTGGTGCAAAGCGCTTCACCACATGCATTTGCCTGCCCACCAAACACTGCTGGGACTGCAAAGCTTAAAGGCAAGAAGCGGCCTCCTTCACCTCTCTCCCTCTTAGGCGACTTTATGGAAGCTGACCAAAGAGGCTTACAACCACTCAAAAAGAGCAGGCCATCAGCAACAATAACGTCAGCACAGGCCAATATGCAGCAGCCTGCTCCACAGCCACAGGCTCCTGTGTCACACCTACAACCACCATTACTCGCACAACCAAAGCTACAGCCACACCCTCCAGTACCACCGCCAAAGCTACAGCCACACCCTCCAGTACCACAGCCAAAGCTACAGCAACACCCTCCTGTAACACAATCTTTTGGACAGCTTCAACCCAAACCGTTAGTTTTGATTGCCCCTCATCAGGCTTTACCATCATCAACATCTGCCCAGCAAGGTTTTTTTTTTGGTAACACTCAATCCATCAATTCCAGCAACAACATCTAGCACATTTTCACCTCAAATACCATACTCTACACAGTTAAATAGAAGGAAAAAAGAAGAACGAGAGAAACAAGGCATTTTTAAAAGAAAGTACAATCAAACCACTACCACCAAGAAATGCAAGAAGTGTGGACAGGTTAGGTCAGAGCCAACACACAAAATGTATTTTGGAAACTATTATTGTACTTTGACAGATCAGGAGGGGCTGGAAGCATGGTATGCTCGTATGCGTGCCAAGAAATATGGGCAAAAACAATAGTATATTTTGTGCTGCTGACATGCTGTAATGGACTGAAGACAAAATTTGTTCTTTCCACCTCTTTCCAAATGCTTTTTAATGCTCTGTACCAACAAGGTTAGTGCTAACCTATCTTTAAGAGCTGTGCTCTACAACCAAATAACTACTGTGACTGGGCTTGTGACTGCATGCTGCTGCTACAGTGTCTTGCTTTCTCTAGACATTAATTTTGGTGATGATGCCTTTTGGAGTGTTGCTCCATATGTGTATTGACTGTGCCTTTTGACTTTGTGCGGAACGATCTGTGCTCTATTCAACTTAATTGTTTTAATCTTCACCGTACAAGTCTTTGGATAACGCACAAAAGATGCTGTTGGTCGTACAGGACTCATGGTTTGGAAAGAACAATTTAACTGGTTATTTCTATTCATATGATGTAGTTCAAACTTAAGCCTATGTCGTGTCAGCGGATGAGAGTAAGGTTTTATCTGTTTATGCAAACAGTCCATCGTGCTGAGTTTAAAGATCCTGACGCTATTGTCCTCAACGGATGAGTACTGGATACATGCACTTCTGCGCTGGAGACAACTCTGTGACTATGCGTGCTACTTATCTAATACCTACAGTGTCTTGCTTTCTCTGGACATTCATTTTGGTGATGGTGCTTTTCTGAGTGTTGCTCCATATCATTGACTGTGCCTTCTTGTGCGGAACCGATTTTTGCTCAGTTTATCGTAACCATATTAACAGTGTCTTTTCAGTGCTACAACACTACATACCTCCACTATATTTATAGTGCATGGTTTGCGTATAAAACATTATTCCGTTGCATTGACAGTCCTTCAATTTTGCCAAGGCTAATTTGTGTTACATGATGATTGTGTTTGTGCGACTTTTTCCTTTCACTACTTCCACTGGGCTATCTTTTCAACTGTATATTAATTTGCTTTGCTGCCCTGTGGTCATTGACTAGTGTATCACTGTATGTGACATTACCCAGTCTCCATGAGCCATGTCATTAGCACAAGACTTCAAGCTTCTGTGGTGTAACTGGTAAGCACATCCAACTCTTGAACGTTCCGTAGAGATTGGAAGGTCTGGGTTCAAATCCTGGCAGAAGCAAATGAATCTTGAAGCTGGCATGATTGGAGCTTAAAGTTCAAGTCTGCTGGTAATTATGTTCATGTCTTAGATTTGTCGCTTTAAAATACTCAAAAGGAAACTATGTGCTAAATGTAAATAATAGTAACTATTATTTGTATTATAATTGAACAAAAAGAATTTGGTGATTCAAGTCCACCCAGGGTCATACTTTTATTTGATTTTAATTTTATTTAAACTTATTATTACTTAAAAAATTTTTTTTATTAATTAATTAATTTTTTACAGTGGTTTGTTTGTGCTCAATAAATATCCATACAGTTCCTTAAAGACTGGCTGTGCTGTGCCTTTTTTTTTGGGGGGGGGTAGGGGGGGGGGGAGGGGTTGACTGATGATAGGTGTATAGACTGTACATTTCCACTGTCAAGGCTAATTTGTGTTACATGATGACTGTGGCTGTGCGATTTCTTCTTTTCATTACTGTCACTGGGCTTTCTTTTCAGCTGTATATCATTGTATGTCCTTGCTTTGCTGCCCTGTGGTCATTGACTAGTTTATGTGACATTACCTAATCTCCATGGCATAAGCCATGTCATTAGTAGAAGACTTCAAGCTTCTGTGTAACTGGAAAACACACCCAACTCTTGAATATCATACATTTCATAGAGATTGGAAGATCTAGGTTCAAATCCTGGCAGAAGCAAATGAATCTTGAAATTGGCATGGAGCTTTAAAACAAACTGTTCAAGTTCAAGTCAGCTGGTTATCATGTTCCTGTCTTAGACAGACTTGCCATTTTAAAACACTCAAAGGGAAACTATTTAAAAGTGCCAATTGCCAAAATAAAAATGTGTGATGGGGAGTCCTGTAGGAGGAGGTGCTCTGAAGTGCTATCTATTATAGTACAAACACAAAGTGAAAGTACAATCTACTTTCACATTTGAAGGTGGTGTTGTCTCCTCTTTATATAGGCTAATTTGATGACCTCTGTATGCAAATTATTGACTTGGCTATGGCGCCGAACAGGTGGGAGCCTTGCGCAATGGGTTAGCGCGTTCGGCTGTTAACCGAAAGGTTGGTGGTTCGAGCCCACCCAGGGACGGATTTTTTTTTTTAATCGTCATTTTTTTACATTAATATTATAATTATTGTTTTTTGGTTTGTTTCTTGTTCTTTTTTTTTTCAATTAATTTAAAAATCATCACTGTTTTAAAAGTTTATTTTCTAGACTTACACTGTTACATGGCATGATTATTACTATTGCTTGCGCTCCTCTCTATATGTTCGGAGTTTTAAAATAAAAAAAAAGAAGTGGATACATTACAATAATAAATTATTTTGCCTTCCGCTGACTTGAACTTGAAGATTTTTTTTAAAGCTCCAATCATGCCAATTTCAAGATTCATTTGCTTCTGCCAGGATTTGAACCTATATCTTCCAGTCTCTATGGAATGTGTGATATTCAAGAGTTGGATGTGTTTTCCAGTTACACCACAGAAGCTTGAAGTCTTGTGCTAATGACATGGCTCATGGAGAGTGGGTAATGTCACATACACTAGTCAATGACCACAGGGCAGCAAAGCAAGGACATACAATGATACAGTTTAAATGAAAGCCCAGTGACAGTAGTGAAATGAAGAAGCCGCACAGAGACAATCATCACGTAACACAAATTAGCCTTATCAGAATTGAAGAACTGTCAATGCAACTGAATAATGTATTCTACGCAAACTATGCACTCTACATGTAGTAGGGGTATTTAGTGTTTAGCACTGAAAAGACACTGTTAATACAGTTATGATAAACATAAAGGCACAATCAATACACTTATGGAGCAACACTCAGAAAAGCACCATCACCAAAATTAATGTCCAGAGAAAGCAAGACACTATGGATATTAGATAAGCAGCATGCATAGTCACAGAGTTGTCTCCAGCGCAGACGAGCATGCATCCGTTGAGGACAATAGCGTCCATCTTTCAGTAGGCTAAGATCTTTCTGTAAGGCTTATGCCAGATTTGCTTTGGATCGTGGAGACCTTGGGCTGTTTAACACTTGTCAGCCACTTTACAGTCTGGTAGGCCTTCTTGCTGTTGTTCTTGTTCAGACTGTTCTCTATTTCCTGGCATTGATCTTCTATCCAGTTCTCCTTTGCTGTTCGCATGCCTTTTCAAATGTCAACAGTGATTTATCAGTTGTCGCCTCGGGCGGCTTGAGTTAGATACTGTATCGGTCAGCGCATTGAGTCGCCTAGAAGTCTCCTCTCTGAAAATCCTTTACGGGAAGAGAGGGGACTATAAACTGATTAAATAATAATAAATAATGAGTCGCCAAGTACGGCGAGATATGTGCGCTATAAAATCCTCGATAATAATAATAATTTGTTTTGAAGGCGTTCAAGCAAAAATAAAGCTTCAGTTTCTATGGAAATGTGGTTCTTTGAAACTGTTTTGAAGTGTATGACAATCTTTCTTTTGCGTCGGTCACTACTGTCAGTGATTGCAACACTTAAAATCGCGGTATACCGGTACGAAATACCGATACGACCTAAAAATACAGCGGTTATACCGATAAGGCTTTGACCCACGGTACCCAGCTCTAGGAAGGAAGTCTCTGCTTGCCTTTAAAGTTTAAATGTTTCAGCTGCCTGAGTGTCTCCCAGAATTAACCTTCCTCCTTCAGTTTTACGAAAGATGGGATTCATCATACTCTAATTGGTCGAACCCCCGTTTACAAAAAACAAAATAGAATATAAACATCAATATAAAATATCAACAAAACACATACATATAAAATGCCTACATTGCCAAATAATAACATCATAGGAAGCCCAAGTGACCACCTGGCAGAAAGCGTCCAATATTTCCAATCTGATCCAACAGACCTCACACACAAATGAGGAGTTTGTCCCGGAAGAGTTTTCAAGAAAAAATGTAGGTGACTGGTCTAGCGAAGTAGAAGATATTATATAGATTGATAGAACACAGTAGGAATGAGAAAGAACAAAGGAGAAAGACAGCGACAGTGGGAATTTAAAGCACTAAATTTCCAGAAAGTGGGGATACTATTTTTACTGAAACCCCCGATAAATTCAGTGATTGGTGGGAACACTTGATGGTTTTTGTGGGTGATACGGGTTTCTTTGTTTAGTCAGTTTCTCGTCATTGAAATATAGCATTTGCATCTTACAACACAATCATTTCAGGAAAGAAGAGATAGATAGATAGATACTCAGTGCTTATAGGGTCCAGCGGACTGCCAAGAGCCGAATCAGGACCACCAAAAATTAAGTAAAATCAGTTTTCAGCAAAACCCTTATAGCAACTTGCTCGCGCATTTGCTCGAACACAATGCTATATCTCGCCTCCCATACACGCAACCTACTCAGCAACAAGGCAGGAGTCGTCGTATGAAGTTTTCCAACTTTATTCAGCGTACATCAACAACTGCATACAATCGCTCAATCGCTTTTTCCTTTCACTTTTTCAACTCTTCAACTTCTCTTTAACTCTTCACTATGAAACAGTGCGGCACATATATAGTCTCTCTATACTCTAGAGAACGTTCGAACATTCCAGCGTGACGCAATTACAACCAATCACATTAAAATTCGTCATCAAAACTATGCACTGACTTACGTCATACAACTTTCTTCATCCTAAAAGAATCTCTCAGCTACTAGTAGATCTATCTAGATGCTTCGATCGATAGTAAACAAGCAACCCTAGAAAATTCTTCAATAATATTGACCAACGAAAATTATCAACATTATACCAAGCTTCTTCTAACAACAATGCAAAATCAAACCAAAGGTAAATACACTCTGTTGTTGCATGCGTGTATCTGTGTCTCTGTGTGCATTTGACACAGAGTCAACGTTTTCCATTTATCTGTGTCTCTGTTTGCAGTTGTAGGCAATTAGGACAATTAGATAATATATTTTAAGCTTATTATAAATATTTTTTTCATTGCAAGCGTCTAACGATAATGAAAAGAAGCACTTGTAGTCCTTTGCTTGTATAATTCTGTGATGAAATTTAAAATAATAATAATAATAATAATAATAATAATAATAATAATAATAATAATAATAATAATAATAATAATAATAATAGTAGTAGTAGTAGTAGTAGTAGTAGTAGTAGTAGTAGTAGTAGTAGTAGTATAGTATTGTAGTATTATTATCGTATTAGAACGCTAGACAGCTTGAACGTTACAATGTAATTGTTTATAATCAGTAAGTGAATAAAAAAAATACTCTCTCTCTCTCTCTCTCTCTCTCTCTCTCTCTCTCTCTCTCTCTCTCTCACTCTTATATTATATTATATAATATAATATTATGGCAGGACACGCACTTTTCGAGCAGACATCGGAAGTGACCACGATCTCGTGATGATGTCTTTCCGGCTCCACTTGAAGAGAGTAAACAAAGCAAAGTGCACTAGACTGAAGTTCGACCTGGACAAACTGCAAGCCCCGGAGGTGGCAGGAATATTTCAGGTCACAATTGGAGGGAAATTTACAACACTGCTTATTTTGGGAGCTGGTAAAGTTGATGTCAACACCATGACCACCACCTTCAACTCAGCTGTGACAGATGCCGCCACGGAGATCCTTGGAAAGCACCGACCAAAGAAGAAGCTGTGGATCACACCTGAACTTTTGAACCTGTGTGATAAACGAAGAGAGATGAAAAAGAAAAAGAACATCTCACAGGGAGCTGATGCCTACCGAAAAATCGACAATGACATTTGAAAAGGCATGCGAACAGCAAAGGAGAACTGGATAGAAGATCAATGCCAGTAAATAGAGAACAGTCTGAAGAAGAACAGCAAGAAGGCCTACCAGACTGTAAAGTGGCTGACAAGTGTTAAACAGCCCAAGGTCTCCACGATCCAAAGGAAATCTGGCATATGCCTTACAGAAAGATCGTACTGAAAGATGGAGTATGCTGGTTAAACGATCATCTGTTGTGCCCCTACGACCTCCGAGTTACGGGATATTATATTATATTATATTATATTATATTATATTATATTATATTATATTATATTATATTATATTATATTATATTATATTATTCAATGGAAACATGTTAAAAAAAACTATTTGCTTTTCTTCTTCTTCTGTTGTTGTTTTTTAAACCAAACACATAACCGCAACAAAAACGTTATGTGGTGGCTAATTAATTGAAAACAACTGCTGGCGTTACTTTGTGGATCTCTTGGTATCTGTCTCGTTGTTCATCTATGACTGATCTGCCAGCAGAGGTGTGTGTGTGTGTGTGTGTGTGTGTGTGTGTGTGTGTGTGTGTGTGTGTGTAGGTGTGTGTGTGTGTGTCTGTGATCATTCGGAGCATGATACGTGTCGTATCTGGGATGTCATCGGCCAACACAGAGAATATCAATTTTCACTGTGACTTCATAGAGTCAAGGCGAAGGTCTTTGGTCCCCAAGGGAGAATTATTCATGAGCTTGTCGCCCTTCTTGTCCTCGTGGATCGTCATCAAAGAAGGTAACAACTGTTATTACAGTTATCCACTTTGATCTTGTTCTTCTCGCTTCCTTCTGGTCTTCTCCGTTTTGACATTTTGGTTTGTACAACACTATGGTCAGTTGCTGGCAGGGGTTGGCAAAGGTAAAGGTTCAGAGGCAGAGGAGGGAAGGAGAAGGGGCGTGCAATGGGGGATGGGAGGGGATTAGAGGGAGGGAGGGATGAATGGGAGAGGGGGGTTGGAATGCGGACCTTCTGTCGACTTCGGAGATGTTTTGATCGTCTGATCTGGTTTAAAAATAAAATTTTAACAAAAAGCGCAAAAACCTCCTCCATAATCTGTTGCTGTGAATGTGTCACTGTCCTGTATGCATGGGTCTCTCTCTCTCTCT
Organism: Oncomelania hupensis; assembly: GCA_036898135.1. Taxonomy (NCBI): domain Eukaryota; kingdom Metazoa; phylum Mollusca; class Gastropoda; order Littorinimorpha; family Pomatiopsidae; genus Oncomelania; species Oncomelania hupensis. Next base: position 19,644,580 of record CM072520.1, read on the forward strand.
CTCTCTCTCTCTCTCTCTCTCTCTCTCTCTCTCTTAGTAGGGGTAGTAGTAGTAGTTTTGTAGCAGTAGTAGTATCTTTATGCTGCCTCATAAACTTAATAATGTCATTGCCCTTTGGGATGAATAAAGTTGTATTAGCAAGGGACAGTTTATACTGTAGGCTGTGAAGCCTGTCCTGCGTCTCATCTTTCATGAACCTTTAAATTATTTGGCTCTGATATAGACAATGCGTCCCGACAGGAAGTTCTCTCCAAGATCGCACAAACAACTGCGGCCCTGACATTGTTGAAGCCCATTTGGAACTGGTTAATTGTTAGTGCTTTTTTTAAGTGTTAATGGTAATTTTGTTCCAATTCGACGCAACTCTGTTAGAAAATAAAAATTTACCAATGTTAGAGGTTTACAGCGCTGAACATACATTCTACTATTTGAATTCCTTGTTCTGTCACAGTAACCAGGTGCAGTGAAACGGGTAGAACGGGCAGCGGGGTAAATAATGAGCTAACATACACCATCTTGTTCAAGTTGTGAGCACAGCCTATCGTAGGCCACAGAAGAGATCGTTGCAGTATAGTAGCCAGCATTAATGGATTGGGTAATATACTGAATCCAGATCCAGGTCCAGGTGCACATCCAGGTCCAGGTGAAGATCGGTATTTGCTGTCCTTGTTTCATTTGTCCAAGCAGTAATAATAATTTATTTCATTAAAGGAAACAAAATGCTAAAATCTTCCGCCTTTCCTTCAAATGAAGCTCAAATTGCAGTTAGAAAATACGATGAAACATACCCTCATATCTATCTATCTATCTATCTATCTATCTATCTATCTATCTATCTATCTATCTATCTATCTATCTATCTATCTATCTATCTATCTATCTATCTATCTATCTATCTATCTATCCATCCATGTCTCTCTCTGTGACTCTCTCTCTCTCTCTCTCTCTCTCTCTCTCTCTCTCTCCTCTCTCTCTCTCTCTCTCTCTCTCTCTCTCTCTCTCTCTCTCTCTCTCTGTTTCTCTCTCGTACACTGTCAATGGAATAAAAACAACCACAACATGCAGGAAACCTAGGAGGCTTCTAACGAGCTCGCTCAACCCAATCTCATTCAAGGGATGACTTCATTACGCCACTGAAGAAGATCGTTTGAATTTGAACAAAAGGGAAGCAACACCTTGTTAGACGTCACTCAGGGGAAGTAATTCCGCGTTAGAGGAGGCAAGCGGCTCTTCAAGGGAAGTAAGCGCGCATGGTAAACCATCATCCTACCCCCACTTGAGCCCCAATGTACCGGAAACGGCTTTTTTTTCTATTGTGTTCCCTGACAAACCAAGCGTTACGTACGCCCTCGTTTTCGCCAGCCAATCCAGCTTAGGCCTCAGCAAAGACGAGTATTGAACAAAAAGGAAGTAAGTCAAGGGATACAATTACTACCGACAAAGGACGTTATTACGTAATTACTTTTTGTATTTCATTTATTTCATTAATTGTTTAGGGGTTTTGCTTGTAATCCTTTTCACAAAATGTTGTTGCACATTATACCCACCTAAGAGAAACCTTTACCTTTAAATATATTCTTCTTTTTTTTAAATTTCAACACACAAATACTCCGTTAACGTAAGAACATACCTGTCCAGTAGAACTTATATCTTCCTGTTTTTATCATTTATCCTACATAAACTGAGGCAACCAAAAGTCTGGAAACTAAACCAGAGACAAAACCATTGCGTCGCTTACACCGCGTTTCGAACTGATACTGAACAGTCTTCACCTGTTATTGTCTAAGAAACCGTGCACCAGACCTCCTTGTGACTGTTGGCATGGACTTATTCAGACTGAAGATTGATGCTTAATGTAGGGTATAGGCCATATATCATGTCACTGAATTTTGTTCAGTGCGACTCATCCTTCGTTATCATGTGTGATTCCTTTAGTGCTATACTATAATAATATTTACGTCATTGCATCTATTGTAGCCTAAAACGTTCAATAGCGCACGTCCTTCGTTATCTCCTTTACCGCCAGACTTAATCACATTCTCATCACCCCTTATCAATGGTAGAAAGTTAAACTCTTCCAACCAATGCTGAACTTTTATTCTATTGTATACTGACGACCGATTTAGCGAGCGAACATTTATTGCACTTGAGGAAAAAATTTCGTGCAAGTCCATTTCCATTCAGATGACGCGATGTGAGAGAAAAAAAAAAGACATAAACCTTGCTGATTAAAAAAAAAAGTTTTGTTTTGTTTTTGTTGTTGCCAATAATGTTTTCTTTCACTATATCGGTTTTTCTTGTTCTTTAAAATATCTGTGATTTCTGGCGTTCTGTGACATTGTTGTTAAGTTGTTCTCAAATGAGGCAAGGTCAAACAATAAATGATTAATGGCGAGCAAATCAAAAGCATGCGAAACAAAGCAAAAGCAAACACACGCACAGTCAAAGAAACCAACAGACAGGCAAACAAACTATAGAGAAATATACCATCACCAACGCTATCCTATCCTACCCTATCCCGTAACTCGAAGGTCGTTGGGGCACCAAAGATGATCGTTTAACCAGAATACTCCATCTTTCCCTGTCCTCAGCAACCCTCAAGGCTTCGCTCAGTCCATTCTTGAATGTTGTCATCCCACCCCTTTTTCTGTATCCGTCTTCTTCTGCCTTCTTGAGCCGTGACTTGCAGGATGGTCTTTGCAAGGCCTGATGCTCTGGTGACGTGGCCATACCATCGGAGTTTCTGTTTCTTCGCTACTGGGTGCATGTCATCGTGTTATCCAATGGCTTGTGTGACGGTTGTCGGATTTCGTCGTTGGCGATGTGCTGGTTAAAGGAAATGCCCAGAAGTCTTCTGTAGCACCTCATCTCCATGCTTTGTATTCTTCGTTGTAGATCTGCTGTGAGGGTCCATGTTTCGCAAGCGTATAGGAAGATGGAGATGACAAGGGAGCGCAGCAAGCCTTATCTTGGAAAGTAGACTGATAGTCCTGTCTTTCCAAATTGGCTTCAACCTCACCAGGGCAATCCTGTGCGATCCTGGAGAGGACTTCCTGTCGGGACCCATTGTCTGATACAATGGCTCCTAAATATTTGAAGCTATGCACTGTGTTAAGAGATTGACCTTGGACTTTAATGTCCGTTCTGATGCCATTGGTGTTGTTGGTCATCACTTTGGTCTTCTCTGCACTTATTTCCATTCCATAGGCTCTGGAGGTAGTAGTGTCAAGCTTCTGTACCAGCTGTTCAAGTTCTTGTTCCACTCCAGCCAACTCTAAAACCAGAAAAAGAAGGGAGATGGGAGAGAGGGGTGGAGAGATGTAGAAGAATATACGAACGTCTCTTTCATAATAAACTATTATTTTAACAGCGTTCCAGCCTCCACTAACAGTGACCTTACAAAAATACTTTTAAACAGTAAAGACATTTTGAAAGCCTAAGGATTATTGAATATGTTTGATTTTATCAGCTTCTCTTTTGCGTTGCACAAACATTTATAAAGATGTATATGTTTTTTGAATACCCCTGTTCTACTCATCTTACCCCATCAAACCCAATTTTTATTAAGTTGAACAGTTATCGCGAGAAATCAGTCTAATGGTCTAATGTAATGTCTTGATTGGAAGGTTCGTGGAAGTTCAAACAATTAATTTTTTTACGAGGTTCTTAGATCCCGAACCTAGGTTGCTGAACATTTTGGAAAAAAAAAAACAAAACTCCCACACCTTAAGGAGAGGCATGACAATATTGCGCCACTTCTCGATTTTTCGTTCCTGCTCAGATCCTACAAATCGCTTTTAGCTGGAGAGCTCGTTGCAAGTCCGATCCGTCTTTTCATTTCCGTCACAGGCCCGCCGCCATAATGACCACTTTGACCTCCTGCCTCGCCCGATTCGGCTCTTTTCCAACTACTCCGCAATCTTGGCGCGAGCACACAGGTATCTCCCTCATCCTACGCGCTATGACTGTAATGGAACGAAATTAATTATTTCGGCGTGGTTAGTTAAACTTGGTCATGTTGGTGTGCGACTTTTCCTGACTCCGTTTTGCCGCCCTGCTTGTTATGAAGTTAGCGAACAGCTGAGTTTCAGAGTGTCTTGGGCCAGTGAGAGGTTGAACTGTTCGCATGTACGTTTTGTGGTTCGTCGTTGTGGTCCCTCAGTAGGTCTTTCGATGGTCTGTATAGACGAACACCTTGATGATTACTGAGTGTAGCAAGGGAGTTAGTTGTAAGGCGTGCACAAGATGATGGTGCTGCCGCCCTTTTCGAGACGCTTCAATGTCAACCGACTTTCTTCCATATTTCTCTCACTCCAGACCAGAATAGAGAGCCACTTTCTTCTTCTTCTTCTTCTTCTTCTTCTTCTTCTTCTTCTTCTTCTTCTTCTTCTTCTTCTTCCTCTTTTGCTTACCGAATACAGAAATGATTCCACCTAGTGACATTAAACAAGGAAATTGCTCCGAACATACACACAACACCACAGGCACTTAATCCATTCATCATTCATTTCATGAATGCACCACGCCATTATAACATAAGCTTACATAGACTTTGGTTAAAAACTTGCATGGACATGTTATAACCGCCTAAAGACTTTCGCGTGCATACATAATCTACATTCAGTGATCCGCTCTCTCTCTCTCTCTCTCTCTCTCTCTCTCTGTATCTATCTCTAACACACACACACACACACGCACACACAGACACACACACGCGCGCGAGCTCGCGCGCCCACACGCACGCTCGACAATACACTCACACAGTCAGCGCCAAACAAACTGATTAGGAAACGTAAAATTAATTAATTTAAATTGCAATTTCACAATAAGATAGATAAACTGCTATAGGAGCACAAGTTAAGAAATTTCTTTTTCTACTTCTTCTTCTTCTTCTTCTTCTTCTTCTTCTTCTTCTTCTTCTTCTTCTTCTTCTTCTTCTTCTTCTTCTTCGTCGTCGTCGTCGTCGTCGTCGTCGTTCGTCGTCCGTCGTCTTTTTCTTCATGCTCTTCCTATTCCTTCATCTGCTAGTTCTTGGATAATCTTACCTGCAGCTTCCAATGAGCCAAAGTCAGAGCCTCAGGTAATATCTGTTTCCCCTCCTCCTCCCTCTCCCCCCCATCACTCCTACCCCTCATTAATAATGAAAGAGCCTGACTCGTATTCCATTACCCATAGTATACAACTCCAATATCTATAACTGCACACATACGAAATGATGACAAACTAGGGGATAGAATTTTAACAGGCAGGTACTGTATCTAAGTATTAAACACAGAGTTTGCCTGCATGATATGCGGTCGCGCAGCACTATTTATCGTGACTGTTCCCCTTATAGCTTATCGCTGTGACATTACTGAGCCCTGAGCATGTCTCTGCGACATGGAGTCGTGCACTATAGAAATGACAATTGAATTGGAATGGACTAGAATTTCCACAGTGCAATTTTGTCTTCTAACTGTACAGGTAATCTTGCCTCATAGTCACATTAGTCGAGCCATTCGGTGTAACCTGATTATTATCCCTTCATTAGTCTTCTCGGTTTGTCCTCCTTTGAGAGTCAAAAACAGGAAATTGCGGCCGTGACACGTGACAGCAATTACGGAGTGAATGGAGGCACGAGCCACAGTTGGAGGAAATTTCTAACGACCGTGACAATACTTGAAGCTTGGAGGAGAAGAAAAGGAGGGATAATCGCATGGATAATGACTAGCTATTCGGTAGGTTACTGATGACCTTCATCGCTGTCCCGATCTTCTTGAAGTTTTCTGTCATTGTACTGCCTGGTTTACACATAAACTGAACTAGCAGACGCACAGAAACAAAACACGACAGCAGCAAACAACTACAGCATCACCACCATCATCACCAAACCGCCACGCTCTTCTTCTTGATAACATTAGATCATTGTCTTTATCATCATCATCATCATCATCATCATCATCATCATCATCATCATCATCATCATCATCATCATCATCGTCATCGTCATCATCATTGTCGTATCGTAATTGTATAGGCCTATTTCATATGTGACGTCACCATCATCATTATCATCATGAAGATCAAGATAAACATCATCATGTTTATCTTCTTCCTTTTGGTAACATTAGGTGAACCAATATCATAAACCGTCAAAAGTTTGGTACTTAGTAATGGGGCTAAAATATCGTCTTTAACGAAACTACCCTAGCATTTCTATGTATCCTTTAAATGAAAAGCATCTCGCAGCATCTCCTTGCCTGCTTTTCCATGTCATTATTATAATGGTTAGTTTCTGCAAATCAAACAACGTTTCAAAATCAGCACCTTTCCACAACACAAAGGACATTGTTAAAAACGAACTGCTATCCTCATTTATAATTCATACAACGAGACACATTAAAATCAATGCTTTTAATTTTCAGTGTCAGAATGTCTGTATATGACTGAATGTTTTACCGCTTCAAAAATAAATGTATGCATTTTGAATTCATTTGGTAACAAAGTATTTCGACCTTGACTGTGACTTGACTTGAGACATGTATAATTAGATTTAAGAATACTGTCTTAAAGGTTGTATATCTTAATGGATAACGAATGGTTGTGGTCCAGTGATGACCGATAAAGGTTTACTGGACCCTATAAACAAGAAATCATATAAAATCACATTGGATTTAAGGCATGCTATGATACCAGACAAGTCCATCACAAGCATCAGTCTCCTGCAGTGCTAACTAAATGTTGCAACTACAACTGGATGTGTCCACGTCACATAAACAAAATGGAAAATCCAAGGAAACCGCTCTCTGTAATAATATTGAAGAAAATATAGGCCTACTTTTATCAGTCTTGTGATATCATATTACACTCAATAGCAGCTTATTGGTCCAGATTTTGTCACCCAAACAGCATGTAGCCCATTAGCAACAGAAAAATCCGAGGAAGCTGCTCTCTGTAATAATACTGCAGTTACTGTATCTCGCTTCTGTCCGACATGTTGTGACAGCCCGTTCTGCATAATTTTATGGGCAAATCGCTAATATAGCTACAAACGAGTGTTTTCCAGAAAAAGAAGAAGAAGAATGTGTCCACTGATCAACGAGAATTGTAGGAGTCATCCTTACTGGTATTAACATTAACAACCTAGCTTCAGCTCTCTTGAGCATCACTGATGATGCGATAAATACTTCAATTTTCAAATGTTTTCAGACGCGCTGCGCCTGTTTTGAAACACCCTTAATAAGAAGTGAGCGCAGCATATTATTACCGCCCATGTCTTGTCAGCGACGACGACGACTGATCTTTGAATTTGCCTGTCCGATCATGTGGATAACCCGTTGTATGTTAGGTCAGATCCTAGCTGGATCAGCTGTCAGAAGCAGATTAAGCAGAATCTGATTGCAAGAGCCTTAGCGTCCATAATTTTATCCACGGATTTGCTATAATAAATTGATTATGAGACAACCACAAGAGCAGCGACGATGACGACAACGACAACAGCAAACAAAGTTCCACCATACATTAGTAGGTAAAAATCATCTCATACTGCACGAAACAGTCAAACACACTTGTACCGCTGAATCCAATCCCCAGCCTCTGGTGTAAAAATCCCACCCATACCCCCACCCCGATTCACATCCTCATAAACCTCCCCTCATCCACACTCCACTCAGAAGTGTGGCGGTCATCTAAAATCGCTTAGTGTTTACCTGTACATGTACGCTACGCGAGCTGGTCGTTACCGTTCTCTCGTTAGTTTCGTACAGTCTTGAGAGCAAGACGATCCTTTTTTTTAAAATTTGAACTGGAATCACAGTCTAGGGATCAACCATTTTCTTCAGCCAGGGTAAGCCTGCTGATTGCGCCAGTAATTGGTACGCTAGATACACAGAAACTCAAATGCTTATTTAGTTATTAGAAAGGCGTTGACCAGCAAATAGCCGAAGAGAAGTTTAGATTGAAACTTTATAGGCTTCTAGAATGAATGGGGCAATTTGTGAAGTAGGTATAATCTCTTGACCACTAACCCCCTCCCATCCCCCCTCGACTCACATGCAACTTGAAGACAAAAATGGCCCCGTGCCTGTTAAGTGATTGAGGCGAGTTGATTGCTTTATCATGGATTATGGTGGTGTTGTCTGAGGTGATTTCTCTGCACTGTATTCGCCATCAACCATAACTTCACTGAGAGACACACCGCATAGCTGAGATTCTCCCAGACTTACGTTTGGCTTTTCGTTAGTGGGAGGAACTCGAGGAGTCTAAGCTACTGAGAAGGTGCGCGTGATCGGAGAGTTTGGAATGCCTGCTGTCGCCTTTCATCTGTACTGTTATTGAGTCATCTTGCTATTCACACTTTTCTGCTATCCTATGCACCAACGAAGTGACCACAGGCGTTTGTCAAGGATGCACACTATCCCCAATGATCTTCTTGCTAGTGGTCGACTGGGTGATGCGACAGACAACCAGACAAGGAAGAACCGGAATCCAGTGGTCCTTGACCCAGTTCCTTGAGGACCTAGACTTCGCCGATGACTTGTGCCTGATGTCCCAGACACGCCAGCACATGCAGCAAAAAACGGATAACCTTGCTCAAGAAGCCCTGAAAACTGGACTTCAGATCAACCTGGAGAAAACTGAAACCATGGCCCTGTTTAAAAGACAGCAGCAACCAATCACCATAGGAGAAAGCAACTTAACAGAAGTTACCTCCTTCACCTACCTGGGTAGCATTGTAACAGCAACAGGTGGTTCTGACGAGGACATCAAAGCCAGAATTGGGAAAGCAAGATTCGCATTTGTCACCTTGAAACCACTTTGGAGATCTACATCTTTCTCTCTCCGGACCAAACTGCGGATCTTCAACAGCAATGTGAAGTCCGTTCTCCTTTACGGCTCAGAGTCCTGGAGAGTCACCAACACCTTGACAAAGAAGCTCCAAGTGTTCATCAATGGTTGTCTTCGGAACATCCTGAAGATCAGATGGACGGACAAAGTTAAGAACACGGACCTGTGGCAGCAGCGCAGACGAATCAAGACCCCATCGACCGGCAGATTGCCAGGCGAAAGTGGCGCTGGGTGGGACACACTTTGCGGAAACCCCAACGGGACATCACACGGCAGGCCCTACAGTGGAATCCTCAGGGGAAGAGGAAGGTTGGTCGTCCCAAGACGACCTGGAGGCGTTCCTGTGAGGAGGAGATGAAGAGCTGCAACCTGTCATGGGGTGAACTGAAAAAGGCTGCCCAGAACCGAGTGCGCTGGAGAACTGTTGTGGAGGCCCTTTGTTCCACGCGGAATTCAAGGAATTAAGCAAGTAAGTAAGCATGCACCAACGGGAATCCCCTCAATGAAACATACTTCCGGTTTCTTTCTCCGCGTGTTTTAGTGAGTTATTTCCAAATATTCAAGAATAATAACATGTGTCACTGGCCACCAGTATCGTACCCTCACATATATATTTTTTTGGCTGCAGTTTATTATCCCTTTCTATCGCCAGTGGCGCGCCTAAACCCTACCTACCTATTAACATTAACATTATTTGTGAATTTTTGAAAAATATTCGGAAAAACATAACGCCCAGATGCTGGCTCGAACCCACACCTGTCAGGCACCATTGGTTTCTGGCTTGTGGACAAGGCAAGTTAGTCCCGCCTTAGCCCACTTGGCCACAACGCTCGCCTAACATAGTCAACTACTTCGTGTTTTGTGAAGGTTGCGACGGCGAAGCTATGGAAAACTACAAGAGTCTTCAGGTCCTGTTTCACTTTCTGTCGATGATCGACGCACCTCCGAAGTCGCCACAAATACAGGCCTCTACGATTGTTTTTTGCATCCTTTCATTGAGCATGTACTTCCTCCACCGTTTTTATACTTATCCCACTCGTTTTCTGGCTCTAACAATCGTCGTTTTCGGCAATTTGCCATATTTAAAAGTCACGCATCAAGCTTTGATAAAAGCAAAACAAGGCAGACCGGAACTTGGTTTCATTTTAACCTCGTTTTAATTTATAATGGCGATACCCACGAGTTTTTATGAGAGGTGCCGGAAAGTTGTGAATAGAGCCACGATTGCCACAACTATTAATAGCTTTTTACCCACGTGTTACCACAAACTCGTGAGTATTAAGGACAGGCAGGCACGGTGGTCTTATGGTAGAGCTTTGGCTTGCGGATCTGAAGGTCCCGGGTTCGAACCCTGGCCGGGACATTGTGTTGTGTCCCTGGGAAAGACACTTTACTCCCGTTTCCTACTCCTTCGGATGAGAGTATAAACCGAGGTCTAGTCTGTGTCGCATGCATTCCATCATAACGGACATTACAGATCCTGACGCTCATGTCCTAGACGGGTGAGTGCCGGTAACAAGAACCCACCCAGCATGCACTTGGTCCTTCTCCCCCATCGCTGGCTGGCCAGGATAGTGCTCAGTTGTCCAGGCGTCAGACCATGCGCCCAAAGGCTGCGGGTGGGCGTCTCGGGCGGTTTGAGTTAGATCCCGTATCGGCCAGCGCCTAGAGTCTGCATGGTCAAGTAGGGCGAGATAAGTGCGCTATAAAAATCCTCAATAATAATAATAATAATAATAATAATAATAATAATAATAATAACAGTGGTATACCTCGTGTTAATTTTTTTTCAATAGAAATGCCACTTTCCTCCTAATTCAGTTTCAGTTTCTGTGGTTGATTGATTGATTGATTGTTGCTTTAGGTCCAGCGGACTCTCCGAGCCAAATTAGGACCGAGTTTCTGTGGTAATTCTAGTATAGCTTAAGTAAAGTAAAATAACATCGAATGGTAAAACAAACGTTTCTAACTAGGTCCAAATTAATCCACTATTCACGCTTGATTTAATTTTGTTGTCATTTGCCCTTCATGATCGGGATGGGAGCTTCTTCAGCAAACCGTTCAGATCTTTTTTTTTTTTTTTTAAGTGATAATTCGGGACTTGAAAACATTTTCCAAGGAAGCGTTTGAATAAGATGGCTATTACACTGATATAGAAAAAGATAAATCCAGGAAGACATTAAGTGAACAAATAAAAAAGTAAGTAAAGAAAGAAAAAAATGAAGTTCTGATTTCCCATTTGCAGTGCTTGGACAAAGATTAGACATGGGACTGAGTCCATGAGTGAAGGATATGTGTACGTGTGCGTTGAGGTTGCGGGCGGGTGGGTGCGCGTGAAGTGCGTTGAGGTTGCGGGCGGGTGGGTGCGCGTGAAGTACGAGTGAAGAAGATGTCAGCCAGGGCTCCAAGCAAACAAGAAGAGACCATGTGGAACAAAAGTTAACAAGTGTCCAAACTTCTCTCCCCTTTCTACGCTTTAAATAAGGCCACCGCCACCAGGAGGCTCCGTTTAGTCTCTACGGAAGGTCAGAGTTCATGTTGACATAACTTGTCCCGTGTCACATCAAAAAGACAACTACCCGCGAAATCCAATCATCTCATAAAGTTACTTCCCCCTTCCCTAACGCTCGCGCCACCAGATGTCAGCAGGAGGTTGCGAGCGAGCCTCCGACACGCGCCCATTGAAAGAAAATGGGCGTACATTTCTCTCCCCTTCCATTCCAATGTCCCTTCTCGTCTCTCTCTCTAAAGTTTCTTTTTTTTTTTTTAATCAGTTTATAGTCCCCTCTCTTCCCGGTAAGGATTTTCAGAGAGGAGACTCTAAAGTTTCTTTCCTTACTATCCCCTCTTCTTCTTTCTCCGGAGTTGTCGGCCTTCTTGCTCCGGAGGTAGAGTTGTCTCCCTTGTTGGTTAGAGGGTGACCTTGCGTACTGACCCGGCAAGCGAAAGGTTACGCAAATGACGCAGACCCGGTTGCCCAGAAGGCATAATGACCTCCGGACACCATCGTCATCGACAGTAGCAACCTTGGCAAGAGAGGGACAGTACTCGCTTGATTCGCTTCTTGTTGTCCCGCGACACAGAAAGTGACAAGAGTAATGTCCATGCCTTAAGGGCGCATGACTTTTTGTTGTGTTTTTTCATTACTTGCCAATCCCATAAACCCGTCTATACCATCGTGTTTCTTTGTGTGTGTGTGGTTTTAAAATGTGTTTTGGACTTTGTATCGTATAGACTATGTATGTAATCACTATCCTGCCATCAGTTTAGAAGTTCTGGTATGTGCCAAAAGATATTATCTTTTTGCCGACTCTGGTCCATTAATTACGTTGTTTACTGTGGCAACTCCACCCGTTTCTGTACCCTACGCATTAAATTCGCCTTCTATTATTTGGGGGAGGGGGGAGGGGAGAGAAGATTCATGCTGTGTTATACATGTCTCTAACTGATCGGGAACTGGTTCAAAACATCTATCAGCGTGCGTCAAGGATGCCTACTCTCTCCAACATATTTTAACATCTTTCTAGGGCGCATCATGTCAGATGCCCTTGCTGAGTATGAACGCGCAGCCAGCATAAGGGGTAGAGCAATCTGCAACCTCCGTTTTGCGGACAACATTGATGTATTGGCTGGAGAGGAACAAGAACTTGAACAGCTGGTATAAAGGCTTGACACCATCTCCAGACCAAAGACCAAAATGATGACCAACAACAACAATGACATCAACACGGACATTGAAACACGGACATTAAAGTCCAAGGCCAATCCCTCAACACGGTGCACCTCTTACAACATTTAGGAGCAATTGTATCAGATAATAAGTCCCGACAGGAAGTCCTCTCTAGGATCGCACAAACAACTTTTGCCCTGACAAGGTTGAAGCCCATTTGGAAAGACATGACCATCAGTCTACATTCCAAGGTAAGGTTGCTGCGCTCCCTTGTCATCTCCATCTTCTTATACTTTGAGAAACATGGACCCTCACAGCAGACCTGCAACGAAGAATACAAAGCATGGAGATGAGTGCTACAGAAGACTTCTGGGCATTTCCTAAATCCAGCACATCACTAACGACGAAGTCCGGCAGACCATCACACAAGCCATTGGACAGCACGATGACTTACAGTGGTGAAGAAACGAAAACTCCGATGTTATGGCCACATCACCCGAGTATCAGGCCTTGCAAAGACCATCATGCGAGGCACGAGGCAGAAGAAGAGGGAGACTAAAAAAATGTGGGAAGATAACAGTCGAGAATGGACTGGCTTGACACTGAGGACAGAGAAAGATGGAGTACGCTGGTTAAACGATCACTTGTGGTGCCCCAACGACTTTCGAGTTACGGGATAGGATAGGATTACATTACATTTCATGATTATTGCTTTAGGTCCAGCAGACTCTTCCGAGCCAAATCAAGGCCGGACAACCCCTGATCCGCATAAAAGATCTGCTGAAGCAACTCTAGTGGTAAAACTGAAGGCTCTCCACCACCCAGTCACTTTACAATAAAGGCATCCCACGCAGGGGGCGCTGAGGCTATACTCTCATTTATCGAACCCCTGTTTACAAAAACAAAATAGAATACAAACATTATAAATTATCAACAAAACACATAAATATAAAATGCCTACATTGCTGAATAATAACATCATAGGAAGCCCTAGTGACCACCTGGCAGAAAGCGTCCAATATTCCTAAGCTGATCCAACAGACCTCTCACACAAATAAGGAGTCTTGTCCCGGAAGAGTTTTCAAGAAAAACGGTAGGTGACTGGTCTAGCAAAGAAGAAGATAGTATAGCAGATTGATAGAATAGAGCAGGAATGAGAAAGAACAAATGAGAAAGACAGCGACAGTGGGAATTTAAAGCACTACATTTCCAGAAAGTGGGGATACTATTTATACTGAAACCCCCGGCATCCCAACGGGGGGATAGGATAGGATAGGAACTGATATACACGTAGGCTACATCACAAAAGAATATCCTTGTATATACATGAAGAGGACAATAGATGAATTAGCATTTGTATTCGTACTCGTATTCGAATTATACGCTCTGGGAAACAAGGGCTTGAAATAAATACATTGTGTAAAGTTGTTTCTCCATTGCCTCATAGAAAATACAAGGTATGCCTGCCGTGTGATGTCTTTAGGTATATAGTTAGGTATATAGATATAGATATATATATATAGTTCTATAACGTAGATCAAAGTTTATCGTTATTATACATCATCTTGTGTCCTTAGAACTTCAGACTGAATTTGTTTTATATACTAATACTATTACCTTTCAATAGGAGTAAAGCTAGTATCTTAAAAGAAAGGCTGCCATGAGATAAAACGGCAGGACGAGTGTTGTCAAATAACCTGGGGTCGGAGTTTAATAAGTATTTTGGTATGCCTGGCGCTCATAATAAAACCATGTTGTGTTAACTGAATGTTCCATGTTTTTAGGCTAATAAGGTGTCCGTAATTGGTTTTCTTATACCACACCACGCCACACCACATTACACCACACAATACAATACAATACAATACAATACAATACAATACAATACAATACAATACAATACAATACAAGTGTTGTCCAATTTTCTATTAAATTTAAGACCGAAAATGATGAGAGAAAAAAAATCTGTTCACAGCAGTGAGGTAGGGATTGAGGGAGGGAAGGAGGAGCGGGAAAGAGCTTCATGGAGAATATGTCTTTCTAGCCTGCTAGCCCCCTGTAGTCCAGCTCGGGTCCACCTTGTGTGTAATCCACTTTGGTTCCATTATCTCTGGGTGCCTCCCTCTGCCCTCTCTTTGAAGTGACCTTCGACAAAAGACAGGCTCTCTGCCTTGTCATCTTAAAGTTTTCAAGCCAAGCCCATCACCATCTCTTAAGGCGGATACCATCACTTTCTTAAAGCACCGCCACACACCTCTACATCGTCCTTTCGCCAAAAGGTGGCATCTTCCTTTTGATTTTATTTCTTTGATACCACTTTACAGATTAACTGTTTGTTAACATTTGTATTTCGAACTGTTTTTTTTTCTTCTTCCAAAACGCCGCATCTTCAGTCTATCTGTAAAAGCTTCAAACTTCTTTCTGGAACAAAACTGTTGGTCTAATATGCGTAAATTTATTTTCAAAGTTCACCGTTGCTTTTCAAACAGGGGGAAGGAAGAGTTATACAAGGGCTTGCTTTTATAGGAAGTGAACCGTGGATGATGTGGTTTTCGCGTTACGTCCCTTTTATGCCATATGGTTCCCTTGGTAGTGTATGGCTTAACAATAAAATATGGGATCCTTTGGGGGACGTAAAGTAATGTTCATCCGATTTAGAAACGTGGATGAATATTTTCCTCCTGCCCCCCACCCCCCACTTCCTCCATCATCCCACCCCCAAGTTTTGTTGGCCTTAGCAAAGTTGTGATGAAGGTAGATGATGGGGATGCTGCTGCTGCTGCTGCTGCTGATGATGATGATGATGCTGATGATGATCTTCTTCTTCTTCTTCTTCTTCTTCTTCTTCTTCTTCTTCTTCCTTCTCCTTCTTGAAATCTGATTTTAGCCTTTTCTTCAATCTCGGTTTTTTACAAATCATATTCCATTATAATTATTTTACCCGCGGCTGTTTTCTCGTTCGTGTTGGTTTAAACAGAATTGTATTATTATTAACGAGACAAGCAAACAAAACATGGAGAATATTAAAGGTACACAAACGCATACCTTAAATAAGTGTTACCCTTTGGCAAATTATAACAATGAAATGTCTCTGGCGAAAAAGAACAAGTACCAATAAAAATATATATTTAGTTAATCTTAAAAAACAACAACAAACAACTATAGTATAAGAAGCAAGAAATACAAACAAGAAAATCGAGGAGAAAGAAAGTAATAAAGAAAAAATGAATGAAATAAGCACACAACGAGAAACGGATGCACGCAAAGTGTAATCTAAAAAGAGAAAGAAAGAGATTTCTCTTATATAGCGCACTTACAAGCTCAGAGAGCTTCTCAAGGCGCTGGCCCGTAATATCCAGCAATCACAACATAGTTTGCTGAAGTCAGGATTCGAATTCACGTCGCCCAGGACGCACTTACACAAGTCGTGCGCTTTGACCATCTATACAGAATATAATAGCTGCTTGTTGCAGCTCTCGTTAGTATTGTTGTTGTTGTTGTTGTTGTTGTTGTTGTTGTTCTTCTGCTTCTTCTTCTTCTTGTTCTTCTCCTTCTATCCTCTTCGTCTTCTCTCGTCCTCATCCTTTTCCACCTCCTCCTCCGCCTCCTCTTTTGTATTTTGAAATCTGACTTGCAGTAACTCTGTGTTGTGTCTGTGTGTGTCCACGCGAGGGGTCAGTTGTCCCATTACTGACCACCAATTATTTCAACCCGCCCAACCAACCGTAAAACGTCACAATGGCGAGTGCGCAGCTCGTGGCGACCTTTGCTTGACCTCCCCCGCACCTTGCGCCCCCATTGGCTGTTCAAAAAGAGGGCGTGCGCGCACTGCACGTGGTTCAACGAAACTGAACTACTTAATGGTAAAAAAGTCAGATCGGGTTTAGAGTTGGTTTTTTTTTTTAAGTGTCTTGATAAAACTTGTACTAAAAATGTTGTTTAGATATATTAATAAAAAAAACTGGTCTCATCATTGCGGAAATACAAAAACAAAAAATAGCCATGGCAAACAATGTTCTTAGTTGTTTTTGACACCAGTTTGATGATGTTACTAAAAATGCTACAGGTATATTTTCATGATGGTAATAATAATGATGATGATGATGATGATGATGATGATGATGATGATGATCATGATGATGATGATGATGATCATGATCGTGAAGATTTGTCTATACTGGTCTGTATTGCTTTGTGGCACCCGAAGCATTTACTATTTGTTGATAGCAAAAGCTTGAATCAATTCTCCAGTCGCTCGTTTTATTTAACTGACATTGTTATTGTTATAATAGAGAGATAGTAATAGTACCTGTGTGTATGTATGTGTTCATGTATGTCTGTTTAAATGCGTGAATCTGTATGGATGGTCTGTTTCATCTTGATGAAAAAAGACGGTAATAAAACAACCCTCCAATCAACCAACTATTTGTTGATAACTATGATGATAGATTTTACTGTCTACCATATCGCCAACGGTGGGTGTAGCCGTTAAACTTCGATGTTAATTCATTCATGATCAGAATTTTAGGCACAACCATCGGATTAGAACACCATGGACTAGTGACATTTGTTTCGTCCGTTTTGACCACAAGGCTCTTGAACAGCCGCGCAATGCTATTATGGCGGTGCGAAGGTGACTGTTGCGAGTGAATTACTCCCCCTGACAGGCCTCTTGCACAAAGAAGTCACACTTGGTGACAGACTCGCGAGACAAGGGGGAGCAACTCTTACAACATAGAGAGTTACAACCCCTGTGTGACCTTTGAAGCTGATCGGAATAACCCCTCAACCAGATGAACCAGGGCGCGAATATGTGAAATTCAGTCACAAACTTATAAATATTATTAATGCGGTGGTGGGTTAATCATGGAAGCAAAAGTTCTGGATTGGTGTCTGTCGTGTGTGAAATTTTGTAAGATCGGTAATAAGAGAGCCTGGAACACAGACCTGTCTCTGTTTTCCTAATTTGAGGTCTAGGGGTCAGATTTAGAATTGAGGGGTGATTTTTCAATCAGTGTGTTACATGTGTCGTCTCGAGTCGTAATGCCTTCTAAAATCTTAAATCGGAGTAATGTTGTGTTTAATATGTTATGTGATTCATCTTAATTCATAGTAATTTTTTGTTTGATTAATATAACTGATTCTGAGTAATGGCAAGAAGACGAGGCAAGAGGGATGAAAGCCAAACTGAGATATAACGCACCAGATTAAACACAAAATGTTCTCTATAGCATGTACATCTAAAATCTTCTCCAGGATTTAAAAGCCAATAAAGCTACTTTAAAGAGCCACGTCATCAGAGCATCAGGCCTTGCAAAAGACTATCCTGCAAGGCACGGTGCAAGGAGGCAGAAGAAGAGGGAGACAGAAAAAAAGAGGTGGGAGGGCAACATTCGAGAATGGACTGGCTTGAGACTGATCGAAGCCATGAGGGTTGCTGAGGACAGAGAAGGATGGAATACGCTGGTTAAACGATCATCTGTGGTGCCCCAGCGACCTTCGAGTTACGGGATAGGATAGGATAGGAAAGTTACTTTCAGATTTTCCCTGCAGTCTTCACTTTCTATTTTTCTTTCAGTGTGTTATATAGGCTAAATCTGTGGGTAACGATTGGCTAGAAATTCAAGTAATCTGCTACCAAACTTAAAACGGAGAACAAATAAAAAACTAGATGCAATGATCAACTATTTACAAATTATGGTATACAGCCAGTGATGTCGTTTTCGTATGCAAATCGGTCATTCACCAATAAAATTCCAAAATGTCCGAAAGAGTCATGTTCTGATCGGCCCGCTGTCCTAAGGTTTTACGCCTCAATCGGCCACCCTTTGTCCGTTTTTTGTTTGCTTGTCTCATGTCTGTTTCGTTGTTATTGCTTCTGGCCATATTAATTTCCAATCGGATAAATAAAGGTGTTATGAGTTATTGTCGAACATCGCATATCGGAAGCGCCAAGCAGACGACACATGCATCAGCAGAGAGAGTTAGAGTAACCCCCCTTGTTGCGAACGGCGTGCTTCCGGCAATAAAACTTTTCGTTTTCGAAATGCCGCCGAAAAAAACCCACGAAACTTATCAGTGGACTCTCGTTTGGTGTTGAAAAGAAGTCAAAATGATGGCCGAAAGATTTTCAAAATGTCCTAAAGGTTTGGGACTGAATCGGCCAAATGGCCTATGCTAACAATTTCTAGCAACATCACTGTACAGCGCATGGTTAGTCAGGAGCACAGGTTTACACAAAACACATGGCAACAAAATGCTAGATGCGTAGGACAGAGAGAGTTGACATGAATATAATAATGCAAATTTGCTGCTACGGTCATCTTCGCCAATTCAAGGAGTCTTTCCGAACAACAAGCGATATCTATATTCTTTCCATTAAGCAGTTTTGTTTCTTCAAACATCCTTCAATCACACAGCGTGGCCTAGAGCCGCGGAGACGTACCTTTTTCTCTATCATTAATTAGTGAGAGGTATTTGGCGAATATCAGATAAGCGTTAACATTTTATCCCAGAAATAATACTACACATTTCAATGGAAAACAACGAGATGAATGAAGAACGAGGAAGGGAAAAAAATATGCTTGCTTTTCGAATTCTTTATATTAGAATGTATCCTTTTTAAACAATGCAGTCACTTAACGGTGTGGGTTTCTCTCTCTCTCTCTCTCTCTCTCTCTCTCTCTCTCTCTCTCTCTCTCTCTCTCTCTCTCTCTCCCTCCCCTACGTAAAGCTCATGCAGCAGTCGGAATAGAAACATAACATTCTGCATGGTGCGAACTATTTGTTATTTGAAGGCCTATATGTTAACTGTTCTGTGAAGACTGAGCTACGTGTATTTAGATGTCTTAGTAATGTAGTAGTAAGGAAGGTGTGATGGTAGAGGAAACAGACTGCTACGACAAAAACAAAATGTTGACAGGCCAACTTTCCATGTTTATTTTCCTAAGCCAAAGATCGCGGGGGCGAACTTATGAGACGAGACTATTCAGGTCACCTAGGGTTTTCTCCGGTTACTCCGGTTTCCTCCATCCCTTCAATAATTGCAATGGATGCATGCGGTCAATCTAAACATTTCTAAAATAACAACTTCGATTTCCTTTCCGTCTTCTAATAGCGATCTCCCTGGCTTTACGCCACATGTTTGAGTGATAGAGGTGTGTTTGCTGTGTATGTGAGAAAGTGTGTGCAACATGTGAGCGTGCATGTGGGTACAGATCGCCGCGCTTTGAGCCTGAATGGCGATTTTGAAGAAAAACCGGGATATATCGCGTCCATTAGTATTATTATTATTATTATTATTATTATTATTATTATTATTATTATTATTATTATTATTATTATTAATAAATTATTATTATTATTATTATTATTATTATTAATATTATTAAAGAAAGAAAGAAAGAGATTTCTCTTATATAGCGCACTTACAAGCTCAGAGAGCTTCTCAAAGCGATGGCCCCTAACATCCAGCAATCACACAATAGTTTGCTGAAGTCAGGATTCGAACCCACGTCGCCCAAAACACACTCACACAAGTCGTGCGCTCTGACTACTGAGCTATCCCTGCCGCCAATTATTATTATTATTATTATTATTATTATTATTATTATTATTATTATTATTATTATTATTATTATTATTATTATTATTATTATTATTATTATTATTTCACCTGGTTCTAGAGTCAGCCTGTAGTCAGCATATCTGCAATATTCCTAACCCTATACCAACCATACAGTGAGTATTAAGAAAAAAAACCACGCTATACTCCTTAAGGCCCCTTCGTACTCCGCTCTGTCCAAGCACCATTCACAGGTGAGCTGAAAAGCGCTGACTGCCTTCCCAAATGGAGCGGTTAATTTTTAATCAACATTTTGACTGGTGGCGCCGCCTCGTGTCGCCCGTGGCAGATGGCGGGTTGTTTCCCGTTGCGACTGTCTGCGCATCCCCCTTTTTGCATAACCTCCCTTTCCTTTAAGAGCCAAAGAAAACGCTCCAGAAAGCAACTAATAGTACAGGATACTTTGCATGTATGACGTATTTGCTGGGTGCGAGCAATTTCATGTGGTCTAAGATAGCCGGCAGTGTCATATGATATGGACATCGCAGTTCTTGACAGAAATTTCCCCCCTCCACCCTTCTAAATTAACTTTGAAATTTCTAGGATACTCAGGCTCGCGTCGTAACTAAAAAATAATAGTACACGACCGGTGTCCAAAGACTCTATGTGAAGAAATCGTTTCTTATTGTTGTTGCTTTGTTGTTGTTGCTGTTGTTGTTGTTGTTCTTCTTCTTCTTCTTCTTTTTCATCTTCTTTCTTTCTTCATCTTGTTTTTGTTCTTCTTCTTTGTTTCTTTTTTTTTTCGTTTTCTTCTTCTTTCTTTCTTCTTCTTCATTCCCTTTTTATTCTTAAAGGAAATCTTTTTTTCTAAACAGTCGCCCGTTTCATTCTCTCTCTCTCTCTCTCTCTCTCTCTCTCTCTCTCTCCCTCTCTCTCTCTCTTTCTCTCTCCCTCTCTCTCTCGCTCTTTCTCTGTCTCTCTCTTTCCTTTTCTTGCTCCTCTTTCCATTGCTGTTCTCAAAGGCCGCTCCCGATCTTATGATAACTTGACCCTTGCGTTTGTTGCTTTGGATACCGAGTTCACGGTTACCAGAGAGCGAGTTATACCGTCACAAAAGCTTCTTGACTCCCTTTTCTATCCCATAATTTTCCTATCCCATCACCCCTCACCCCACACCCCACCCCTCGATCTAACGTCCACCACCACACCCAATCACCATCCCCCTACCCCTCTCCATCCTAAACTCCAGCCTGTTGCTATTGCATCTAGTCCGTAGTACTAATGAACGCGTGTACATACATTATACTGTTAACTTTCCTAAACAGAATTTTATTGGGAACACTTGAGTTATGAGTTTATTTTCAACAGCACTTTATTCTATTCGGTGCTTAGAGTTTCTGCCAAGGACGTTTGTGTGCGCTGTAAAAGATTTCACTCATCCAAGAATGCAAGAAGAAAAGAGGATTATCTTCACCATTTTTACGCAAGAACGTTTGACACGTTGGCAACATGACATGAACATGAACCATGACAAGGACACTAACGTAGTGAACAATAAAATATCAGATATAACATCGACGTACTTTTA
Organism: Oncomelania hupensis; assembly: GCA_036898135.1. Lineage (NCBI taxonomy): Eukaryota > Metazoa > Mollusca > Gastropoda > Littorinimorpha > Pomatiopsidae > Oncomelania > Oncomelania hupensis. The sequence goes on from CM072520.1 coordinate 19,666,228, forward strand.
CATTATGATTGTCAATCACTCCAGCAATCAAATACTTAATTAAGAAAATAACTATATAATATGTACTGCACCGTGATATAAATAGCAGTGAAACCATGGCTACCTTTCTTTCTTTCTTTCGTTTTCCTTTCTTTCTTCAAACCAGATGGTAACGCTTAATTAAGCTTAATAGCTTTCGTGTACCCTCTCTGTGTTATATACATTGTTTATTTGTCTCTGCAAAAAAAAAAGTATTTTTCAACCAAAACAAGTGCTGCACGGTAATAGGCCTACTTACATTGGCTACCTCTATACTGGCTTTGAACACACAAGCCATCATACTATTTTAGTCATTGCCCTATCGGCGGGCCTTGGCAACGTTCTGAAAAAATTATTCAGATATTTAAGGAGGGATGGGAATTTGGTTTGAGATTATAGCTTAGGTATATATTTGAATGGAAAGGAGTGGTGAGTTGGTGAGTCCCTTTACCTCCTTGTTTTGGGTTAGTTAGTTAGTTATTTAGTTATTGCTTACAGGGTCCAGCGGACTGCAAAGAGCCGAATCAGGACCACAAAATCATAACCACAACTTGGTTGAAAGAGGACTCATCTCTGATCCGTATAAAAGATCTATTCAAACAACTTTAGTGGTAACACTGAAGTCACTCCACCAGCCGGTCACTTTACAATAAAGGCATCCCACGCAGCGGACGCTGAGGCTATACTCTAATTTATCGAACCCCCGTTTACAAAAACAAAATACAATATAAACGTCATTATAAAATATCAACAAAACACATACATATAAAAGGCCTACATTGCTAATTAATAATATCATACGACGCCTTAGTGATCATTTGGCAGAAAGCGTCCAATATTTCCAAGCTGATTCAACAGACCTCATACACAAATGAGGAGTTTTGGAAGAGTTTTCAAGAAAAAAGGTAGATGACTGGTCTAGCGAAGAAGATAGTATAGTAGGTTAAAAGAAAACAGAGTAGGGATGAAAAATAACAAATAGGAAAGAGCGACAGTGGGAATTTAAAGCATTAAATTTCCAGAAAGTGGGGGATATTATTTATTTTAAAAAAAAACGGTACCCCCGAGGGGGTTCGTGACGCTGCGACTGCAGTGAGAAAAAAATGAAAACTAGGAAAAAGCTACCCTTTTAAAGGTTTTTTTCCTCAAAAGGTAGGACTACAAGGTATATGCAAAATAAATATTTTACCACTTAGTAACAAGTAGACGAGTCAGAGAGCTCAAACGCCAAAGGCTTACCACACCAAAGACAAAGGTTCTCTGCCCATGTACTTTCGCTAAATCCTTCTTCAGGAGTTACCAAAAGCCAAATAAAGACATCTCGCTATATTCTCTCCCTTTCTATCCCCCTTCCCTTCCCTCCTTCTCCTCCCTTATTATATCCTCCCTTCGCACCTTCCCATTGTGCTCTAAGGTGTGTTGTGCACAATTGTCAGAGGGTCCTTCCTTATCTGACACCTCACCTGTCCTGTAGCATCTTGAGAAAGAATCAGCAGGAAGCCAAGGCAGTAGCAATCCGCCTCCATTCTAACGAGGCAGGTGGATTTTTACGCTCTTGTGTTTGGGGGAGGAAAAAAATGTGAAAGATGGCATTCTAAACACCTCAGAAATCTCTCTCTCTCTCTCTCTCTCTCTCTCTCTCTCTCTCTCTCTCTCTCTCTCTCTCTCTCTCTCTCTCTCTCTCTCTCCCGCCCCCTTTCCATCTCCTCTCTTCTTTCTTTATCAGTTTTATTTTCTTTCTCGTTTTGATTGTTGAAGTGCAGCAGAATCGAAAGATTGAAAGCCTTTCCCCTTTAGCCTTTGTAGAGTTAGCTGAAGTTTCAGTAGAATTTTAAGAAAGAGAATAAGGGTCGCGGAATGACAGAATGGAAGGAAAGAGAATGGATGAGTGGATGACGGATGGATGGATGAATGATAAAAAAGGGGGATTACAAAAAAGTTCGAATAAATAAAGAATCAGAAGATGGCCTGCTTGCGTTAGCATTGAGGTAGAACGCTTTGTTTGCAATGAGGAAATACCACTCCAGCATCAGTATCCGAATTGAACGAAGTTAGTTAGTAAGGTAGTTAGTCATTGTTTAAATAGTCAAGCGGACTGCAAAAAGCCGAATCAGGATCACAAAATCAGGACAACAACTTGGTTGAAAGAGGACTCGCCCATAATCCGTATTAAAGATCTGCTGAAACAACCTTAGTTGTAACACTGAAGTCACTCCACCAGCCGGTCACTTTACAATAAAGGCATCCCACGCAGGGGACGCTGAGGTTATATATCGAACTCCCGTTTACAAAAACAAAATACAATCTAAATATCATTATAAAATATCAAGAAAACACATACATATAAAACGCATACATTGCTCAATAATAATATCGTAGAAATCCCTAATGACCATTTGGCAGAAAGCGTCCAGTATTCCCAAGCTGACCCAACAGACCTCATACACAATTGAGAAGGTTTGGAAGAGTTTTAAAAAAAAAGGTAGATGACTGGTCTAGCGAAGAAGTTAGTATATTAGATTGACAGAACGGAGTAGGAATAAGTAAGAACAAATGAGAAAGATCTAACATTCAATTAATCTCAAATAGATGTATTATGAACTAATCTGCTACAAGCTGTATCGTCCATATCCAATTGTAACGACTTCCGGACTGTGATCTATCGGATTCCGGAAGCTGGGGTTGAGAGGGGGGGGGGGTCGACTGAAAGGATCTTAAAAGAGCGTAACGCCCTTAAGGGAGACATAAACCACAAATTCACAGGGAAACCTAAGGTGTGACACGGGTCAGAAAGGTCATGAGGCTCGGGGTCAGGTCAAATTTCTTTAAAAGAGTTTTACGGCGGTAAGACGTGAATGGGGGACATTGTTGTGGGAGAGTCTGGCGTGGTCAAAGAGCTAGTGTCCTGTCCGTTGTTGAGACGTGGAACACATGGACCGTTCTATGGCAGATTGTGTGTGGTTTCCAAAACAGTGGCCTAGAGAGAGAGAGTGAGAGAGAGAGAGGGGGGAGGGGAGGGGAGTTTTGTATGGCTTGAAATTCAAGGTGCTCTATGGCAGGGTCCGAGCTGTAATAAAAATAGATTGTACCACTACTGCTTTCACTGCTTTGGGCAGTCAAGGCATTAGCTTCTGAATAGCTTGGACAGGCCAAAACCCATCTAGTACTTTGCAACCCAATTCCATCCTTTAAGATTAACGGACTTGGACTTTTAAAAAACTGAATGCTATACAAATAGAAAGAATTTTTCTTTTTAAAATCCCATTTATATTTCCGGAGCCTGTTAAACATCTGTAATTACTAAGGCAGTGGGAAAAGAAGAATAAGGAGAAGAAGAAGAAGAAGAAGAAGAAGAAGAAGAAGAAGAAGAAGAAGAAGGTATTGGATTCAGTCAATATAAATGTTCAAACAATTTTTTTGGGGGTTATTCCGTCTTAACTTCTCTAATAGCGATCTCTTCAGGTCGCCGCGTTTTGAGTTCGCTTGAACAAAAAGCACTGATAGCATCCTGTATTAAGACGAAGACAAAGACAAAGACAAAGACGACGACGACTACGACGACGACGACGACGACGACGAAGAAGAAGAAGAAGAAGAAGAAGAAGAAGAAGAAGAAGAAGAAGAAGAAGAAGAAGAAGAAGAAGAAGAAGAAGAAGAAGAAGAAGAAGAAATGGAATATTGGAAAGGACAGTTTTCAAAACAAAACACATTTTTAAACAACACTAATAGGTATGATAAGAAACACAAGCATATTTATATGTATTAGGGACCTTTCGGATTTCGTTGTGAATACTTTCTTTGTTCGTGGTTGCCGCGAGGCGGCTTCATAAGTCACACCACGCAGTGACGAACTTGACCTACTTCCACAACCTCGCTTCAAATTATGTTATATATAAGTCTGAAAACAAGGGCAGATCCCCATTTTCACAACTAAAATGGTTGAGTAAGGTCCCTTTCACAAAATTATATCATTTTGGATGTCATCCAAGCGATGTAATAAACAAATATAACCCACAATATCAACTTCGTGGAAAAGTCCGAGAAAGATGTCCTGAGCTTTTACCCATGCATACTAATGAGAACATAAACTGCTGGCGTCACGGACAGAAAGTAGTGCAGAATAACTTTCACAACAAAAATCACTCGTTTCGGAAAGGCCCCTAATAACTCTTGGAAGCACCTAATGTTAGGAGTGGAGACTTTATTATCAAACCGTTTTATTCAACCCATTTGCACTTCATGTATTCAACATTCTAATAATATAAAACTCACAACATATTCAAAATTACGAAATCATGAAAACATTATTTTGTGCAATCATGTTGACGGTCATGAACATTCTCATCATAAACATCATCATCATCTTGTGAACAATCAGTATAGTTTCAAAAGAGTTTGAACAAACTCACCAACAACAACCACAACAACAATAATAATAATAATAATAATAATAATAATAATAATAATAATAATAATAATAATAATAATAATAATAATTTATACTACTACTACTACTACTACTACTACTACTACTACTACTACTACTACTACTACTACTACTACTACTACTACTACTACTACTAACCTTTAAGAATCAAAAGTTTCAAAGAATATTTTAAATTTAAAATTGTATTCCTTGCAATTTCAATATAACATGTACACATACAATGTCATCAAGATTCACAACAATCTGACAATTGGTCGGCAATTAAATGTCTTCTTGAAGGTTCCAAGATTTAATTTTAAAATATTTGAAAAGATCATTGAAGACCCAAAATATTCTTAAACTTATTCAAAACTTGAAAACAAAATTAGGTTTCGGGATTGAAAGCCAAAAAAGACAATAACCTTAAATGCAATATCTTTAAAATTAAATTGAGATTTAAAAAAAAAAACAACTTAAAATTGATCCACAATAAAAGAAATGCAATTTTCCAGGTATGGTTACACATGTTCCAGATTTTGTTTTACATGAGAATTTTTTTTCAAATGTTATATTAGCAGGTTTTAGCGACTTTACAAAAGGACCAGTCATCATTCGTGATCGTGAGAATGTACTTTTAACGAATGGAAAATGAAAACGAAATGTTTGTTTATCCATTTTAGCACTGCCTTGAGCAGTGTCCTTTGGGCTGTTTAGGTGCGCAAAATTAAAAGCAGCAATAAACATTTCATTCACTTGTAACGTTGTGTTTCAATTTTGCAAAAGAAACTGATATACTTAGCACCAAATGACTTGTTCGTATGAACCTGAGGGAGAAAACATAAATACAAACACTCTCTCTCTCTCTCTCTCTCTCTCTCTCACACACACACACACACACACACACGACCAAGCAATGTTGGATATATGGGACTTCTCGTTGAAGCAATATATGGCACGTTCATTATTGCATTATAACACATTCTGAACTTCGGAAACATTGTTTTGCTAATGTTCAGAAGCTACATCAAGCGTCAAACCATTTATTGCTAAACTATATTGCAGGAAGATAACTTCGAATCATACATGAGGATTTCAAGATTCAAGATTCAATCCCAAAACTCGCTTCCTTTGGGGTGTGGAAAATACAAAAACATAAGCATAACAATCAAAATTCAGTTGTTAAAACAATTTTTAAAAATAGTATTACTAGTATTCCAACTTTAACATTCAAAACAATAACATTCTCCACTATTGTTAATATTATTAGAGTGCCCCATCGAACTAGTCGACAGAATCAACACTGGGCTACCTTGTACCTCCACACCCACACATGCAGACAGCACACACAATTTGACCCATGTTGTAGTCCTTCTCTACGTCACAAACGGGAAATGGAATGTGAAACTATCAAAGTCTTGCTAGTAATAGCCCAGATCACATTTACACGCACACAAAAACAGTAACATTACAACAATAACCAAATAAAATAAAGCAAGAAAATATGCACAGCTTTCCAATCATAGCCCACAAATCACATAAACAAAAAAATAACAGAAAAATAAATAAGAACATTTTCAACACTTCCCATTTAGTTATAGCTGGTCAGTACTGGCATCACAAATTTTTTTTCAAAAAGTCTTCTCGACATAGTTTCACATTGTGACCATTCGTTTTTGGTAGCCACATAAAATACCTTTGTACAACAATAATAATTACATTCTACTTTTGATAAAATGTATAATTTTAAACCAAATGTTTTGGATAGTCCTATACAATCTTTATTTAACAATTTAAAATCACATGGATAAAATAATATACACAAACTTGCAACACTAATTAAATATATGGGAAAAAAAGTATATTAAAAATATTTATCAAATTACGTACACACGAAAACAAAAACGAGTGGGGGTAGCAACAATAAATTTTAACTAACAATACATTTTGATTTATACCTATCCTATCCTATCCCGTAATTCGAGAGCTAGAGTCGTTGGGGCACCGCATTGGATCGTTTAACCAGCGCACTCCATCTTTTTCTGTCCTCAGCAACCCTCATGGCTTCGCTCAGTGTCAAGCCAGTCCATTCTCGAATGTTGTCCTCCCACCTCTTCTTCTGTATCCCCCTTCTTCTGCCTCCTTGCACTGTGATCTTTGCAAAGCCTGATGCTCTGGGGACGTGGCGATAACATCGGAGTTTCCGTTCGTTCACCACTGTGAGCATATCATAGTGCTGTCCAATAGCTTGTGTGATGTGCTAGGTATAGGAAATCCCCAGAAGTCTTCTGTAGCACCTCATCTCCATGCTTTGTATTCTTCGTTGTAGATCTGCTGTGAGGGTCCATGTTTCGCAAGCGTATAGGAAGATGGAGATGACAAGGGAGCGCCGCAGCCTTACCTTGGAATGTAGACTGATGGTCCTGTCTTTCCAAATGGGCTTTAACCTTGTCAGGGCAGCAGTTGTTTGTGCGATCCTAAGGAGGACTTCCTGTTGTGACCCAATGTCTGATACAATAGTTCCTAAATATTTGAAGCTTTGAACTGTGTTGAGGGATTGGCCTTAGACTTTGGTGTCCGTATTGATGCCATTGGTGTTATTGGTCGTTGTTGTTGTTGTATTAATTTTTAATCATCAGATTAACATATGTTGGTCATCGATCTACACAATACAAATCAATGATAACCGTGGACAAAATGGCATACGCAAACATGCTAAACTAATCAAACATATACAATTTTAAAATAACACTATCTATGTACACATAAAAAAAACCCATTGAAGTGGGGGTATAAACAACGAAACATCTCCATCCATACAAATTAATGGCAAAAAAACCCTACTGACATTTTAGTACACACAACCTGCAAGTGTCGATGAAGCTTTAGCTTGGAATCAACAACGGTACAATTGTTTCATTATTAATTTCATTAGGCTTACAAACTTTAACAATACTGACTTTCTATTAGTTGACAATAATTCTAGAAAGGTAATGGTGGCATTAGAATATTTATAATAAATAAGACTTTAATACTTTCCTTCCACCTTTTTGCAAATTCATATAAAACAAACAAAGAAAAAGTATACAGAACGCTTGACAATTTGTTACTGTTATCAGGATGAACAAGCTTATACCCAGAATTGGGCCATCTTTGCTTTGCCTGTAGGATCCTGACCTAATTCCTCAGAAATCGTTTTGAGAAGGGGTACACTTACATATAGCTTTAGTATTAATTTACCATCCACGATATTTGACATACGCGTTGCCCAGAGTTGTAGGCGGATAAGGCTGGAAGAGATAGGATGCGGCGGCAGAGAGCGGCGGTGTAGGAAGACCTGGGGTCAGCCCCAAGAATCCACCAGGGTTGTTGGTCGTAAGGGGCAGAAACGGCGCAGGTACAACACCTCCGACAGGCAAGATCCCGTAGCCATGGCTGGTGGAGGAAAAAGAGGTAGACAGATTCAGAGTTGACGAAATACTGGTAGCGAAACTCAGGGACGACATCGGAAAACTCGTAGGAAGACTTTGAGTTTGAGATGACGAGGGCTGAAAACTCGTCGTCTGAGGTGAGATGTTGGGCGAGGGATAGATGGACGAAAGGCTTCCGCCGAAGCCGTTATTAATCACCAGATTTAAAGGGGACACGCTGGGCTGCAGAGAGTGGGGAATTGAATGCATGACGCCGCCAGACTGGTGGTGATGTGAAATGCCAACCGGCTCTTGATAATAAGAAGCGCTTTGCAGAAGCAAATGGTGATTGTAATCATTTGCACTAGTAGCTGCAGGCGGGCTAACGTGGGAACTGCCAGCATCGCTACACTCCACCCTTCGTCGTTTACGACGACCCCTTCCATCGCTGTCGCTAGTCGAGGGATCCGGGACCTGCTGGGGTGACGGCACTTGCGGTGCTGAGCTAGAACAGATAGGTCTGTTCATGATAGACTCTATAGAGAAGTCCGTGGTGATCGGGCGGCTTAGGCTGCCTGCGTCTTGGGAGAGTACGCCTGGGCCTAAGGATGTTCCTTGATCCTGAACGCTCTTGGGGGCCGCCATTGTTTCTGACGCCGACGTCGCTGACGCTGGAAAACGGATAGAATCAAAAATACAGATTTTAGTTTCTACATTACTGCTGACTATATATAGCAAAGTAAACAGCTTTCCATCAAACTTTTATTTTCTCTTAGTAGGTCTAGTAGATCTTTAAGAAAGTTCATAAAACATTTAAATCAAAGAGGACTAAAACACACATCCATATCACTAGGGGGGAGTCGGGAATGGGGGGGGGGAGGCGTAAATTGGGGAGAGGGACTCATTTTGAAGAACTAAGGTTCCGCGTCCTTCTGAGAATCGCTGGAGTGAATCAGGTGTAGCACCGCAGTACGGAGAACCCGTATTGACATACCGTATAACTGAACGAACGTCTCTCTCTCTCTCTCTCTCTCTCTCTCTCTCTCTCTCTCTCTCTCTCTCTCTCTCTCTCTCCCCCCCCCCCCTCTCACACACACACCCACTCACACTCTCTCATTCTTGTTAAAACTTACCCAGATTCCGAACACGAGGTGGAGACCTGGTCATTCTGGTCCGCACCTTGGACCTAGACTGGGCCTTAGTGGTGGCGGTGGCGTTGCGTGGTGGGTGCGCGTCAGGCGAGTGCTTGTTCTCCCTGTGCTTGTTCTCCGAGTGCTTGTTCAGGGCCGACTTCTTCGTGAACCCTTTGAGGCACTGGTCGCAATTGTAGGGGTACTGACCAGTGTGTCTGCACATGTGACTGCGCAGTTCCCCAGGGGTCGCGTGCAGCGAGCCGCACACGTGACACTTGTGACGCCTGAGCTCCTTGTGCTGGCAAAACAAAAAGGAGAAGAAGAAAATAAGAATTTGCGGACATTGACGCCTCAGCTCCGTGTGTTGGAAAAACAAAAAGAAGAAGAAAAGAATTAATGGACTTTGAATGGACTATGAATGGACATTTAACTTAGAATGGACATTTAACTTTGAATGGAGGCACTGTGGTCTAATGGTAGTGCTTCGGCTTGCGGATCTGAAGGTCCCGGGTTCGAGCCCTGGCCGGGCCATTGTGTTGTGTCCCTGGGAAAGACACTTTACTCCTGTTTTCCTACTCCTTCGGATGAGAGTATAAACCGAGGTCTAGTCTGTCGCATACATTCCATCATAACGGACTTTAAAGATCCTGACGCTCATGTCCTAGACGGGTGAGTGCCGGTAACAAGAACACACCCAGCATGCACTTAGGTCCTTCTCCCCCCATCCCTGGCTGCCCAGGATTGTGCTCAGTCGTCCGGGCGTCAGACCAAGCGCCCAAAGGCTGCGGGTGGGCGTCTCGGGCGGTTTGAGTTAGATCCTGCATCGGCCAGCGCCTTGATCCTTAGGCTAAGGCGCCTTACAAATGACGAACATTATTATTATTATTATTATTATTATTATTATTATTATTATTATTGAAGTTTACCGACCACGTCCACCACTGGCGCGGTATGACAAACTGGGGACAACCATAACCACCCCAGGGAAGAGGTGAGAGGGGAAGGGGGTGGGCGAGAGGAGTTTAGGGACCTAAAGCAGCACTGAACCAACAGGGCAATCATAACGCTAAGATTGGACAGTGAAAAATGGCCCCTTGTATCTTGTCCCACTACGGGAATCGAACCCGCGTCATGGGTGCACCAGGCAAACAATACAATACAACAAATCTTTATTATCCCATAAGGAACTTCACAGCAATGTATGCATGTCAGGCATATAAAACATATAATTAAAAACAGTCATGTTATAACATTTAACAGAGCTACAAAATCAATACTAAATTTACATTCATTCTATAAATCTAATCACTTGCGTACTCTTACACTTCATCTTTTCCTTCAAACACCTATCTATACGCACTCTGGTTCTATCACACGTATGTCAATGCCCTTTTTAGACAGTTCAAATATAATGTAATAAAAATACATACAAACATAGTGTATATGATAGTTTACCACTCTGGACTTATAAAAAATTATTTTGTTGCACTCTCTACCACTGAGCTGAACTACGGCGGGGTGGGTCAGAAGAAAAGATTAAAACTGCTCGCACAAAGGGAGGTTAAGCGGGCGTACTACTACTACTACTACTACTACTACTACTACTACTACTACTACTACTACTACTACTACTACTACAAGATGATGATGATGATGATGATGATGATGATAATGATGATGATGATGATGATGATGATGATGATGATGATGATGATGATGATGATGATAATGATGATGATGATGATATGATGATGATAGCGACGACGACCATGAAAACGATAAGAACAACAACAACATTTATTTTAGTTTATTTTAACTTGCACGTAGCTTTGTTTGTTTCTCTCGCTCCCTCTCCCCTACCCCCCACTCTTACCCACCCCTTTTCTCCAAACTGCTTAATGCATTCTTATTGTCTTAGAGTACTTCAGCCATTTATTTGTCTTTTGATTTCACACCTATCATATTATGTAAAGTTTACACTTGGGTGGGTGCATGGTATGTATCCGTTTCCCGTCATGCGCTTAGCTTCTTCATTTAGTCCTTGTCTTTAACAATAGAGTTTTATGTAATCTTTTGAAGAAAATTTTCGCCAGAGATCTTTTATTGTTATAATGTGTCAAAGGGCAACAGTTATTTAAGCTTTGCTTTTGTGTAACCCTTTGTGTTCTCCATGGTTTGTTTGCTCGTCTCGTGAATACTAATAAAATTCTGTTTAAACCAAACGCCGCCAGCAACAACGACTATCATTATGATCATGACCGCAACTGCGGTGACAAACGACAACGACTATCATTATTATAATGACCACAACTGCGATGACAGCGACAACGACAACATCGACGATGCTACTTACGTGGGTCAACCTGTGGAAATACAGATTGGACGACGCTGTGAATGTTCGAGCACAATCTGCACACTGATGTGGCCTCTCCTTTGTGTGAATTCGAAAGTGCGTGTTCAGCGAGGAAGAGGTGGAAAAACGTTTGTCACATTCGGTGCACTTATACGGCTTTTCTCCTGTTAAGGTCGAACAATAAAACAGGGTCGTAAGTCAAAGGTCAAACAATACTTAATTAAGGGCATCGTTAAAAAACAAAAAACACATACACAAAAAAGATGACAAAGCTTATATAACTGCTACCCTTTGATAAGGTCAATTAAGGTCGAAGTAAACCCAAAAAGGGGTATTAGTCAAAGGTCGAATCAAAGTCACAGGCTAAAAAAAGTCGCAAGGTCACAGAAAAAAAATTAAATTAATTGTAAAGATCTATCTATGCATGAATAATCAAAGTTACAGGATAAAAATAGAACCAATGTCACTATATCAATAGACAACGGCCAAAGAATAATCAAGGTCATAGAAAGAAAAATAATAAAATTAATGCCAAATAGTCGAGGTAATAATAATAATAATAATAATAATAATAATAAAAATAATAATAATAATAATAATAATAATAATAATAATAATAATAATAATAATAATAATAATAATAATAATAATAATAATAATAATAATAATAATAATAACCAAGAAGACGACACTGGCGAGAGTTGAAGGTTCTTGATGTATACTTCCTATTTCGTCAAACGCTTCTTCGAGATTTATAAAAGCCAACTCAACCACTGGAATAAATATCCTTTTATTAGGCAAGGAATAATAAATGGCTTAAACAAACAAAACAAGCCCAATCCAGATCCAGAACAAACAGAACAAAACACACACACACACAAACACACACATTTGATTACGCCCAACCCCCACGCATACCACTAGGCCTACCAAAATCTCCCCTAACAAGATCAACAAGAACAACCAGAACAAGAACAACAACAACAACAGAAACTACTACTAATACTACTACTACTACTACTACTACTACTAGCCTACTACTAGGCTACTACTACTACGACTACAAAAACACTGTATTGTTCTTACCAGTGTGCGTT
>CM072520.1:19683661-19688661 GCA_036898135.1 Oncomelania hupensis
ATTATGCCGCAGGAGAAGACTAACAGTGCTCTGGACTTCTTTATGCTCACACGCAGTAGCTGAGACTCGCTAGCGCTGAGCGCCTCTCTCAACAAGTGGAGAGGTATGGCGTACGAACAGGGTCAAACGCGCGATGAAAAGTAGCGAATCTTTGCATCGATACTTTTTGAAAAGTATCGCTACTTTGCATTGCTCCGTTACGAAAGGATCGATCCTTTTCATCGCGCATTTCCGAGTTCTTCCGAATACACAGTATGCAAATGTTCCAAAAGTTTGATCGGAACTAAAGCGGAACACAAAACAGGCAATCGCGCCAATCTGCTTACTTTCCTTTCGTTTCGCGTTACTTGAGGCGGGAAGATGGATGCGATTGAAATTATCGACGATCGAATGAAAGAACTTGAAGAGAGACCTGTTATATTTATTAATTAATTTGCTCTGCAGATGACAATTGGAACTGCGGAATGCTACATAATACATGTATATTATTTCATTAGCTTGGCCGATTTCAGTTTTGCAGAAACAGCGTGTTTCGCCTCGGTAAACTTCGGAACTGCGCGATGAAACTGCTCGAGCTAAAGTATCGATGCAAAGTATCGATACTTTTTAAAAAGTAGCGATGTTTTGCATCGATACTTTCGCAATTTGCGTTCCATTTGAGAAAATGTGCGATCCTTTTGAGAAAAGTAAGCGATACTTTCCTAAACGGATGGATCCTTATGAGAATAGTTTCGATGCAAAGCATCGCTACTTTTCATCGCGCGTTTGACGCTGTTCGTACGCCATAGAGAGGCGCCACAGGTAAGCCTCCGCTGACGCAGTGCGGACTTTCTTCGTACTAACGGGGCCAAGGGCAGCACCGGAGGAGTGTCCGTCTTGAGAGAGCACAGTAGCGTGCCTTGGATAAACCCGCAAGACCATCAATCACCATGCACCTTTCATTTCTCTTGGGACCATTGTCTACACTGCTCCATCGATAACATATATGTCTAGCGCGTCTATACAAGATCTAGACAAACACTATTTAATGAGCTGGGTAATAATGTACACCACATTTCTGGGAATTGAAAGCCTAAGAACGACAAACCTAGTATACACAAAGTCCCCACAGAGACTACTTTTTTTGTGTGTACAGTACACTATTCATTGATAAAGAAGATGAAACAAGTTGTGGACGCCCAAATAATCAAACGAGTAATTTCACCAAGCATCTAACAACGCATGGACTGCAAAAACACGAATGGAAATGGCGCAGGGCTCTTTAATTAAATAGGATGGCAAGGAATCGGTTAATAACCTATTTTTTCGTCCTTCACAACTTTTAAAACTATACAACAACAAAAGAATAAAAATATTGGTGAGGAGTGGGAATGGGGATGACTGAAGAAGAAGAAGAAGAAGAAGAAGAAGAAGAAGAAGAAGAAGAAGAAGAAGAAGAAGAAGAAGAAGAAGAAGAAGAAGAAGAAGAAAGGAGCAAGAGAAGATGAGGAAGAAGAAGAAGAAGAAGAAGAAGAAGAAGAAGAAGAAGAAGAAGAAGAAGAAGAAGAAGAAGAAGAAGAAGAAGAAGAAAGGAGCAAGAGAAGGTGAAGAAAGAGAAGAAGAAGAAGAAGAAGAAGAAGAAGAAGAAGAAGAAGAAGAAGAAGAAGAAGAAGAAGTAGAAGAAGAAGAAAGGAGCAAGAGAAGATGAGGAAGAAGAAGAAGAAGAAGAAGAAGAAGAAGAAGAAGAAGAAGAAGAAGAAGAAGAAGAAGAAACAACAAACGAGCTCGCCCAAAAATTAAAAACTGAAAAACGAGATATAAGCGAGAGCTAAACTAAGACGGTAGACGTGCAGTACTGTAGCAGACACAGAAGCTGCTATCGAATGGCAACTAGGCTAAACAAGCTCCTCCCCCTTTTTTTTCAACAAACCAGATTAAGGCCTCGCCCCCCTCCTGACTCGTGCCAAGGTTAGCTGATAAAAGCGGTAGAAGTCCCCCCACCCTCCGTCATCCCTCACCATCCTCCCTCCGCTCCTTCCTTTTGATCGTTTGTTTGCTCCAGGCTTTCACGCCGCGTCGCCGAGACTCGCCGAGCAAGGCTTACGTGTGCCTCTATCTTTAGGAGACTTTCAGCTACGCTTTGTGATAAAAATGTAATTCTTGAAATTGTTTGGGAATATAAATATCTGGGTACCCTTTTTCAATATAATAACAAATTTCAAAAAAAATATCAGATCCATGAGTGTATCAGCTGAACGTGCCATGTTTGCGCTTTTAAAAAAATGTAGAAAACTGGATTTGCCGCTTGATATTCAGTTAGATCTTTTTGATAAATGTGTAAAACCGATTTTATTGTATAACTGCGAGGTATGGGCCCATGAAAAAATGATAATATGTGATCGATTACAACTAAAATTTTTGAAATTGATTCTTAATGTTAAAACTAGTACGCCGACCTGTATGGTTTTAGGTGAAGTTGGCTGTTTTCCTGTTTCCTTAGATGCTAAATGCAGGCTACTCTGTTTCTGGTATAAACTTTGTATTGATTGTTGCAATGATTCTGTTAGAATGTCAGTACTTATGTTTCGACTATGCTCTTATTTATTTTTTAATTCTGAGTATAAACTATCCTGGCTATGTACTGTTCGCTCTCTGCTAAATGATCTTGGTCTGTCTTTCATTTGGTTAAACGGCTGTAAATACTCTTTGAATTGTTTTAAGACCATGGTCAAACAACGCTTGAGAGACCAGTTCTTGCAAACCTGGCATCAGGATGTATTCGCTCATAATGCTTGTATTACGTATAGAATTTTTAAGAGTACGTTCTGTTTCGAAGATTATTTAGTTTCCTTGTCACCTCTATCGAGAAGAAACTTATTGAAATTTAGGCTCAGCTGTCACAAACTGCCAATTCAATCACTTAGATATTTGAATATTCAGAGATAAGATAGAATGTGTACTCTGTGTGATCTGGATGAACTAGGTGATGAATTTCATTATCTGTTTAGATGTACAAATTCTGTGTTGGTTGTTAACAGACTTTCTTTAATACCTCAATACTTCAGGAATCACCCGAATGCCTATAAGTTAAATCAGTTATTGAACTCTAAATCTAAACGCAGATTGTCTGATTTGAGCCGTTTTATAGGGATTATTTTTTCACTTTTCCAGTAGTGACGCACAGTTCTCTTTTAATTTTATGTCAAACTTCTATTTTCTTGTTTGGACGAATATTGAATCAAAGAGCAGGTTGCTAAATTTAAGCCGCTTTATTGCAGTTTGAGTTATGTCACTATTTATATATTGTGCATTCCCTTTTGTCTTATTTTGTGAACCATGCAATGCTGTACATTTTTCTTTCCATGTTGACTCAACATAAAACTTTAAACGAGTGTTTGACATTTCAGAGGTTTATCTTGTGATGCCTATGGAGCAGCTTTGTTTTTGTGCCGTTCATTGTTTTTTAATGTAATTCCCCATCCCCCCTTTTCCCCTTTTTTGGCTAAAATGCCCCCTGGGCTATGAGCCTTGTTTCATGCTTTAATTATATGTGATTTTGCTAATAAAAGGACAAAGTTCCAAAGTTCCAAAGATACGCGCTAAGTCTAAAACCAAGACCCAACACTTTAGGAGACATAATTATTGTGTTTCCTTGCAACCACACACAGCAAACAAACGCTAGTGTTTTTAAAGGGTCCCGAGTCGAAAAATATGTCTTAATTTTGTCGGAAACAGGTTTACTACCATTAAATTCGCATTGTTATTTTAATTCAACATCGTTAAAGTGGGTTTCCCGTTGCTCACGCCCACCACTAACACTAACAGCTTGAAATTTTTAAATTCTGTTCTGACAGGGGACAGACTTTGTCTGTTAGTCTAAAAGTTAAAATTAAATTAATGGAAAACTAAATTTTCTACATGTAAAGATGTTAAATGTGTATGCTCAAATGCTCTGACTGTAGAACATTTGATATTACATTGCCCATGTCTAAACAAATTATTTATAGAAAATAATAGTAATACAGTTATCACACAGTACAATGACGTTAACAAAAATTAGCTGATAACGAATTGATGCTGACAATCGCATCTATTATATCGTGTACACAGATAGAAAAAGTGTTATAATAATTTTATTCGATGTATTTCCGATGTTAAGATCATTAGGTTACTTTGTTTAATCAGTATAAGTTCTTATGGGTTTGTTGTTGCTGCTTTATTCTTTTTCTTCAATTTTGTTTTCTTTTTATCATTATTATTTATGATTTATTTATTTATTGGTATTCCATTTTTCCACCTATCATTTATATTATTTTGTTTCATTGTTTTATAGTCTAAAATCATGTAATTTGTGAACAGACTTTAAATAAATTGAATTGAATTGAATTGAATTCTGACAGGGAGTGATTTCCCTTGTGCAACTAGAACACTTTTACGATCTACTGAATGATTATTTTATTTCATTTTATTTTATTTTTTTGAGCGCTACAGCAGTAGCTAGCCGTTTTTATGAATGACAAGTAGGGGTGGCCTCGTGGCGCAGTGGATAAGTCGCCGGTTTCCTATGCCGAAGGTCGCGGGTTCGATTCCCGCAAGGGGCGAACGTATGTGACTTAGGTACGAGACTATTGAGGTCACCGAGGGTTTTCTCCGGGCACTCCGGTTTCCTCCCTCCCTTCAATAATGGTACAGGACGCAGTCAATTTAAACAATTTCAAAATTTCAAAAAAGTACACTGTACGATCTACTGAATGCTTTTTAAATTATTTTAAAAAATTAGTAATTTATTTTTTCTTTCTTTATTTTAAAATTATTTATTTTTTGTTAAACAGCTCAAGGTCAAATAATACAAACCTGAAAAAGAATATTTACAAGTAAACTATAAAAGACGAGGGAGGGAGAGGAGGAAAGCAGCTGAGAAGTGAGGATGGGGGGGGGGGGGGGGGAGGGGCTGGGTGCTTGCGGTGTGACGGCGGTGGTCTAAATCAGAAAAGAAGGAATGATGATGGTGATGGGAGGCG
>CM072520.1:19693661-19741161 GCA_036898135.1 Oncomelania hupensis
AGTAGATCACATCAAGTCTTACTTCAGTTTCAAGCCGAAATTCACTAACTCCGCAATGTCGAATAATATGCGCTGAGATGAGAAATACTGATCCACTCACTGTATAAACTGGAGTTCGAATGGTACAGAGGCGTGGTAGATTATAATCTCCAGACACAACGCCAATGGGAGACAAGGTGACACAGACTTTCTTAGGTACAATTAAAGTCCCCGGTCACAGGGCGTACAAAGGGGACTATCGACACAGACAGTATTACGTTGACGTTTTATATAGTGCTTACAAGCGAAAGAATCGTATGAACATGGAATGTAACGGACTGAACAGACACGAGCGCCCGGGAAGCAAGTCAGTGACCACTGGTCAAGGGCCACACTAGCGCAACATTGAGCGAATCTTAGCTTACTCTTCAAACTGCTTCAAGATAGACACTTCTGGCTGTGAAATTGAAGTTACCGCACGTTGTTGGGCCATATTCTTTCAATAGGCCGCTAGCGAGCGGCGAGTTTAGGTAACTAGCTCGCGGATTGGTCAAGAGGGCAGGACCTTTGGCCTTTAGCTCCTCCTACTCCAATCAGGGTTGAGAGCCAGTCGCGCACATCGTCGCATTTGCGGAGTAAAGCTTATGTGTGTGTGGCTGTTGAAATGGCAGTTTGTAAGAATGAGAGGCAGTGCGATAACAAGTATAGTGGTCTACTGCATTCAATGGTTGTTAGGGGGAACAATGCTGACCATAGCGCTCTCTCTCTCTCTCTCTTTCTCTCTCTCTCTCTCTCTCTCTCTCTCTCTCTCTCTCTCTCTCTCTCTCTCTCTCTCTCTCTCTCTCTCTCTCTCTCTCTCTCTCTCTCTCTCTCTCTCTCTCTCTCTCTCTCTCTCTCTCTCTCTCTCTCTTTCTGTGTTCTGATTTTGTTGTGTGATTATTCCCGGTGGCAGTGACAGGGAAACCTGTGAGGACTTTACCTGACATTCGTATATTGTTAATACAATTCTTGTTCGAATTTATTTGTTAGTTGTCACCCTATATATAACGCTCTATTTTTAATTTTACTCTTAATTTCAGTGAATGCAGGTGTTAATTGTAATTTATGGAGTCAGTTTTAGTTTCTTCTGAAGTTTCAAACATTTATCCAAATCACCAGCACTTTTTATCCGCGTAAACATTTAATTCAAAAGCACAAGCTCTTGTTATCCCTGTAAACTATCATTTGTGTTGTTGTAAACGAGTATACAATGTCATGTATCACCTGGCCATCTAAACACGGACTTCGCATTGGTCATCTAAGTATAATAATGTTTAAAACACGCAAAAAAAAACAACAACATAAAAACACCACGATATATCATCCGTTCTTAATAATTAAAAAAACAACACCATTTTATGTTGTTGGTTTCTCTGAATCATGACAATGTGACAAGTCGTTTGATTTAGAAACAGCAGTGTCTGGATATACCATTATTACATCACAGAGAAAAAGACAAAGAAACCGAATTTCTGAAAGCAGAATTCTGTCAGTCCAAAAACAAAATCTATAGGCCTACTCCTTTTTGGTCATAAGAATTTGTTTATAAAACAAGAAGAAACCTTACATGTAAGCAAACAAGTTCAAGAGGAGTTGATGAATTAGATGGTAAAATATTAAAACTGTCTGCTCCGCCTATTGCTGAAACTGTAACTTATATTTAACGTATAATATATACAATTTTGAATGTTTGATGTATTTGACCATGACCTTTAACGTAAATAACAATTAGGTGGTTTTAGCATTAAATCTCTTGATCTTCTAATATCTGTCATTTCTGACAGAAAAATTAATCAACGTATTGATTGTGGCTGCTCCACCCAAGAAGAAGAGTGCAGTAAGTTTTCATTAATAACCGAAAATCACAGTTTGAGGTTGTTACTGCTTGAATACCTCAGGGATCGATTTTAGGGCTGTTACGTTGAAACGCGATGGATAGTATGTCTGAAGCGTGCACGATAGATCTAATCGTTTTGCTTTGCAAAGTATTCAATAGTAGAGTGCATTTACCTTTGATTTGAGTTTGCATTGTTGTTAGAAGCTTTGTATAACGTTGATAATTTTCGTTAGTCGATATTATTGGAGAATTCTCTAGATCTGCGTGTTTACTGTCGATGGAAACTTCCCGGTGGTTGTGGAGGTTTGAGAACGTTCCGGGAATGTGTATAGAGATGTATGACGTAAGACAGTGATGACGATCTTTAATTTGATTGGTGGTAGTGCGTCATTTCTACCGTGTTCTAAATTGTTCGGGAGTATCAAGAGACTATATAAAGTGCCGCACTGTTTTGTAGAGTAGTGTTGTTGTTGATAGTGAGTTGGAAAGTAAAAAGTTGAGAGTGGAAAGGCGATTGAGCGAATGTATGCAGTTGTTGATGTGTGCTGAATAAAAGTGGAAAACTTCATACGAAGACTTTGCCTTGTTGCTGCTGAGTGAGCAGGCTGCGTGGATAAACGAATCAGTTACACCTATCAGGATTTCAAGCATCGGGGCTGAATCAACACTGATAGAAAAACACCAACATTCGAATGAGTGTAACAAGGGCCTTTATTATTTTCTGTCTATATAAATTATCCCCTCCTCCCTCTCCATTCACACACACCCCCACACACCCCCCCTCCCCCCACATACACACACAGTGCTTACTCTTTTACCCATTTCGAAAATACAGTTAATTGTTATCCTCTCTCTCTCTCTCTCTCTCTCTCTCTCTCTCTCTCTCTCTCTCTCTCTCTCTCTCTCTCTCCTCTTCTCCTTTACCATATTACCCACACTTTTAGTCTCCTCGCCGTAGCTCAAGTGGCAGAGCTTTCGCCTGTGTTATGACCCTGGTTCTAATCCCGGTGTCACATCCTTCAAGTTCCGGGTCTCCTAGTTTATCCGAGCGCATTTGCGCATGCGCCAGGTCATGTCGGGCCGGCTTTTTCACGAAGTTCTTAGGCGTCATAACCCTAACCCTAACCCAAACCCTAACCCTAACCCTAAACTCTTAACTCTAACCCAAACCCTAACCCTAACCCTTACGAAGACTATAATAGCACTGTGCGCATGCGTCGAATTTTGTAGCGCGTCGACCAATCAGAATGCTCCCATTCGCTCCCAGCCCAGCTAAGATACTAGGAACTGTGACGATGTCACACCGGGATGGGCAAGATAAAAATGGCCATTTTCACAGTCCAATTTAGCAGTATGATTGCTCTGGTGGTTTATTGTTGATTTAGGTCCCTAGCTCTTGTACCCAAGGATGGTTAGCCCCTTCTGTCAAATCGCCAATGGCGGGTGTAGACGTTAAAGCTCAATGTTCTCTCTCTCTCTCTCTCTCTCTCTCTCTCTCTCTCTCTTTCTCTCTCTCTCTCTCTCTCTCTCTCTCTCTCTCTCTCTCTCTCTCTCTCTCTCTCTCTCTCTCTCTCTCTCTCTCTGGTCCTGATTCGGCTTTTGGCAGTCCGCTGGACCCTATAAACACTGAACATCTCTCTCTCTCTCTCTCTCTCTCTCTCTCTCTCTCTCTCTCTCTCTCTCTCTCTCTCTCTCTCTCTCTCTCTCTCTCTCTGGTCCTGATTCGGCTCTTGGCAGTCCGCACCCTATAAACACTGAATCTCTCTCACACTCTCTCTCTCTCTCTCTCTCTCTCTCTCTCTCTCTCTCTCTCTCTCTCTCTCTCTCTCGTGATCTGTTTGCCACTATTTGGGATAACTGTTGTCTGAATGTACTTGATCGTTCTGAAACTAATCACATGCCTGTGGTGTTGTCACTGTCGTGTGATAATGATGATGTTACTGATCAGTCTGAAGCAGATAAGAATGTGTTTGTTGAAAAATTTGTGTGGAACCCTGAACATGTAGATGTTTTTAAGACTGCTGTAGTTAGCGATGATTTTCGTAGAAAGGTAGAGGATGTGATTGAAATGATTGATGATGATGTGGATTCTGCATTATCTATGTTTAATGAGTGTTTGAGAAAAGCGGCTAGTTGCATGAAAAAAAAACTGTATGTGAATGGAAGAAAGAAACAGTTTGATTGGTTTGATGCAGAATGTAAACAGTATAGAAGACAAGTAAGAAAGTTACTGAAAACGTTTCGGCAGACGTTGCATGATGAAGATCGGTTTGCTTATTGTAAACTAAGAAGGGAATATAAGAATCTGATTGTTTGTAAGAAAAACAGTATAATACCATGATTATTAATAAATTAATAATATCTGTGGGTAATCAAAAGACTTTTTGGGATACTGTCCATAATATTTTACCAAAAAGGAAGTTTACTAAGAACCAGATTACTGTAGATGGTTGGTTTCAACACTTTAAACAGTTGTTAGAAAAAGATACTGCTGGTGATGACTATCAGCAGCATGAAAATGATGATGATAGTGGTAGTGATAATTTTTTCAATCGTCCTATCTCAGATGAAGAGGTGTTGTTAGCACTGTGTAAATTAAAGCTTAAGAAAGCTGCAGGACCAGATGGTGTGATTTGTGAGATTTTGAAGCATGCAGGTGAACTTGTTGTCCCTTTTTTTGTAAAATTTTTAATGTGCTTTTTGATAAAGGAATTTTCCCAGTAAATTGGACTGAGTCTATTATTTTGCCATTGTTCAAGAAAGGTGATGTTAATAATCCTGGTAACTACCGCGGCATTAGTCTGTGTGATGTTAGTAGTAAAGTATATAGTTCAGTTATAAATAGGCGCTTGCAAGACTGGGTTGAAGAAAATAATTCCACTGGGGAGTTTCAGGCTGGGTTTAAAAGAGGATATTCAACTGTTGATCACATGTTTACGTTGATGGCTTGTGTACAGAAACAATTGTGCTTTAATCGTAAGTTGTATGTTGCATTTATTGATTTTGAGAAATGTTTCGATTCCATAAATAGAAACTTGCTTTGGCCTGTTTTGTTAAAGAATGGTATTAAGGGTAAACTTTTTCGCTGTGTTAAAAGTATGTATAACAATGTGAAGGCTAGAGTAAGATGTGGTGTCAGTCTAACAGAGTATATTAATTGTTCTACCGGAGTAAAACAAGGAGATGTGTGCAGTCCAATTTTATTCTCTCTGTTTATTAATGAACTAGCATTGGAAGTCATAAATAATGGTAGGCATGGTGTAACATTTTTGCTAGATGATTTTGAGTTGTTCATTCTTTTGTTGGCAGATGATGTTGTTCTTGTCTCAGAAACTGTTGTTGGTTTGCAGACACAGTTAAATAGTCTGCAAAGAGCCTCTTCTGCACTTGGTCTGAAAGTTAACTTGTCTAAGAGTGATATTGTTGTGTTTAGAAAAGGAGGATATTTGGGTATTAGAGAGAGGTGGACTTTTGATGGAAGGGCTATGCCTGTGGTAAGCGCTTATAAGTATTTGGGTGTTTGTTTTTCTACTAGACTAAGTTATGTTGCAACATGCAGAGATCTTGCAAGTAGGGCTAAAAAAGCTCTTCTTTGTATTATGCAAAGACTGCGTATGTTTAATAATTACTCTGTTGACGTTTTTCTGAAGCTTTTTGATGCACAAGTGCAGCCTGTTATGAGTTATGGTTGTGAGATATGGGGCTTGGACAAAGCAGTACAACATTGTGAAAAAGTTCATTTGTTTGCTCTTAAGAAATTCTTACATGTGGAAATGCGCACACCTAACGATTTGGTATACAGAGAAATGAATAGATACCAAATCACCATTAATTTTGCTGTGAAATGTATTCGTTATTGGTTGAAAGTTTTGCAGATGGATGAAGAGAGATTACCTAAGAAAGCATATTTAATGTTGCATAATTTGGATTGTAGGGGTAAAATAAATTGGGTGTCAAATGTTCGCATATACTTGTATCGTTATGGATTTGGTTTTGTTTGGTTAAACCAAGGAGTTGGTAGAGTGAATGAATTTTTGCGAGCGTTCAAGACTCGGTTGATTGATTGTAGATGGCAAGAGTGGAATGATCATATTGAGAATAGTGACAGATTTAGTGTATATAGAAGGTTTTGTAGCCCTACTGCGATACGATGCATACCTACTTATTTACGAATGAATATGGATAACCATTTGAGATATCTGATGACTAAATTTCGTTTTGGAATTTCTGATTTGTTTGTACATTTTTATAGATATAGGAATCACGAACCTTGCAATTTGTTATGTACATTGTGTAAAGATTCTGTAGAAAACGAAATTCATTTTTTGCTGTGTTGTCCTTTCTTTGAAGATCTACGAAACCAATTTATTCCGCAGAAATATTGTAGAACACCCAACATGTCTCGTTTTTCCGTGTTGATGGCGTCGGGTAATGAAGAGTGCGTTAGAAAAGTATGTATATTTCTGTATAAAGCATTCAAAGCGCGAGAAACTGCAATGGAATGAAAATTTTGTCTTTGTTTTGTTTATGTTTTGTTCTCTGGCATTACGTTGAACATTTGCATGATATGTACCTTTGTACACTTCCCTTCCTTCAGGGGCATAGGCCTTATATTTGAATAAATTCTTGAAGTCTTGAAGTCTCTCTCTCTCTCTCTCTCTCTCTCTCTCTCTCTCTCTCTCTCTCTCTCTCTCTCTCTCTCTCATTCTCTTTGGTGGGGCCGGGTAGCTCAGTTGGTAGAACGTCTTACAAGTAACCGAAATGTACCTGGTTCGAATCCCGGATAGGCCAACGTGTTGGCCAAATATTATTTTCCCCTTACCATCAACTGGTTCGCTGATGTCAGAATAATCTCTCTCTCTCTCTCTCTCTCTCTCTCTCTCTCTCTCTCTCTCTCTCTCTCTCTCTCTCTCTCTCTCTGTCTCTCTCTCTTTCTCTCTCTGTCTCTCTCTCTGCCTCTCTCTCTCTCTCTCTCTCTCTCTCTCTCTCTCTCTCTCTCTCTCTCTCTCTCCATCTCGCTCCCCCTCTGCTTGTGAAATGATTTTTTTTTAAATTCTCCAGCGCTGCATTATGCTGGTATGGAAATATTTTTACGCTTGATAAATTTTAATTCATTCATTGAACCGAACGCTCTCGCGCACGCGCGTACTCTCTCACACACACACACATTGCTCTTCCCACGCAAGCACCGAGAGAGGACAGAGCCAGAGGGAGAAAGAAAAGAAAAGAAAAGAAGAGAGAGAGAGAGAGAGAGAGAGAGAGAGAGAGAGAGAGAGAGAGAGAGAGAGAGAACGAATAAAGAAAATAGTCGCCCCTTGGAAGAGGTGTGTGCAACATATTCACACACCAAAATCAACAATACAACAGCAGTCAAAACATGCATCGAAACAATAAGGTATCTAAAATCTTCTACGTATGACGACAAAACAGTTTTTTTTAAAAAAAAAAAAAATAAAGTATTAAACATATTTGGGGTATAATTAAAAACGAAATAGAGACAAAAAGTAAAAAAAAATTCAACTAATTTTTTGCGCAGTTTGTTTTTGCGCGCTTTCTTCTGTTTTTTTATTTCATCTTTTTTTCTTTCCGTTCTTTTCTCCATAAAGTTCATCTTTAAGACATTTCCACGCCTTAGACAATTTTATGTTGTTTCACTAGCCGGTGTAATATCGCAGCCTGAAGTATCTTATTGCACCGGGAGTATCTTATTGCGGCCCGTTTTGCGCATGTTTTTCGGCGCGTTTTTAACCCTAACCCTAACCTAACCCTAAGTCTACGAAACACTGTGGATATAGAAAAAATCAGAAATTAGTCGCTCCCAGTCAAAAAAATAATCGGCGATGTCACACCGGGTCCCGTAACAACTGAAGACGCTCCCAAAGTAGAAACACCTGTCTTGGTCAGGTTGGCTAACAATATATCAAAATATATTTCAAAATCGTAGAGCACGCTAAAAAGAGAGTGGCACTCTTGTGAATCTTCGGGTGTGGTGTGCTGCTACATAAACTCTTCCTCTGGACACTACAGGTGCTCTGTCCTAATATAAAAAGGTTGGGGTCTATCGTGTGTCTTCGTGCCAAGTCTTGCTATAAAGTTGGTTAAGAGCGTCTTGGAACGAAAGGGTTTTTTCACTAGCCGGTAATATCGCAACTGACCGATCTTATTCCCCTTTACCAATGCGCGCGCCCAGGTCAGTCGGTCCAGTTTCACGATGTTCTTAGGCGTCGTAACCCTAATATAATCTACAAACACAAAACACTGTGCGTGCGACATTTGTTCCCCTCAGAATGCTCCCAGTCGCTCCCAGTCAAAAATGATACTCCGGCCTTTTGACGATGTACACCGGGTCCGTAACAACTGAAGACGCTCCCAAAGTAGAAACACCTGTCTTGGTCATTGGCTAACAAAATAATATCAATGAGACATATTTTCAAAATCGTAGAGCACGCTGAGAGTGGCACTCTTGAAAGTTTCGGGTTTTGAATCATGGTGGTGTGCTCACATAAACCTTCCCTGGACACTACAGGTGTCTGTCCTAAACCTTATAAAATGGTCTATCGTGTGACATTCGTGGGCCGGGTAGCTCAGTGGTACAAGCGTCTTGCTAATAACGAAAGGGCGCTGGTTCGAATCCCGGATTGTCAACGTGTGATCATAACTTTACAACAACTGGCCCGCTGTGTCAGTATTCGGTCCAGTAGTCACCTATATGAGCAAGTGTCGTGTGACTATAATCTACAAAACAACAACAACAGTGTGACATTTGGTTCCCCTATACGCTCAATGTGTCCGGGGGCGTTAATCTACTAAAGAAGAAGAAGACGTGTGACATTTAAACACCAGTTGTTCTCTTTTCACACTTTATAAGTTTTCAAATCTCACGTCTTCCCTCCCCTCCTGATTTGGCTCGGAAGAGTCCGCTGGACCTAAAGCAACAACCATGTAATGTAATGTCCCCTCCATTCCCCCGCCACACCGTTATCTACCCTCTCGTCCCATCGCAGGTTCACCTGCAAGATCAGTATCTCACTCTTAGTATCTCACTCTTCTCCTCACAATCTTCCCTACCCGCAACACCTTCTAAACTGTCCTTAGCGTGCGTATAGATGAGCTGATAAGGCAAGGTCGCTGGTGGTTTATTCTAGGTCTTGAGAAACGGCGGCGGGTTGTGCTGGTTTACCTGTCCACAAAGCGGCCTAACAAGCAAGCCCAAAAGATGTCTCGACTTCTCGACAACCTCTTGACTACGTTGTGGGTAGCTGAGACTACAGCCGACTTAGTGGAGAGACGTACGAACATAAGCTTTGGCCACTCTCAGATACGCAGTGGGTTTGTTTAATGTAAATGTTTGTCTAATGGCAGTGCTTTGGCTTGCGGATCTGAAGGTCCCGGGTTCGAGCCCTGTCCGGGCCATTGTGTTGTGTCCCTGGGAAAGACACTTTACTCCCGTTTCCTACTCCTTCGGATGAGAGTATAAACCGAGGTCTAGTCTGTGTGTCGCATACATTCCAAACTTTAAAGATCCTGACGCTCATGTCCTAGACGGGTGAGTGCCGGTAACAAGAACACACCCAGCATGCACTTGGTCCTTCTCCCCAATCCCTGGCTGGCCAGGATAGTACTCAGTTGTCCGGGCGTCAGACCATGCGCCCAAAGGCTGCGGGTGGGCGTCTCGGGCGGTTTGAGTTACATCCTGTATCGGCCAGCGCCTAGAGTCTGGTCAAGTACGGCGAGATAAGTGCGCTATAAAAATCCTCAATGATAATAATAATAATAATAATAATAATAATAATAATAATAATAATAATAATAATAATAATAATAATAATAATAATAATAATAATAACAAGGCGGCCCGGTATCGGAGAGTGAGAGATGGCGACACGTAATAGCGTCTCCTTCGGATAAGAGTATTATAAACCGAGGTCGAGTCTGTGCACGCAAGCATTCCATCCCGTGGACTTTAAAGATCCTCACGCTCATGTCATAGACGGGTGAATGTCGGCTACACAAATACACCCAGCACGCACTAGGTCCCTTCCCGCGTCCCTGGTCGCCCAGGATTGCGCTCAGTTGTCTGAGCGTCAGACTATGCGCCCAAAGGCTGCATGTGGGCGCCTCGGGCGGCTGGAGTTAGATCCTCTATCGACCAGCGCCTTGAGCAGCTCTTGAGCTGGAAAAGCGCTATATAAAAGTGATTTTTTTTTAAAAACCTCAGCTAAGATATAACAGACGGGACGGGACGAGGCTGACGACTCGTCGCCTCTACTCCCATTGTTTCAGAGAAAGAGACCCGATCCATAGATAGATCTCACACCTAGCACACCTAAACAGATACTGTGCGCCGGTGCAAATGTGAAAGAAGAAGAGTCAGGGCACCCAAATGAAGTATTAACAAGGTTTAGAAATGTATTCGTCCCTCCTTTTTCACTTTTTTGGATTTGAAAGATTCCAATTCTAGAAGATTCTAATGATAGGTAGGTTTAAAAACGTATTCGTCCCTGCCCAATGCTCTTTATTTGAAGAGATGACATCCACACTTGTGTTAAGAACTACGAATTTTTAATGTATTTAAAGATCGTCTTCAATTAAAACCTTGGACAGTACTTTTAATTTGTAACTTTTGAATTTGAATGATCTGATTTTAAAAAATTGATTTGATTTGATGTCTTATTTAATATTCACAATATTCAAGCTACCATAGGACGTTTTGTGTGGAGAAATATGCTTTAACAAAGTAATTTTTCCTATCTTTTTTACTTTTCAAAATCTATATTGGCGCCACAATGTTATTGAAAAATTTGATAATGTAGAACGTTGTTCAATGTCGTCGCTTTAAGCAAGCATATGAGCCGATGTTGAAAGTGCTGTGGTAGATTCTGTACTGGTTTTAATAGTCTAGTCACGTTCTTTTGCATGGTAGGGCTCATCCATTCCAGTAATACGTGAACTGCTTACTGCTGAACTGTTCGACCCAGACCTGAGTTCTTACCAATTATACTGTCGCGCCACAGTATAGATGCTGTTGTGATTACCGAATGTTGAAACACTTTGGCGTTTGGGGTAGAGAGTCAGTGCGCTTTAATGAGGTATTAGCAGAGTTAGAAACACATTCGTCCCTAACCGCTTCCACTTCAGTTACTATAACAGATTTTCTTTTCCAGATCCGTATGGCTAGTGTTATTTGCAGGGTTTGGACGCTTCAAAATGCTTTTAGATCTTATACAGGGTTGAGATCGGATAGATAATGTACTTAATAGACGAATCTTCAAGTACTGTTGCAGTGTTGTGATGGAAGGAGAGTCAGGGTCTTTCAATGAGGTACTAGCAGGTTTAGAAACTCAGTCAATCGATCGTTCCTATTAAACGTTTCCACTTAATTAATTCTCTTCGTAGCTTCTCTACAGTATTCCTCCGTTAATTAGCTTACTGTTACGAGACAGAATCCTTGGGGTAGTGATATTTGTGTATGTAAATACAGATAAACTTCACATTTCCTGTTTAACTTGTAAAATCCCTTCTCGCTGCAAGTGAGATAGACCTCAACACAGTCTCTGAAACCTCACAGGTCTATACTCTATTATTTTATTGTCAACATCGTTCTCACGCTTTAAACTTCTGAAATGTTATTTAACTTTTTAAATCGTTCTTATTATAGTGGTATTCCCAGCTCAAGAGGTGCTCAAGGCGTTGGCAGATACAGGATCTAACTCAAACTTTGATACAGTAATACCTTTTAAGCTTCTCTTGATTTTGAGGTAGGCCTACCACGCATAATAAGAATCCAAACCTGTGCAAAGCAAAGAACGAAATGGTCAAGTACAAGGCAAAGGTATCCCCGTAACCTTTCGGTCGGTGGGGAGCGAAGTGTTGGGGACCTTCCTTTTCTCTAGGCCAGCTTAATGAGTGCGGTGGCTATCTCCTCTCCCTCGCTGCTTTAATTCTAAACACATCCGGGTACCCATTCACAGCTGGGTAGACTAGGTTGTATCGTGCGCTTGTTTCTATTTTGTGTGTGTGTGTGTGTATCGTTTAGTGGTTGCCTTCCATGCATGGTGGTCACCCATCCAAGGACTAACGTAAACCCTTCCCGATGTTGCGTAAGTGCCGGGGGTTTCAGTATAAATAGTATCCCCACTTTCTGGAAATTTAGTGCTTTAAATTTCCACTGTCGCTGTCTTCCTCATTTGCTCTTCTTCGCTAGATCAATGACCTACCTTTTTTCTTGAAAACTCTTCCTGGACAAGACTCCTTGTTTGTGTATGAGGTCTGTTGGATCAGCTTGGGAGTGTTGGACGCTTTCTGCCGGGTGGTCACTAGGGCTTCCTATGATGATATTATTTCGCAATGTAGGCATTTTATATGTATGTGTTTTTTTGATAATCTATAATGATGTTTGTATTCTATTTTGGTTTTGTAACCGGGGGTTCGAGTAGTTGGGGTATAAAGAGCCGTCCCCTGCATGGGATGTCTTTATTGTAAAGTGACTGGCCGGTGGAGGGCATTCAATTTTCCCATTAGGGTTGTTTCAGCAGATCTTTTATGCGGATCAGGGGTTGTCCGGTCCTGATTTGGCTCGGAGGAGTCCGCTGGACCTAAAGCAACAATCAATCAATCAATCAATAGCCATTGGTAGCCTGTGCCCAAAACTCTATAGGCCTACGCTACTGTGTCATCCTCAATACCGGGGAGCTAATCAAACATCACAAATGACGTAATGACAAATGACGTTGTCTTTACACGTCATCTACACGAAGACCATAACACAGACCGACTTCGAAAGCAAAATGACAACCAAAACATCATTTAGATTCGGCCACGCCCAAAACTGTAAGATACTCATCGAAACAAAAACAGCAACGACGCCAATCAAAATATAATCTGAATTCCTCCACGCCCACAGCTTGAAGTAAGCTTACCTAGGCATTGATCAACTGATGCGTCTGCATTTTGAATCAGAGAAATCCCATAGCCATGACAGCTACAGAACCGTATGGACCACGACGACACCGACCGACTAGCAAAAGTACAATTTCATTCAACCACGCCAAACCTGATATCCATCTCCACCACGTACAACAGCGGCAATAAGGATAGCGATGACAACCCAAAACATAATTTGGATTCCCCCACGCCCCGGCTTAGGATCGCTTTGCAGATAAGTTGACGTCCTTTGCATTTGACTACAATACTATACTTCTTTATTGTCCAACTTTCACATGGCATTGAGCGCAAACTTTGCATGAAATAGTAAATGAACAGAAAATAAAATGTTCCCTGCGAGCAACAGTCCTATGGCTCAGCTAGAAATAGTCTCTCACAGTACATTACATTACATTATTGTTGCTTTAGGTCCAGCGGACTCTTCCGAGCCAAATCAGGACCGGACAACCCCCGATCCGCATAAAAGATCTGCTGAAACAACCCTAGTGGTAAAAACCGAAAGCTCTCCACCAGCCAGTCACTTTACAATAAAGACATCCCACGCAGGGGACGGCTGAGGCTTCACCCCAACTTATCGAACCCCCGTTTACATAAACAAAATAGAATACAAACATCATTATAAATTATCAACAAAACACATACATATAAAATGCCTACATTGCTAAATAATAACATCATAGGAAGCCCTAGTGACCACCTGGCAGAAAGCGTCCAATATTCCCAAGCTGATCCAACAGACCTCATACACAAATAAGCAGTCTTATCCCGGAAGAGTTTTCAAGCAAAAAGGTAGGAGACTGGTCTAGCAAAGAAGACGATAGTATAGCAGATTGATAGAAAAGAGCAGGAATGAGAAAGAGCAAATGAGAAAGACAGTGACAGTGGGAATTTAAAGCACTAAATTTCCAGAAAGTGGGGATACTATTTATACTGAAACCCCCGGCACTCCAACGGGGGTAGTCTCTCACAGAATCAGAAAAATCCCATACAAACTGCATGTAGATTCGTCACCATAACAACCATCAGTGTGTTTTCAATTGCCTTCTGACTGAGACTAATACATTGATCTCTGAAGTATCTGTCACCCCCCCCCCGCCCCCCTACACACACACACACTCCCACAGCCGATGTTACACAGTATTATCATGACTTTCCCGAAACGCCACCTACGTTGTGCTGACAAGGGGTCATATTTGGTCCCCATTTTTAAGTACTTTGAAGTGTTCGAACCCTAACCCTAACCCTAACCCAGCCCTAACCCTAACGGATCATTGTTCTGACGTCAAAACAAGTACGCATGTCAATACAAGTTATGTAGTTGTTCACTGATTTGTCCAGATAACACTGTAAAACACACAATCACTCTCAATGGCACAATAGACAAGCCGTAAGCTAGTCATTTTTATTGGACATGAATCTCTCTCTCTCTCTCTCTCTCACACACACACACACACACACACACGCAAAACGGACACACACACATTCACACGCACACACACGAACACACACACACACGCACACATACACACACACAAAATGTACAGTTTACTGCAAGACCTGAAACATACAACAACAACAACAACAACAACAACAACAACAACAACAAACATTTATTATTGCATCTTACTTATTAGACATAAGTTTTGAGACATCTCATTCTAATTACATCGCTAGCCTACTTTCCCACGAACACGACCACTCGTTCTGTAAACGTACTTGTACTTAACACATAACGGGTTTGCGAACAAACGACATGTCAGGCTGATCGACGTCTGCACGCGTGAATGTTGTTTGTAGATATATAGTCACACGACACTTCCGCATATAGGTGACTACTGGACCGATTTATACTGACACCAGCGGGCCAGTTGTTGGTAAAGGGGAAAATAATATGATCACACGTTGACCAATCCGGGATTCGAACCAGCGACCTTTCGGTTACTAGCAAGACGCTCTTACCAACTGAGCTACCCGGCCCCATACGCGTGAATGAATAACACATTGAAATTAAACCTCCGCATCCACCCATTCTCCATAATACTTATACGGCATTATAGACGGGGATAACCAACCAAAGGGAAGAAGAGGGGAGAGGGGGTAGGGGGTGAAGGTATAAAGGGCCTCGGTTAAACAATCATCTGAAGTGGGGCCGGGTAGCTCAGTTGGTAGAGCGTCTTACTAGTAACCGAAAGGTACCTGGTTCGAATCCCGGATTGGCCAATGTGTGACCATATTATTTTCCCCTTACCATCAACTGATAATCTACAGTTACACATTATACAATCATCTGTGGTGCCCTTACGACCTTCGAGTTACGGGATAGAATAGGATAGGATAGACAGGGTCCAGCGGATTCCAAGACTTTTCTTGTCTTGGGCAAAACGTACGGCGAAAAAATATTTAAAAAAAAATTATTATATTAAAAATTATAAAATTATAAAAAAATTATTTAAAAAAAAAAATCTTTGTGTAGTCTTGAGATGTGACGTTTACAAATCAAGCACAATATCTGAATATGACAGCGTCTCTCTAGAGAACATGTCTTCTCTACATTCTTCATAACACAGAGAGAGAGAGAGAGAGAGAGAGAGAGAGAGAGAGAGAGAGAGAGAGAGAGAGAGAGAGAGAGAGAGAGAGAGAGAGAAAGAAAGAAAGAAAGACAGAAAAAAAAGAGAGAGAGAGACAGAGAGAGACAGAGACAGAGAGAGAGAGAAAGAGAGAGACGGAGACAGATAGAGAGAGACAGAGAGGGAGACAGACAGAGACAGACAGAGACAGAGACAGAGAGAGACAGAGACAGACAGAGAGGGAGAGACAGAGACAGAGACAGAGACAGAGAGACTGTCGGGTGCCCGTGAAAGCACGGCAAGGGATAGGTGAAAGAGCGTAGTTGACCCTGTTAATGTGGTACGGCAGGCATATACCCTATTCAGCTTATAATAGGGAGTAAATAACATCACCCTACCGGATCCCTTGGATCAGCTAAGCTGAATGACGATACTAGGAATAGGGATTTGGGAAGTTCTATAACGACAGTGAGAGTTGATAATCACCAGTGGGGAAAAAAAATTGCTTGCTAAGTATTTAGTGTACCTATTCACTACTGACAGACATTGGGAAAATTGGGAGGTCTAACAATTATGGCATGCTAAGAATATTATTATAATACTGGATGCTATCTATAGCGCATTTCAGAGGATTCCAAAAGGCCGCGATCTGAAACCAACATACCCGCTCACATGTTAAACACACACGACATTCACAAGCAAATTTGTGGTGTAAAGGTAGGGAGATCGCTAAGGCAAAACGGAGGGAAATTACCTTCATGTTACATATATTATACATTTTTATTTATTATAAATTTGGTGTATGTTTGTTTGTTGTTGTTGTTGTTGTTGTTGTTGTTTTGGTTTGTCGTTGTTGTCTGTTCCTCCACCCCCTCCCTCCAAAAATGTAATAATTTGCTTCCAATCCCATGGGAGGAGGAAACCGGAGTACCCGAAGAAAAACCCGATGTAATCTGCTTAGTCTCATATCAAAGTAATACAATATTTTGTCCCGGGATGAGAATCGAACCTAAACCATTCGACACTGAAGATTCCATTTATATATTTTCAACTTCATCTCCTTCTCAATATCTAATTCCTCAAAGCGTCCCCACTTCATTTAGCTGAATTTGTTTTTTCTGTCTTTTTATCTGACCACGTTAACCTTAGACAAAATATTACATGGAATGGGTAAGGTAAGACTGCTGCGCTCCCTTGTCATCTCCATCTTCCTATGCGCTTGCAAAACATAGACACTCACAGCAGATCTACACCGAAGAATACAAAGAGATGATACAGAAGACTTTTGGGCATTTCCTATACCCAGTACATCACCAACAACGAAGTCCGACAGACCATCACACAAACCATTGGAAAACACGAAGACATGCTCACAGTGGTCAAGAAACGGAAACTCCGATGGTATGGCCACGTCACCGGAGCATCAGGCCTTGCAGAGATTGACCATCAAGGCACGGTGCAAGGAGGCAGAAGAAGAGGGAGACAGAAAAAGAGGTGGGAGGACCCCAACAACCGAGAATGGCCTGGCTTGACACTGAGCGAAGCCATGAGGGTTGCTGAGGACAGAAAAAAATGGAGTACGATAGTTAAACGATCAACGGTGGTGCCCCAACGGCTTTCGAGTTACGGGATAGGATAGGATAGGATAGAATAGAATGGGTTTACAATACACAAGAACTCCCGTGATAAAGTCGATCGTATACTACAAGGCCTCAGTGTTTGAACCCTTATGAATCTCTCGCCTTCGGTTTCTTGTTCGTAAATCACTCTTTAAGTGAACTCGTTTTCAAAGTTGCAACGCCTAAATTAGCTGACTATTCTTTGCAACAGAGAGAGACCATGACGTTCCACATTTAATTGTATCCTCTCCGCAGAACTTTAACACATATATATGTCAACGGGACCTTGCAACACACAGCAGTCAAAACTTGACTAGTAGAGACTGAACAATGGTTAGTTGATCATAGATGCGTTTGGACACAAACTTTGAATAATTATCACCGTCGGTCATGTTACCAACAACAAAACAACACATTCAGGGTCAGTTTTCAAGCTGGACATTCACATACATTTGAATTGCCATAGATTATCATGTCAACAGCTTTTAACGGGACCCACTTTGACAACCAGCACCATCTCAACCCTTGACAGATCCTTTTAACATTCACAGTGAGTGTCGCCCAGCTGAAAAAATAAGCTCACAACAAAATCAACTCTTTGGAAAGTATCGTAATTGTTTTTAATTTAATGAATACATTCCGTAGTTTTGTGCCTACTATAAGGCTAGCCAACTTTCCGGACTCCTGTTGGGGTGCCGGGGTTTTCTGTATAAATAGAATTCCCACTTTGTGGAAATTTAGTGATTTAAATTACCACTGTTTCTGCCATGCTCAATTGTTCTGTATCATTCCTAATCTGTTCTATCAATTTACTATCTTCATCGCTAGACCAGTCACCTACCTTTTTTCTTGAAAACTCTCCCAAAACTCTTCATTTGTGTATGGGGTCTGTTAGGTAAGCTTGGGGATATTGGGCCAAGTGATCACTAGGACTTTCTATGGTATTATTATTTAGCAATGTAGGCATTGTCTATATAGGTGTTTTGTTAATATTTTATAATGATATTTATAATCTATTTTGTTTTTGTAAACGGGGGGGTTCCATAAATTAGAGTACAGCCTCAGCGTCCCCTAAGTGGGATGCCTTTATTGTAAAGTGACCGGCTGGTTATTTCAGAAGATCTTTTATACGAATCAGGGGTGAGCCCTCTTTCAGCCACGTTGTGGTCCTGATTCCGCTCTTTGCAGTCCGCTGGACCCTATAAACAATAACGAACAAACAACAACCCGGAGCTAAACGTAGCATCTACGAAAGCGGTAAGAGACAGAAACCGTAAAAAAATTGCTCGTAAGGGTTTTCGTTTTAGGTTGGTACAATAGAGCCTCCCCAGATACCAAAGACGCACACTTCAAACCATATTGTTCAATCAGAAATAGAGTCTAAGGACACACACACGGCTATACCCTTAACTAACTAAACTAACTTAAATAACTTCCTGTCAGAACCGAAAGGAGAAATTCAAACTGTAGCGGTTGGTTTGAGCAACGACCGCCCACTTTATCATTGTGTAACGTAATAACAATGCGGATTTTAGGGGTAAACCCGTTTACGCCAAAAGTAAACAAAGCCTTGGAATTGGGACCTTTAAAATACACAGCAGTCAATGTTTTTACCAGCATGAACAATACAATATTACAACAGTTGTACACAGATGCTCACAGTTTGGATACAAACTTAATAATTATCATCGTCAGTCATGTTACAAAATAATTTGGCATAAGTATCCTTTCTCAAACTGAACACTTAGCATAAATTGGACTTCCTGCAGCTGTTCAACACATATAAATTATGTTCAACGACCGTCAACGACGGTCAACCGGGATGAGAGTGATTCCGATGTCCATAGTGAGCCAAGTAGAAGCGAAGCTCCAGGGAGGACCGGCAGGGGTTCCAAAAGCATTCGTCGTCTGTGGTTCTATATAGTCGACAGTTGAATGTAGTCAAACCGAGAGCAAAAAGCGATCGACCAGCCAGCAAGTCTCGTCCACTTTCGACTGGTCGGGTTATGAGTCTACCCCCCGGCCGATCAAAGAGGTTCATATGATGCATCGGAATCACGCTCAGCTCTCCAAGTCCGGGATCAGAGTGATCCGATCAGAGCTTTAATCGGACGACAATTTTTCCGTCCGCTGACAGCTCGTACAGTCTGTCGTCCGACTCATCGATCCTTATATCAATCCGGAATTAAAAATACATATTTAACTGATCATCCGGCTGTCGATCTGACTTCCGAAAGATTTAGGGAGTGAGAGAGTTATGCAGGAAATCAAACCCCAAGAGATTTCCCATTTTATTTTTCATCTTTAAGTAATAATTATTTCTGTACTAAAATATTATTTGATCTGTATCCTGGATTTTTAAAATTTATTTTAAATACATTTACGTCTAAACCAAGCAGCGCGCCGTTGCAATCATTGACAATGCCATCAAGGCTACAGACAAATTACCCCCCTACAAGCTATTACCCTGTTTTGAGTAGACGGATACGTCACGGTAACACAAGAATCCCGTCACGCTCTGCGGTGTCCTATCACACGCTAGAGTGCGCTTCAACAAGTTTGTAACGGTCCGTTCTGGGTTGTTGACCAAAACCGGCCGCCGTGCTTGAAACTGAGCTTTAACCTTGAACCACAGTGGGTTTAAGCGCTCCTTATCTGTCGTGTAGCCTAGATTGAGATCTGTTGCACTGTAGCGTACAAAACGGATGAGACTTGATAGAGTTGGGACAAAACGATACAGCTGGGAGTGGATTTATGGGTTTGGAGGGTCAGGGAGGAGTTCCTGACAACCTCTCAAAACATCTTATTTATTTATATTATATTTATATATTTATATTTTTATTTAATCGTTCTTGTACAGTTCTCTTTCAGCTCAAGAGGTGCTTAAGGCACTGGATCTAACTCAAGCCGCCCAAAGCGCTCACTTGTAGCCTTTGGACGCATAGTCTGACGCACAGACGACGGAGCACAGTCCTGGGCGACCGGGCTTGAGGGGAGAAGGGACCTAGTGTGTTGGGTGTATTTGTGTAGCCGGCACTCACCCGTCAGGAACTTTAAACTATCATTAAAGTCCGTGCTATGGAATGCGTGCGTGCACAGACAAGACCTCGGTTTATACTCTCATCCGAAGGAATAATATATATAAGAACGGCAAGAGGAAAGCATTCGCGAAATTCCGGTTGACAGCTTCATTAAGACTTTCGCTATACACTTTAAACAAGAAGACTTAAACACTATAAAGAGCTAAAGGCCAAAAGAAGATAAAACACGTGCACCATGCAGATTACTAGGTTTTCTCTATAAACGTATTATATTTTTCTAAAAACTCTAAAAGCTTCTTCAGGAGTTGTAACAGCCATCTCAATCTCGCCTTCCCGATCTGCGTCTTTCTGTTGGCCACCCCAGCTAAGACGCTTCAATGACGTTGCGTACTGATAATTTCTTCAGACAGGATGACACCCGCGATGTACCAAGCATGTCTCGCACCCAGTAGCTAATCTGAGCAAAATGTTGGAAGATCGTTTGAAGCTTGGAGACCGTGCCACTTATAAAGACACGACGGAAATCCATTGTGCATCTTACGTTTATTCACAACGACTCAAAGCCAGTATACACACTCTCTCACACAGGTTAACTACTAACGAGCGGTATCACCCTCCTCACCACACATCGAGTCCCTTGCCCTGTAGAGTCGTAGGGGCGAAGGGAGGGGGCGGGGATGGAGGGGGGGGGATAGGCGGGATAGAATAAAACGACCCAAGCCAGCACGCACCCTCCTATAACCTCACTTCCAGTCCCTTGCCCTTCGGGGTTGCGGAGGAAGTGTGTGGAGGTGAATAACGATGAGTGGGATGATGGTGGGGACACCGCATCTCAGTCCCTCGACTTGAGCGTTCGAGAGGATGAACTGAAATTAGGAGTGGAAGGGGAAGGAGGAGAAAGATGGGGTGAGGGAAGAGGGCATTATGGCAGAAACAGCAGGTCATCATGGGAAGACGGGTAGGAACCTAAGGTAACCGCACTGAACCAGCAGAGCAATTATACTGCACTGCTAAGATGCACAGTGAAAACATTTAGTCTAGTCCTGTTATAGTTGGCATTGATTGTATTATTTATTAATGTACAAACTGTATTTTATGCATTTAGTTCTTGGTTGCTTATTATCACTTTTGTAGTGAAACAGAGGCGAAATTAAAGAATTGAAATGAATTGAATATAGCAGCAGATCAGCACAAAAGGTTACCGAATGCATATGGAAGTTCAGCGTCTACCCCCCACCATGGAGAAGAGGAGGTATAGGGACCTAAATCAACAACACTGAACTACCAGAACAATCATAGTGCTAAGGTGCACAGTGAAACTAATCATGGACACTTGCATCTTGCCCACTCACCACGGGAGGGATTCGAAACCTGGGTCATGGGCGTTCCAAGCACATCAACACTCTACCACTGAGCTTTATAGCGGTGTATGTGGGCACTAAAAGAGTTCTCCACGCTAAGTCCTCTCTCTCTCTCTCTCTCTCTCTCTCTCTCTCTCTCTCTCTCTCACTCTCTCTCTCTGTGAGTGCATGTGTGTGTGTGATTTCTATGATTTCCAAGTTAATGTTAAAGGTTATTTACTATGTTAATTTGTTAAGGGACAGATTGGAAGATTAGACTTCTTATTAGTCTAAAATCTTTATCCCTAATAAAAAAAGTTTCAAAGTTTCAAAGTCTTAAAGTTTTTTTTTGTTTTCTCTCTCTCTCTCTCTCTCTCTCTCTCTTTCTCTCTCTCTCTCTCTCTCTCTCTCTCCATTTTGATTTTTTAATCAGTACAACTTATGTTAATCTGATGAATAAAAATTGATACAACTCTCTCTCTCTCTAAGATTAAATTAAGATTAGATTAAGATTAAAGATATTTAAGATGATTGCATACCTCTTTGTTCTTCCCTACCCTGCCACAATTTAAGTTACTAAGAATGTATGAATTTACATGTGTGTGTGAGAGTGCGTGTGTGTGTGTGTGTGCTTGTGTGTGCGGAGGGAGGAGGAGAGTGATGGGGAGGGGAAGAAGGGTGGGAGTATGTGTATTAAAATGCATTAACTAGCTTAGTGATTTGTTACCGTAGTTAAGGAATATGTTTGTTTCAAATTATTTGATGTTATTTATTTTGTTTGTTTTGCATTGTTTATTAAGGACTAGCTGTAAGACAGGACCAAAGGACCTAATGTTATTATTCTATTAAAGGTTTCGACTTCGACTTCTCTCTCTCTCTCTCTCTCTCTCTCTCTCTCTCTCTCTCTCTCTCTCTCTCTCTCTCTCTCTCTCTCTCTCTCTCTCCGGAGAGCTATCTATCGGTCTCTCTCTTATCTAGTCTCTGCTACCCATGTGTGAGACGGCATCCATAAGAGCAAACGTATCGTGCGTATCGTGCGCTGCATATATGTCCCCTACACGCCATGTGTCAGGGGACGTTAATCTATGCAAGAAAGAAAGAAAGAAAGCGCTGCATATGGAGATCATGTAGCGATTACTGTCGACGTTCAAGCTGTTTTCTCACTGAGAAGTGACTGCGGTATCTCTAGCACGATTCAAGATACGAGATATTATCTTGCGAAGGTAGATATAGAAGCCAGGCCAGTAAACGAGTAGAGAACAGATCAGTATCTCTTCATAGAATACCAGCATCCAAGAAGCTTGGCCGTGCGTGAAAAACACGGCTCGGACTTGTACCTAACGACCAGTTCGACTTCGGCGAAAACACGCGTGTCTGTTCGGAGTATTTCATCAACAAGCATAGCCCACAACTTGGCGATGATGTCCGTTCAGTTTTTGCTCATCGGACTTTCCAAGCCTCGATATGTATGGCACTTGAAATTTTGGGGATCCTTACTTTGACTATTAATTTTGGCAGAGGACCTGTTTTAATTGTTACAAGTGCTCTTCTGCACGCCATGAAATTTCAGCTCCCCACAGTCACCTTCTCTCAGATTTTGACTTAGGTGTGGGTTTTTATTATTTATATAAAAATAATAAATAATAAATAATAAAAAATAAATAATAAATAAGAAATAAGAAATAAGAAATAAGAAATAAGAAAATAATAAAACCCCAACACTAAGTCAAAATCTGAGAGAATGTGACTGTGGGGAGCTGAAATTTCCCGGAGTGCAGAAGAGCACTTGTAACAACACAGTGCATAACGTCCAATATTTAGGAGCCATTGTATCAGACAATGGGTCCCGACAGGAAGTGCTCTCCAGGATCGCACAAACAACTGCTGCCCTGACAAGGTTGAAGCCCATTTGGAAAGACAGGACCATCAGTCTACATTCCCAAGTATGACTGCTGCGCTCCCTTGTCATCTCCATCTTCATATATGCTTGCGAAGCATAGACCCTCACAGCAGATCTCCAACGAAGAATACAAAGCATGGAGATGAGGTGCATGCTACAAAAGACTTCTGGGCATTTCCTATACCCAATACATCACTAACGACGAACTCCGACAGACCATCACACAAGCCATTGGACAACACGATGATCTGCTCACAGTGGTGAAGAAACGGAAACTCCGATGGTATGGCCACGTCACCAGATCATCAGGCCTTGCAAAGACTATTCTGCAAGGCACAGTGCAAGGAGGTAGAAGAAGATGGAGACTGAAAAAGAGGTGGGAGGACACCATTCGAGAATGGACTGGTTTGACACTGAGCGAAGCCATCAGGGCTGCTGAGGACAGAGAAAGATGGAGTATGCTGGTTAAACGATCATCTGTGGTGCCCCTACGACCTCAGGGTTACGGGACAGGATAGAATAGGATAGGATAGGTGGGTTTTGGTTGGCGAACTCGACATAGCTGTGCACTTTGGCTCATCACCCATTCCCAATCAATATTAGATATGCACATTCTCAAGGAAGAGTACGGTTTGATATGGGTTATGTTTGGGTTTAGCTAACTCCAAACACTATCTCTGAGATTGTTCTTATTCTAATACTTTAAGAGTTGACAAAACACCAAGCCTTTTCTTTATTATTATTATTGGCAGGCTCCTCCCACCCCCCAAAATTTGTTGGATTAGGGTAATGCACTCCACCTTTATGTTTACTTTCATTATTTTTTAAAAAATAAAACCCCCAAGAAAATGGCACATTTTGCTCCATTCCAAGACTAACAAAAAATAATGAGCCGCCCGAACGACTATTTCTTTTTTGGTCATGTTACCCTAATCTAACATTTTTTTGCCGTAGTAGTAGTAGTAGTAGTAGTAGTAGTAGTAGTAGTAGTAGTAGTAGTAGTAGTAGTAGTAGTAGTAGTAGCTAGTAATAGTAGTAGTAAAACCCAACTTCCCAAACCAGGGGGTGGCTTTGCATCCAGCGACCGAATGAGAGAAGAATGAAAAGTTCAGTTTTTCTGTCTTGCGTTGTTACTTCTTGAGTCTCAGTCTATTTATTTGTTAATAAATGTATTCATTTGGAGTAGCTGGCATTAGTTCTAAATTATCATAATACTTTGATTATGTTATTTGGAATGTTTTGAGGACAGCATCAATTTATAATGTAGTGACCATGCATATATGCTTGCATGCAAAGCGCAAAGCTTCCCACTTATATGAACCTATGTGTATGTATTTCAATCATTGGAGGACCAACATCAGGAACCGATGGAGACAGGAAACGACGCGCCAGATGATGTCAACCCGGAATAAATCATCAGGTACTGAAGCTACATTTTTTCCAAGGGGATCTGGCTTCGCCTTCAGAATCCGTCATGCACCATGACTATTGT
Organism: Oncomelania hupensis; assembly: GCA_036898135.1. Lineage (NCBI taxonomy): Eukaryota > Metazoa > Mollusca > Gastropoda > Littorinimorpha > Pomatiopsidae > Oncomelania > Oncomelania hupensis. Next base: position 19,718,420 of record CM072520.1, read on the forward strand.
GGTCCAGCGGATCGAGTTTCCATACTGAACAACAGCAAATGTGTTGCAGTTGCCAGACAGTTGTATCAGTAACTACACTGGAGGAGACAAGTACATCCATGGATACCCCGCCTGGTAGATCAGAAGCTGCAACACAGACAGATGCATGTCCTAAGTCCATTCCGATGCGGTAAGATGTCATTGCTTCAAGCAATGAGAACGTTCGCTTGTACACAGGGTTGCCAAACGCTGCATCGTTCTAGGCACTGTTTCAGGAGCTGCCTAGTGTGGAGAAAAACAAAATCATGTCCTGTCAATAGTAATAATCTAAGTAATGTCCAGCTGGTTAGATGCAGGAATAAGTAACGTTTGATTTCATGTTCATGGTCTGCGAGGATCTAAAGGAGTGAAGAATAGTTTGTCGGAATTTAATGCTTTTCGTAAAAAGCAATTAGCTACCTTTACTGACTTGTGTGCATCGATTATTGTCGTTTTCAACGTGTACCACTACTGTACACCCGGTGATGTTTCTGTGAATTTCATAATGCACATCAGTGATCCTGAATAGATATGCAAAATGGGCTATTTGCAAAATGGGCTCTTACATGTTTGTTCTGGGAACATCTTTGTGTGTATTTTGCAGTTACATGAACGTAGGCAAGATTGATAGTTCAATGAATGACTGTATTAGGATGGCGCAGTAGCGTAGAAGGTTGGGTACGCACTAGACAATGTTTCATGAGCAACATCGAGCCCGATAAGTACTTGGATGGGGGGGCCATGCTTTGAAAGCCACCACCAAGCCATTCTGGTTCAGTAAAGTTTGAAATAGCCTGCTTTTCACGAAGAAGATCACCATCTCCCTCGCCTTCCCCCGTTTTCAAGTCCGCTGTAGCAGCTGATTTGCGAAGCAACAACTGGAAAGTGCCTTTTGCACGACGAACTAACTCCTCTTTGTTTCCACTTATAACAGTCTTGACCGTGATCTGTCAGATATTTCTTGAATTCTGACACTTTTAAGTACTCAAAAACACATGCCACAGTAGGCGCCGCCATAGTTTTGACAACCCAGTGCCTAAGGGACTTAACTTTTGGCAACACTTCCTGCCCTCTGCGGAACACAGCGCGAAACTCTGCCGTAGACACAATGTGTATTATGGTCACTCCCAAAACGTGCACTGCGACAGTACAGTACTTGAATTTTAACCTGCATCCCCTTTGAGCAGATATCTGAGCTGGACAATTTTACGCTACGTAATTGGGTATAAGAGGAAGATGGCGGGAAGATGATTAAACAAATAAAATAAAATGAAGAAATAAAATAAATAAAATAAAACGAAATAAAGTAAACTACACTCATCTAAACTAAAAATGATTAAATAAAATAAAATAAAACAAAATAAAAATATTAAAATACATTTTAAAAACGACAATAAAATACAACAATATGATAAAAGCCAATAATATAATCAAATGAAATAAAATTTAAAAAGCAAAACTAAATACAATTAAAAACAATAAAAATAAATAAAACTAAATAAAGTTAACTGTTTTTATATATATAATAAAATACATATTCTGAGTGTATGAGGTTTATGGAAAGAAAACAACCCTTATAATTAACTGTGAGGCGCGAGAAATCGGGTCCTCTTCAGATACTCGCCCAACGAATCACGGTTGATGAAGTTACAAGACGCGATGCGTAACGGAAACTGGCTTAAGATATATGCAGTAGTGGGGAACCCAGATGATTCTCTTTGATGTCGCTACGGGCAATTTTCACTCGGGGCCAGTCTTGCTCGGGGAATCGGAAAGTCCCCGGGGGTTTAACCACACAAATTTACTTTACCATTACGTTTCGAACGTTACTAACTATTATAGTAGATGGTTAAAGTTCAAAATAGGCAAAAGATTTTCTCTGGTTACAAGACGCAATTATCACCTTAAATTATCGCACGGATAAGCTCATGGAATCGGACACTTTGGGGATTTATTCAAAACAATTTTATTTTGTACACCCGAACATTACTGCTGCTGCTGCTGCTGCTGTTATACTACTGCTGCTGCTGTTACTATTACTACTACTACTGCTACTACTGCTATTATTATTATTATTATTATTATTATTATTATTATTATTATTATTATTATTATTATTACTACTCTTACCTACTTACTACTACTATAACAACTACAATAACAACAACTACTACTACTACAACTACTTACTACTGTTACTACCATCACTACTATTACTACTAATACTACTACTAATGCAACAACAACTATTACAACAACTACTCCTACTACTTCTACTACTACTACTACTACTATTACAATAACAACAACAACAATAACTACTACTACTACTACTACTACTACTACTACTACTACTACTACTACTACTACTACTACTAACTACTTACACAACTACAGCAACTACTACTAGGACTCTTCGGGGAAATCGGATCACAAAATTCCGATCGATGAAAATGACTTAATTGGGCCATACTTGCTCCTACAACCAAACTTCAAAGAATGAGAGAATTGGACTTTGGAATTGGAGCTTGTACGTGATTTAATTTTATGGCTGGGTCAAAATCTCCGTTGAGAACCCTCAGGGTACGTATCTATATAGCGGCACAGCAAGCAAAGTGGAGGGGCACTCTTAGAGAGGGTGTATTTCCATTATATATTTTTGGCCATGAATTATATTAATAGCTAAATAACACATAATAATTATATGTACCCGTAAGGGTTCTCGCTTCGCAGCTATTTCGCTTGCCATGGCGCTATATAGGAACAGGTATTGTCAGACGACCGATAAAGCACATCTATTTATTCTTAAATAGCCACTTACCAGCAAAAATAAAACCACACCAAAAAACCCAAACAACTGCTTAAGTCGAGGACGAAATTCAGCTAGGCTGACTGACCACCCTGAATCTTCCCAAAATGGCACACTTGATTCAATTCTGTGCACTGTGCCGCAGCTTGGACTATATGGAATTGTTCCCTTGAAAAGAACCTGAAGGGAGCCATTTTAATTAACAAAAATTGGATGGCTTGTGACATTCCGTCCAGTAAACCCGTACTAATCACCACACACAGCTGCAATCGACAGTGCCTCATTCTGATATCTCTGGGAAGAAACAGATGGTAAACAGTAGGGATATGTTGTGGGTACATAAAAGCGATATTGATACCATAACAATTTCCCGTTGGTTAGAACGTCTTACGAATCGTTAAACAAATACTGGATAGACTGCAATCACAGTATGGAAACAAGACTTGTGATGTCTTATCCACTGTAAATTCAAACAAATTACTGCACACCAAAATCAGTAAAAACAAATCTTATCCATACTAGAAACGAACAAACTGCTATATATCGAAATCAGTTAATATCAATTTCAGAGTATTAGGGAACATGTACAATCAAATTCTTTTAGACACTTCACCTTGTTGCAGCCCAACTACGAATTTCTATGTATTATGCCACAGACAATTAAACAGTCACAGTCTCAAGTTAAAACAACAAAATACTACAAAGATGTGAATGAATGTCTTTCGTTTTCTTGTAAAAAAAAAAAGTGTGTCTTAGTAATCGTTAAGGAAATTTAAATGTGTTTGAATCCAACAGATAAGGAAAGAGGTTTGTGATTATTTTATCCAATAAGATCGAACACAATCTATATTAAAATAGCAGTATCAATTCATAGCCTCCGAAACTGCATCCCAGCAAATAATATATGAACAAACCAAACTTCGCGAATATGTCTAACATTTTCTCCTTGTAAGAAATGTCTGTCTTGGGAGACATTGCAGCAAACTGCAAGGGGTTGGCGGCGGGTTGGGTGTGCCACAGTTGTCTTCTCTTTGTAGTCGAAGTATAAACTGTAAGGTCTTGGGAACAACAGTTACACAAATGAGATGGGTTGAAATGAAAGTAATAAAATTAAACGAATGTATATTATCCAGATTAAACCCAAAGGGCAAAAAATAATTGACACGTTCGTTCACCCAAGGACTCAGTTTGAACGTCCATTGGAAGGTATTTGGTGTTATGGAGACGTACAAATATCAGAATGGATTACAAAAAAATCAAATTGTCTTTTCGTAAGCATAGTGCGCCTCCAAATACACGTTTGACTTTGTATGGAGGCTGCACATCATGCGAATCTTGGAAATGTAATGGGATGCGAGAAGGACTATACGTGCAGGGGTGGGAGGAAGGGCGGAGAGAGTGAAGGGGGGAGTGGGGAAAGCGTGGAAGAGAGAGAGCCGGAATTTTCAGTTGTTGTTTGCTTGGTTTTTTATTTTATTTTATTTTTTTTTAGTTCAACGGGGAGTTTGAGAGCTTTGAGATGAATGGCAAAATGGTGAATCGGTGTGGTTGAAAAGCTTTTAGCTTTTTACAAAAATAGATGTTTTATTATATTATACTGACTGTTTTGGTGTGCATGTTATCGTCTATGATTGCTGGACTGCCCAATGCAAACGCTAAATGTCCTTGCTGTTATTTTGGAAACTAACCATTCTCATTCTGATTCTGATATTTGTTACCTTCAGTTTCTCCAAGAAAAAAAAAACCAGTAAGGAAAGGTTATTTAATGAACACCTTATACAATATCTTAATTGTTTGTACCCGAGTCATTGTAAATTAGTAGCATACTAGCCTAAAACTTGTCTGCATTTCAAAACGATTCTAATTTTAAGAGAACTGGGAACCCGATAACAGCTGGGTGGACTGCCATTTCCATTCTCTGTTCGTTTGATTAGCAACCAATGCAAATAAGCTTACTGGATTTTGCCTAAAGGGACCACTTGACCATGCCCCCTCCACAGATCCTCATTCTCGAATGTTGTCCTCCCACCTCTTTTTCTGTCTCGCTCTTCTTCTGCCTCCTTGCACCTTTGCAAGGCTTGATGCTCTGGTGACTTGGCCAAACCATCGGAGCTTCCGTTTCTTCACCATTGTGAGCATGTTATCGTGTTGTCCAATGGATTGTGTGATGGTTTGTCGGACTTCGACGTTGGTGACGTGCTGGGTATAGGAAATGCCCAGAAGTCTTCTCCATGCTTTGTATTCTTCGTTTAAGGTCTGCTGTGAGGGTCCATGTTTCGCAAGCGTATAGGAAGATGAAGAGGACAAGGGAGCGCAGCAGCCTTACCTTGGAGTGTAGACTGATGGTCCTGTCTTTCTAAATGGGCTTCAACCTTGTCATGGCAGCAGTTGTTTGTGCGATCCTGGAGAGGTCTTCCTGCCGGGACCCATTGTCTGATACAATGGCTTCTAAATATTTGAAGTTATGCACTGTGTTGAGAGATTGGCCTTGGACTTTGATGTCCATGTTGATGCCATTGATGTTGTTAGTCATCATTTTGGTCTTCTCTGCACTTATTTCCATTCCAAAGGCTCTGGAGTTGGTGTCATGCCTCTGTACCAGCTGTTAAAGTTCTTGTTCCTCTCCAGCCAATCCATCAATGTCATCCGCAAAACGGAGGTTGGAGACTGCACTACCCCCTATGCCGACTGTGTCTTCGTGATCTGCAAGGGCATCTAGCATCCTGTGCTCTAGGAAGATGTTGAAAAGTGTTGGAGAGAGTAGGCATCCTTGACACACACCGATTGTTGTTCTGAATCAGTCCCCAATGGCGCTGTTGTGGAGAACTGCACTGGTAGCCTTGTCATACAGGCTTTTGATGACTTCAATAATTTTAGGGCTGCTGTTTTACCCACAGAACTGCATGCCAGAATCGGTCAAACAATTTCTTGAAGTCTATAAACACATGATATAGATGTCGTTGGTGTGCAGTAGGTATTTCTCGCAGATTATTCTGAGGTTGAAATTCTATTCAATGGTATTTTGCCCTGCCCTGAATCCTGCTTGTTCTTCAGCTATGATTTTGTAAGCTTGGGGTCTCAATCTGTTGAGTATTTTTTTTGGGAGGACCTTGCTGGGATGGCTGATGAGGCTGATGGTGCGGTAATTTTCACATTCCTGAATGTTATCCTTTTTGAGAAGAGTGATGACAGGAGATGGGGTCCATGGTTTAGGCCACTCCCCATTCTATCAGATCTTGTTGCCTGCAGCAATTCTGCTGGTATGTTGTCCACTCCAGCTGACTTCCCCTTCTTCAGCGATTGCACTGCTTCTTCTCGGAGAATTGAGAGGATTTCTTCTTCTTCCCTGTTCTGGGGACATGCTAGAATGATGGGTGTCCATTTGGTGTGTGGTTGTAAAGGTCAAAGCAGTACTCTGCCCATCTATCAAAGACTTCTTGTTCTTCTGTAAGGCCAGATTTGCTTTGGATCGTGGAGACCTTGGGCTGTTTAACATTTGTCAGACTCTTCACAGTCTGGTAGGCATTTTTGCTGTTGTTCTTGTTCAGACTGTTATCTATTTCCTGGCATTGATCTTCTATCCAGTTCTCCTTTGCTGTGCGCATGCCTTTTCGGAAGTCATTGTTGATTTTTCGGTAGGCATCAGCTCCCTGCGAGGTGTTCTTTTCCTTTTTCATCTCTCTTCGTTTGTCACACAGGTCCAAAAGTTCAGATGTGATCCATGGTTTCTTCTTTTGGGCGCTTTTTGCCAAGGGTCTCAGTGGCAGCATCTGTCACAGCCGAGTTGAAGGTGGTAGTCATGACGTTGACATCTTCAGTGTGTTCTGACAAATCAATTACTTTGAAATAAAGTGTGAAAGCTGGACAACTGGTATTCAAATGTCACCCGAAAGATTCCCCACTCTTTAATAAGTTTTTTGGGACAGAGCGAATCTTTACTTTAATACATGGAAGGTTACTGTTCGTTCGGGTTAGTCACCCTCGAATGTTCAAATACGTTTCATGGCTTTGGCGTTTGCTTTCTTAACTCTGTACACATTCTTCATTGTGTGAGATGTTGTAAGGATATTAAGCTTATTTGTTACAAGAAAGGTGGCGGCTACCCTATTTTCCATTTCAATCTCTTAAGAATAATTATTAGTGTTTGACATATACTATAGTTTTCTCTCAATTAATTTGATAGGAAACATCTAGGATCCGTTGTTAGTGGGTCAAAAGAAGACTTTTGAATTTGATACGAGCAAAATTTACATGCAAAAACAAATTCAGTAGAATTCTACGATGTTTATACCGAACCAAAAACAAAGAAAGAAAAAAATAAAACGCACATACCCACAAAACAGATTTAAACAAAACAGCAAAAAGAGAGACAGGTTGAGAACTGGAGTTACGGAGGTCTTTGTTAAATAATCGTAATTACTTTAGCAATAAAAATGTGCGTGTACATGTGTGTGTGTGTGTGGAGGGAGGTGGGTGGGATGGGAGAGAAGAAAAAAAGACTACCACTATAAGCTATGATAGAATCAAAACATAGAGGAAGAAGTTTCCATAGTATTGCGTACACACACACACAGGTCGTTTCTACATGCCCACACACACACACACACACACACACACACACACACACACACACACACACACGCACACACTCACTCACACAGGCACATCCACACAAAAGAACGATTGCTTGATAATTACCCTTCTTCAACTCAAAAGCAAGCTGCCACATGCTCGGTGGGTCCCGAAGTGGACAGGGAGAGAGGGACTCCCCCCTTTCCTCCCCAGCTCCCCCCCTCCGCCGCTCTGTCCCTTACCCCGCTACCCCCCGTCCGACGCCACCCCTCCATCCTTTCAAACTACTCCCATATCGGTATCCTCGTTATAACAACAATGACCGCCAGTGGCCAGCGGCCGTGCTAATGTTGACATACAAGGTGTCGCAAGGGTTTCTAAACAAGACTGAGGCTTGATGGCGTTTACTTTAAGACTCTACTAGCCTTTCATACTGACTTGAGTTGAGTTGAGTTGAGTTGTATTGATTGCCGAGTTGAGTTGAGTGGTCCCGGCTCCGTAGATCGGTGGTAGAGCGCTCGACTAGCACACCAATGTCCCAGGTTCGAATCCCAAGGTGGGGCAGGATAAACGTGGCCATTTTCACTGTCCCGAATCTGCAGCATGAGTGCTTTGGTGGTTCAGTGCTAAGGTACGTCCCTACCCCCTTCTTCCATGGGATGGTCGTACCCGTCTGCCGAATCGCCAATGGGGAGTGTAGACGTAAGATTTCAAAGTTCATTCATTCATCAGTTGAGTTGAATTGTTGATTTCAAAGTTGAGTTGAACTGAGAGTTGAGTTGAGTTGAGTTGAAATGAGAGCTGAGTTGAGCTGAACTGAGAGTTGAGTTGAGTTGAACCACAGACTTATACTCAGACGGAAAACTCCTAAATAACGCTTATCTCCCTTGCGAATGGGTTGATCGCTGTAGCAGACGCTACTAGAGAACGATAGACCGGTTATCCTCCGATAGCATTTGTGTCGCCCAAAACTGCTCACTTTTTGGAAATATTTATATATCCGAGCGTTAGTATTTATGTATTAATTTATTAATTGTTTATGCTGTTGTTATTTATCAAGAATTGTATTTTTATTATTAATTATTTGGCGGCAGGGATAGCTCAATCGTCAGAACTCGGAGGAGTCCGCTGGACCTAAAGCAAGAATCAATCAATCAAACAATCGTCAGAACGCTCGACTTGTGTACGTGCGTCTCGGGCGACGTGGGTTCGAATCCTGACTTCAGCAAACTATTTTGTGATTGCTGGATACTAGTGGCCAGCGTTTTGAGAAGCTCTCTGACGTAAGACGTAAGACATTTTACCTTGGAATTTAGACTGAGGGTCCTGTCTTTCCAAATTGGCTTCAACCTCGCCAGGGCAGGGTCTAAAACTAGCATATTATGACATTCATAATGTATACCTGGCTATAAATTCAACTTGAACTCAAGTGCCTTTTGTTGTTGCCCTTTTTAATGACTGAATTTAATTATTTTTATATTCCTGTTTTTCATTTGGATCTGTTGATTTCTTTTTAATTTCATTTAAAAAATGTTTTTGTTGTAATTTTGGTATGTGTGTGAATGGCCATGGGAACATTCAATCAAAAACCACAACAATTGTATTTAAACAACACAAGAAACCACGCCCAGAGAAACATATAAAGAGAGAAAGAGAGGAAAGGTGGAAGAAAAAAATGGGAGAATAATAAGAAAAAATAATATTTTATAAAACGCAAAACCGAACTAAAGTCTGCTTTAAGCGCTCACACGCACACACACACGCATACATTCACAATAATAAATATTTAAACAATATAAAAATCATTGTTAAAATGATGGTGGAAATTGTGATGAGAAAGACAGGAAAAGGTGAGACAAAAGGAGACAATGTTGGAGAGTGAGGTTCTTAGCATCACGTTCAATATAAATGTCCACAACAAAGTTCAACCAACTGTGGAATGAATGTGGCAATGTGAATTTGTTACACTCGATGTTGCTTTTTTATCAGTTGATTCAGCCCCGATGCTTAAATCCTGATAGGTGTAACTCAGATTCGTTGATCCACGCAACCCGTTCAATTATCAACAAAGGCTGGAGTCGTCGTATGCAGTTTTCCAACTTTATTCAGCGAACATCAACAAACTGCATACAATCGCTCAATCACTTTTTCCACTCTACAATTCTCCACTATCAACTTTTCACTTTCAACACTCAACTATCAACCACCGTTCAATTCTTTCCTTTGAAACAGTGCGGCACTTATATAGTCTCTCTAACTCCATAGAAATAAAGAACGTTCGGGCAAAACATCATTATAAGCAATCAAAACACATTTCGTCATCACTGTCTCACGTCATACAACCATATTTAGGATGGAAGCTTCCTTAGCTACCACTAGAATTATCCATACGCTTCGGTCGACAGTAAACAACCAACTCTAGAAAATTCTCAAATAATATCGACCAACTAAAATTATCAACGTTATACAAAGCTTCTTCTAACAACAATGCAAAATCAAATCAAAGGTAAATACACTCTATTATTGCATGCCCTGCAAAACAAAACGAACAGATCCATCGGGCGCGTCTAACATGAACTATCGTGCGCGTTTCAACGTAACAGAATTTTAATATAATTATCAACATAAGCAAAAGTACATAATAATTATGCAGTATATAACATCATTTCATTCAGTTGGTCTCAAACTAAGCTGTTTTAGGCTTACGTGCAATGAGTAAACAGAATTTACATTTTTCAAGATACCTTTGCATGAGTTTGTGCTTTGCTACATTTTGGATCACAAACACCATCCTTTTGTGTTTTGGGGAAAGCTGCATGAAGTAGCAACGCCTCAATTTTTATTTATTTATTTTTTAAACAAATCTGGTCATTTTTGTTTTAGCACATTACTGCAAAAAGGAACTTTTAAAACTGTCAAAGGAGTTAATCCATTTTCTCTTGTGTGCGTAGGCTTTTTGCACAGATAAAATATTTTGCAAATAGCATGCAATTATACGTAAATATCACACATAACATGATTCGTCGAGCGGATAACAAAATAAAGAGTTCTCTTTGCAACTGAAAGTGTACACATTGTTGCGGTGCCACACAGTGATTCTCTCCTGCTCTGCGCTTCACTTTCACAGCCGCCACTATGACCCCTAATCAACCCATTTTCAAGGGACGCAACTCTTGTAAGAGGCAAAGCAAAATGGAAGAAGTTTTCCGTTTGAGTATAGTCTGTGGTTGAACTGAGAGTTGAGTTGAATTGAATTGAACTGAGTTGAGTTATTTAATCATTCTTATATAGCACACTTCCAGCTCAATGGCTGCTCAAGGCGTTGCGGGTGACATTGATGGATTGGCTGGAGAGGAACAAGAACTTGAACAGCTGGTACAGAGACTTGACACCACCTACAGAGCCTATGGAATGGAAATAAGTGCAGAGATCACCAAAATGATGACTAACAACACCAATGGCATCAACATGGACATCAAAGTCCAAGGCCAATTCCCCAACACAGTGCGTAGCTTCAAATATTTAGGAGCCATGGTATCAGACGATGGGTCTCGACAGGAAATCCTCTCCAGGATCGCACAAACAACTGCTGCCCGGGCAAGGTTGAAGCCAATTTGGAAAGACCAGGGCCATCAGTCTACATTCCAAGGTAAGGCTGCTGCGCTCCCTTGTCATCTCCATCTTCCTATAGGCTTGCGAAACATGGACCCTCACAGCAGATCTACAACGAAGACTACAAAGCATGGAGATGAGGTGCTACAGAAGACTTCTGTGCATTTCCTATGCCCTGCACATCACCAACAACGAAATCCGACAGATTTGTACAAACACAATGATATGCTCACAGTGGTGAAGAAACGGAAACTCCGATGATATGGCCACCTCACCAGAGCATCAGGCCTTGCAAAGACCATCCTTCAAGGCACGGTGAAATGAGGCAAACAAAAACGGAGAAAGAAAAAGAGGTGGGGGACAACATTCAAGAATGGACTGGCTTGACACTGAGCGAAGCCATGAACCCTCGCTGAGGACAGAGAAAGATGGAGTACGCTGGTTAAACAACCATCTGTGGTGCCCCTACGACCTTCGAATTACAGGATAGGATAGGATAGGATAGAATAGGATAGGATAGGATAGGATAGGGATAGAATAAGATAGCAAAAAACCTTACGAGCACTTTAAAAAAAAAAAATTACGTATTCTGTCTCTTACCGGTTTTGGTAACTGCTATTTTTAACTCCGGAATGTTGGCAGGCTGGACAATAGCTGTTGCTATTAATACGCACAAAACTACGGAATGCATTCATTAAAAGAAAACAAAAAACAAAAAACAAAAACAAAACGATAGCCTACTTTCCAAAGAGTTATATTTTATTGTTGAAAGCGTTTTTTCTGTAGGGCAACACTTAATGCGAATGTTAAAGGACCTGTCGAGGGGGCGTGGTCATAGTGGGTCCCTTTAACACTAACAAACAGGAGCCTCTAGACCCAATCAGGGGTGGTATTCAGGAAACATTTACCCAGTAGATAAATCCGCGAAGCCGTGCAGTATGGTACGGAATTACCCACTGCTTCGCGGATTTATGTAGCTGCTTCATGAGTTCCAACCCAGACGGACACACAGTCGACCAAGCCGTTGAAACGGCTGTTGCCATTGCTTGTAGTTGGTTTGTTGTTCCGTGTCATGTTAAAGTTACTATTATAAAGCCCCCACTTGATCATGACTCAAGTGCTTTAATCTGCGTTACATAGAGACCCCAGTAAGTCCAAACAAAATATTTTTCATTTAGGACACCTTTGAAAGTTCAACTATGTACACGCGATGCAAGTAGTGAATTGCGGATACACGTACTGTTGGTATCCTATATGATTCGCGAATAAAGAACGGTTATTGCACTGTACATGAATTTAGAAAGTCCCTTGCCTACGACTCAGAGTAGTTTAATCAAACAGAGAGACACCTCATTGATTCGGAACGAAAATATTGTTAACTTTTGACGCATGGACGGCGAGACAATGAACAATAATTTGCTGAAACACCATCAACTTCCAGTACCTGTGTTCGCTTAGCGGAGAAACTATTAAACATCATTATATAGAGAGCGTAGTGTGGTGTGTACCATTTTAACTAAGTTTAGCGGTATTGTTTGTGGTCTTTGATCACGACACACGTTTAAAGTACTGTAATCAAATAAAGAACCTTTTTCAATCGAACAGAAAATAGTTTGCAATTCGCTGTAGTATTTTAAATTTTGTTTTAAATAAAGGAACCCCTGATCACACAATTCAGCCACACACATCCTTCCAAAAAAAATTCAAGTTAAGTTAAGTCACCAAATTTTTTTTGTTCTTTTTCAACGTAAAAGAATATCAATGTAAATTAGTCAGTAATCCGTTGACATTTTGTTGCGTAGTCCGGCTATAAGAAATTTTCTTTAATGTCTTGCTTGTACAATTTTACAATGCCTGCAGTTGGTAAAACTTTAGTAGTAATGCTAATTTTTTATGATTATTGATCAACTTTAAATTGTCAGATTTGGTTAGACTTTATGCCCATATATGTTAGTGTGCACATCCTTGCGTTAGAATGATTGTATGGTCTAAAAATCACATGTGCGTCAACGGACGTCTATATAAATTATTGAATTGAAAATTGAACTGAATTGATCCTTTTTTTTCCCTAATTCACAGTGAGTATTGTTGCCTCAACGGAAATAAAATAAAATAAAATAAAATAAAATAACTTTATTCAAAAGTTCTTATTTGAGTGAAAAACGTAATACAAAACCTCTCCTGTCACATTCTGGTTCTCAGATTCCCAGAAGAAATAAACAGGACACAGCGGATGTCCGTGACCTATGATTTGGTTGTTGGTGTGCATCAGGTTATAGTTGAAAGATCCTTGATCACGAGTCGAGTATTTTAATCTATAGTAGAGCCCCCTTCGTTCGAGTTAAAACCACAATAGTTTGAAATCTATATTGCACCTTGGAACTATGTATGACACAGGGCACTGAAAGAACACACTTACACACATTTTGTTATATTCTTGTCATTTGCGAAAATAAAACTATTGTACCTACAGGCGTATATCGTTGTCTGTCCTGTTGTTTAAAAGACCTTAGATCATGATGACTCAAGCAGGCTAATCAAAGACCTCCTTGAGCCCAAACAAAAATATTTTAACTGTACTGCACTTTTGAACTATGTAGGTCTACGCCAACATCAGTGAATGGAATGCTGACACGCAATTTTAGTACACTGTTATTTTCATTTGTGAAGTAAATACCAACAAAGAAGTCCGATAGACCCCCACACAAGCCATTGGACAACACGATGACATGCTCACAGTAGTGAAGAAACGGAAACTCCGATGGTATGGCCACGCCACCAGAGCATCAAGCCTTGCAAAGACCATCCTGCAAGGCACGTTGCAAGGAGGCAAAAGAAGAGGGAGACAGAAAAAGAGGTAGGAGGACAATATTCGAGAATAGACTGGCTTGACACTGAACGAAGCCATGAGGGTTGCACGTGGCTGAAGACAGAAAAAGATGGGGTACGCTGGTTAAACGATCATCTGTGGTGGCCCAACGACCTTCGACTTACGGGATAGGGTAGGATAGGATAGGATAGGATAGGATAGGATAGGCGGCATGGATAGCTCAGTGGTCAGAGCGCACGACTTGTGTGAGTGCGTCTTGGGCGACGTGGGTTCGAATCCCGACTTCAGCAAACTATTTTGTGATTGCTGGATATTACGGGCCAGCGTCTCTGAGCTTGTAAGTGCGCTATGTAAGAGAAATCTCTTTCTTTTATTTTAGGATAGGATAGGATAGGATAAGATAGGAAGTAAATATTGTACATCGTAGGATGTAGGAGCCCGCTCTTATCGTTTGACTTTTGAAAACCGTGTCCATAAACCCTTGACCGCTACTCCAGTGCTTTAATTACACACTGGTAAAGCGTTTGACACCGCCCTTTCCTGATTAAGGAGCTCTACAGCATCATAGTTCGTATCAATAATTGCATGGAAGTAACGAGTAGTTCCCCCCTCCCCCGCCCCTTCACAAACTGATCTTCGGCGCTTAACTGTCTATTCTAGATGGTTCTTCCTAGCTTGCTTCTCAGTAGCTAAATTCGTTTAAAACAACAACAATAACAACAAGCAAAATTCGTTTAAAACAACAACAAAAGCGAACGACTTAACCAGGATTGCATCTAAGCCTCAAATCATGTAACCAGTGACCTACAGTACAATACAATACAATACAATACAATACAATACAACATAACACAATACAACATAACACTATACAATACAACATAACACAATACAATAAAATACAACACAACACAACACACAATATTACACAACACAACTTATAAACTTGTAAAGGTAGTCCCATAGCCTTGTGGCCGTAGGGGAGCGTGATGTTGGAGATCACACTTATCTTGGGCCAGCGTAATGAGGGTGATGTCCATCTCTCTCCCTCGCTGCTTTACCTTCCCCACCCTTAAGAGGGTAGGTACTCAGTCACAGTTGAGTCAACTGGGGGCGTTGTTATTTGTCACTTCACGGTTTTTGCAGTCACCCATCCAAGTGCTAACCGCACTGGACGGTGCTTAACTTGCGACACAGTAGCGAGTGCTCCTACCACTGCGCTATCCGACACCCCCAACACAACTTTATTAACCCCAAAAGGAATTACAGCTAGGTGCAGCCTCACAGTTTAAATTACCACTCAGCTCTCACTCTTTTACGCCAAGTGCCAAGTGCACTTGCAAACGCCAAGTGCAGTGAATTGTGTTGCATATATTTAATATGATACAAAAAATAGCAAAGTTAAAAAGACAAATAAAAAATAAAATAAAGAAGTAAAATAACCGGTACAAATTTCAAAGCCAACATCAAAAGGAAGGGGAGTTGAGAATTAATACGATAATGTAAAACAATGTTATAAAACTCGACTAATTGTATGTAAAATGTAATTTATGCCCTGAATTGTGATGCACACATAATATATATATTAGATAGATAGATAGATAGATAGATAGATAGATAGATAGATAGATAGATAGATAGATAGATAGATAGATAGATAGATAGATAGATAGATAGATAGATAGATAGATAGATAGATAGATAGATAGATAGATAGATAGATAGATAGATAGATAGATAGATAGATAGATAGATAGATAGATAGATAGATAGATAGATAGATAGATAGATAGATAGATAGATAGATAGATAGATAGATAGATAGATAGATAGATAGATAGATAGATAGATAGATAGATAGATAGATAGATAGATAGATAGATAGATAGATAGATAGATAGATAGATAGATAGATAGATAGATAGATAGATAGATACGAATAACGAATAACGAATCTTTATTGTCCCCATTTGCACAAGGATATTTGTGTGTGATGCACAGTAACTGTTAACATATTAAGAAGACAACACAAAGGTTAGCGTACATGTATACAATAAAGAAACGGTAGCGGATATTAGAACAGATGTAGATTTAAACATAGGTGGACATGTTTATTTCAAAGAGAACTTGGAAAAGGAAGAGGAGTAAGACTTACAAAATGCTGTAAAATATATTGTAATTGTGCTAATGACTTGCATGAAAAATGTCATGTATGGATATCTTTTTAAAAATGTACATGTTTATTTCAAAGGAAATTGGAAATGGTTGTTGGGGATAAAAACAAAACAAAGCATCGTAATTTTACTGAAGACTTTTTTTTGGTAAAAATGTACTTTATTCATTGATATGAATGATGTTGCAGACATGTGATATTTGTACATGGTTATTTCAAAGAGAAATTGGAATGTGAAAGGGGAGATGGAGACAAAAAGTCACTATGGTAACAATACTAAAAATGTTTATGGGAAATATCATTAATGTTGCTTGATTTTTTAAAATATATATTGTACCTTTTAATTTTTTATTAAATTGAAAAATAAAGGGGATTTGGGGTTTTAAAAAAAGTAACTCTTGTAATAGTACTCATGCTGTTTGGTGAAATGTGATTCAAGTTGATTTGATTGTGAAAGTTATCGTCTATTCTCTGTAGACTATTGGCAAAATAAAATTAATGCATTTGCATGCTTGAACTTTGATTTACGACAATAATGCCTAAATAAATAAATAAACTGACTGTATTTAAAGATACATTTTTTACGTTGTTGGTTCTCTCTCTCTCTCTCTCTCTCTCTCTCTCTCTCTCTCTCTCTCTCTCTCTCTCTCTCTCTCTCTCTCTCTCTCTCTCTCTCTCTCTGACAGACGCAAATGTAATATATGAACTGACTGTAAAATAGTATTTACTTGACAATTATGAAGCTGTTTATCTTATAATGTTTCTTTCTTTTTCTTTTGTTGTCAAAGCATTTTCAATCAAGAACAATAGTCCAAATTTCGGTCAATCAATCAATCACTCTATTCCCCAACTGTCCTGTTCCTGTCATACACAATTTACATGGTGATACGTTAGAAGCCTTATGGTTCATTCGCTGGAGTTCCTCAGTTGGGATGCCGGGGTTTTCTTTTGTAAATAGTATCACCACTTTGTTGAAATTTAGTGCTTTAAATTAGTCTACCACTGTTTCTGTCATTCTCATTTGTTCTATCTCGTTCCTAATCTATTCTATCAATCTACTATCTTCTTTGCTAGACCAGTCACCTACCTTTTTTCTTGAAAACTCTCCCAAATCTCTTGAGCTGTGTATCGTCTGCCTAAAAATGGTGGAAAGTGTAATTTTGGGGGGATGATCTGAAACCGAGAAGATGTGTAAAGGGCGAATAGAACAGGGCCTAGAACTGACCCCTCAGGAACACCGAAGACAAATCTGGGCGGTTCAGAAAGGTGTTGTTGATGCAGACAGATTGAAAACGATCAGAAAGGTAAGAATAGAACCAGCTTAAGGCACGGTCCTTTATTCCAAAAGAGTTCAAAAGGCGCTAAAGGAGGATGGAGTCATCGATGGTGTCAAAAGCGGCTGAGAGATTGAGAAGGTTCAACAAAAAGATTTTACCAGAGTCAGTGGCAGAGAGGAGGTCGTTCACGATGTGAAGAAGTGCTGAGTCAGTAGATTGGTCAGGACGGTAGGCAGACTGGAATGGACAAAACAAGTTGTTTGAAGAGAGTTGATTCTTGTGTTGTTTCAGGACAAACTTCTCCAGGAGTTTGGATAGGAAAGAGATATTAGAAACTATAATAATAATAATAATAATAATAATAATAATAATAATAATAATAATAATAATAATAATAATAATAATAATAATGATAGAAAAGGTTCCGGAGAATGTTCTCATTCTTCAGAGTTCTACTTCTTCAGGGATCACAGGAACAGTCCGGAAGGGGAATGCGTGTAGGTGTAATCAGTGCTATTGCAGAGTTAATTCAACGTAAGAAGATGCTGTGACAACACCGAAAGCATTTGCTGCTACTTTAAGTAAGTAATGTTCTGAGTAAACAGTCTCTTCTTATTTTTATTTGAATCCAGACCAAGGAACAAACGTAAATTACATTATTAAATGGCTTCCTTAAATATCACAGGTGTTTTACAAAATAGTTTAATTTCTTTTTAAATTATAGTGCGATTTTATGTGGAAAAACAACAATAAACAACAAAAGACATTTTTCCTTACTTTTTATTTCTTTTCTTTTTTTTTTGTTCGTGTCTGTTGTCGTTATTGTTGTTCTCGATCTAAACCTTTCGCGCCAAAATAATTACCCTAAACTGATCCAGTGAATGATTTATGAAAAGGTCTTTTTTTTAGAGTGAATGAATGTATGGGGAACAAAATGTTTAGGGACCGATCGTTTGCAAGATTATTATTATTTTTTTAAAATTATTTTTAAGATGTATAGAATTATTTTGCTGGAAATCTCTTTTTTTTTTTTTTGCAAAAGGATTGTGCATTAGTACAGATTCACAAAAGCATCAACAACAACGTACAAGGAACGGCGCCTAGTCAGTCAGCTTTTGAGTAACTTGGTGAACACGAAAAGACAATTTGTTTTATATTTTATTAATTGAATTTAAAACAATTCTTTGATTTAGTGAAAAGTATGGATTGACGCAGTACGATGGCCAAGGCTCACAGAAAGTTGTGGCATTCGCACAAAATTGTCAAAAATCTGCTCTCTTCAGCAAGAAGTCCAGTCTTCTAAACATTAACAACAAACACACACACACACACACACACACACACACACACACACCCACACACACATACTTGTATTCATGTCAAAATGGGGTCCTTTGACGTACTTCGCGCCTCTTAGGCGGCGAATTAGGTCAACTTTCTTCGAAAAACGGCTACTTTTAGCAATTTTCCTCGCCTCTTAGAGACGAAGTAGGTCAAGTTTGTTCAAAAACACAGCTAGGATAAGGAACTTTCCTCGACGATTAGGGTAAGGCAGTGCCTCGACGATTAGGGTAAGGCAGTGCCTCGAAAAGGGTTAGGGTCAGGGCTAGTTGCAGCGCTGCAACTAGCCCTGACCCTAACCCTTTTCGAGGCACTGCCTTACCCTAATCGTCGAGGCACTGCCTTACCCTAATCGTCGAGGCACTGCCTTACCCTAATCGTCGAGGAAAGTTCCTTATCCTACCCGTCTGGAAGATGCACTACAACTACACCAGGTCAAGTGTACTTGTAGTGCATGTGCACTACAACTACACTTGACCTGGTGTAGTTGTAGTGCACATGCACTACAACTACACTTGGCCAAGTGAACTTTAAGTGCACATGCACTACAACTGCACTTCGCGAAGTGAACTTTAAGTGCACATGCACTACAACTGCACTTCCATGCACTACAACTGCACTTGCATGCACTTAAAGAGCACTTCAGCGCATTTCAATGGAAAACAAAATGGGTTTACAAATTGGTACCCCATTTTTGTTTGTGAACCCATTGTATACTAAGTGTGCAAGGTTTATAAACCCAAAACGCCATGAATACAGCCCCACACACACACACACACACACACACACACACACACACACACACACACTCATCACAGCTGAGCGAGCCAAACAGTTTGGATACCTTATTATTATGACAGGGTGTTACAGAGCACGTGTGACGTGATTATATTACATGATGTTATAAAAACAACAACAACAACAACAACAACAACAAAATCCAATGTCACAGTCAATCATCACAATGAGGATTTCTATTGATTTAAAAAAAAAACACATTTGAAACACACATGCACTCTCCCCGCTCAATACAATACTTTACCAACAAAACAGTAAAGCTTTTAAACCTATCCAATAAAACCGAAAATCAATAATTATTCAAAGGTGATTAGGAGATTCATAGACGCTTGGAAAGGCACACGTTAGCCTCGGAGAGTCTTGACTACGCGGTATGAGAGTTTGGTACACTATTTGATTAGCCTATTGTGGTTGGTTGTCTTTTTTACTTGAAACTGTGACAATAATTGAACAAACCCGCTGTAGGAAGTGAGAGCCTGTTCTGGTTGTTTTGTCGTTTTACTTGAAACTGTGACAATAATTGAGCAAACCCGCTGTAGGAAGTGAGAGCCTGTTCTGGTTGTTTTGTCGTTTTACTTGAAACTGTGACAATAACTGAACAAACCCGCTGTAGGAAGTGAGAGCCTGTTCTGGTTGTTTTGTCGTTTTACTTGAAACTGTGACAATAATTGAACAAACCCGCTGTAGGAAGTGGGAGTCTGTTCTGGCTGTTTTGTCTTTTTACTTGAAACTGTGACAATAATTGAACAAACCCTCTGTAGGAAGTGAGAGCCTGTTCTGGTTGTTTTGTCTTTTTACTTGAAACTGTGACAATAATTGAACAAACCCGCTGTAGGAAGTGGGAGCCTGTTCTGGTTGTTTTGTCTTTTTACTTGAAACTGTGACAATAACTGAACAAACCCGCTGTAAGATGTGGGAGACTATTCTGGTTGTTTGTCTTGTTACTTGAAAGCGTGTCAATCAAACCCTTGACCGGTAGTCTCAAGGACGGTAATCGTTGAATTGAAAAGACAATATTTTTAACGTTGAGTCGACCTACCGTGGTCACTCAGTGGTAGGGCATTCGCATGGCACCCCGATGACCCAAGTTCGATTTCCCTTGGTGAGAAAGACAAATAGAGGCTTCTTTTCCCACTGGCCATCTTAGCAGTGTGATTGCTCTGGAGGTTCAGTGTTGGTTTCGGTCCTTAACCCCCTCTTCCATACGATGGCCACCCCCCTCGGCAACACGGATCGACAATGGTGGATGTGGACGTAACGCTTCCTGCAATGGTCATTCATTTTTAACTTTGACGCCAATAGGGCGACTGAGATAGGCCTATATATTCGGAGATCCCCATACGTACAGGCGTATTTGAGACTAGATTGTTGCACGGTTGTTATTTTATCAATGGTTGATTTAGCCCCGATTCTTGAATCTTGATAAGTGTAACTCAGATTCTTTTATCCACGCAACCTGTTCACTCAGCAAGAAGGCAGGAGTCGCCGTCTGCAGTATTCCAACTTTATTCAGCATACATCAACAACTGCATGCAAGATCGCTTTCCGAAAATCACTTCAAAGATCCCCACAAATCTCTCTCAATCACTTTTTTTGACTCTCCAAGCAGAAACCGTGCACCATTTATAGAGTCTCTCTATAATCGAGAGAAAGTTCAAACATTCCAGCATGACGCAATAACACCCAATAAAAATAAAACTCGTCACCGGAACTATGCACTGTCTTACGTCATATAACCTTATTTAGGTTACAAGAATCTCTTAACTACTACTAGATTTATCTAGATGCTTCGGTCGAAAGTAAACAAGTAACTGCAGAACATTCTCAACAATATCGACCGACGAATTTATCAACATAATAGGCCTACAAAGCTTCTTCTAGCAACAACGCAAAATCAAATCAAAGGTAAATACACTCTGTTGATGCATGCTTTGCAAAATAAAATGATCGGATCTATCGTGCGCGTCTCAAACGTAACATAGATGAAGTCTTCTTCCCCCCTCTCTCATGTTGAAGTATGAAAGCATCATGTTGGTGGAGGAATATTATTATTTTTTCTATAAAACGAGACACCTAGGGCCGTCTAAATGCCAAAAGAGTTTAAAAAAAACATTATATGTACTGTATTTTGCTAAAAGCTTCTCCAGTCGTTAAAATCCAACGAGTTCACATCGTGTTTTTGTTGTTGTTTTGTTATTTTTATTACAGCTGTAAATTTCTGGGAGTGTTTTTTTTTAATCGAACATAGGTTATGCAAGAGTGTATTATTGTTATTATAAAATCACATTGGGCGTTTACTTGACTTTTGACGTTTAAAGCAACCAATTAGCTTTCTTCACTGTACATTGTCGGTCGACAGCAAACCGCAGACGGCCAGTCCAAGCTTCACCAAGGTGATATTTATTGTAAATGCACCAATTATCACATCCATAATGTCGATTTGAATGCATATTATGCTAATGAACTGCAAGGGCGCGACCCTCCATACCCACCAACCTCATCCTCTAATCCACGAGAAGAGGAAAGGACTTAAATTATCTGCTGAGTTCAAAATGTTCAAAGGACCGTTCTCGGCGATTGCGGTTATGCCATTTTACTTATATTAAAATAAATAAATAAATAAATAAAAATAACATAAAAAACGTGTTCAGAAATGTTGATTAATATGTTACAGCTTGCACAAACAATTAGCGATTAGAATAGTGCAAACAACAGTTTCATTTAAATATAGACAAGAATTGCAATAATTGGTGTCATTGTCTAAATAGCTATTAATAGACCAATGGGTTTATTTGTTAGGTCTAGCATTAAACATTTAATCAATAGATCACTATAGTATGATTTTTCTGCCGTTCGAGATCAAAGTTCTGAAGTTCAAAAGTCCATTGTTAAGGTTCCGGCATTATTATAATACATAACGGTTTTTTTTTACCGGCAGGGAAATTTTAGCACTGCAATGTTACGTGGCCGAGACAACAACAACAACAACAACAACAACAATAGGACGGGGAAAGCTGTAAATAAGGAGTACATAAGCAGTTAAACTTCAAGACGATTTGTGGCCGTTTAATGAACAGTTACTAAAAGTTATATGCTGTACAAACTGTATCTAAGTTATACGTAGTAAAGGGTACGTATAAGGAGTACGAATTATGGAGTACCTAGGACACGAGGTCGCGCAGTGTCCCAGAGAGCGCGAGAAAATGTGAGAAATGGGCTGCCGCCATTGCTCCGTGTGAGACTAATAAGGTCGTATTGTATTGAAAGTATCAATTTGGCCGACCGTCAAAATCCCTGGATTCATCGTCTTCA
>CM072520.1:19743661-20136161 GCA_036898135.1 Oncomelania hupensis
TGAATATAGCCTATCTATCTATCTATCTATCTATCTATCTATCTATCTATCTATCTATCTATCTATCTATCTATCTATCTATCTATCTATCTATCTATCTATCTATCTATCTATCTATCTATCTATCTATCTATCTATCTATCTATCTATCTATCTATCTATCTATCTATCTATCTATCTATCTATCTATCTATCTATCTATCTATCTATCTATCTATCTATCTATCTATCTATCTATCTATCTATCTATCTATCTATCTATCTATCTATCTATCTATCTATCTATCTATCTATCTATCTATCTATCTATCTATCTATCTATCTATCTATCTATCTATCTATCTATCTATCTATCTATCTATCTATCTATCTATCTATCTATCTATCTATCTATCTATCTATCTATCTATCTATCTATCTATCTATCTATCTATCTATCTAGATAGATAGATAGATAGATAGATAGATAGATAGATAGATAGATAGATAGATAGATAGATAGATAGATAAGCCTAGATATACTCCTTCGGATGCGAGTATAATCCGAGGACTAGTCTGTGCACGCACGCATTGCATTGCACGGACTTTAAAGATCCTGACGCTCATGTCGTAGAGGGGAGAGTGCCGGCTACACAAATACACCCAGCACGCACTAGGTCCCTTCTCCCCACCCCCGGTCGCCCAGGATTGTGCCCAGTTGTCTGGGCGTCAGATTATGAGCCCATAGGTTGCAAGTGTGCGCCTCGATCGGGCCGCTTGAGTTAGAGATCCTGTATCGACCAGCGCCTTGAGCAGCTCTTGAGCTGGAAAAAAACGCTACAAGAAAAGAGATTAAATAAATAAAAATAATATAAGACATTCCGCGTTTTGTCAGGAGTCGCGGCAAAAGATGCTCTGAAATAATTACTGCTACAAGCAATCCATACTCTTCTCTAACCCAGCTTTGCAAGGTTGATGTAGCGTTTCTGGTATTATTAAGTTGATTATGACTAACGTGATGATTGAGGAGCCATACTGTCCTACGGTAGTTTCCAGCTTTGCTGCCTAAGATCGAACTGTTGGTTTTTACAAGTAATCCAAACCCACCTTCGACCAATTAGACTACACACTCAAGAAAACATTGTTACCTTTATCCTCAGGTGGGCATTGACGGACTAGTCATAATGAACTTGAAAGATGGCCCCCGTTGGTTATTGCTTGCTTTTCAGCACGCTTCTGTCCCTTTGTCTTTTCGGGAGAAGGAACTGAATTCAGTCCCCTTTTGATTTTCGAGCCAGCAAGGCTCTGGGTTAACAAAAAGGCGTTGAATTGCTTTCCTTGACTTCAGGCATGGCTCCTTTCCCCTGTTACTTCCCATACTCACAATTGCCTTGCATATGCTCTCCACATCACTCCAAGACAGTAAACACGTACCTACTTGTCTAATGCTGTTTGCACACTAAATGTACAGTTCGGGACTTTTAAGGAAATCAAAGAAAACCTGCAGCGTAGATTGTAATGGCCTATCTGTCGCTTTTGTAGTTTATACAATGAATACACAATACTCCCTAAGAATATGACACTTTTTCCTAATGACAGATCGGATCCAAGCGCAGATCTAAGGCGGGGGTTATTATGGTATTAATGTTGATGCAGCAGGTCGGATTTTACTGTTCTGGAACTAACGGTGGGTCCCGATAGAGCCTTTCTTAATTCCCTTATTGCTTTTGTTCTGGATTGCATGAGGCGATCAAGTCTCGGTCGTCCTTGCCACGTGGGTACAACTTAGTTAGGTAATGGTAAAATTTGGGATGTTAGACACTTCCTGCCATGCCATTTAAAGACAAAAATTAAAAAAAAGTGTGTAATATAAACTAATAACATAATTATAGGTCTGTTACTTATCATACAAACAGCTGACCGTATTCTGATCCAGCACATCGCCTATAAGCTATATACCGCCGAGAGAAGAGGGAGAGGGAGAGAGAGAGAGAGAGAGAGAGAGAGAGAGGGAGAGAGAGAGAGAGAGAGGGAGAGAGAGAGAGAGAGAGAGGGAGAGAGAGAGAGTTGGACAGATATATAGATATAGGTGCATAGATACCTATACATAACGGCGGTATATAATAATGATATAATCCACAATAGTGAGAGGCAAGATAGTCATGGGATAAGCCATTTACTGCTACAACCAACGACCACCTGTTGTACGCTCGGACACGAAGTTTAGATTCAAATTTCTTTTTTAAAAAAAGCTTACTCGCGTACTACAAAAAATTTAGGAATTATAGAAAAAACGAGTAATCTCTTAGCGTGAATTAGACAAATTGAAAAGAAAAAAAGAATTCTTCGCAATTTTGATTTAGCCCTCAAACTCACTTTTTAATAGTCAAGAACTGCAACTCCTCATTGCTAACACTCTTTTTACGTAGTGGTCTGTCTTTCCCTCCATCTTTATAGCTTTGCTATGGACTAATGGAACTATACAGGAAGACTGGGCAGTCAGCTCTCTCAAGCAAGCCTCAAGGAAGCTGTCCCAGGAGGCAGGACATCCAAGTGGCAACGGCCTGGATCTTATCTCTCAACGCTACAACTCAATCCAGCTTGTTGCACTCCCGATGTTGCCTCCCCTTAGTGAGAAATTAATGTGAGTTATGCCCCTTCCCCCTTGTTCTTCCTTTTATCGTTACAGACTTCGCGCGTGTGATCGCTTGTCTGCTGCCCATAGAAAAGCGCGACGAGCAAAAATACTTCACCAACCTCGCACTTTTCCAGAAGGACAAGTCCAAAGCCACTTTTGTGCGGTTTCAGTCTGTTATTAGATAATCTCTCCGAGAGAAGGAAACGCACTATTTTCGCGCTTATTCTATGTAGGAACTGTCGCCCTCACCTTTGGAACCAGAAGCAGATAAGTCATTATTAGCAAGGGTGATAACTGTGGTCGTTGGCGCCTGTTTACAACTTAGTGGCCTCCCCTTGCTATCCCAGCACCACCTGCGGATGATGGCTGTTGTCAGGAAAACGAAGTAATGGATGTCTCTTTGGTGCTGAACAAATTTGTGACCTTTTTGGAAACAGCGAAATTGCGTGCTCATTTTGGGGTACCACAGTCAAAATGTCAGACTGAGGATAATATTGTTTAACCTGAATTCTTGGTTCATTTTGGCTATGGACATTCTTTTATCTGAAGACTCGATGTTTTTTTTTAATGTTTTCCAGTTTGCCCAAATCTACAGTATCCAGACCTCTTCAGCAAACTTTCGTGATGCATTTTTTGCTAGCTTTAGTTTCGTCGCAAAATGTCAGCCATGGCTATATTTATACATTTGTCAGCCATTGCTGTTTATATGCAGTTCAGTTGCTGATGTATTTATACATTATCAGACAGGCTGCTTCTGTTTTCATTAGTTAAGCCAGTTGTTGATTTGTGTGTGTGTTGAACTTTTCATTTTGAGGTTGTGTTGTTTTCAAGGAAATTCTTAACCCTTTTAGGGAAAACATACAAGAGAAAGTGAAAACAAAGCAAACTATAATAAATGTATGATTATTAGCCATACTGCTGTAGGCTACCATTTATAAGTTTAACCTCAAGTCCTATATTATTAGGGGTGTCGGATAGTGCAGTGGTTGGAGCACTCGCTACTGTGTCGAAAGTGAAGCACCGTCCGGTGCGGTTAGCACTTGGATGGGTGACCGCTAAGGCGTGAAGCGACAAATAACAACGCCCCCAGTTGACTCAACTGTGATTGAGTACCTACTCTCTTGAGGGTGGGGAAGGTAAAGCAGCGAGGGAGAGAGTTGGGCATCACCCTCATTACGCTGGCCCAAGATAAGTGTGATCTCCAACATCACGCTCCCCTACGGCCACAAGGCTATGGGACTACCTTTACCTTTACCTTTTTACCTATATTATTAATGTTATCTACAGCTGAACAACACGAAGTTTCACCATACTGTTTGGGAAGACTGACAAAGATTTCCGCCCCCTTTTACTGTAGAATTCCTTCAATATCTTTCTTCTAGTAGTAGTATTAGAAAGGCGAGCCATCTTCTAGCACCGCACCCCACGCGCGCTCCTTCACTGATGTTGATACAGCACTGTTACAAATGGCCGTGGCGGGTCTCTAGGGGACATCACTTGTTGCTGCAAGAGAAGAACGTGACTGACAAAAGTCATCTTCCCTTTCCCGCCAAAATCAGTTTCGCGTCAGGTTCAAAGGTGGTGGATTTGTTTAGAGCCCCCTTGGTGTCCGGATTGTCGTTTGTTTTCTTCCCTCTATTTCTCTTTGCTTGTTTTCCCTTTCCCTCTGGAATGCTGCATGCACACTGCGGGTTTGTTCCATCCTTCAATTCAGGAAATCTCGCGCTATTTTGGCCTAGGTCTACCGGTTGAAAGCGTACAGGTTCATCTTGTAGACCAAGCATTTCACCCCAACATTTCTCTAAAACGTTTTACTTTCTGTGTAACGCACTCAGCATGCCGTCCGCGTGGAGTTGCGCGCGTTACAAGTCTACATCACCATTGTGTGATTTTGTTTCACTCCAGTATTACCCCTGTGGCGAGTTCCTTTGCAGCGAGTGGCTTACTCGCGTTGTTTCGTATGCAAGTACTCACAAAGCAACGTTGGGGAAAAAAAAGGACGTTCTGCGTCTGCGTATTAAGAGATCCTAGACTAAAATCGAAGGGAGGATAAGTCCACAATAGTAGCGGCCATGATGTACTCGCAGAAAAGTATCTATTTACCCAAACTCGCCAAAGTCACGTGACGGTTTGCTTGTTTTCGCCTTGTGCTACGGAACTCATCGCCTGTTTTGGCGTGTCCTCGCTTCAAAGCAACTCGCTACTGGTCCTTTTTCCTTGTCCACTCCGCGACACATTAAATAACTAATTCAAAACGAAGAAGGATTACAGAGGTTAAAGGAAACATTATAACTTATGCTGTTGCCATTGTAGGTTAAAGGTCGATCCTCTGCCATTCTGGTCAGTGGTCCGCCAAGGCTTGAAAGCAAGTGTGCTCCTCATCTTCAACAACGCCTAGTGTAAACACACAAACACACGCACACAAACACACAAACAAACAATCACACACAAACATACACACGCGCTCACACACACACACACACACATAAAATAAATTAAGAAACGATTATACAATACAATACAAGATTATTGCTTTAGGTCCAGGGGACTAAGAAACAATTGGTTTAAACAGAATTTTATCAATATTGACGAGACAAACAAACAAAATATAAGGAACATAAAGAGCACACAAAAGCAAAGCTTAAATAAGCTTTGACAAATGATAACAATCAAATGTCTCTGGCGACAGGAACAAATAAAAAAGAATATATTAACTAATCTTCTCAAATATGTACATACAACTATAGTATAAGGTTAAAAGGCAAGAAGTACAATAATATCGAGGAGAAAAAAATGTAATACAGAACTAAATGAATGAACTAAGCGCGTAACGAGAAACGGACACATGCACCCAAGTGTACACTTTACACAACATTATATGTGCCCATTGAAAAGGTAAATTAAATGCCTGAAGCAATCTAAGACAATGAAAAAAAACATAAATCAAATTGGGAAGAAAAAAAATTTAGTTTTAGATAAACTTTAATGTAATTTATAATCGCTGAACCTCTCAAATTCTGTATCCATAAACACTCTCCAGCCCCTTGCCCCCTCCTCTCTCTCTCTCTCTCTCTCTCTCTCTCTCTCTCTCTCTCTCTCTCTCTCTCTCTCTCTCTCTCTCTCTCTCTCTCTCTCTCTATCTCTCTCCTCCTGCTGCCTACATACAAGCAAACATCTGTATATCATAACAGCCGGATCCTGTGTAAATTTTTTCCCTATTTCATTTCTACGACACAAGCTCTCCAAAGAAGTTAAGGATCTGTTTACTACTACTCTTGTCAAATACGCTCTCAATCGGAATATTAGAAACTGCTGAGATCTACCTACGCCTGTCAAATCAAAACGCCCGGGCCTGAATCTCTGATACCCAGGCAATGTGCGCGCGGAAAGCACTCTCTACCCAGGCGCGCCCGGTAAGTGAGCGGGAGCAGGAGAGGTGAAGATGAAGGGGAAGGGGGCGTGGCGCTAAAAGTAGGAGGTGTGTCCGACCACTTTGCGTGTGCCATGCCAAATTGGGGAGGAGGCGGGGGGAAGGAGGGGTGCGTAATTCCGTCGCGTCTCTTTTCGAAATTGTGGACTCGCGCGAACGCGAGTAAAGG
Organism: Oncomelania hupensis; assembly: GCA_036898135.1. Taxonomy (NCBI): domain Eukaryota; kingdom Metazoa; phylum Mollusca; class Gastropoda; order Littorinimorpha; family Pomatiopsidae; genus Oncomelania; species Oncomelania hupensis. The sequence continues at coordinate 19,749,878 of CM072520.1, forward strand.
AAGAGGCGAGAGAAAAAGGTTTTTTGTTTTCTTTTTTTAAAATTAAAAGACGAAATGAAATAGTGAAATGAAAGAAAATTAAGCTAGTTCTAGGTCACAAACATGTCCATAACGTTATTTTAAATTGCTTGTAGGGTTATCTAATTTCATTTATTTATTGATACTTTGTCTAGGCTAAATTGTGTTTTCAATATGATTGTTATGAAGTGGATGTTTAGACATTTAGAATATACTTTAATTTGACGCAGCTCAGCAAACTTGAGTTCTCTATTTTAATTCCTACTTCGTACAATAATAATAATAATAATAATAATAATAATAATAATAATAATAATAATAATAATAATAATAATAATAATAATAATAATAATAATGGATGCTATATATGCGCCTTTCCCAAATCAGTCAGGCTCAAAGCGCGGCGATCTGTACCAACATACACGCTCACCTGTCTCATCCACCCTCACACACACACAATAAAGTTATTGACAAGACAGGAAAGAGGAAATCTAAATGCGTGAATGTATGTAAGTATGATTGAAAGATCAATTCCCATTCATTCACATAAATATACTAAATAAAGAAGTTGGAATAAAGTCTCAAAAAGAAGTTAAACTATTTACAATGTAAACAAATTATACAAACAAATTAATATTCGTTTTGTGCGTCTATGCAAAAGCATCCAGGCACCCAAAACCCAGGATTCACAGAAATCAGAACATAATCAACCACTGTCACGAGTAAGGTCTTCGTGTCCTTATGCTAAACAAATAAATATTTTACAATACCGTGACCCTAGTTAGCTGAAGACCAGTTCGATCTCTCGACAACACATCCATCACAAAGATGATGAAAACACCGTGGACGATCGAGTCGATTTCGCACAGATAAACTTTTGCCCCTTTCAATAGACACTCTTCACCAAGTCAGGTCCTTCCAGTGGTTGATCAACAATCCAGTGGTCAGGCCTATGTCCCCGAGGATGCCGCACTGTAGGCTTATATACAGCAGTTCTGTCTTCATGAGAATAATGTCACTGGTTCCTTCAGTCATACACAATCAATGTTTAGTATAAGAACACAAGAAAGACCCCTTTATAAAGCAACTGAGAATATGAACAATATGATTATTATTAAATAACATTCAAGACTAATAATAAGCTATCAGTTTATAATAATACATTCAGGATTCTAGGTCCCAATGCTGATACTTTCGCTCGCACCACTTGCATGCAACAACACCTACTACAAAACAAGATATAATAATAATAATAATAATAATAATAATAATAATAATAATAATAATAATAATAAATTGCATTTATACAACGCATTTTTCATTAGAATAACAACTCAATGCGCTTACACACATCATTCGTACGCATCATCACAACATTCGCACTACATCATGTACAGCATCATTGACAAAGTATTATTATTGTTCATACTATTTACACAGAAAACGCCTTGCGGAACAAGTGCGTTTTTAAGCAGCTCTTAAAGGAAACAAGGTCTGTACAATGTCTTAAACCGGCAGGCAGCGCATTCCAAACCTTGGGTGCTTGAAAACTAAAAGACCGCTCGCCAACTGTTTTAAGCCGACGCTTGGGCGTTTTCAACAGTTTTTCATCTGATGAGCGCAAAGAACATATGCATTGGACTAGCCAATATCTGAGTAAATATACAATAAATATATATGTACCTCAACAGGGCGTACATCTCAAAAAGAAGTCCTCCACTTCCTCCTTGTAGCCTACTAGACGAAAGAAAATGTTAGTTCTTTTTTTTTATCTAGTTTCTGCACAGGCTACACAATGAACTCAAACTACTTATCTTTTATTTCCAACCTAAGCTATATCCCAGACATCTGATTCGGTTGGCGGTGTGGTAGCGTTTGACTAAAACAACTAAACTTTCTAATAATAATTATTCTATGTAAGGTAGCGACTAAACTGAATAATATCCTATTCCACGAGCAATTTCAAAAAAGCATTAAATTTCCACCAAAGGTTATAATCTGTTTCTACAATTAGCGAACATAATATCTTAGCAATAAAAGTGATACGTAAACTATAGTCTATTTGGAAGTTTAATGCTAAAAGTCATTACCTAAAAATGATGAAGCAGCCGACATGTGTTTTCTATATGATGACATATCTCATTTCTGACGAAACATACTGCATTGCGGGTGCTTTTTAAATTTTAATTTAATTTAATTTCACTTTCCCCACGGAAAGCAAACAAAGGAAGAACAAAGACAGATAACCAATACGTAACGAATCAACCTTCAAATCTCTGCACGTGACAATCTTCACATCTGATAAAGAACTCTCAAACACCCGGAAATACAATACATGTATTATATCATGAAGCGAAGCCATCTCTACCTCCAAGGTAAGCTAATATAGACAATCTTTCAATCTCCGCAATCACTTCATGCTGTCTACGGACACTATCTTGCCCCTCACTATTGTGGATTATATAATTATTATATACCGCCGTTATGTATATGTATCCATGCACCTATATCTATATATCTGTCCAACACACACTCTCTCTCTCTCTCTCTCTCTCTCTCTCTCTCTCTCTCTCTCTCTCTCTCTCTCTCTCTCTCTCTCTCTCTCTCCCCCTCTCCCTCTTCTATCGGCGGTGTATAGCTTATAGATTATGTGCTGGATCATAATACGTCATAAGTGGTGGTTCACCCGTCCCCAATACGCTTAATGTGTCCGGGGACGTAAATTTTACTAAAAAAAAATAAATAAAAAAATACGACCAGCTGTTTGTATAATAAGTAACAGACCTATAATTATGTTATTAGTTCATATCACACCTTTATAAAAAATTTAATCTTGAATGGCATGGCAGGAAGTGTCTAACATCCCAAATGTTACCATTACGTAACTAAGTTGTACCCCCGTGGCAGGGACTACCGAGGTTTTGATCGCCTCTCCACCTTAGGGCGAGGCGTAACGTCATCGCGCCCCCTTCCCCTCCGCCTCCCCCTCCCACACTCCATCCTCTCTCTCTCTCTCTCTCTCTCTCTCTCTCTCTCTCTCTCAAGGTTAATTGTAGATTATGTAGTCACACGACACCAAAGCGTATAGGCGACTACTGGTCACAGTATTCTGACACCAGCGAGCCAGTTGATGGTAAGAGGAAAATAATATGGTCATACGTTGGCCAATACGGGATTCGAACCGCAGACCTTTCGGTTACTAGTAAGCCGCTCTACCAAATGAGGTACCCGGCCCCACCTCTCTCTCTCTCTCTCTCTCTCTCTCTCTCTCTCTTAACCTCCCCTTCCCCCTTCCCCCTTCACCCCTTCACCCGTTAAGTCTGTGCCGTGTCTGCTACGCAATGTGACCTAAGTTGTTATCATTCTGAAGATCAAGGGGGAAATGTCTAAATTCAAATAAAGAGACAAGTTCGGGCAGTCAAGAGTGCAAGATAATTTGTTGAAAAGGCATCAATTCGAAGGCTGTGTTTAGGTTTGGTGAAAATAGGTTTACCCTAACATTGGCGTTGTTACCACATTAAGTGGGCATTCGTTGCTCTCAAACCATGTTTATGTTCATGTTTATCGTCCCCTATACGCTTATGTGTCCGGGGACGTTAATCTATTTGACTAACTAACTATCAAACCAAGCAATAAAGTTTGAATTTTCAATTTCAGGGAGTGATTTCCCCTGATTAACCATCAGCTCTGTGACCTTTGATCCTATTTGTAAGTGAACTACGAATCCTGAAGAGTGCGTCGTTGTTAGCTGGGCTAGGGTATATTTCTGGCTCTTACCGGATTTGGTAGATTATATTTTTAGCTCCAGACCGTTGGCTAGTCTTGCTATTAATAGGCACAACTACGGAATTTATTCATTTAAAAAAAAGAACTAAACTTTCGAAAGAATTATTAAAATTCAAATAACAATACAATACAATATTAAAAAATATATATTTAATAAAATTGATCATTTAATTTCAAATAAATAAATAAATAAAAGAAATTAACATGAAATAAAGTAAAGTTGCTGATTTAAAAAAAAAGAAGAAAGATAAGACAAGATGGCTGCAGAGGTTTTTTACGCAGCCATCTATTCGTCGGAACTTGTGAGAAAGTCGCTGCTAATCAGTGTCACATTGGTTAAGTTACTGATTGTTAGTTTTGATTAGTTCTTCAAAATTGCTAATGTCTTCACCGTGTAGAAATAATAGACAATAACAACAACAACAGATGAAATGAAGTGAAATCAAATGAAATGAAATAAAAGTTAGTGATGTAAAACAAAGATAAGATGATACCTGCCTGGTCTTTGTCTCAGCCATCAGTTCTGTTTCTCTAGATTTGGAGAACTTGGCGGCTAATCAGTGTCAAAACCTCTCGTCCTTCCTGCGCTGGATTAAATCTCAGTGTGATCGGGTTTTTGCTCTGTGGGTTCGGGCAAATAGAATAGACCCAACGTTTCCCGGCGTGTCGTAAGAGGCGACTAACAGGGGTGATGTTAGCACGGCATCACTGGGCGAAAGTCTTCTATACAGAAGTCACCGGCCAGGGCGGAGGAACCTCACGTTACTACAGGTTCAACGACCACGTGCTCAGGGCCAAGGCGAGCCACACTGTATTCGTGGATTTCGGCTGTGGCCAACAGCCTGGAGAGGATTGGGCCCTGCCAGGTCTTTTTTGCCCAAGACACAACACATGATGAGGCTATCCACTAATTCCATGCCGGATCGGTCGTCGCCCGGCTACACAAGGACCGCGCCTTCCGTTGGCCACCAGGACGGAGGTGAAAAGTATGCTACTGATGGACAAATTAGCAAGATCCGCACGAGAAACAACATCGTCATAGGAACCTGGAATGTCAGGACCCTAACTGCGGAAGGAAAATTAGAAGAACTGGCCCACGAGCTGGACCACTATCGATGGAACGTTCTAGGTATCAGCGAACTGCGCTGGAAAGGCCTAGGTGAAACAACGACTGACAAAGGCCACAAGCTCTATTTCAGCGGTAGAGATGACAGGCACGAACACGGCGTTGGATTCTTGGTCCACAAGAACATTCTAGCCACTGTCATGGGTTGCCGCCCAGTCTCCAGTAGACTCATTACCATCCGTCTGAGAGCAACCCCTTTCAACATTACCATCATCCAGGCCTATGCCCCAACATCAGACTATGAAGACAGCGAAGTGGAGGATTTTTATGAAAATATACAGGCGGTCCTTGACCAAGTGCCGAAGAAGGACATAGTCATAGTGCAAGGCGACTGGAATGCCAAGGTTGGCCAAGATGCGCACCACAACTGGGGAGACACATGCGGACCCCACTGCAACAACGAGACAAATGACAGGGGTCTGAGGCTATTGGAGTTTGCCAGATACAACAATCTGGTACTGGCAAACACGCTTGGTCTCCACAAAAAATCCAGACGATGGACATGGCACAGTCCCGGCGGGGAACATCACAACCAGATCGACTACATCATGGTCAAGAAACGCTTCAGATCAAGCATCAACATTGGCAGGACACGCACTTTTCCAGGAGTAGACATTGGAAGTGACCACGATCTCGTGATGATGTCTTTCCGGCTCCATTTGAAGAGAGTAAATACAGCAAAGTGCACTAGGCTGAAGTTCGACCTGGACAAACTGCAAGACCCGGAGGTGGCAAAAATATTTCAGGCCACAATTGGAGGGAAATTTGCACCACTGCTTATTTTGGGGGCAGGCGAAGTAGATGTCAACACCATGACCAATACCTTCAACTCAGCTGTAACAGATGCCGCCACTGAGATCCTTGGCAAGCACCGACCAAAGAAGAAGCCGTGGATCACACCTAAACTTTTGGATCTGTGTGATAAACGAAGAGAGTTAAAAAAGAAAAAGAACACCTCACAGGGAGCTGATGTCTACCGAAAAATCAACAATGACATCCGAAAAGGCATGCGCACAGCAAAGGAGAACTGGATAGAAGATCAATGCCAGGAAATAGAGAACAATCTGAACAAGAACAACAGCAAGAAGGCCTACCAGACTGCGAAGCGGCTGACAAGTGTTAAACAGCCCAAAGTCTCCACTATCCAAAGCAAGTCTGGCATTTGCCTTACAGAAGAACAAGAAGTCTTGGACAGATGGACAGAGTACTGCTCTGACCTTTACAACCATACACCAAATGGAGACCCATCAGTTCTAGCATGTCCCGAGAGCAGAGAAGAAGAAGAAATCCTCCCAATTCTCCGGGAAGAAGTTGAGGCAGCAGTGCAATCGCTGAAGAAAGGGAAGTCAGCGGGTGTGGACAACATACCAGCGGAACTGCTACAAGCAGGAGGAGAAGCGATGACTGATGCTCTCACCATTATCTGTAACAAGATCTGGCAGAGTGGGGAATGGCCTACACCATGGACCCAGTCGCTTGTCATCACTCTTCCCAAAAAAGGTAACCTTCAGGAGTGTGAAAATTACCGCACCATCAGCCTCATCAGCCATCCCAGCAAGGTCCTCCTGAAAATAATACTCAACAGGTTGAAACCACAAGCTGAACAAATCATAGCTGAAGAACAAGCAGGATTCATGGCAGGGCGAAGTACCACTGAACAGATTTTCAACCTCAGAATAATCTGTGAGAAATACCTACAGCACCAACAACATCTATATCATGTGTTCATAGACTTCAAGAAGGCATTTGACCGAGTCTGGCATGCAGCTCTATGGGCAACCATGAAAGTGTACAACATCAGCCCTAAAATTATAGAAGTCATCAAAAGCCTGTATGACAAGGCTACCAGTGCAGTCCTCCATAACAGCGTCATCGGGAACTGGTTCAGAACAACAATCGGTGTGCGTCAAGGATGCCTACTCTCTCCAACACTCTTCAACATCTTCCTAGAGCGCATCATGTCAGATGCTCTTGCAGATCACGAAGGCACAGTCAGCATAGGGGGCAGAGCAATCTCCAATCTTCGTTTTGCGGATGATATTGATGGATTGGCTGGAGAGGAACAAGAACTTGAACAGCTTGTACAGAGGCTTGACACCACCTCCAGAGCTTATGGAATGGAAATAAGTGCAGAGAAGACCAAAATGATGACCAACAACACCAATGGCATCAACACGGACATCAAAGTACAAGGCCAATCCCTCAACACAGTGCACAGCTTCAAATATTTAGGAGCCATTGTGTCAGACAATGGGTCTCGACAGGAAGTCCTCTCCAGGATCGCACAAACAACTGCTGCCCTGACAAGGTTGAAGCCCTTTTGGAAAGACAGAACCATCAGTCTACATTCCAAAGTAAGACTGCTGCGCTCTCTGGTCATCTCCATCTTCCTATATGCTTGCGAAGCATGGACCCTCACAGCAGATCTCCAACGAAGAATACAAAGCATGGAGATGAGGTGCTACAGAAGACTTCTGTGCATTTCCTATACCCAACACATCACCAACGTTGAAGTCCGACAGACCATCACACAAGCCATTGGACAACACGATGACCTGCTCACAGTGGTGAAGAAACGGAAACTCCGATGGTATGGCCACGTCACCAGATCATCAGGCCTTGCAAAGACCATTCTGCAAGGCACAGTGCAAGGAGGTAGAAGAAGGGGGAGACCGAAAAAGAGGTGGGAGGACAACATTCGAGAATGGACTGGTTTGACACTGAGCGAAGCCATGAGGGCTGCTGAGGACAGAGAAAGATGGAGTATGCTGGTTAAGCGATCATCTGTGGTGCCCCTACGACCTTCGGGTTATGGGACAGGATAGGATAGGATAGGATAGTGATCGGGTTCTCATTCTAATTAACTCTTCAACTTGTTATTATCTTTGGATCTAGACTTTGGTGCCTTTCCGTTTTCGAGTGAATGAAGGAAGTAAAGTGTATAAAGCGCATAAATATTTACGCACATAAAAGCATGACCACTGTGGTGGGGGGAGGGGGGAGGTAGCAAACAAAATACAACAACAACTACACACACACAAACACACACACACACACAACATTCGCATGACTTTAACTAATGGTTTCTATTGTTTCTCTGAGATAAGTTTTCCTTGTATGTTTTGGAGGAAGACAGAGAGAGGGAGAGAGAGAGAGAGAGAGAAGGAGAGAGAGAAAGAGGAGAGAGAGAAAGAGAGAGAGAGAGAGAGAGAGAGAGAGAGAAAGAGAGAGAGAGAGAGAGAGAGAGAGAGAGAGAACGGAAAACGTACCCAAAGATTTTCAAAAGTAAAATAACCACTACGACATGAGCAAGCATGATAGGAAAGCTCCAGGATTGTAATGTAGAATTATGCGAATTTTTGCTATCTTACATCTGAAGTTTCCATAGCCCAGAAATGTTCCGCCCTAAAGGTTTGAAATTAGCAGGAAATGTTAACATAAGGTTGTAGAACTACAGTTGTCCTGTTTCCAGTCCATTGGCAGGATCCAATCTATCTGATATTCCTTATTCCGGACACCTCCCCCAGACCTTTCCTCTTCTACCCCTCCCTCCCCCCCCTCACACCTCCCCCCGCTTCTACGGTTTGCAAAATAGCTGCGTAACACTACGAACGACAAAGTAGAACTAAGACAGAAAATTCCCGTGTAAGATTATTAGCCCACCTTCCTTTCTACAGTCTAATCCATATCACGTCACTGTTTACTATCTAGCCTTTCTTGTATATGAAGCTTTTAATTTTCGAGAAATAGTTCGTCCCCAAGATTTGACAATTGTTTTAACATCAATTTTATTCAACAAACAAACCAGATATTAATACAAGGCAAAACATCAGGGCGCACAAAAGCACAAGGCTTAAATAAGTGCTACCCAAATAATAATAATAATAATGTGTCAAAATATCACTGGCAGACGACAGGAAACAACAACAGAACATTGATAAAAATACAAAAAATACAAAAAGGAAATTTTTTTTATAAAAAGAAAAGAAAATGTTCGACAAAAAAAGATTTCCAAGTGAAGGGGAAGAGAAAAAAAATAAAATAGGGAGGGTGGGGGGAGGTGCATGGTGGTGATTTGAAAATTAGCTGTGCAACTGTAAGACGAAGAGCGACAAAGAAAGGAATGAGACGGGCAATGCTAATGTTTCTTGTTTCATGCCCATCCATACGATTGTAACTCTTACTTTAATATCTATCTTCTATCTGCAGTTTCCAAACTCAAGGGAAATATCCCCCCCTCTTCTACCCATCTCCACCTCCCCCATCCCCAAAATGTGAAAATTTAAAGTAGGCGCATAAGAACGATCTTAAAAGAAGGAATAAGACATGTTAAATTGTACATGTTTCCTGTTTCCTGTTCATCCATTACTGTTTACTATCTGTCTTCTATCTCAAGTTTACAAACTCCAGGGGGAAAATTTCCCCAAGATTTGAATGTTGAAATAATGAGGAATAAGAAAAAATAAGAAAAAAAATGTCACTATAAGATTGCATACGTTTCCTGTTTATCCCTATGACTATCAATCTTCTCTATCTGAAGTGTTCCTATTCCAGAAAACTTTAATCACCAAGATCTTAAAACTAGCAAGGAATTCCCCTTGTAAGAGGCTATGGCTTACGTGTTTCCTGTCGCCTGTCCATTCACAGGATTCTCCCCGGTTACTATCTATCATCTATATCTGAAAGTCTCCATTATATACATTCCACAAATCTTTCCTGCTCAAAAGATGTGAAATAGTTGTGCAAGAGTAACGAAAGAGGGGAAATGTAGTTCACGTCAGATTACGAGGAGAAGACGCGGATGAGTGAATGAACATTGAGGTTTAACGTCTACACCCACCATTGGCGATAAGGCACACGGGGATAACCATCCCAGGAAAAGAGGGGTAGGGACCTGAATCTACACTGAACCACCAGAGCAATCATACTGCTAAAATGGACAGTGTAGTTCAGTGGTTAGATTAACGTCCCCGGACAAAATGGACAGTGAAAAATGGCCACATTTTATATTGCCCACCACGGGATTCGAACCTGGGTCATCGGTGTGCCAGGCAAACGCTCTACCACTTGAGCTACGGCGGTGGCACCCGCGGATGAGTTTGAAATTAGATTTTTAAAGTACCTCCCCCCCCCCCTAGCTTCCCATCTCTCCCCTAACTGGCTGTTGTATAGCCTTAATAAGAATAACAATGAATAGTGCGTAATTACTAACGTCTATGCACGTGGTATATTAACTTAATTTCACAGTTCAAATTTAATCACAGAGAAAAGGAGAGAGAGAGATTGCTAGAGCTAAAACTGAAAATTAAACATGGTCACTCCAAGATAGTTATAAGTTTTTAATGATAATTGTAGTTATCTCTTGATAATTGTAATTTTCCCACGATATTTGTAATTATCTCATGATATTTGTAATTAGCAGGTTTTGGCGCTAAAAATATCAAGACTAAAGATGACATAGGCAACAAATTAGCACACTTCGGACTACACTTTAACCGAGTAGCTTGAAACACTTCATCTTTCAGACCAGTATGGAAGAACGAAGCTTAACGTCCTATTGCGTTAGCGTCAAGAACGAATCACCACGTCGCCACCTTGACAACAATGATCGTCATCATCATCGTTATTATTATTATCATCATCATCATCATCATCATCATCATCATCATCATCATCATCATCATCATCATCATCATCATCATCATATCAAAAATGGTATGTGTCCCTCCCTGAATCTCTTTTATAATACACCCCGCTGCTGCTTGCTTGTAGCCTAGGTATGACAGGGTTGATACGTTCTGGTATCTCCGGTTTTTCCTCCTACTTCTTTCCTTCCTTCCTTCTTTCCATGTGTCAAGAAAGTGCTCTATCCTCAAGGTGATGTACCCGTGGCAACTATACTAGGGTTAGACTGCCCGCTGTGTCATGGGTGGTGGTTGGTTCCCTGCGGTTTTGATTTGTAGAGTAGATTTCTGTCCCCGGACATTTAAGCACATAGGGGACTTTAATAATAATAATAATAATAATAATAATAATAATAATAATAATAATAATAATAATAATAATAATAATAATAATAATAATAATGGACATTTATATAGCGCTATTACTTGTCTTTTTTATTTTTTACAGACAAGCGCATAGCGCTTTACATGAAAAGAAAGAAACAAACATGAAACAACTTACAATATTGCATTAGAAATTATGCAATAAGAAAAAAATCCACATGCAAAATCAGACAATACATAAAGTTAACCTTCTGCAGACAAGTCATCACAATCACAACAAAATCCACAAGCATAGCCAAAAGCAGAAACAAATATGTGTCGGGGCTATGGTCTAAAGAATGAAGGATAGAGGTTTTAGGCACTTGTCTGGTTTCTCAAGATTTATTTATCTGATATTTTTCGATGACAGCTACAGTGCAGCTGTTGTCTGGGGTGACTGACTATATAGTAAGGTAGACCACGCTTAAGAATAATAATAATAATAATAATAATAATAATAATAATAATAATAATAATAATAATAATAATAATAATAATAATAATAATAATAATAATAATAATAATAATGGATGTTATAAGCGCCTTATTCCTAAATCAGACTCAAAGTGCGGCGATCTGTAACCAACATAACCCCTTGGGGTCATGAGCAATCTTGCCACTGTAGATTGTTCTAACCTATAAAGGGAAAAGTGAAAGCCCCAGTTCAAAACCTGTCTTGACTTTGTAGGCATGACCAATTCACTGCGGCAGCAGTACCCCCGTTGGGGTGCCGGGGGTTTCAGTATAAATAGTATCCCCACTTTCTGGAAATTTAGTGCTTTAAATTCCCACTGTCACTGTCTTCCTCATTTACTCTTTCCCATTCCTGCTCTGTCCTATCACTCTGCTATACTATCTTCTTCTTCGCTAGATCAATGACCTACCTTTTTTCTTGAAAACTCTTCCTGGACAAGACTCCTTGTTTGTGTATGAGGTCTGTTGGATCAGCTTGGGAGTGTTGGACGCTTTCTGTCGGGTGGTCACTAGGGCTTCCTATGATGTTATTATTTAGCAATGTAGGCATTTTATATGTATGTGTTTTGTTGATAATATATAATGGTGTTTGTATTCTATTTTGTTTTTGTAACCGGGGGTTCGTGTAGTTGGGGTAAAGCCTCAGCCGTCCCCTGCATGGGATGTCTTTATTGTAAAGTGACTGGCCGGTGGAGGGCACTCAATTTTTCCACTAGGGTTGTTTCGGCAGATCTTTTATGCGGATCGGGGGTTGTCCGGTCCTGATTTGGCTCGGAAGAGTCCGCTGGACCTAAAGCAACAATCAATCAATCAATCAAGTAACCAACATGCGCTCTCATATGTTACCTACATACACAACAAACCCACGTTCATCGCTCAAACGTGTGGTGTAAAGGCAAGTCACTATTAGAAGACGGAAAGGAAATCAAAATTTATTTTCTCCAATTGTCCATAGACTGCATCTAATACTATTGCCGAAAAGAGGGAGAAACCCGGAGAAAACCCTCGATGATCTAAAGTCTCGTACCTAAACCACATTAGCTCGTCTCCTGCGGGGTTCAAACCCGCGACCTTCGATATAGGAAACCAGCTCTCTATCCACTGAGCTACCAAGCCAACAGGCTTATAAGTTCAAAGAGTTGCTCAAAAGGCTGGCGTCCCGGGGTGACTGAATACCGGCAGAGTTCTGAGTTGACAGTCTAGAGATGCCGTGCCAGCATTTCTCACCTCGGGATTGACAGATTATGGAATTCCCTTTGTCCTTTTCTTGTTCTTCTTCCTTTTGATGTGGACACGGATGTGTATGAACATCATCATCATCATCATCATCATCATCATCATCATCATCATCATCATCATCATCATCATCATCATCATCATCTTCTTCTTCTTCTTCTTCTTCTTCTTCTTCTTCTTTTTCTTCTTCTTCTTCTTCTTCTTCTTCTTCTTCTTCTTCTTCTTCTTCTTCTTCTTCTTCTTCTTCTTCTTCTGTACTTCACATCCTTCCTCCCTTCTTTTGCCCTTCTATTCGCCTTCTTCTTGCTGCCGTCATAGCGCGGTGTGTTCCCTGGTGTTAGCTGACCGTTGGTCATCGCAGTAGCCGCGATGAGTCAATGTCCCGTAATTGAAGGATCATCGTGCTCCACTCTCTTGACCTCTGCCTTGAACCCCACCCCCCACCCCCACCGCACTTCCCCCAACGCCACCCCACCCCTATATACCTCGCGCTCCCTCTTTCTCCTTCTGCCTAAAAACTCTGTCAAGAGATCGAGAGGCACACAGACAGACAGACAGAAATACAGACACTTAAGCAGACAGACTGACAGACCCAATGGCGATAGCGAACAAGCATACAGGCGACAAGTCAACCACACGCATTCATTATGCGACCACCAGAAGACAACTACACACACACGTACTAAGCCTACCATACCCCCCCCCCTTCTCCATAACCACACACACACACACACCCATACACACACCCACACCCACACACACTGCCACACACACACCCATACACACACACACACACACACACTGCCACACACACACCCATACACACACCCACACCAACACACACACACTGGCCGAAGTTTACGTCGGCTGACCACCATGGTGTGACCATCCCCCATCACAGCACACAAGTCATACACACACACAAACACACACACACGCACTCACACTCGCACACACGCATATGCACGTACGAAAGCATGCGCGCGCACGCACACACATATCACAACACACGCACGAAGGCACACACGCACATATGCGCGCGCACTCACTCTGCAGGGATTGCACACTCATTTGTTTTCCCCTGATTTTATTGCCTTGATAATGATGCTCACAGTGGTGAACAAACGGACACTCCGATGGTATGGCCACGTCACCATGGTATCAGGCCTTGCAAAGACCATCCTGCAAGGCACGGTGCAAGGCGGCAGAAGAAGAGGGAGACAGAAACAGAGGTGGGAGGACAACATTCGAGAATGGACTGGCTTGACACTGAGCGAAGCCATGAGGGTTGCTGAGGACAGAGAAAGATGGAGTACGCTGGTTAAACAATCATCTGGGTTACTCCAACGACTTTCGAGTTACGGGATATGATATGATAGGATAGGAGTTATTTTTTAAGCATCGTGCTTATTTATGTAATTTTTTTATCATTGGTGTTATATCTAAATTCTATATTGCATACTTCTATAATTGTATGTCTGTAAGTGTGAATGTGGCGTACATGCTTCTGTGCTAATGAAAGGTTGTTAAAATAAGCCCAAGGCTTAAAATCTTAACCATTCATCAATAAAATGTTCAGACAGACGCTCTCTCTCTCTCTCTCTGCCTTTCTCTGTCTGTTTTTTTCCCTATCGTCTCATACAGTAGTTATCGTTATCAATGTTTTTATGGGATCATGTAATAATTATTGTCGTTTATATATTTATTATTAATGAATTATTTTTAAAACAAAATTATTATAGTTTAATTCTTTGTGTAACCTACACTATATTATGTTTACAACAACTTTCTCCAGTTTGGTGTGGACGTAGTTTGAATTTCTATTTTGAATTTGTTGTATCGAGAAAATACCATTGCTCGAGAGTTTGGTGAAGGAATGACCTCCCTTCCCCTCTGTTCCTTGTGTTCCTTGGTATGCATATGGGCCCAAGGCCGTGAAATGCTTTAAAATCTGAAATCTGAAAATCTGTCTGTTAATGTTCTCTCTCTCTCTCTCTCTCTCTCTCTCTCTCTCTCTCTCTCTCTCTCTCTCTCTCTCTCTCTCTCTCTCTCTCTCTCTCTCTCTCTCTCTCTCTCTCTCTCTCTCTGTTTCTCTCGCTCTCTCTGTTTCACCTCCACACACTCTCTCGTACATCCACCATTACAACCGCAACCCGTGTTCTCCTTTATTGAGCATTGGAGTGACGACAGAAGGGGGAACGAAGGCCAGACTGAATATTAAAGACCTGTTGAGGCATCTCTTCACTTTACGGTACTCCAGCCAGAGATTGTCAATGTCAGACCACGTTTATGAGTAGCACTATCGTCAGATACTCTGTGTTCTGCGAAGACAGAGACAGAGAGAGAGAGAGAGAGAGAGAGAGAGAGAGAGAGAGAGAGAGAGAGAGAGAGAGAGAGAGAGAGAGAGAGAGAGAGAGAGAGAGAGAGAAGAGAAGAGAGATTCGAACTTCAATTGATCATGAAAGGCGCCGACAGCATTAGCCAAGCCGTGATGCACTCATCGTTGCGCATGCGCAGATGCTTGCGCGTGCGGTGCTCGTGGCGGGGTCAGCCATCTGGCCTCTGACCCGTGCCCTCTGCCTGACCAGCAAATGAACGCACTGTTAGCTATTCTAGGAAACTGAGGACTGACACTGAACAATGTGTTTTACGCCTCCAAACTGCAGTTTTGAAAGCATGACAGCACTGTGGGTAAAACGGCAAATGAAGAAGTTAATGTGAATGATGAGTGGCCGTGGTTTCTATTCGGGTTTGGTGGGTTTATTCATACTCCTCTCCCCCACCCCACCCCGCCCCGCCTGCGCCCATGACCCATTCCCATCTCCCATTACCGCCCCGTTCTTCCTTTCTAATTTAAATCAAACTTCGCTCACATCCAATTCAACCACTACCGAACTTTACCAACCACCATCCAAAACCCCAGTTCAAACAGAAACGAAAATCATACTAAAATCTGTTGTTTCTTTTTTTTTTTTTTTAGAAAAAAAAAATAAAACTACAACTGTAGGTATACTTTGATATCTAGAATAAATAAGAACAGTGAGTTTAAATCATTTAATGATTAATTAATTGTCGTTTTTTGTTTCTTCATGGCGGCTCTTAACAAACATTTCATGTCCCCTTGCTTTTAAATAAACCGAGAACAAGTGACTTTAGACAGCAGTAATGACTATTAAATGTGTAAGGTCTAGTTTAAAAGGAGAAAAACAACTGATACAATGTAATATATAATTTATGCCAAGAGACCCCTATCTGTATCTATGCCTACATCTGTTGGATATTTGCGAAATGCGAATCTGAACGTCGTGTCCGTATCTGGCTTATCTCCCTTTAAAACACAAGCAGCAAGCGCGAACAAGATAAAACCGCAGCACAGCGTTGGCCAACCTATTCCAAAGGCGTTGTTGTTGTTCTTGTGAATCAACCAAGTGAGAATGTTGTGGTGCCTATGGTATCGGGTGACGACTCTTGAATGACTGCGTACATAGGGGCCCCTTCTGGAGACAGCAATGACTTTTTTCCAACTATTTTCAGGGTGGGGAACTCTCCTCGGATCCGCTGATTTCAGAGGAAATCGGCAGCCATTTCAGAGGAAAAGAAAAAGAGTTCCGAGGAAAAAAAATTTGTCCGTTTCCGAATCCAGTAGACCCATTATTACAAGTACCCATCCGTGTCCACCTTTTACTTTCTCATTGCTAGAACGGGCCCGCTAGAACTGAATGCTGCATCATCTCCCCGCCCGCTCTTGTTGATTCTTACGACCACATAAACGCGACTTGCTTAGAGCGGGCGAAATGGTGTTGAACGCCCACAAGACCAAAGTGCCATCACAGCTTCTTCGCCAGACACTCTGACCACTGGTGTTAAAGGAAAGCGCCCACAAGAGATCTTAGTGCCATCACCAGCAAAAGCAAACAAGCATAGCTCTTCAGCTTCTTCACCAGAAAAAGCAAGCACGCTTAGCTCTTCAGTGCCATCACCAGCAAAATTAATGAAGCAAAGCTCAATTGTCAGCTTTTTTAGGAAGTAAAACAACAGTGAACTTGTGGAAGCTAAAATTAGACAATGTGCTGAAATGAAACCTCTTTAATTTAACTTGCAGAAACTTATTTGAAAATTTGCTAAGAAGATTGTTTTTATTAAAATTGAACTTGTGAAAGACTGAAATGTGCAAGAAGAAACAGACATCCAAAATGTAAAGGTTATTGGTATTTGCTTTTGTGTGTGTGTGTGTGTGTGAATACGAATACGAAATTTTATTGTCATAAAACACAAGTGTGTGTGTGTGCTCCTGTGTTTGTTCAAGCTTTTTCTAATAATTATTACTTTTCTTTCATATTTGGTTGGTTCAGTTCACTATACATTTACTGCACTGTTACTATGCCACTCTTGGTATGGCTTAAAAACGTGCACATTTTTGGGGGGGCTTTGCCCCCCTGTACCCCCTACAAGGGCCCTGCCCCTTGACCCCGCCGGGGCCTAGGCGGCACCTGGACCCCGGCCTTTTCAGAGTTTTTCTCAATGAGTTGTTCCCCACCCTGTATTTTAAAAAAAAGATGTTTATAAGTCCATCGGATTCCATCATAAGTTCGTAAAACTATGATCACACTACTTTGTGTACAGGGATTATGCGTAATTCCAGCGCTGTAGGCACACGCAACAATTTGAGGGAGATAACGCTGTTTTCCACAACAAACCAATCAGGGAAAGGTCTATGATTTGAATTGTTGCCTCCCTTATACTATTTGTAGTTTTTTTTTCCTGTGGGGAATCTTATGTGCAAATTTGAGGGAAAAGAGGTGGAGGAGGTGTCTTTTTCAATTTTAAAAATAAATCGGTAAATAGCAAAGATAATTCTATAAAACCTGGCTATTGGTTAGTCCATTCTAATTTCTTTATGGACCTAAGCTTTGAAGCCTCCACTACACTTCTTGTTTTTAAAATAATTCTTTAAGTAACTCATACTCATCGGCCAGCATAGAACGATAAAAGGGGACGCAACCCGCGCCAGTATTGAATGAGTTAAACAATGATAAAATGGGTTTTTGTTGCTCAAGCCAACAGCTACAGTTTGAATTGTCCATTTAGGTTCTGAAACGGAGTGATTTCCCCTGTTTTAACGCTACAGCCCTGTGACCTTTGACCCTATATCTGCTTGAAGTGTACGTCTTTGATGTCTGGGGTTAAAAAAAAGGTATATTTTATCAACATACAAAAAAACCAAACAAACATAGAGGACACCTTTTTAAAAAAAATTTTTTTTTAAAGAGTTCTGTCTTATACCAGCTTTGGTAGCTGCTATTTTATACTCCAGAACGTTGGCTAGCTAGCCTATGGCTGTTGTTATTAATAGGCACAGGAACTACGGAATTTCTTTAATTAAAATATATAGGTATATTCGTTTGGAAAGTTATTTTTTGTTGTAAGCGAATTTTTTTTTCAGCAAGGCAACACTCACTGTGAATGTAAAAAAGATCTGTCCAAAGAGGATCCCTTTAAATATGCATGCAGTGATGTCATGCATGCAGTGATGTCATCAATAATTTTATGCAACAAGTTCCGGTTCCGCGGACAAAACGCGAATGCAGGATTTACTGAAGCTGCCAGAATATCCTGTCATCCCATAACTCTACCCATTATGTAGTCTTGAAACTATAAGCAGCTTAATAATTTCCAAATGTTCCTTCATCAAAGAGGAAACATATTAACCATATTAACCCTTCTCGCTGCCGAGAGACGAGTTAGTGTCAAAATACCGTCGCGGCTCGTCTTCGCCCATCCCCCGTCAGTTGCCCACGTCATGCTCCGCGCCCCATGACGTCATAACTAGGCGCATGCGCTCCGATGCAATCGCAAAGGCTTGGGCCCGCGAATCATTTGTGCATAAACTTCCCTCCCTCTCGATGGCAGTCCTACTTCTTGCTCTGTACCAAGATGGTGTATACATACTAAGGTATCAGCAACAAAGATTTATTGTGAAGGGAAATAGTTTCGCAGGTTCGAATCCCGCATGTAATAATCTGACCTGACTTTTCAACAAACCACCGAGGGTTTTCTCTGGGTACCTCGGTTTTCTTCCTCCCTCCCTTCCACAACTGTATTAAAATAAATATAGGGCATTTAGAGTTCATTTTCTGTTGTCTAATAGCGATCTCCCTGCCTTTACGCCACAAATTTGAGTTATAAAATACTGTGTGTGTTGTTGTGTATGTGAGTGTTTAATACACGAGCGTGTAAAGATCACCGCGCTTTGAGCCTTGTTGGTGATTTGGGGAATGGCTCGTATTTTGCATTATTATTATTATTATTATTATTATTATTATTATTATTATTATTATTATTATTATTATTATTATTATTATTATTACTAAACCGGTGGGGGTTAGGGATCCTTTTATACTTACCAAAAGATCCTAAAAACCACTCCTCTGCTCTTGTGTCCGTTTGTTTTTCTCATCGAGTTCCTCTTGTGATCTCCTGTGCAACATCTGTCCGCGAAAACTATGGCACGTGCAACACCGGGGCGGTCCGCGGCGGTGATCTCTATGTCTTAATGAGGAAGCACTTTACTCGACCCCCTGGCTGCCAGAAGACTCCAGATTCCATCGCTCATATTTGCAATCCCATGCGTCGCTGTGACGTAACTCCCTCTTAGGCGTCACTTCCGCGGTCAAGAGAACTCCGTCACGCGCGTCGGCGCTTGAGAATAGCGCGATGAGAGTCATGGACAGTGTTGACCACTGCGCTAATCTGAAACGGTTTGTTCTTGGTACGGTGGAGTGTGTTGACTGCTGAAAATGATGTAGATGGCTGTAAGAAGAACAACGCGACGGGAGTCGTAGAAATGTGCTATACTGCGCTATTCTGGTTGTTATGAAGACCATGTTGATCGCTAACGTGAATCGAATAAGAAGGTGGGAGGACGACAGGAGGTGCCAGATCAAGAGAGATAACTCCGATGGAACATGTCTCCTTCCATAGCGCTCCCCCCCCCTTCCTGTCCTCCCCTAATGGGAAATTTACTTGGTACGCTGTAGAGTACTTGGCTTTTGAAACCACTCTGGAAGCACACTGTTGACATTAAGAGGTGGGGATAGAACTCAAAATCAAAGTTTACAATGTTGCACTTTCGGGATACTACTACTACTACTACTACTACTACTACTACTACTACTACTACTACTACTACTACTACTACTACTACTACTACTACTACTACTACTACTACCACAGTTTTATTCCTTGCGCAATTCGACTGCTAAATTTGATGCGATCATCTCCGCTTTAACATTTTCCTCACCGCCCTACTGCAATGATGATTCATTGATGATATTCTTACCTTATTTTCTTACCTTCATGTTTTTATTTGATTTAACTGTCGGCTGTGAGTGTTCATGATGTGCGTGGTGTGTGTGTGTTTGCGTGTGTGTTTGGTTTATGTTTGTATGGTAGGACATGTGCTTATGAAATCGTGTGATAAACTTTTAAATTTCACAGTTTTTTTAAAACTTTTTTTATGTATTTATTTATTTCAATAATATTAGCTGCTTCTAAATCTTGTAATTGCCCTATGTGGATAAATAAAGTTGTATTGAATTGAATTGAATTGAATTGAACTACTACTACTACTACTACTACTACTACTACTACTACTACTACTACTACTACTACTACTACTACTAATAAATGTAGATTTCTGTAGCGCCGCATCATGGCCACAAGTAGCTGTGCTCTCCGCGTTTGACACATTCATACACCATTTATACTACACAACAACAGTAGGTATATAAAGTCTGAATACATTCACTAAAAATGTACAACATAATGTTAAAAACATTCAATAAAAATATTACATTGAAAAACATACAAAAGCAACTAAAACTATTATATAAAATTTTTAAAAAAATTAAAAAAGGCACCATTTCATTCACCATGCACAGACCGTAGCACTAAAGCCTCAGGCAACATTCATTGCTCTCTGAAATGCCCGAAAACATGTTGCGTATTTTTTCGGGCATATCAGTCGAGGTTATTATATATTACGCTCTTTTTGAGTGGTGTAGTCTTAGATGCTCAGTTCTGGCAGCGAGGTGGTGCGTTGCCGTGTTGAGTTCAACGTTGTGACGTGGACTTAATGTGTGGGGAATGAAAGCCGTATGGATCAAGCATCTGTCATCACTTGGAGCGAGCGAAAGCCCTTGTCCCTCTGTTGGTGTAGTCTATGTATTAGCAACGATAATGTAACTTAGGATAATATTGCATGTAATGCATGAGTCATTGCTTTTGGCCTAGTGGGGTAAGGATTCGCTACA
Organism: Oncomelania hupensis; assembly: GCA_036898135.1. NCBI lineage: Eukaryota > Metazoa > Mollusca > Gastropoda > Littorinimorpha > Pomatiopsidae > Oncomelania > Oncomelania hupensis. The sequence goes on from CM072520.1 coordinate 19,770,877, forward strand.
GTTGGTTGAGCGGCGTGGACGTGTTTCAGTAGTCGCCAGTGATAGCCCAGTGGTCAGAGCGCACGACTTGTGTGAGTGCGTCTTGTGCGACGTGGGTTCGAATCATGACTTCAGCAAACTATTTTGTGATTGCTGGATATTACGGGACAGTGCCTTGAGACGCTCTTTGAGCTTGTAAGTGCGCTATATAAGAGAAATCTCTCTCTCTCTCTCTCTCTCTCTCTCCCAAATCAGGCATGGGGTTCCTCAAGGATCTGTTTTAGGTCCTGTTTTAATTTGTGTTTATATAAACGACTTACCTTTACATCTCGCAGATAATTCTGTTGAGTGTCATATGTTAGCCGACAATACAACATTACAAAATCAAGGCAGTAACATAGCTGAAACTCAGCAATCTCTACAATGTGCCCTTAACAGTGTTGCTGACTGGTGCAGTTTAAACCATATGTCACTGAATCCAGCTAAATCAAAAGCTATGTTAATAACAACTAGACAAAGGCATCAGCGGGCTCCACTTTCTCTTGATTTAGTAGTGAATGGAAAAAATATCAAACAGGTTGAAAGTCATAAACTTTTAGGCGTAATCATAAATAACAAACTCAGTTCGTATTCACAAATTGAACATCTTTGTAAAACTCTCTCAACAAAATTATTTATGTTGTCTAAGCTTCACTCTATCATAACTGCAGATGCTACAAAACGTTTTTTATAAAGCTCATATCAAACCTCACATTGATTATGCATCAACAATATGGGACGGCTGCAGTGAAGCCTTGTTCAAAAAAATTAATTCTATTCACCGCAGAGCTGCAAAGTTAGTTATCCCCAACGCTTCCACCACAACTGATTCAAAATTAAAAATAACTGGCATGCTCCCCCTTAACAAACACCTAAATTACAATAAAGCCGTTTTAATGTATAAAATAATTAACAATAGAGCTTGTGCTTATTTAAAAGCACTTTTTAGCAAGTCATCATCTCGTTATTCATCTTCACGACATAATTTAACATTTCCAAGACCACGCTTAGACATATTTAAAACATCTCTGTCCTACTCTGGTCCAAGCGTGTGGAATTCATTACCAGAAGAGGTCAAGAAAGGTAAATCATTACCATCTTTTAAAACAAGGCTCCATAAATATTTAAACTCCATTTGCTCTTAATACTTAGAATGATTGTATACCTCTTTGTTCTTCCCTACCCTGCCACAATTCAAGTTACTAAAAATGTATGAATTTACATGTGCGTGCGTGTGTGTGTGTGTGCTTGTGTGTGTGGAGGGAGGAGGAAATGGATGGGAAGGGGAAGAAGGGTAAGAGTATGTGTATTAAAATGCATTAATTTGCTTAGTGATTTGTTACCGTAGTAAAGGAATATATTTGTTTCAAATTATGTTATGTTAATTATTTTGTTTGTTTTGCATTGTTTATTAAGGACTAGCTGTAAGACAGGTCCAAAGGACCTAATGTTATTGTCCTATTAAAGGTTTCGACTTCGACTTCCCCTCTGGGGAGAGAGAGAGAGAGAGAGAGAGAGAGAGAGAGAGAGAGAGAGAGAGAGAGAGAGAGAGAGAGAGAGAGAGAGAGAGAGAGAGAGATTTGTGTGATCGGGTGAGTGTTCCGTTACACCAAGGATATAATAGATACATTCAATGTAAAGACCGCACGGTCAGTTTCCTCAGCCAGAGTATGATATAAGCTGAGGAGATTACAGTGATATATATGATCTGCATGTGGACATGCACCTTGGCCTGTAGTCAATAGTTGTGTGCGGTGCCAAGTTTTCAGCTTGATTTCATTTATTTAGTGTAGTGTACTCCAGTTCAGCATGAATACCCATAACGTCCTGGATCTGTCTGAACAAAAGCCTAAGACAATATAATAATAATAATAATAATAATAATAATAATAATAATAATAATAATGTTCGTCATTTATAAGGCGCCTTAGCCTAAGGATCAAGGCGCTGGCCGATACAGGATCTAACTCAAACCGCCCGAGACGCCCACCCGCAGCCTTTGGCGCATGGTTTGACGCCCGGACAACTGAACACAATCCTGGGCAGCCAGGGATGGGGGAGAAGGACCAAGTGCATGCTGGGTGTGTTCTTGTTACCGGCACTCACCCGTCTAGGACATGAGCGTCAGGATCTTTAAAGTCCGTTATGATGGAATGTATGCGACACACAGACTAGACCTCGGTTTATACTCTCATCCGAAGGAGTAGGAAAACAGGAGTAAAGTGTCTTTCCCAGGGACACAACACAATGGCCCGGCCAGGGCTCGAACCCGGGACCTTCAGATCCTCAAGCCGAAGCACTACCATTAGACCACAGTCCCTCCCATTATACACTATACTACGCTGTGTCCAATTATAAGACACTAGGCATCAATTTACTACTACTACTTCTAGTTTAACCCTAGAATTCCCACGTAATTTGCCAACATTTCGATAAGCATGATTTTACTATTACTTCTATTATAACCATAGATTTCAATTTTATTTACCAAAATTAAAGTAAGCGTAATATTACTGCTACTTCTATTTTTAACAATATAATTCCAACTTAATTCACCCAAATTCTGGTAAGTAACATTTTACTACCACTTCTATTCTTAACAATAGAATTCCGACTTAATTTACCCATACACTGGGAAACATTGTTTTTCCTTCTAGCAATAGAAATGTGATGCCATCGATTAAAAACTCAATGTCTTTACATCTGTCTGTTTCACTTAAGAATGCATCGAGCATAAATACGTTTAAAAACCATAGACTTACTTCAAGAGTGTAAAAATACGTTTTATTGTTATGATGAATGAAATGCATAGGAACAGGACATGTTCAACGTATTCTTAGACCCCACTGAGTAATTTTCAAGTTGAGGAAGGGGCATTTAGAAAGGTTTCACGGCCTGTTTTGCCTCCACACTACTACTATTCAATTCAATTCAATTCAATGCATTCTTTATTTATGTGAATTGTCGCTTTGCAAGACAAGGCAGGATTTCATAGTGGCAAAAAACACAGTGACAGCAATGGAATAATGACATAACATTGAGGAAATTAAACCCACACACACCCACACACTTTGTACCCTCGCGTGCATGTACATAGAATCACACACACACACACACACACACACACACACACACACACACACACACACACACACACACTCACGCACACACACCCGCACAATATTACTTAGGTTACATTACATATTACATTACACAACATTTGTGCCCTCGCGTGCATATAGGCCTACATATGATCACACACACACACGAACACATACACACACCCGCACAATATTACATAGGTTACATTACATAAAGGATCCATTACAACAAATAAGTTCATAGCAGGTGAAAGAGGTTACGCGAATGAGCACTACAACTGCTACTACAACTACTACTACAACTACTACTACAACTACAACTACTACTACAACTACTACTACAACTACTATTACTACAACTACTACTACAACTACAACTACTACTACTACAACAACAACAACAACTACTACTACTACTACAACAACAACAACAACAACAACAACAACAACAACAGCAACTGCTACTGCTACTACTACGACGACGACGTCCCACCGCCGTAGAAGTGGTAGAGGCACACCGATGACCCAGGTTCGAATCCCGTAGTGAGCGATATAAAACTTGACATTTTTCACTGTCCATCTTAGCAGTATGATTGCTATTGTGGTTCAGTGTTGATTTAGATCCCTACCTCTTTTTCCATGGGATGGATATCCCCGTCTGCCATATCGCCAATGGTGGTTAAACCTCAATGTTCTATCTATCTACTACTACTGCTACTGAATCTGAAAAAAATACTGAGAATTATTATCTTTTAATAAAAAAAACAACACACTTTGATTGAAAGTCTTCTGTGTCCACTGAAAAAATAAAAATGTAGGCTTAAACCAGCGCGATTATCCTTAAGCGACTCGAGCTGTATCTACCTCCCGGGGGCCAGGTAGCTGAGTTGGCAGAGCGACTTACAAGTAACCGAAAGGTACCTGGTTCGAATCCCGGATTGGCCAACGTGTGACCATATTGTTTCCCCCTTACCATCAACTGGTTCGCTGTTGTCGGAATACTGTGTCCAGTGGTCGCCTATACGGTCCGGTGTCGTGTGACTTTACTCTACAATTAACCTTTAATCTACCTCCACCCATCCCTCAACCCCGACGCACCCTCACCTTGAAACGTCCACCACCTTCAGTTTTTTTTTTTAAATTTTTTGTGTGTTTTTCTTCATCGTCTCGATTGACCATTAGTTTTTAGACGCGGGACATATAGTCTGTTCACACCCAAACATTCCTTCTTGCATTTAAGCTGATTCTTTTTCTCGTATTTATATTTAAAAAAAAAGAAGAAAAAAACCCACCACTCAACGCCAAATAATAAGAATATTTTAGTGTGAAGAAATTAAGGTGGCGATAAAAGTTAACGGGTTTGGTTGGGCACACCCCAGTAACATTTCTCGTTAAAGCAACGTCAGGAGGGATTACTATTTGGATGGGTGACCCATGCTTGGAAGATGGAAGATGGAAACAAGCGCACGACACGCCCTAGTCCACCCAGTTGTGAGTGGGTACCTGGCTCTAATTAGAACTGGGGAGGTACGGCAGAAAGGGAGAGGGAGATAGACACCGCCTTCATTAAAGCTGGACTAGAGAAAAGGGAGGTCCCAAGCGCTTCCCTCCCCAATGAATGAAAGGTTACGGAGACACCTACCTTTTCAGTGAAGAAAGAGTATGAACAAGAGGAAATGACATTCAATTTTCTCTGCAGAATTTATCATTACATTACATTACATTACATTACATTACATTACATTACACGGTTATTGCTTTAGGTCCAGCGGACTCTTCCGAGCCAAATCAGGACTAGACAACCCCCTGATCCGCATAAAAGATCTGCTTCAAACAACCCTAGTGGTAAAACTGAAAGCTCTCCACCAGCCAGTCACTTTACAATAAAGACATCCCACGCAAGGGACGCTGAGGCTGTACTCTAATTTATCGAACACCCGTTTACAAAAACAAAATACAATACAAACATCATTATACATTTTCAACAAAACTCATACAAATAAAATGCCTACATTGCTAATAATAACATCATAGGAAGCCCCAGTGACCACCTGGCAAAAAGCGTCCAATATTCCCAAGCTGATCCAACAGACCTCATACACAAATAAGGAGTCTTGTCCCGGAAGAGTTTTCAAGAAAAAAGGTAGGGGACTGGTCTAGCGAAGAAGAAGATAGTATAGCAGATTGATAGAACAGAGCAGGAATGAGAAAGAGCAAATGAGAAAGACAGCGACAGTGGGAATTTAAAGCACTAAATTTCCAGAAAGTGGAGATACTATTTATACTGAAACCACCGACACCCTAACGGGGGTGCAGAATTGATCGCAGTATTCATGGCTTTGAACAGAATAATAAAGACACCATTACAGTTCTATAGTATACTGTTTAGCTATATGCGTTGACTCTAAATCCGATTTAGAGGAGCTCAATTCTAATAATTGTACAGTAAGAAAAAAAAAGTTTTTTGATTGAAGAACTTGATTCAATGTATTATGTATAATGGGCCCTACTATAAAACGAAAATCACGTTTCTTTTTAAAGATTTTTTTTTTGGGAAGGGGGGGGGGGGAGGAGGGTAGGATGAGGAGGATGAGGGAGGGAGTGTTCCTTCTCATTATATGGGACTATGGGGGCACTCAGTCCCCGCAGCTTAACTTACAAAGGTGATTGCCGCTGCGCTCATTTTCAAAAATGTTCAACAAGTCAAAGGGAAGCAGCCGAATGTTTCAAGTTTAGATGAATCATTCATAACTTACATGGTTGTTTCCCTTGATTATTTCAGTGCTTCGTTTAGCCAGTAATTTAGTTTCGAATCGCGCGGGTGTCGAACCACTGAACTAAACTTTTAGATCAGTGGTGTCGAACACAATAATAAGACAGGGATACTAATATATCGTGCACTTTTTCTTCATTCGAACTCAAAGAGCGGCGATCTATAAAAATCGCTATTATAGAAACTGAAATTGAAATCAATATTTTTCTTTGTGAAATTTTAGATGAACATCCAATACCATAAATTTGAACAAAAATAAGAAAGCGCCCTGCTTGCCTCAAAATAATATTTATTTTGAAAAAACAAAAAATTAAAGCTGCATCCGCGAAGCGTGCACTTTATAGTCGTTCGAAAAAAACACACCAACCCAGTAGCATTAAATACCTGCATGTGAAACTAACATTTCTAAAATATTCATTTTTTGAGCTTTCCAGAGATAGCCTTTAGGGTTTAACTCTGTAGGATAATATTTTAATTTTGTATGATAAAAACAATGTTTTTAATGAACGTCTCCAGAGAATAAATGAGTTGACAGGACCGCGTCTACATAAAATTGACTGGAATGACCGAGCTGCTAAAAATGGTGTTGATAATATTCAATGCAGTAACTTTAAATATAAATGGAAGTTTTAAAAGAAATATAATTTTGATCAGCAATTTGAACAACATAGTATAACTTAATTACAAGGACTGTAGTGACGATGGCTTATAGAATATTTCTAAATTCTCTATATATACACTGTGGGTTCCGATACTGAATAGAATAGACCCAACGTTTCCCGACGTGTCGTAAGAGGCGACTAACAGGGGTGATGTCAGCACTGCATCACTGGGCGAAAGTCTTCTACACAGAAGTCGCCGGCCAGGACGGAGGAACCTCATGTTACTACAGGTTCAAAGACCACGTGCTCGGGGCCAAGGCGAGCCACATTGTATTCGTGGAAATTGGCTGTGGCCAACAGCCTGGAGAGGATTGGGCCCTGCCAGGTCTTTTTTGCCCAAGACACACTGCATGATGAAAACAACCTTTTACTCCATATCGGATCGGTCGTCGCCCGGGTCACCAAGGACCGCGCCTTCCGTTGGCCACCAGGACGGAAATGATAAGTGTGCTACTGATGGACAACTTAGCAAGATCCGCACGAAAAACAACATCGTCATAGGAATCTGGAATGTCAGGACCCTAACTGCAGTTGGAAAATTAGAAGAACTGGCCCACGAGCTGGACCACTATCAATGGAACATTTTAGGTATCAGCGAACTGCGCTGGAAAGGCCTAGGTGAAACAACGACCGACAAAGGCCACAAGCTTTATTTCAGCGGGAGAGAGGACATGCACGAACACGGCTTTGGATTCTTGGTCCACAAAGACATTGTAGCCACTGACATGGGTTGCCGCCCAGTCTCCAGTAGACTCATTACCATCCGTCTGAGAGCGGCCCCTTTCAACACCACCATCATCCAGGTCTATGCCCCCAACATCAGACTATGACGACAGCGAAGAGGAGGATTTCTATGAAAATCTACAGGCTGTCCTTGACGAAGTGCCAAAGAAGGACATAATCATACAGCGTTGCTGCGTGTAGTAAACGATCTGCTCATGGCGGCTGACCGAGGCCGGGTGTCCATTTTGACGCTGCTGGATTTATCCGCAGCCTTCGACACTATAGACCATGACATTCTTTGTGCACGACTCCAGTCGGTGTTTGGCTGCACTGGGACGGCTCTGGCTTGGTTCCGTTCATACCTTTCTGACCGCACTCAATCTGTTCTTGTCAATGGCACTCAGTCTTCGTCTTTTCCTCTGAGGTTTGGAGTTCCACAGGGTTCTGTTCTTGGTCCTATCCTCTTCACCATGTACACTCAACCTCTCAGCTCAATCATTAAAACTTTCGATCATCTGTACCATTTCTTTGCTGATGACTCTCAAATTCACAACTCCGCTCCTCCAGCCGACATCCCCAGCCTTGCTGGTGATTTGTCGCGCTGCATCAGCTCTGGATGGCAGAAAACAAGCTGAAGATGAATGATGATAAAACTGAAGTCATCGCCATTGGTACCAACAGCAAGCTCCGCCAGCTCTCGACACACTCTCTGCAAGTCAATGAGCACTCTATCCCTTTCTCAACTTCTGCTCGAAATCTGGGTGTACATCTAGATGAGAGTCTGTCCATGGAATCTCACATCAACAATCTCTGCAAATCTCTGAATTTCTATCTTTGTCGTATCAGCAAAATCCGCCAATATCTTTCTGTTGATTCTGCCAACAAGCTTGCCGTCTCCTTCATCCTTTCTCGGCTTGACTATTGCAACTCTCTAGGCTCTCTTGGCTGGTCTTCCTAACAACAAACTTCAAAAACTTCAGCACATTCAGAACCATGCCTCTGGGCTGGTGCTCCAACAATCCCGACGCGCTAGCGCCACTTCCGCTCTGACTGCTCTTCACTGGTTGCCAGTGAAAGCCAGAGTTGACTACAAAGTTGCCTCTCTTTGCTATCAGTCTCTTCATGACCAACATTTTCCTGTCTACCTCTCTGAACTTCTCAACCCTAACAAGCCAACCCGCACTCTTCGCTCTCAAGACGCTTCTCTTCTGACAGTTCCTCGCTACTCTCTTGAAACATTTGGTAACAGAGCTTTTTCCGTCTATGCTCCTACCCTGTGGAACAAACTCCCATGCAGCCTTCGCCAATCTCCATCTCTTGACTCTTTCAAAGCACAAATGAAAACCTATCTCTTCCGCTTACACCTGTAGAACATCCTCCCTTGCGGACACCCTGTCGCGCTGACATCTGAAATGTGTGTGTGTGTGTGTGTGTGTGTGTGTGAGTGTGTGAATATGTGTGTGAATGTGTGTGTGAATGTTTGAGTGAATGCGTGTGTATGTGGATGCATGTGCGTGCGTGTACTTGTCTTAAAATTGTTTTGCTTTTTAAATAACATTTGATCCCTCTTAACCAGTTTTCACTATAAATGAAATTAGAACTGCTATTATTATTATTATTATTATTATTATTATTATTATTATTATTATTATTATTATTATTATTATTATTATTATTATTATTATTATTATTGTTATTGGTGTTGTTACTATTATTATGTGAATCAGTTACTATTATTATGTGAATCACAAATATGTTTTCTTTTTAAACCAGATTAATGCCATTACACAAGCTTTTATTCTCTTCATCTGGCGTGCCATATGTTATAACGATGTTTAGTTATTCAACGATTATGAGGGGCCGGGTAGCTCAGTTGGTAAGAGCGTCTTGCTAGTAACCGAAAGGTCGCTGGTTCGAATCCCGGATTGGTCAACGTGTGATCATATTATTTTCCCCTTTACCAACAACTGGCCCGCTGGTATCAGTATAAATCGGTCCAGTAGTCACCTATATGCGAAAGTGTCGTGTGACTATAATCTACAAACAACAACAACAACGATTATTCTACTTTCAAAACTGCTGTATTTCACCACCATTTACACTTTACATCTTAGATGAAGCATTGTTGATCTGCCTCTTTTGGTATTAACGTCCCTCTCTTAAATTTTTTCTTTGAAATTACTCATTTATTTTATAAGTTGATTGATTGATTGACTGATTTTATACTTTTATTTGTTGGTTTGTTACCTTCACTAGGTTTACATGTTGTCTTGTTTTTAAATGCAGAATAGATACATTATGCGTGTGTATCTGTGTGTGGCTGCGTGTGATCAAGCGCTTTGTGAAGCATTTTATGTTTGAATTGCGCTATACAAAATAAATTATTATTATTATTATTATTATAATCATAGTGCAAGGCGACTGGAATGCCAAGGTTGGCCAAGATGCGCACAACAACTGGGGAGACACATGTGGACCTCACTGCAAATGACAGGGGTCTGACTCTGTTGGAGTTTGCCAGATACAACAATCTGATATTGGCAAACACGCTTGGTCTCCACAAAAAATCCAGACGTTGGACATGGCACAGTCCCAGCGGGGAGCGTCACAATCAGATCGACTACATCATGGTCAAGAAACGCTTCAGATCAAGAATCAACATTGGCAAAACACGCACTTTTCCAGGAGCAGACATCGGAAGTGACCACGATCTCGTGATGATGTCTTTCAGGTTCCACTTGAAGAGAGTAAACACAGCAAAGTGTACTAGACTGAAGTTCGATTTGGACAAACTGCAAGACCTGGTGGCAGAAATATTTCAAGCCATAATTGGAGAGAAATTTGCACCACTGCTCATTTTGGGAGCGAGTGAAGTAGATGTCAACACCATAACCACCACCTTCAACTCAGCTGTGACAGATGCCGCCACTTAGATCCTTGGCAAGCACCGGCCAAAAAGGAAGCTGAGGATCACATCTGAACTTTTGGACCTGTGTGATAAAGGAAGAGAGATGAAGAAGAAAAAACACACATCACAGGGAGCTTTTGATTGATTGATTGATTGATTGATTGTTGCTTTAGGTCCAGCGGACTCTTCCGAGCCAAATCAGGACCGGACAACCCCCAATCCGCATAAAAGATCTGCCGAAACAACCCTAGTGGGAAAATTGAATGCCCTCCACCGGCCAGTCACTTTACAATAAAGACATCCCACGCAGGGGACGGCTGAGGCTTTACCCCAACTACTCGAACCCCCGGTTACAAAAACAAAATAGAATACAAACATCATTATAAATCATCAACAAAACACATACATATAAAATGCCTATAGTGCTAAATAATAACATCATAGGATGCCCTAGTGACCACACGGCAGAAAGTGTCCAACACTCCCAAGCTGATCCAACAGACCTCATACACAAACAAGGAGTCTTGTCCAGGAAGAGTTTTCAAGGAAAAAGGTAGGTCATTGATCTAGCGAAGAAGAAGATAGTATAGCAGAGTGATTGGACAGATCAGGAATGGGAAAGAGCAAATGAGGAAGACAGCGACAGTGGGAATTTAAAGCACTAAATTTCCAGAAAGTGGGGATACTATTTATACTGAAACCCCCGGCACTCCAACGGGGAGCTGATGCCTACCGAAAAATCAACAATGACATCCGAAAAGGCATGCGCTCTGCAAAGGAGAACTGGATAGAAGATCAATGCCAAGAAATAGAAAAGTCTGAACAAGAACAACAGCAAGAAGGCCTACCAGACTGTGAAGCGGCTGACAAGTGTTAAACAGCCCAAGGTCTCCACAATCCAAAGCAAGTCTGGCATAGATGGACAAAGTACTGCTATGACCTTTACAATCACACACGAAATGGAGACCCATCAGTTCCAGCATGTCCAGAGAACAAAGAAAAAGAAGATATCCTCCCAAATCTCCCAGAAGACGTTGAGGCAGCAGTGCAGTCACTAAAGAAAGGGAAGCCAGAGGGAGTGGACAACATCCCCGCGGAACTGCTTCAAGCAGAAGGAGAAGCGATGATTGACGCACTCACCATTATCTGTAACAAGATCTGGCAGAGTGGGGAGTGGCCTACACCATGGACCCAGTCGCTTGTCATCAATCTTCCAAAGAAAGGTAACATTCAGGAGTGTGAACATTACCGCACCATCAGCCCAATCAGCCATCCCAGCAAGGTCCTCCTGAAAATAATACTCAACAGGTTGAAACTCCGTGCTGAACAAACCATAGCTGAAGAACAAGCAGGATTCAGGGCAGGGCGAAGTATCACTGAACAGATTTTGAACCTCAGAATAATCTGCGAGAAATACCTACAGCACCAACAACATCTATATCATGTGTTCGTAGACTTCAAAAAGGCGTTTGATCGAGTCTGGTATGCAGCTCTGTGGGCAACCATGGGAGTGTACAACATTAGCCCTAAAATTATTGAAGTCATCAAAAGCCTGTATGACAAGTCTACCGGTGCAGTCCTCCATAACAGCGCCATCGGGATCTGGTTCAGAACAACAATTGGTGTGCGCCAAGGATGCCTACTATCTCCAACACTCTTCAATCTCTTCCTAGAGCGCATCATGTCATATGCCCTTGCAGATCACAAAGGCACAGTAAGCACAGGGGGTAGAGAAATCTCCAATCTTCGTTTTTCGGATGACATTGATGGATTGGCTGGAGAGGAACAAGAACTTGAACAGCTGGTACAAAGGCTTGAAACCACCTCCAGATCCTATGGAATGAAAACAAGCCCAGAGAAGACCAAAATGATGACCAACAACACCAATGGCATCAACACGGACATCAAAGTCCAAGGCCAATCCCACAACACAGTGGATAGCTTCAAATATTTAGAAGTCATTGTATCAGACAGTGTGTCCCGACAGGAAGTCCTCTCCAGGATCGCACAAACAACTGCTGCCCTGGCAAGGTTGAAGCCAATTTGGAAAGACAGGACCATCAGCCTACATTCCAAGGTAAGACTGCTGCGCTCCCTTGTCATTTCCATATTCTTATACGCATGCGAAACATGGACCATCACAGCAGATCTACAACGAAGAATACAAAGCATGGAGATGAGGTGCTACAGAAGACTTCTGGGCATTTCCTATACCCAGCACATCACCAACGACGAAGTCCAACAGACCATCACACAAGCTATTGGACAACACGATGACCTGCTCACAGTGATGAAAAAACGGAAACTCCGATGGCCACGTCACCAGATCGTCAGGTCTTGCAAAAACCATCCTGCAAGGCACAGTGGAATGAGGTAGAAGAAGAGGGAGACCGAAAAAGAGGTGGGAGGACAACATTCGAGAATAGACTGGTTTGACATTGAGCGAAGCCATCAGGGTTGCTGAGAACATAGAAAGATGGAGTACTTTGGTTAAACGATCATCTGTGGTGCCCCTACGACCTCCGAGTTACAGAATAGAATAGGATAGCCTGTATAGAGGCAGTGGTTTGAAGTCCGTTGACGGCCTGAATGTTGCAAGTGTGTGCCTCCGACGGCTTGCGTTGGATTCTCTTTGGCCAGCACCTTGAGCAGCTCTTGAGCTGGAAAAGCGCTATACAGGAAAGATTAAATAAACAAATATTTAATTTGACAGTGGACAGTGATATCATAGGTGAAAAGGCTTCACAAACCGAACTGGACACTAAACTCACAAACTCGGTTTTGATATTAAGGTGATCCAATTCCGCGGTTTTATTAATAGATGAGGGTGATGATGATGATCACAAGGGTGAAGGTGGCGGTTGTGGCACTTATGATGACGATGATGGTGGTGACGATGATGATGATGATGATATGTGGTAGTTGTGGTTGTGATGATTGTGATAAAAAATGATGATGATGATGATGATGATGATGATGATGATGATGATGATGATGATGATGATGATGATGATGATGATAGGATTTCTGCAACTAGTATCCACAACAGCTTTAGCTCTTGACGCATAGAAGAAATTATAATAAATATCGTTGTTGTATCATGGACTAAGTGGTCATTTCCTTTTCGCTTTACAATTCATCTGTGTAATGAGGGAAGTAAAAACCACTTTAGTAGAAGTTACAGCCTTCGCTGGACACGTGCAGTATCGTACTTCATGCAATAAATAGTGAAACTATTGGGGAGGCACTGTGGTCTAATGGTAGTGCTTCGGCTTGAGGATCTGAAGGTCCGGGTTCGAGCCCTGGCCGGGCCATTGTGTTGTGTCCCTGGGAAAGACACTTTACTCCTGTTTTCCTACTCCTTCGGATGAGAGTATAAACCGAGGTCTAGTCTGTGTGTCGCATACATTCCATCATAACGGACTTTAAAGATCCTGACGCTCATGTCCTAGACGGGTGAGTGCCGGTAACAAGAACACACCCAGCATGCACTTGGTCCTTCTCCCCCATCCCTGGCTGCCCAGGATTGTGCTCAGTTGTCCGGGCGTCAAACCATGCGCCAAAGGCTGCGGGTGGGCGTCTCGGGCGGTTTGAGTTAGATCCTGTATCGGCCAGCGCCTTGATCCTTAGGCTAAGGCGCCTTATAAATGACGAACATTATTATTATTATTATTATTATTATTAAACTAATGAACAGAAAAGTTAAGGTTTATAACCCAAGCAGACAAACAAACAGCACTCAATTACGTAAACTAAATGAAATTAAAGCACACAAGGTTAATTGGAAGACTTTATTTACTTTTTGGGAAATCAGGTTTACCCGAAAATTTGCATTGTTATTACAGTAAGCAACGATAATGCGGGTTTTTCGTTACTCAAACCTACCGCAAAAGCTTGAGTTTTCCATTTCCGTTCTTTCTTTTTTAATTTTATATATTAAAAAAATTTTTAAAGTGATGTAACAAACCGGTTTATGAGGTAGGCTGTTAATTACTCTTACTTACTATCAATTAGCAATGCAATTAATGTGAATAAGAACCCCGCTTATTTTGTGCTAAATATGAGCGATTTGATATTATAAATTGCTGGTCAGTTGAATTGAATCAATATTGCTAATCTTGTCAAAGCAGAAACAACAGTCTATCTAGCAGTCTATCTGAATCAGTGTAGGGCTTTCGGAAGTGGCGGTTATGTTCTCTGGGTTGTTCCCTTCCCCTCCCCCTCCCCCTGTGGGGGAGCCGGGGGTTTCAGTATAAATAGTATCCCCACTTTCTGGAAATTTAGTGCTAAATATTCCCACTGTCGCTGTCTCTCTCCTTTGTTCTTTCTCATTCCTACTGTTACACTCGATGTTGTTTTTCTATCAGTATTCGATTCAGCCCCGATGCTTGAATCCTGATAGGTGGAACTCAGATTCGTTTATCCACGCAACCCGTTCAATCATCAACAAGTCTGGAGTCGTCGTATGTAGTTTTCCAACTTTATTCAGCGAACATCAACAAACTGCATACAATGGCTTTTTCCACTTTCCACTTTCCACTTTACAATACTCAACTATCAACTTTCCACTTTCAACAACTTTCTCAAATCTAACACAACAGCTCTCTACTTTCAACTCAACTCTCTATTTTTTTTTTTAGTACAATTAACGTCCCCGGACGCAAACTTGTTTTTTCCAAACTAGTTCCAGTCATTCGCCCAAAAAGGCAATCACCGAAGTCGAACGAAGCTCTCCGATGTGTTACGAAATGATGCTTGCGTGACTACGACTTGTTGACATTAAAACTGATCGACGTTGCGTCTAATTCTGTTCGATTTACACAGATTAGCATTTCGCAACGGTATACTTTGTTATTATCGACCATATTTATTCCTTGATTTGCAATTTGTTTGTTCTCAGCCTAGAACCAAGTAGACACTGTTATACAGTATACATAGGCTTAATCTACATTACATATCATAAGTCAGTCTTTGCGCAGCGAAGAATCTCACTAGCTGAATATAATTATTAGACCTGTATTGTTTGTTTTATACGTAAATAAATGTATAAACTATATCTATTGTAATTAATAATATTTAGGCCTATACTTTATAATATTGGAATCTTTAAATTTCCGGAGAAGGACGAGTAGGCTAAGCAAATTTTTTAAATAACTCGAGATCAGAGTTAAATTAATAGTAATAAGTTAGTTAGTTTATCATTGCTTACAGGGTCCAGCGGACTGCAAAGAGCCGAATCAGGACCACAAAATCAAGACAACTCGAGATCAGAGTTAAATTAATAGCTAATTAGTTATTCATTGCTTTACAGGGTCCAGCGGACTGCAAAGAGCCGAATCAGGACCACAAAATCAAGACCACAACTTCGCTAGTAGTAGTAGTAGTAGAAGTAGTAGTAGTAGTAGTAGTAGTAGTAGTAGTAGTAGTGGTAGTAGTAGTAGTAGTAGTAGTAGTAGTAGTAGTAGTAGTAGTAGTAGTAGTAGTATAGTTATTTAGTTAAATCTTTTATTTATTTGTTTTGTTTGTTATTATTATTATTATTATTATTATTATTATTATTATTATTATTATTATTATTATTATTATTATTATTATTATTTAATTGTTATTATTATTATTATTATTATTATTATTATTATTATTATTATTATTATTATTATTATTATTATTCCTACTTTAAAAAAGAAAAGAAAAGAATAGTGTGCTGCTGTGCGTGTTCAATGGTGTAAATATGGTCAGTGACGTTTTGTTTGTTCTTGCTGAAGTTGGGTGTAACCCGAAATATTCAGATGGTGTTACTGGTTATTTTTTCTTACAGATTTACCAAAGTTTTCAGATGATTTATGGAAATTTCCACCTGCCACGCAACATTTTTTAAATACGTGTTTCTTATTAAAATACATATCATTGAAATACATAATATACATATTATAACAAATTTACTGTATAAGTTAAAAAGAATAATATTAGTTAAATAAATAATTGCTTTGGTGCTTGCAATAAAAATATAACTGTTTTTTTGAGACCATTATAAATTTGCTTTGCCTTGTTGTGCTGAAGGGACATCAACGTATCCATAGCGCTTTGAAGTTTTGTCATGGTTTTATTGTTGATATAGATGTGAAATAGTTGTATGTGTGCATTATGTGTTATGTATTACTTTTACTCTTTATTACTAATTGCGTCAGTATATTAATCATCATAAAATAATAATAATACTAACTCAGGGATGTTGCTAGGAATTTTTTTCTTCGGCGATTTGGCCGAAACAGCCGTGAAACTTTCGGCTTTTTACTGAAAGTTTCGGCTTTCTCTTCCAAAGCAGTCTCACGTGTTGTTGTTGTTTTTTTTTAAATACATTCACTACGTTAACGTGCACCCTCCACCTCCATATATTAAAGGTGTTCTGTGGATGCATATGTTTGTAATAAAACATGATTTTAAGAGTAGAATAAGAACATTGAAAAGAAATATTATTTTCTTAAATTTTAGACACACAAAAACAATAAAAAGTTTAGACTGTCCCTTGACAGATCACAATACTGTCAGACTTTCTGGGTTTGACCTTAGTAATTATCGACTCCTCTTCTAAACTGCAAGCGTACAGCAAAGGAATCTCGCAAAAATGGACAAAACCGAGCCGATTCACCCGTGAAAACTTCGGCTCGGCGAGCCGACATGACGGACAGTTTATCGGCTTTTTTTTATAAAAATTTCGGCTAAAAGCCGAAGATCCGACCCAAACGACATCCCTGTAACTGCTTCAAAATGCGAATCTCGACTTGAGCTGTGCAGATCGAAATAGAATTAGATCTGGAAGAAACATCGGCTATTTTTATGCACGGATGTTTCACCACAGGCTCTGAAGTCTTTTCTTTCGTCTTTGTAAACTCGTGGGCCTCCTACATACGTACTTAGTATTAATTAAGGCCTACGAAAGACGAGACTTCCCAGCCTGTGGTTTCACGTAGTCCTGCCAGCATTCGTTCGTAAAACATCGGATAGCTTCGCTCGACTCCGAGAGCTTCGTTCGACTTCGGTAATTGCCCTTTTCGGCGAATGACTGGAACTAGGTTGGAAAAAACAAGTTCGCCGCTCCCCGGACACAATAAGCGTATAGGGGACGAATCTCTCTCTATTTTTTTTTTAAAGTAAAATTTACGTCCCCGGACACATTAAGCGTATAGGGGGCGGGTGAACCACCACATACGTCTATCTATTTTGTTGTTTGTAGATTATAGTCACACGACACTTTCGCATATATAGGTGACTACTGGACCGATTTATACTGACACCAGCGGGCCAGTTGTTGGTATAGGGGAAAATAATATGATCACACGTTGACCAATCCGGGATTCGAACCAGCGACCTTTCGGTTACTAGCAAGACGCTCTTACCAACTGAGCTACCCGGCCCCAACCTCTATTTTGAAACAGTGCGGCACTTATATAGTCTCTGCATACTCCAATCAAAAGTAATTTCATCATTATTGTCTCACGTGATACATGCAACCTTATTTGGGATGGAAGCTTCCTTAGCTACCCATTAGAATCATCCATACGCTTCGATCGATAGTAAACAACTAATTCCAGAAAATTCTCAAAGAATATCGACCAACTAAAACTATCAACGTTATACAAAGCTTCTTCTAATAATAACGCAAAATCAAATCAAAGATAAATACACTCTATTACTGCATGCCTAGCAAAATAAAACGAACAGATCTATCGCGCGCGTCACAAACTAACTATCGTGCGCGCTACACACGTAAGCCTGCTATCGCACGCGTCTCCAACGTAACACCTACTCTGTTCTATCAATCTACTAGACTATACTATCTTCTTCTTCGCTAGACCAGTCACTTACCTTTTTCTTTTTCTTAAAAACTCTTCCAAAAGTCCTCATTTGTGTACGAGGTCTGTTGGGTCAGCTTGGGAATATTGGACGCTTTCTGCCAAATGGTCACTAGGGCTTCCTATGATATTATTATTTAGCAATGTAGGCATTTTATATGTAGGCTTATGTGTTTTGTTGATATTGTATAATAATGTTGATATTCTATTTTGTTCTTGTAAACGGGGGTTCTATAAATTATAGAATAGCCTCAGCGTCCCCTGCTTATGATGCCTTTGTTTTAAAGTGACCGCCTGATAGAGTGCCTTCAGTGTTACCACTGGGGTTTGTTCGTTTTGTAGATTTGTGTTGTTTCAGCAGACCTTTTATACGGATCAGGGATGAGTTCTCTTTCAACCAAGTTGTAGTCCTGCTTTTGTGGTCCTGATTGGGCTCTTTGCAGTCCGCTGGACCCTGTAAGCAATGAATAGCTAACTAACTAACTCTCTGGGTTGGTGAACCACTACCACTGATATGAGATTTTCGCCTTCGTCGTTCCCTTTGAAGAGACCCGTTGCTAGCGTACAAGACTGGCGGATGCTCGGACTGTGCCTGACAACATTCAAAGAACTCGGCAAGATCCAGGTTGCTTCAATGAAGATGGCTTCCTCTTTTAAGTTCCAAGTATTGTTAACTCCCTTATTTTGTCTCAGTGTCTCTCCAGCTTCAGTTATATGTAATAATATATTATATTTTAAGCTCCAAGTATTTGTTTGCTGCCCTGGCGAGGTTGAAGCCAATTTGGAAAGACAGGACCATCAGTCTACATTCCAAGGTAAGGCTGCTGCGCTCCCTTGTCATCACCATTTTCCTATATGTTTGCGAAACATGGACCATCACAGCAGATCTACAACGAAGAATACAAAGCATGGAGATGAGCTGATACAGAAGACTTCTGGGCATTTCCTATACCCAGCACATCACCAACAACGACGTCCAACAGACCATCACACAAGCTATTGGACAACACGATGACCTGCTCACAGTGGTGAAAAAACGGAAACTCCGATTGTATGGCCACGTCACCAGATCATCAGATCTTGCAAAAACCATCCTGCAAGGCACAGTGGAAGGAGGTAGAAGAAGAGGGAGACCGAAAAAGAGGTGTGAGGACACGACAACATTCGAGAATGGACTGGTTTGACATTGAGCGAAGCCATCAGGGTTGCTGAGAACATAAAAAGATGGAGTACGTTGGTTAAACGATCATTTGTGGTGCCCCTACGACCTCCGAGTTACGGAATAGAATAGGATATGATAGCCTGTATAGAGGCCAGGGCCGGACCTGGGAAAAGTCGAAGGGGGGGGGGGGGGGGTTACAGATTCAGCGAAGGCGCGAAGCGCCGAGCCTTCTAGAGGGGTTCGGGGGCATGCTTCCCCCCCACCCCCCCCCCCCACCCACCCCCCGGGAATTTTTTTTTCATGGATGCAAAATGGTGCAACCTGGTGCAATCTGAACCTTGAAAAAGCCATTTGTGATGGTCTGGGACTTTGAGCTTTTTTAACAGTTGAACTGACAAACTTTGGAGTACAAAAATTATCCTCTCGAGTCTGCCCATCCCTTAAAAAAACCCAACAACACACACACACAAACATTTATTTATCAGCAGAGATGTTTTGTATACTATTATTATTCACTACTTTTTGTCGATCGTTAACGGTATAAAGCTTTACCTTGTAGTTTATGAACATCACCGCCCTGCTTTCACTTTCAGTCTTGCTGCACTAGGTTCTCCGGCATTAGTACCATTTGTGAATTGTATCTTCTGGCAAAACAGTTCACTGCCTCTTTGAAGTCAATATCAACATCCCTGTGCACTTTCAGTAAAGCAAGTCTATTGAGCCTCTGTTGCCCATTGTAGAGCGCAGGTAGTTTTTCAGGTTGCGCAACTGACTGAACGCTCACACAGCACATCTCCAACGACGAAGTCCAACAGACCATCACACAAGCCATTGGACAACACGATGACCTGCTCACAGTGGTGAAAAAACGGAAACTCCGATGGTATGGCCACGTCACCAGATCATCAGGTCTTGCAAAACCCATTCTGCTAGGCACAGTGCAAGGAGGTAGAAGAAGAGGGAGACCGAAAAAGAGGTGGGAGGGCAACATTTGAGAATGGACTGATTTGACACTGAGCGAAACAATCAGGGTTGCTGAGGACAGGGAAAGATGGAGTACGCTGGTTAAACGATCATCTGTGGTGCCCCTACGACCTCCGAGTTACGGGATAGGATAGAATATTCATTATTCCTAAAGTGCTAAATTTTGAACTATTAACTGCAAACCTGACAAGTTACATTACATTACATGATTATTGCTTTAGGTCCAGCGGACTCTTCCGAGCCAAATCAGGACCAGATAGGTGTTATCTTAAAATGTTATAAAGTGGTTCAAATCTTTAAAAATAGACCTGTTACTCTTAAATACTCAAACAAACTTTCACATGACACCTCTTGAAAAGTCTTCTTTAAAACTGATGTATTAAAAATACGTTCTCTTTCTCCAATCAAATCACTAAATTCTGTCTTAGCAATAAAATCCAAAACAAAACGACATGGTTTATATGCGATAAAACAAACCAACATCATGTAAAAATTGGAACAAGTGTTGACCATTGCATACTTTAAAAATCTCTTTGAAAGGTATTGAACCAAAATATGTTTCTCTTTTATCAAGCAGGTCAGCACATTCAGACATAAAATGGCGAACGGAAAAGTATTTATCACATGCAAAGCACCATGGTGGTTCTCCTTTTAACAGGAAACTGTGGGTTACATACGTATGCCCAATATGAAGGCGAGACAAAACGTTTTCTTCTTTGCGAGTGGATGCAAAGTTAGGCAAAGAAGCCGACAAATCGGGAAGAATTTGAAATAATTTGTTGATGATATGGTTAGACCAGTCAGTCTGCCACAACCGTTTAAAATAAGATCCAGTCATACAACGCAGATCAGAGTAAGGAACAAACTGGAAAATCTCTGAAGGGAAATCGAGTTGCAGAGCTTCTTTAGCCGCTTTGTCCACTGCAATGTTGCCGCGGATGCCCATATGACCAGGTACCCACATAAAAACTATTTTTTTACACTCAGAAGCAAGTTGTGTGTGGAGGTCATGGATCTCTGCCAAAAAAGGGTGTGATATCTTTCTCGTGGAAAGAGCCTGAAGTGCTGAGAGTGAATCAGACATGATTAAAAATGAGTTTATTTTGGATTGATAAACTTGTTTCAGAGCTAGATGAATTGCCTTGAGCTCAGCTGTATAAACAGAACAAAAATCAGGTAAACGCTGTTGCAAAGGCTGGTCTAAGTGTATCCCAGAGACCGACGCAGCAGCAACTGAATCTCCTTTCTTTGACCCGTCTGTAAAACGTTTTTCATATCCTGGGTATAAAGCACACTGTTCTAAATAAAGTTGGTTATAGACGATTTCAGATGTATTGTTTTTGAGGAAAGCGGACAATTGCCAATTAATGTTTGGGGTACATAATTTCCATGGAGGAGCTTCAGTTCGAAGCTCATCATCGTTGATGGAAGCAACATCGATGCCTGCTTTTTCCAAATGAGACTGCATTCTGATGCCAAACGGAGGAATTGTGTTAGGTTTGGCTTCAAATTTCTGAACAAAATCTGGGTTGAAAACACATGGGATCAGCTTTTAATTTTAAATAGTAATTTAGTGACAATTGTGAACGTCTCAGCTCCAGTGGGGGTTCGTTAGCTTCCACGTAAAGGCTTTCACAAGGGGAGGTGCGATACGCACCCAAAGCAATGCGTAGTGACTGATGAGCAACTGGATCTAACATTTTAAGATAAGATTCTCTAGCAGAACCATAAACAATGCAACCATAGTCTAAATTGGATCTAATTAAAGAACGGTATAACAGCAATAAAGTTTTCTTGTCAGCTCCCCAGTCTGTACCACTCTTGAGCAAAT
Source organism: Oncomelania hupensis (assembly GCA_036898135.1). Taxonomy (NCBI): domain Eukaryota; kingdom Metazoa; phylum Mollusca; class Gastropoda; order Littorinimorpha; family Pomatiopsidae; genus Oncomelania; species Oncomelania hupensis. The sequence continues at coordinate 19,792,892 of CM072520.1, forward strand.
TGCAGGCCTGTTGACAGTTAGTTTTCAAATCTTTCAGATGAGGAAGGAAGGATAACCTTTGATAAAAAATAACACCCAAAAATTTGATTTGTTGGACCGTCTTTATTGCAGTTTTATAGAGGATAATATTAGGATCTTGAATAATTCCCCGGTGCTTGGAAAAGTGAATATTTTCGGTTTTTGCTTCAGAAAATTTGAAACCATTTTGTAGTATGCAGTCTTTAACGGCATTGACACATAACTGAAGCTGACGTTCTGCAGATGCCAATGTTTTACCTTTGGCTATTAATGCAAAATCGTCAACAAACGAAGAATTGTCGATTCCACGTTTCACTGAACGAACAATATTATTTATTTTAATGTTAAACAGCAAGGGAGACAAGATACTACCCTGAGGCACCCCCATCTCCTGTTCCCTCATATCTGATAAAGATCCCCCAACCTTAACCTGAAAAATTCTGTCCGTTAGGAAATTGGATATAAAAAGAGGTAAATGTCCATTCAATCCCATTTCTTGCAAATCTGAAAGAATGCCATATTTCCATGTGGTATCGTACGCTTTTTCCAAATCAAACATGATGCCTACAACATTTTCACCCTGGACGAACGCGTTACGGGTAAAAGTTTCCAGTCGCACCAGGCGTAAAGCAGAAACCTCTCCGCGATTCTCTTCTCTTACGTTTGAAGAGCTGTCGGCATTGCGCTCGCAAACGTTGGTGGTTCTGTTTATTTTCAGGGCTTGGGTATAAATACATAATTCTTAAAGCTTTTTTACGGGCTTGCTGAAGTTTTCTACATTCATCATCAAACCAGGGTTTTTTAAGTGTATGAGGCTTTGATGAATTTGCGGAATGGACTCCTTGGCCCTGTTTATAACTATGTCAGTGTAGAAGTGTATTGGGTCTATGGCATGTGAAAATTTCTGTTTCTTAGCACGTAACTTAACCTCAGACAGATTGGAAAACAGACTTTAGTTAGCTTGTTTCAATTTCCACCTGCCATGAGTTTGCTCAAGGTTGTCTGAATCATGTTTTAATAAAACCGGAAAAGTGATCGCTGCCATGAAGATCTTCTAAAACTGTCCATTTAAAATCCAAAAGTAAGGAGGGATCACAGATCGATATATCAATGTGGGATAAAGAAGCAGTTCTCGAACAGGAAAAAGTTGGAGCACCCTCCTTCAAAGTTACCAGATTCAATGAGTCTAAAATGTCTTTAATTATTTTCCCCTGAGAATCGGTACGATCGCTACCCCACAGGGGAGAGCGTCCATTAAAGTCTCCTAACAACAAAAAAGGGATAGGTAGCTGTTGGATCAAATTCTCAAGGTCATTTTTATTTACATTTATTGATGGGGTCAAATATATAGAACAAACTGTGAGGGATTTAAAAAGAGATACTCTGGCTGCTACTGCTGGTAAAATTGTGTTAAGTGAAATTGGGTTAAATGGGACCTTTCTATGAATAAAGAGTGAAACGCCTCTAGAAGATGATATACAATCTAGTGACGAATAACCAGTAATATCTATAAGCCGTTTCTCTGATAAGAGAGTTTCCTGAATGGCCAACACTTCAGGTCGATGCTCTGTCAGCAGACAGCATAGCTCCTTATCATTTGCTCTTATCCCTCGTATATTGCATTGTAAAATAGCCAAAAAAAAATGAAGTAAAAGAAAACTAAATATTTTTATCTCTGAGAGCACAATTACGTCTCTTTAGTTTTCTGACCCTCATCCATCTCTTCATGGTCCATCAATTCCCCGAAACGGTTCTCCGTCTCGAGAGGTTGATGGTGCTTGGAAGAAAGGGGTCCAGGCTTCTGATTTTTCTTCAAAACCCCGGATCCCAAACTGCCAGCCGGCTTTCTCCCCTTCTCCCAAGCACCGGTTTTGAGATCTTCTCTCTCTATTTCATTCTTTCCAACCTTTCCCTCTCCTCCCCTGACTCTCCTCTGCTGAGCCACTAAAATCTTGGCCGCCTCTGCGACCACCCGGTCGCTAAAACCTGCCGTCGATGTTGTGACGGCCCGAGGCATGGCCTCCCTCGCGGCAGGTGTGACGGCTTTAAACACGGACGTCTGCCTGCTGTGATTGACGGTTTTTGACGTGACCGTCGGCACGTTCTCCAGTGAGTCCGATGGGGCTGGAGACCCCCCCCCCCCCACTATCCCCCCTTTGATCAAACAACGTGAGCATTTTTTTTAGAGAGCATCCATCCGTCTGCACAATGCCTCCAAAATCTGCATCATTTTATTTATAGCAGTTTCCATTGCCGGGTGTACATACCGCCACAGATGCAAAGGACCTCTCTCGAAGAACCGGCCTACTGTCCAGAACATTTTTCCTCGCGTCTCAGAAGGAGCAACTCTCATTGGCCCGCACCTTTTGGATCTCCAGCTCCAACTGCCACTGAGGACAATCTTTGGAGCTGGAAGAATTATGCCCGGCGCAATTCACGCAGCAAATGGGATCTTTGCATTCATTTTCATGTTTATCTTTAGCACATTCTCGGCATATTTCTTTGTTTTTACATGTTTCGTTACCGTGACCAAACCTTTGGCAACGGTAGTATCGCAACGATGATGGTATAAAAGGAGTCACCTTCACCCTAAGGTATCCCATCTTGAGTGACTCCGGCAACTTGGCCATGGCGAAGGTCACAAAAAGTGTGCTAGTGGGGATGCGTTTAGGTCCTTTGGTGACAAAGACCTGCTGTACTGCTGTGACCCCCTGACTGGAGAGCTCATCGCGGATTTCCAATCCCGACATATCGATCAAGTCCTGACATCGGATGACTCCCTTGGAGGAATAAAACCGTCCATGCACAGAAACTTTGATTTGTCTGTCAACAAAGACGGTCAAATTCCTCTTTAGCAGACAATCCGATGCCCTTTTGGTTGAGCACTCCACCAGATAGGCCCCAGATCTAAGTTTTTTCACATCTTTGAAACCAACTGTGCAGACGGACTGGAAACCCTTATGGATGGCGAACGGAGACAGCTTGCCTAGTGGCATAGCCGGATCCGCCCCTCCACAACCAAAAAACGAGGCCAGGCCCCTTCCACCCCAGATGCACAAGTTTTTTTCTTACGTCCATGTCACTGTCCGTGTCCGATTCGTCATCGAGTAGTCTTTTTTTGTTTGTTGATGCCATGTTATTAATTTGTTAATTCACCCCCCTCCCCCTGCTCCCCACCCACCACGGAGTCCAACAAGGGGATGCGTCCAAGCGGAAAATCCAGCAAGGGAACGCACCAGGGCTACAGGGGAGGGGGGGGGGGGATATGCACCCAGACAATCCCGCACTGCCAATACGGTCTTGTTCAAGTTTGACCCATGAGCCGCAGCCTTCTAGCAGAGCTAGGGCAATACACGACCAGCCGCTTGACTGACGCGAGCCACGCCAGCCTCACGTCTAGGAGAAGTCCGGGCCAAAGAGGTGTGTTAGTGTGAGGGACCGCAGTCCCTCAGTGATCTCAACCTCCAGGATCCCATTCTCCCCCCACACAGATTACATTACATTAAATGATTATTGCTTTAGGTCCAGCGGACTCTTCCGAGCCAAATCAGGACCGGAGTCAACCCCTGATCCGCATAAAAGATCTGCTGAAACAACCCTAGTGGTAAAACTGAATGCTCTCCACCAGCCAGTCACTTTACAATAAAGACATCCCACGCAGGGGACGCTGAGGCTGTACTCTAATTTATCGAACCCCCGTTTACAAAAACAAAATAGAATACAAACATCATTATAAATTATCAACAAAACACATACATATAAAATGCCTACATTGCTAAATAAAAACATCATAGGAAGCCCTTGTGACCACCTGGCAGAAAGCGTCCAATATTCCCAAGCTGATCCAACAGACCTCATACACAAATAAGGAGTTTTGTCCCAGAAGAGTTTTCAAGAAAAAAAGATAGGTGACTGGTCTAGCGAAGAAGAAGATAGTATAGCAGATTGATAGAACAGCAGGAATGAGAAAGAGCAAATGAGAAAGACAGCGGATACTATTTATACTGAAACCCCCGGCACCCCAACGGGGGTATACCACACGATTGCCCTGCACGGCAAACGAAGGGTACCAAGAGAAGGCCACAGAAAAAGAAGGGTTGGAAAAGAAGGAATGATGGGGAAAAGGAAGACAGGAAAAGTCCGGTAAGGCAGAAGAGAGGAAGTCAAAACTGCACAGTTTAGTGGGAGAATTTACGGGTGAAAAGAATACAGGTGAAAGGACCAATAAGACAGAAGCAAGACAAAAGAGAAGGAAAATGGGAAGGCAACTTCGTCACCCAGCCAGAGAGAGGCTGGGGTCCACTCCCGGCACGTGGAGCCGAGCCCGTGAGGGCACCTGACAAGTGAGTACCACAGAATAATGTTGACGCCACATATAACTTACTACAGACTTAATCCCTCTGCGTTTGAGGAAGAACGGGCAGTGCGCCGCAAATATCAGACTGGAAAATAAATGTATGTATATATATAATTAAGCAAACCGTCATCACTTACATCAAAAGACAATAGGCTATTTATTTCTTCTATGCATTTGGATCTTTAGGGCTCCGAAACACTAATTCAGGATTTGAGATAATATTATCAGTCACGAGCAACGTCAGTTATAATAAGTGTATGACTTTACAGAGTTGTCTTTGCAATATGCTAGTTAGAACCTCTTTTAATGTCAAGCGATGTCTTCCTGTTTTCAAATCAAGCTGTGTAGTGCTGAGAGAGTGAACAGCCCAGCCCGAACAACGTTATGAGTGTAACTTCGTAGACCCTAATAGTGGCTTTCACAATGTCGATCACTGTCATCCTGAACTTGATGATGATGATACTGGTTGGGCTCTTTCTTATAAACTGCTAATATATTTGTTATACGGAAGAATGATCAGTTCAGCACATCGCGTTTTTTCTGATTATATTTACTGATAGACTGAATTTTGACTTGATTCGTGTGTGGTAAACGTACAGATGCATGTTACAATTCACAACTTTCCGGCACCTCTCATAAAAACTCGTGGGTATCGCCATTATAAATTAAAACGAGGTTAGCATGAAACCAAGTTCCGGTCTAGCTTGTTTTGCTTTTATCAAAGCTTGATGCGTGACTTTTAAATATAGCAAATTGCCGAAAACGACGATTGTTAGAGCCAGAAAACGAGTGGGATAAGTATAAAAACGGTGGAGGAAGTACATGCTCAGTGAAAGGATGCAAAAAACAATCGTAGAGGCCTGTATTTGTGGCGACTTCGGAGGTGCGTCGATCATCGACAGAAAGTGAAACAGGACCTGAAAACTCTAGTAGTTTTCCATAGCTTCGCCGTCGCAACCTTCACAAAACACAAAGTAACTGACTATGTTAGGCGAGCGTTGTGGCCAAGTGGGCTAAGGCGGGACTAACTTGCCTTGTCCACAAGCCAGAAACCAATGGCGCCTGAAAGGTGTGGGTTCGAGCCAGCATCTGGGCGTTATGTTTTTCCGAATATTTTTCAAAAATTCACAAATAATGCTAGGTAGGTAGGGTTTAGGCGCGCCACTGGCGATAGAAATGGATAATAAACTGCAGCAAAAAAAATATGTGAGGGTACGATACAGGTGGCCAGTGACACATGTTATTATTCTTGAATATTTGGAAATAACTCACTAAAACACGCGGAGAAAAAAAAACGGAAGTATGTTTCATTGAGGGGATTCCCGTTGGTGCATAGGATAGCACAAAAAGTGTGAATAGGAGCTATGATGTCGGCCGCAGTCTGAAACTGAAGTCACATTTCACTACGACCTAGGACACAACGTAACGTAGGACAACACTTCTAAAAGACATCACACGGAGACTGCGATACAACGACAAGCTACAGAACCCAACACGCAAAGAGATTCTAATACCACAATCTTCGGAGTACAACACGCGGAGATTCTGATACAACAAGAAACTGCAGAATAAGCTTACATCACGCGGAGATTCTGATACACAAGAAACTGCAGAATACAACAAACCACGCAGAGATTTTGATACAACCAGAAACTGAAAAAAAATATTACTAGTAAGCACGGGAAAGAACATCAATGTGAAGGTAAACATGAAAAGCTTGGTTGTAGAAATGCCTAAGGGTCGTGATAGATACATCACTATACAAGGCCTAAGAGTGCAGAATACAGCACCTAGAGAGTGATCCAAGACAGCAGATTACCTAAAGACTGTGCTACGACAAAAAACTGAACAAATGACTAGTGTGGAAAGAAAAAGTATGTTTGAAAGAATGTGTTTTTAACGGAAGTATTAAGATCTATAGCTTATAGTTTCACTTTTTAGCGCAGACACAGTACGATGATTACTACAGCTGAGCTGAATGATATTCATATCTTCACTCACTGAATATATAACGTGACAACACTAAATTTACAAAATACAAAACAAAATACAACATAAAACAAAATTCTAATACAAAACAAAAATTACAATTTAAAACACAAACTATAATTAAAAACATTACAAAAAATACAACTATATAATACAACTATACAAATTACAACACATACACTTAAAAAATATATTACACACACTCAAACTATCAAATACTAAAAAAAAACTAATACAAATAAACTACAAAAAAAAATACACAACTTATATATTACACTAAACTTAAATAACTAACACCTAAACTACACTATACCAAAAACAACAATAAATCTATCACTCTATAACTCTCTTAACCTAAAACATCAATCCTATAATATACTAAAATATTTTTGTACTACTAAAAAACACATATAAACTACTAACATAAACTCTACATTCAACATATGTATGTGTCATGATATAATCTGATATATCTGTCTCTAACTATTATTAACATTGTGCAGAGAAATGACAACACTGTACAACTACATGATAAACTTAACAACTTAACTATCAATATGTAACTATAAAACTTTTGTAAATGATAAAAACAACATCTGTTTAGTTGGTCTACCTGCTTACGAACTAAAATGCTAATAAATCCAAAAAATTCTAAATAATGTGTTCATGTAATGGGAAAGTGACTTATTTTCTATCTGTGCTTTTATATATGTGTATCATACTTATGGATCATTATTTTTGTAAAATGAACATCCTCAAAACTACTATTATCACTTATATTGTCTCAAACAACGGATTTATTCTACTACATCCCTGTGAAACTACTGATATGTTTTTTATTTTTGCTATAACTAAAATCCGTATGCTTTGTGTTAGAATTATGGTGTTGTTATACTGCTTTGCAGTTTCTTTTTGATAAAAAACTCTGTGTTCATTCAGAACAATTACTTTCATTTATCATGTGACTTTTAAGATTTGACCTAAAACAAACTTGTAGTGATGTCATTCAGATTATGTGCTTGAGACTTTTCCTCATTATCAAGTATTTTGTGAGTGACTTTTGCTTTTTGTTTTTTCCTATTCTTACTGCACTAAAGAATCACATGTGTGAAGTCATTGAAGATTTGAACCTGTCATTAAAGAGAAAACCATAACGACTTGATTGTTAAGTTATCATATGACACTGTGAGGAAAAATCATTACTGTTTCACACACCTCTAATACTATATCATCTTAGATTGCATATTTCACATTGTTGTAATGCTGTTGAAGATTGTAAAAGATGTGAAGTTGTATTGAAACGCTTACTCAGACGAAATTGTAACAGAAAGACATCTGTCATCATATTCAGTCTTAGCATTTTTATTAGGTCGCTGTACTACAAACAGATAGTGAAGAAAAGAAATAAGGTCGCTGGATACAAGATATTGTACTGAATCGCCTCAGTGTAAAAGACCATTACATATTGATACAAAAGTTAGATATTCTGCTCTGTCACAGTGATTTGTACTTGAGAGCTGTTGTGTTGAGTGTTGTCAGCGATTTCTGCGCTGAGAGCCAGGACAAGTTAGTTGTATTGTTACATCCCTCTGTAACGCTGTATTGTACACTGAGGTAACATACTGCTCACTGTGGCCAGTGTTAAGGTGCCAGTACCAACATCTGCCTGAAGCAAAAAAGTGGACAATAATTCTGTTTGAAACATGTGCGAGTGTAGTCCAATAGGTGTTAGAGAGTGTCTGATACACAACACAGGTGGGCACCAAGAGATGAAGTGCACATATTGTGAACATACACTATACGACAACTGTGTTGTACTGAAATCCCTGTAACACGAGATATGTGGTGTGGTTTTGAACAGAGAGAGGTGTCAGTGATACACAACACAGGTGGGCTGTTGAAGAAGCCATGAGATGACGTGTTATTGGTTTACTGCCTCACTGTAAAAGGTTGTAAAAATCCCTAAACAAAAATGTGGCATATCTAGTAAGTTGTCAGAACTTTGTATACAATACAACAGCTGTTGAAACAGCTGTACTACGAAATATTGAACATTGGAATCTCTACTGTCGGGGACACTAAACAAATGGGCTGTTCAAGAGCTGCCAGAGCATATGACAATAACTTTACAGTACCATACTGCCTCAGTGTGATGAAGACCAGCTAGAATCTGTATTGGAGGCTGGTAACACGAGGTATGTGGCGTCTAGTGTAGATGTATGTAAGAGTGAAGTTGAGGCTGATACACAAACAGTGGCTGAGGAAGCAAGCAAGAGAGCAGGACAGTACCTTCAAACAGTGCATACTGCTCATTGTAATGACGACCACCTGGAGTTTGTAGTAAAACTCCTGGCACAGCGAGCTATGTGGGAGTCTGTCGGCATGGTGTTGGAGAGAGGTGTCAGTGATACCCAACACAGGTGGGTAGTTGAAGAAGCCTGTAAAAAAGCAGATGACAAGGATGTTGAACAATACATACTGCCTCACTGTAGTGACGACCAGCTAGAGTCTGTAATGAAATCCCTAGTAACACGAGGTATGTGGGAGTCTGTAGGCAAGGTGCTAAAGAGTGGTGTCAGTGATATACATCACAAGTGGGCTGTTGAAGAAGCCAGTAAAAGAGCTCATGACCGTGAATTTGAAAATCACTTACTGACTCACTGTAAAGATGACCAGTTAGAGTCTGTACTAAAACTCCTGGTAACACGAGGTATGTGGCGGTCTGTAGGAAAGGTGTTAGATAGAGATGTTAGTGATACACAACACAGGTGGGCTGTTGAAGAAGCCATGAAGACAGCTGATGAAAGTTTCTTTCCACATTACATACTGCAGTACTGTAAAGACGACCAACTAGAGTCTGTACTAACCCTCCTTGTAACACGAGGTATGTGGCGGTCTGTAGGCAAGTGGTTGGAGAGAGATATCAGTGAGGCACAACACAAGTGGGCTGTTAAAGAAGCCAGTGAAAAAGCTGATGACATTGATTTTGAGAGTTACATTCTGCCTCACTGTGGTGACGACCAGCTAGTGTCCGTACTAAAATCCCTTGTAACACGAGGTATGTGGCGGTCTGTAGGCAAGTGGTTGGAGAGAGATATCAGTGAGGCACAACACAAGTGGGCTGTTAAAGAAGCCAGTGAAAAAGCTGATGACATTGATTTTGAGAGTTACATTCTGCCTCACTGTGGTGACGACCAGCTAGTGTCCGTACTAAAATCCCTTGTAACACGAGGTATGTGGAAGTCTGTAGGCAAAGTGTTAAAGAGAGATGGAAGTGAAACACAGCACAAGTGGGCTGTTGAAGAAGCTAGTACGAGAGCTGATGATTTGAATTTTGAACAGTACATACTGACTCACTGTAAAGATGACCTGCTTGAGGCTGTACTAAAATCCATGGTAACACGAGGTATGTGGGAGTCTGTAGGCAAGTTGCTAAAGAGAGGTGTCACTGATACACAACACAGGTGGGCTGTTGAAGAAGCCAAAAACAGAGCCGATGACTTCAGTTTTGAACATTATATACTTACTCACTGTAACGACGACCAACTTGAGGTTGTACTGAAATCCCTGGTAACACGAAGTATGTGGGGGTCTGTAGGCAAGGTGTTAGAGAGAGGTGTCAGTGTTACACAACACAGGTGGGCTGTTGAAGAAGCCAGTAAGACTGATAGCGATGATTTTGAAGATTACATACTGCCTCATTGCAATGATGACCAACTGAAATATGCAATTCCAGGCCTTGTGAGAAGACAATGGAATAGGTTACAGTTGATCACACAGAGAGGGGAAACATTACACAAGTTGCTGGTGTCTGAAATGTGCAGAATATGTACCTACACTACTGTAATGAAAAATATCAAAATATTAGGACAGCCCAGCGTAGAACTCCTTATCAGTTTGCTAAATTCATGTCTACTGGCGACAGAAGCAAAAAATGTCGCCCTTCGGTTCGCTATTCATCAAAAAAGGTGGGAGGTCATCAGAAAGGTCGGTCTGTCACATGTATGGGAACAAGTTCGTCGTGAGTTGTTCCGGGCAGCTGTGGAACAGAGGCGGTGGAGCCTTGTCAAGCAGTGGGCAGACCACACAGTGTACGATAACCAGCGTTGGTGGGCGCAGGAAGAGGCGTACAAAAAGAAGCAGTGGGACGTCATGTTGCTGATGACGTACTACGGAATGACAGACATCGAGCTGATGCGTGTTCGCTACCGGCTGGCCATGTACGCTGACTGGGGCGTTGTGGTGAAAATGATTGAGGGTGGGGTGGACGTCACGGAGGTGAGGGAAGTGGTGGAGAGCGCCATGATAAGCAGGAAGACTGCGAGAAACGAAGCAAAGCGTCGTGCTTTGGTAGTCAGATGGCACCAGCTCCGTCAGCTGGAAGACCACTATACTACGGCTTCAACTGGACGAGTCAGAAAGTGGAGCCTTGTGCTGTTTTACCTTCATCGCCATCCTAGACGCCATCCTAGCCTGAAACAGCTCCTGCAACGTGCCATCAAAGACGAGGCATGGCACGTGGTGAGACATCTGCTGAGATTGGGGCTCAACACAGAAGAACGGGACTCTATGCTGACAGACATGATCAGCAGGCGTCAATGGGGCGTGTGTAGAGTGCTGTTGGAGCAAGGAATCAGCGTCCAGTCATGTCTGGAAGCTCTGCCAATCTTGATGGACAGTGATCAGTGGACGCTGGTTGCCAGGGTGATGGAATATAAAGTAGGAGATGACTGGAGACAGCGGGTGATGCAGCGTGCTATGGAGAGGAGGGAAGGCAGCGTGGTATGGCGATGCATCAGAACCATGCAGCACTACCGTCTTTCGGTTAAGGAACGGGAAAAGCTGTTCCAGCTGGCGTTGAGTCGTGGTGTGTGGGAGGCAGTCAAACCGCTGATGGAGGAGGAGGACAGCACTGGACTACGACACCGTGACATTGCTCTGCTCGAAGCCATCGAGCAGCACCAGTGGGATGTGGTGGACTACTGTCAGTGGCATAAAGCAGACATCAACATAAAGGACGAATGGAATGAGACGCCTCTTAATAGGTCTGGATGGAAAGAGGATTGGAAGGCAGTGAAGGAGCTGGTCATTAGAGGTGGCGATCCCAATGTGCCAGACCAGCGGAACCGTCGCATCTTAAACATCGTGATACAATGTGAAGAATGGTACCTTGCGCGTTTGATAATTGAGTACCATGGTCACATTCATGTGGTGGATGATTTTGGAGCCACACCTCTTCAATTTTTCATCGAAAAGCGCCAAGGGGAGATCATCCATCACACACTGATGTGGTGTCCTGATCAGTCAAAAGTAGTGAACAGGAAAGGAGAGACAACTCTGCATGCCATAGCTTTGGACAAGAGGCCAGAGCTTCTGTATAGCCAGATAGTCAGGGGAGTGAACCCTCTAAGACTGACCAAGTGTGGACAATCCGTGTTACTGTATGCAGTGAAGAACCCACAAAGTGCTCAAAAGATGGTGGCAGAGTGCATCAAACTTGGTTTTGGCACACACCAACCAAAGTTCAATATTCAGTTGACTGTGGGACAGCTGTATGAAAAGGTTGTCGATGTGATACTCTATTGGCGGTGGAAGAAATATATGACTTCTCCTTTATTGTGGGCTGTAGTACTTGGAAAATATGTGGTAGCACACATGTTGTATGATCCTGTTCTTACACACAGCTGCTGCAGTTGTACACACAATTACGTGACATCTCAGATCCTTTCTCAGAACACGGCAGAGATCTTCTAGAAGTTATCAGCAGACAACGGGTAGAGAGGCAGGAGAAATGTAGAATAAGGTACGAGGTACTCATCAAGAGGATCACAACATTTCTGCCCTACCTTAGGGAGATGGCCATCACACCACGCAGTCTAGTGTCCACGTGTCGTCTGGTAATTTCACACCATCTAGTTGTCCGTGGCAGACGTGAGAGAGACGTGCAGCAGCTCCCCTTGACTGACAGAATGAAGAACTACGTGCTGTTCTCCGACTTGACTGACCCTGATTATGTCTGGTATTTGCATGGCAATTTACCGCCTGTTCCAGAAGTATCAGAGTCGGAAGAATTTGAGTCAGAATCAGAATGGGAAGACTTCTGAGACACAAACATGGAACGTGTGTCCAGTTTTTGGTTTGGCCACCACTGACGTGATAGAAGTGAAATGGAGAGACAGACAGGCCGACGTCATCGTTCTCGTTGCTTGTCGTCATTGACGTTTGACTAGTGGGACACAGCACAATTACAACACACACGTCAACAACCACAGACCAACTTCTGGTGACTGATCGTACTGATGCCTCGCTTTGACACATTGGGAAGCAATTTGGTTCGCCACGTTCTTTAACATTTGTCCACTCCCTGTCCTTCCGTCCGCCATGTTATGGCTGAAAGTGCTGATCTGGTCGATGAAAGAGAAAGATATTTTGGTTCGATATCTTTTAATGAGATTTTTAAAGTTTGTATTGGTAAAAACCTGTTTCTGTTTTTACGTGATGTTGGTTTGTTTTATCGCATATAGATCATATCGTCTTTTTTATATTATTGGTTAAATTTTATTAGTAAGACTGGTTTTATTTACATTTTTCATCATATTTAAATGTTAGCAGTTTGGTCTGAATTTGCTTAGTTTGGTGTGGTCCTTATTCGGATTTTGGCAGTCCTCCGGACCCTATAACCACTGACTAGCTATCTATCTACCTCGCCCCTCTTTTCCCCTTGTGATTATATTGATAATACCAATAGCTACATGTACACATAATACCAAAAGTTACATGGACCTAATTATAATACCAAAAGCTATGGGTATACATAATACCGAAAGCTACATATACATAATTACAATACCAATAGCTATAGCTATATATTACACCGATAGATACATATACACGAATCCCGTGGTGGGCGACATAAAATGTGGCCATTTTTCACTGTCCATTTTAGCAGTATGATTGCTTTGGTGGTTCAGTGTTGATTCAGGTCCCTACCCCTCTTTCCCTGGGATGGTTATCCCCGTCTGCCATATCGCCAATGGTGGGTGTAGACGTTAAACCTCATTGTTCATTCATTCATATACACATAATACCAAAAGCTACATACCATGCACACTTAATGCCAATTGCTACACGTACACGTAATACCAATAATTACATATACATATAATACAATAATTACATAAATTACATGTACACATGATACCAATAATTACATTTACACACAATACCAATAGCTACATTCACACATAGTTTTAAAGTGTGTATTTCTATGTTCAACATTCACGTTAACAAACCGTGCCTTACAAACTGTACAGTGAACAAGATTTAGTCAAGACAGTGACTGCTAGCGAGTATAACCAAGGGAGACAAACAAGATTTAGTCAAGACAGTGACTTGTAACGTGTATAACCACGGGAGACAAACACGTGTATGTGACAGTCTAAAGAGAAAGGGAGATAGCTATTTCCTGTCATTTTGTTAATCCCTGGACGACAGTACCTGAAGAGGATTATTATCCAACCTGCTGAAACCTAAACTTTTCTCATTTTTGGTCTCCCTTGTACAGTGAACAATTAAATCAAAGGAAAATGTACGGCCCATAAAGCCCACACAAACACACACACACACACACACACCCACCCCCCACACACAGTTGTTTGTTTATGGTATCCTGACCAACCCAAATTTGTTGGTCCGACCGTAAACTGTTTTTTGGGGATTGTCTGGGGAAAAAAATTGAAAACAAAAACAACACAAGAAGAATCGCAGGTGGAACAGTTTTAGGTGGAGGGGAGGAGGGTAAGAAACCTACCTACCGGCCCTATTTTTGTTCCCGTATGTTGTCGTAAACAGACTTTTGTTGTTTTGAGGAGGCGGGGGGGGGGGGGGGGGGGGGGCGGGGGGAGGAGGGGGGGGTGCTAATAGCGTAAGTAATTTTCTAGGGTCCAAGGCTTTGGTTGAGTCTTTTTAAGTTCATCAGAGTGTCATAATTCCCCATTCCACCTTTCTGTCACTATTCCATAAATATTATGATTATTGTTATTCCTCTGCCTTGCGGTGTATTGTTTATTGCTGTGGTTGTTGGGAGGAGATATGATGTTGTCAGTGAGGTGGGGTTTTGTAAGTCATTCATAGTCATCTTCATTACCACTGATCATTATCGTCGTTGCTGTCATCATTGCGGTCACTGTCGTATTAAGTATTGTGTTATCTTATATGTATGTATCCTGTTACAACAAGATGGGTTGCTTCTTTGTATAGTACTGGGTTCTGAAGTATTTTGCTATCTTGTTATCTGTTATTCTGTTACTAAAAGAGATGTTGCTGGACATTTTATATAGCACTTGGTAATGGAGTATTTTGTTATCTTGTCATCTGTAATCCTGTTACGAAAAGAGATGTTGCTGGACATTTTGTATAGCACTTGGTAATGAAGTATTTTGTTATCTTGTCATCTGTAATCCTGTTACGAAAAGGGATGTTGCTGTACATTTTGTATAGCACTTGGTAATGAAGTATTTTGTTATCTTGTCATCTGTAATCCTGTTACGAAAAGAGATGTTGCTGGACATTTTGTATAGCACTTGGTAATGAAGTATTTTGTTATCTTGTCATCTGTAATCCTGTTACGAAAAGGGATGTTGCTGTACATTTTGTATAGCACTTGGTAATGAAGTATTTTGTTATTTTGTCATCTGTAATCCTGTTACGAAAAGAGATGTTGCTGTACAATTTATATAGCACTTGGTAATGAAGTATTTTGTTATCTTGTTATCTGTTATTCTGTTACTAAAAGAGATGTTGCTGGACATTTTATATAGCACTTGGTAATGAAGTATTTTTGTTATTTTGTCATCTGTAATCCTATTACGAAAAGAGATGTTGCTGTACATTTTGTATAGCACTTGGTAATGAAGTATTTTGTTATCTTGTCTTCTGTAATCCTGTTACGAAAAGAGATGTTGCTGTACATTTTGTATAGCACTTGGTAATGAAGTATTTTGTTATTTTGTCATCTGTAATCCTGTTACGAAAAGAGATGTTGCTGTACATTTTGTATAGCACTTGGTAATGAAGTATTTTGTTATCTTGTCATCTGTAATCCTGTTACGAAAAGAGATGTTGCTGTACATTTTGTATAGCACTTGGTAATGAAGTATTTTGTTATCTTGTCATCTGTAATTCTGTTACGAAAAGAGATGTTGCTGTACATTTTATATAGCCCTTGGTAATGGAGTATTTTGTTATCTTGTCATCTGTAATCCTGTTACGAAAAGAGATGTTGCTGTACATTTTATATAGCACTTGGTAATGGAGTATTTTGTTATCTTGTCATCTGTAATTCTGTTACGAAAAGAGATGTTGCTGTACATTTTATATAGCACTTGGTAATGGAGTATTTTGTTATCTTGTCATTTGTAATTCTGTTACGAAAAGAGATGTTGCTGTACATTTTATATAGCACTTGGTAATGAAGTATTTTGTTATCTTCCCATCTGTAATTCTGTTACGAAAAGATATGTTGCTGTACATTTTATATAGCACTTGGTAATGGAGTATTTTGTTATCTTGTCATTTGTAATTCTGTTACGAAAAGAGATGTTGCTGTACATTTTATATAGCACTTGGTAATGGAGTATTTTGTTATCTTGTCATCTGTAATCCTGTTAGGAAAAGAGATGTTGCTGTACATTTTATATAGCACTTGGTAATGAAGTTTTTTTGTTATCTTGTCATCTGTAATCCTGTTGCGAAAAGAGATGTTGCTGTACATTTTGTATAGCACTTGGTAATGAAGTATTTTGTTATTTTGTCATCTGTAATCCTGTTACGAAAAGAGATGTTGCTGTACATTTTGTATAGCACTTGGTAATGAAGTATTTTGTTATCTTGTCATCTGTAATCCTGTTACGAAAAGAGATGTTGCTGTACATTTTGTATAGCACTTGGTAATGATTTTTTTATCTTGTCATCTGTAATCCTGTTACGATAAGAGATGTTGCTGTACATTTTGTATAGCCCTTGGTAATGGAGTATTTTGTTATCTTGTCATCTGTAATCCTGTTACGAAAAGAGATGTTGCTGTACATTTTATATAGCACTTGGTAATGAAGTATTTTGTTATCTTGCCATCTGTAATTCTGTTACGAAAAGAGATGTTGCTGTACATTTTATATAGCACTTGGTAATGGAGTATTTTGTTATCTTGTCATTTGTAATTCTGTTACGAAAAGAGATGTTGCTGTACATTTTATATAGCACTTGGTAATGGAGTATTTTGTTATCTTGTCATCTGTAATCCTGTTAGGAAAAGAGATGTTGCTGTACATTTTATATAGCACTTGGTAATGAAGTATTTTGTTATCTTGTCATCTGTAATCCTGTTACGAAAAGAGATGTTGCTGTACATTTTGTATAGCACTTGGTAATGAAGTATTTTGTTATTTTGTCATCTGTAATCCTGTTACGAAAAGAGATGTTGCTGTACATTTTGTATAGCACTTGGTAATGAAGAATTTTGTTATCTTGTCATCTGTAATCCTGTTACGAAAAGAGATGTTGCTGTACATTTTGTATAGCACTTGGTAATGAAGTATTTTGTTATCTTGTCATCTGTTATTCTGTTACGAAAAGAGATGTTGCTGGACATTTTGTATAGCACTTGGTAATGAAGTATTTTGTTATCTTGTCATCTGTAATTCTGCTACGAAAAGAGATGTTGCTGTACATTTTATATAGCCCTTGGTAATGGAGTATTTTGTTATCTTGTCATCTGTAATCCTGTTACGAAAAGAGATGTTGCTGTACATTTTATATAGCACTTGGTAATGAAGTATTTTGTTATCTTGTCATCTGTAATTCTGTTACGAAAAGAGATGTTGCTGTACATTTTATATAGCACTTGGTAATGGAGTATTTTGTTATCTTGTCATTTGTAATTCTGTTACGAAAAGAGATGTTGCTGTACATTTTATATAGCACTTGGTAATGGAGTATTTTGTTATCTTGTCATCTGTAATCCTTTTAGGAAAAGAGATGTTGCTGTACATTTTATATAGCACTTGGTAATGAAGTATTTTGTTATCTTGTCATCCATATTTCTGTTACGAAAAGAGATGTTGCTGTACATTTTATATAGCACTTGGTAATGGAGTATTTTGTTATCTTGTCATCTGTAATCCTGTTACGAAAAGAGATGTTGCTGTACATTTTATATAGCCCTTGGTAATGGAGTATTTTGTTATCTTGTCATCTGTAATCCTGTTACGAAAAGAGATGTTGCTGTACATTTTATATAGCACTTGGTAATGGAGTATTTTGTTATCTTGTCATCTGTAATTCTGTTACGAAAAGAGATGTTGCTGTACATTTTATATAGCACTTGGTAATGGAGTATTTTGTTATCTTGTCATTTGTAATTCTGTTACGAAAAGAGATGTTGCTGTACATTTTATATAGCACTTGGTAATGGAGTATTTTGTTATCTTGTCATCTGTAATCCTGTTAGGAAAAGAGATGTTGCTGTACATTTTTTATAGCACTTGGTAATGAAGTATTTTGTTATCTTGTCATCTGTAATCCTGTTGCGAAAAGAGATGTTGCTGTACATTTTGTATAGCACTTGGTAATGAAGTATTTTGTTATTTTGTCATCTGTAATCCTGTTACGAAAAGAGATGTTGCTGTACATTTTGTATAGCACTTGGTAATGAAGTATTTTGTTATCTTGTCATCTGTAATCCTGTTACGAAAAGAGATGTTGCTGTACATTTTGTATAGCCCTTGGTAATGATTTTGTTATCTTGTCATCTGTAATTCTGTTACGAAAAGAGATGTTGCTGGACATTTTATATAGCACTTGGTAATGAAGTATTTTGTTATCTTGCCATCTGTAATTCTGTTACGAAAAGAGATGTTGCTGTACATTTTATATAGCCCTTGGTAATGAAGTATTTTGTTATCTTGTCATCTGTAATCCTGTTAGGAAAAGAGATGTTGCTGTACATTTTGTATAGCACTTGGTAATGAATTATTTTGTTATCTTGTCATCTGTAATTCTGTTACGAAAAAAGATGTTGCTGGACATTTTGTATCGCACTTGGTAATGGAGTATTTTGTTATCTTGTCATTTGTAATTCTGTTACGAAAAGAGATGTTGCTGTACATTTTATATAGCACTTGGTAATGGAGTATTTTGTTATCTTGTCATCTGTAATCCTGTTAGGAAAAGAGATGTTGCTGTACATTTTATATAGCACTTGGTAATGAAGTATTTTGTTATCTTGTCATCTGTAATCCTGTTACGAAAAGAGATGTTGCTGTACATTTTATATAGCACTTGGTAATGGAGTATTTTGTTATCTTGTCATCTGTAATCCTGTTACGAAAAGAGATGTTGCTGTACATTTTGTATAGCACTTGGTAATGAAGTATTTTGTTATCTTGTCATCTGTAATCCTGTTACGAAAAGATATGTTGCTGTACATTTTATATAGCACTTGGTAATGAAGTATTTTGTTATCTTGTCATCTGTAATTCTGTTACGAAAAGATATGTTGCTGTACATTTTATATTGCACTTGGTAATGAAGTATTTTGTTATCTTGTCATCTGTAATCCTGTTACGAAAAGATATGTTGCTGTACATTTTATATTGCACTTGGTAATGAAGTATTTTGTTATCTTGTCATCTATAATCCTGTTACGAAAAGAGAAGTTGCAATACAGTTTATATCGCACTAGGGAATGGAGTATTTTTTTGTCTTGTCATCTGTAATCCTGTTACGAAAAGATATGTTGCTGTACATTTTTTTTCTAGCACTTAGTAATGGAGTATTCTGTTTTAAATGGTATCTGTTATCCTTTTAATAATAAGATATGTATATTCTTTTTCAATGAAATATCTGTTATTTTGTTATACATGTATTTAACGTGTTATTATGTTATCCTGTTACAACAAGAAGTGTTATTTTAATGTGTATGCCACTTAATAATGAAATAACCGTTTTCTGTTATCATGTTATAACAAAACGTGATGTTGTATTATATAGTTTCTTTTTTAAATCGTTTTCTTATCTGTTATATGTGATTAGGTTTTCCTGTTATAATGTTCCAACAATTTAGTGCTTTAAATTCCCATTGTCGCTATCTTTCTCATTTGCTCTTTCTCAATCCTGCTCTGTTCTATCAATCTGCTATACTATCTTCTTCTTCGCTAGACAAGTAACCTACCTTTTTTCTTGAAAACTCTTCCGGGACAAGACTCCTTATTTGTGTATGAGGTCTGTTGGATGGGCTTGGAAATATTGGACACTTTCTGCCAGGTGGTCACTAGGGCTTCCTATAATGTTATTATTTAGCAATGTAGGCATTTTATATGTATGTGTTTTGTTGATAATTTATAATGATGTTTGTATTCTATTTTGTTTTTTGTAAACGGTGGTTCGATAAATTAGAATACAGCCTCAGCGTCCCCTGCGTGGGATGTCTTTATTGTAAAGTGACTGGCTGGTGGAGAGCTTTCAGTTTTACCACTAGGGTTGTTTCAGCAGATCTTTTATGCGGATCAGGGGTTGTCCGGTCCTGATTTGGCTCGGAAGAGTCCGCTGGACCTAAAGCAATAATCATGTAATGTAATGTATACTGTTTCAACAAGAAGTGTTTTGTTTATTGTGTGTGTCAGTTGGTACTGAAATATCTGTCATCTGTTAAACTGTAACAACAAGACTTATTATAATGCATTGTGTATGTTATTTTGGTAATGACGTATCTGTTATCTGTTATGATTGAGATGGACTGAATTGATAAAGGACACAGGAATTGTTTTCACACACCATTATGAAAGTCAGTGAACAGATCACCATGTTTAACTGTCGTAGCTGGTGTTATTACGTAACTTTAAACATTAGACTATGTTGGTGTTAGTAGTATGTGTATTATTATGTAACTTTTATATGCTACTCTGCTATACTTTCTTCTTCTTCGCTAGATCAATGACCTACCTTTTTTCTTGAAAACTCTTCCTGGACAAGACTCCTTGTTTGTGTATGAGGTCTGTTGGATCAGCTTGGGAGTGTTGGACGCTTTCTGCCGGGTGGTCACTAGGGCTTCCTCTGATTGTATTATTTCGCATTATAGGCATTTTATATGTATGTGTTTTGTTGATGATTTATAATGATGGTTGTATTCTATTTTGTTTTTGTAACCGGGGTGTTCGCGTAGTTGAGGTCAACCCTCAGCCGTCACCCGCGTGGGATGTCTTTATTGTAAAGTGACTGGCCGGTGGAGGGCATTCAATTTTCCCACTAGGGTTGTTTCGGCAGATCTTTTATGCGGATCGGGGGTTGTCCGGTCCTGATTTGTCTCGGAAGAGTCCGCTGGACCTAAAGCAACAATAAATAAATCAATCAATATGCTAGACTAAATCGATGTTAGTGTGATGTAGTGTGGGTATGATTTTGTAACCTCTATATATATACTAGACTATATTGATGTTGTTCGTGTGTATGATATTGTAACCTTTACGCTCTGGAATGTATGTTGTTTGGGGTATTATTATTGAAAAAATATACTGTTGTTGGACTTATTCTATGGAGATGTTTTAATTGTTTAGTATGCTGCAAATAGCTTTTAGATCCATGCGGACAAATATCGGTGTGGACGTCTTTCAGTTTGTTTATGACTTTATGGGATTTATTTACTGTATTAATGTTTGTATAGTGCATACATTTTAAACATTTTGAAAACATTTTGATGCATGCCTAGAGCCATTTTTTTCCTACAGATAAGGAAACATATAAGCCTATACATAGGAAGACATGATCAGCAGACGTCAATGGGGTGTGTATAGGGTGCTACACATAAAAAGTTAAAGTGTATACTTGTTTTGACTTGTGCATGACTTTGTTGGCTTTGTTCAACTGTAAATTACATGTTTATGAATTCTTTTAAGAAATTTTGATGTGTTTTCCTCATGCCTTGAAACATATTTATCAGAATCATTGAACTGATATTTTGTTGGTTGGAAATGAAACGTGTCAACATGTTCTAGATTGTGAATCATTTTACTCCTTCGGATGAGAGTATAAACCGAGGTCTAGTCTGTGGACGCACGCATTTCATCGCACGGACTTTAAAAGATCCTGACGCTCATGTCCTAGGCGGGCGAGAGCCGGTTACCCAAATACACCCAGCACGCACTAGGTCCATTTTCCCCATCCTAGCTATCCCAGGATTGTGCTCAGTCGTCTGGTTGTCAATCTATGCACCAAAAGGCTGAAAGTGCGCGCCTCGGGCGGCTTGAGTTAGATCCTGTATCGGCCAGCGCCTGAAGCAGCACTCGAGATGGAAAGCGTCGAATAAATAAATATATATTTTTTAAAATGATGCTGGTAATCAGCAAACAGATCCATGGAAAAGTCAGAAAGTGTAAACCTGTTTCTAACCTGTGTATGCTTTTGTATAACTATATGTCAAACAATTTCAAAGTAATATATTATATTACTTTGAAATTGTTTGACATATAGTAGACTAGAGAGACAACGTTGTATCTATGTTTAGACATTGAAGTGACATAGCTAATAGCCCGTGAACAGATCCCCGTGGGGAAGTAAAAATTATGTAGGCCCAACCCTGTGCCTTTGTAAGCGTTGCATACTGTAAAACTGTGTATCATGCGTTATTTATCATCTTGACAAAACTTTTGAAACTTACAGACGTTATACATGCTGGAAATCTCTCATAGGTCCATGGTGGAAGTTAAGGCGCACTCGACATAATATCATAGAAATGGATGCAGTATACAATATAAGTTTACAAGATATACACAAGACACCCCGCAGTTTTGATTTTACATTAAGAAATGTATCTGCACACCACCAACCACCCAACCCATCCTGTCCACTGGGCTGAGAGCCTCTTTGGGCTTTTGCAAACGATTTTTTATTTTATTTTAGCTATATAATAAACCTGCATCTTAGACATGTGGAGGAAATTTGTAGGTTGAAGCATTTATTACTTACCTCTTTGTAGCTTGACTCCTTATTATCAGCTGGATCCAGTGTGATTCTATGTAATTTACTTTTAGAGCAATAGATTTTAGTCGTCTAGTTTTTAAGAGATTCATATGCATAACCATACTTAGTCTGTATGTAACCATCACATAAATTATAATAATTTTTGTTTAGATTACTTTACTGATTCAAGGGAAATAATTTTTGCTACAGTGTGTTCATTTAGGGGTTGTTGAAAAAAGAGTTGTTTCTCTGAATGAATGATTACAATATTTCTTTGAAATTCCGATTCTAAGATTACATTTTTACTTTGTTTATAAAAACAAAAACAAAAAAGAGTAAAATTGGTTTTCCAAATTGTACAAACCATATTGAAAATATTACTATATTCTATTATACTAATTCAATTGAGAATGTTTTTTTCTTATTTGTGCATTTTATTTCGGATAATTTCTTGGTTATGATTTTTCATTTATTTTTCGCCATGTAACGGATAAACGTTTTGCGATCATCCAGTTGTTGTTACCGACATTTAGACCCTCCTAAAAGGTGAGAACGATCTTTTTATACTAAGATTTGTGTACATCAGATGTCAGCTATTGTATTATATAAATTTTAGGCTGGAAAATAGAGATTTGAGATCTTAAAATCTAAGTTAGCCGAGAGGTCGACCCAGTCTGGAATCAGATTTGATCTAACGGAAATTTAGGAAATTGTCAAAATGATCAAAAATGTGTTTAACTCATGTTTAGTTCTTGATCCTAGATATGATTCCAATGATTTGTGAAGCTTTGTGTTAACATTGAAGACTGTACGAAATTAAATTATCTTGAATATTGAATAGATTTCTAATTCTGGTTCTGTTTTTGAGTGCAGTAGTAGAATGCACATTCTATCAATTCGTATGGTAGACTTCTATTAGTGGTCAGGAATTCTGATTATTGAAGTAGTCTAAATGGTTATAGTAAATTATGGTCAAGGAATATTTTTCCTTGATTGCTTTTAGTGGTGAATATAGATTTCATCAGAGTGAAGTTGCGAAGTTCTATTTGGATTCTAGTGTTGATAATCCAAAATTGAATAGAACATGGTAATTTTCTCACGATGTTTTTGTAGGCGGTAGTGGTTAAAAATATGTTATTTAATAGAACTCTAGTAGAAGATAAGATTATAGTTCTATTGTTGCTAGCCATAGCGGAATGGGGCGGAATTGTGTCTTACTGTTGAAGTAAGGTTGGAGTCTTAGAACTTGTTAAAATTATGGCATTCATTGTTTATGCCTAGTTGATGCACTATTTAGCTTTTAGTTTGTAAGCATAATTGTACATCAAATTCAGAACCAGAATCTTGTGTTGTCTGGGAGTATGTTTTTGTGAGTTGGTGAGCGTGTTTTAAGCATTTGTGTTTGGTTGTCATGAATTACATTGATATTGAAATGCAGATTTCTTCTTTGTTTTTGTTTCCTTTTCTAATCTCCTTCTGAATTTAGGTGCAGTACAATAAAATTTTGGATCTGACATGTAAACATATTATTTTAGCACTTTTGAACAAGATGTTATGTAAAATGAAATTCATTAGAAAAGAAAATATGTTATACTTACATTAATCCAACAATAAAACACCGCAACACAATTTCTTTGTTCAAATTCTTTTATTTCTTAGCTTTATTATTCTTTCTCCTGTTGACCTATTTTTAGTCATACTTATTACTCACGATCCCCACCCCTTATTTTCCCCTTATTAAACATATAGGACACTAGACAAAAACACGCGAGAAAATAATGGGGGTTACATGTGCAAAGTTAATCATCAGAAAACCCTGTACTGACCCAGTTTCTCCTTGCATGGCAGTCTGGTTCATAATATAAAAAATATGTATTCTCCTTGGAAATTCAGGTCTTTGTTTCTTGGGTCCTGTTGTGTACGTATAAAAATAATATCCAGGAATTGCAGTTGATCTGCACTGAACTGAAATAAACACAGACTTAGCACAACTCCCGTTGTGTGTTTAGTTAGAAGTGACGTAATTACTGGTCCTGCCACAGGCCAGTGACAGTCTGCATTAAATACTGTACCGGTAACTTTTTAACTTCTGGTGTGTGTGTGTGTGTGTGTGGGTGTGGGTGTGTGTGTGTGTGTGTGTAGGTGGGTGTGTGTGTGTGTGTGTGTGTGTGTGTGTGTGTGTAGGTGGGTGTTTTGTGTTAGGGGTTAGAAAGTAGGATACATGACTTTTATTATTTGATAAGCTACATTCATGTTGTGTACAACTGCTTTTCTGTTCTTTGGGGTGTATTGTTTTAATCCCTGAAGTCTTTTGTGTTTTATTGCTTTTGTGCCGTTGTGTTGATGAAGTGTACGCTGCACACACATTTCCTTGTGTTTTCATGGGGACAATAAAGATTCTGATTCTGAATCTGAAGGTCGCGGGTTCGAACACATCTCGTGGGACAAACTTACGTCACTTATTTACGAGAATTTTCAGGACACCGAGGGTCATTTTAAAAAAAAAAACTGCCATTAAGTACACCATATAAAAAGAAATGGGTTTTATAACTTCCATGGTTTTGTGTACCAGATTTTTTTTGGGGGGTAGGGGTGGGGATGGGAGGCTTGGGGGTAGGGAGTGGGGGGGGCCCTATAATCCGGAGCAGTGTGGCACAGCCTACTTCGCAAACAACCACACACAGAGTTCGAGGGCTATGGGGTACAACCCTTGAGATACTTCTTTAAGGATTTGTTTAATACTGTTCAGCGGTGTTTAAAACGTTGGGGATGACGCATAACCCCCGTTGGGGTGCCGGGATTTTTAAGTATAAATAGTATCCCCACTTTCTGGAAATTTAGTGCTTTAAATTCCCACTGTCGCTGTCTTTCTCATTTGCTCTTTCTCATTCTTGCTCTGTTCTATCAATCTGCTATACTATCTTCTTCTTCGCTAGACCAGTCACCTACCATTTTTCTTGAAAACTCTTCCGTGACAAGACTCCTTATTTGTGTATGAGGTCTGTTGGATCAGCTTGGGAATATTGGACGCTTTCTGCCAAATGGTCAATGGGGCTTCCTATGATGTTATTATTTAGCAATGTAGGCATTTTATATGTATGTGTTTTGTTGATAATTTATAATGATATTTGTATTCTATTTTGTTTTTGTAAACGGGGGTTCCATAAATTAGAGTACAGCCTCAGTGTCCCCTGCGTGGGATGTCTTTATTGTAAAGTGACTGGCTGTAGAGAGCTTTCAGATTTCCACTAGGGTTGTTTCAGCAGATCTGTAATGTAATGTAATGTGATGACGCATAGACACGAGAAATTAGTGGAAATCGGAGAAAATTTTTGGTTTGGCTTCGTTTGACGATTAAGAGGTTTGTTTAGAGTACGATGTAAAAACATATAGGCGATTAAATGATGTAGGGGTAGAACAGGCAGCACGGGACGAATGTGTGTACCACAAAATTTAGAAAAGGGGCGCGTTCTATTAGTATCAAGATACGGCCGCCTCTGGTTGTTTAGGCTCTGCCGAGACAGTTACAGCGGAAACGGACGGAAGGGAAATAACTGCTGTAAGATCTCCTTTTGTGCGAGGTTGTGAAGAGTTGTCTCTAATAGAGACGCTCTACATGTTCGTTTGTAAATTTAAAATAATTAATAATTAAAGTAATGAAGCCAGTTAGCGAGTAATTTACTTGAAATAAATATTATTTCCCCGTTTCTGTGCGATTGCGTGCTGATTATGATCCTTGTGACTGAAATTGAAGCTACATGTATTGCATCTTACAATTACAGCGGAAACGGACGGAAGGGAAATAACTGCTGCAAGATCTCCTATTGTGCGAGGTTGTGAAGAGTTGTCTCTAATAGAGACGCTCTACATGTTCGTTTGTAAATAAAGTGTAAGATGCAATACCTTCAATTTCAGTCACAAAGATCATAATCAGTACGCAATCGCACAGAAACGGGGAAATAATATTTATTTCAAGTAAATTACTCGCTAATTGGCTTCATTACTTTAATTATTAATTTTTTAAAATTTACAAACGAACATGTAGAGCGTCTCTATTAGAGACAACTCTTCACAACCTCGCACAATAGGAGATCTTGCAGCAGTTATTTCCCTTCCGTCCGTTTCCGCTGTAACTGTAAGATGCAATAGCTAGTAGTTAGATTGAAAATTGAACAGAAAACAAAAACCCAAAGCAGAACACGATTAGAAAAACTGAACAGAAAAACCGCCCTCTTCCTCTCAGGTTATTACAGAAAATATTCAGTATACACAACATACAAGGAAGCATTAAACAATAGATTTAATACGTTCTGTGGACTAAAAACATCGTAAGGCAATATGGCGATAATATTATACAACTCGTCGTTTCCAGCTTTCAGAACTTTTATTATTATTATTATTATTATTATTATTATTATTATTATTATTATTATTATTATTATTATTATTATTACGTGAATTAATTATTGCATTGCTCCAAAAAGCAAAATGAAGGAATTAAAATGTATCAAGCACATAAATATTTTCCCACACGCCTCCTCCCCCCGCCCCGCCAAAAAAGATGGTCTAAGTAAACTACCCGAGCCAAAAGCACAATTGAGTCCAGAAATTCCTATACTCAAAACAAACGTAGTACTCTTTAACAGTCGGGCTGGACAAAACTAAAGCAATTAATTACATCAACATTGGGAGTGGCCCAGTAGAACAGTTGGTTTAAGGCCGCGTGTTAGAACCCCGCTTAGCCTACGCGACGTAGGTAGATCCTTCGAGACCTTTCAGGACTCCGCGGGTTTTCTCCAGATACTCGGGTTTCCCCCCTCCCTTCAATAAAGGTATTGGATTCAGTCAATCTAAATTTTAAGATACAAACTGATTTCTCTTCGGCCTTCTGTAATAGCGATCTCTTCAGATCGCCGCGCTTTGAGTTCCATTGAAGAAAAGCATTCTATACTGTTATTATTATTATCATCATCATCATCATCATCATCATCATCATCATCATCATCATCATCATCATTTCTTTAAAGTAGCGTCACATTATTTCTTAAGAAAGGTAAACGAATAAGTTTCATTTTATAACGAATTTTTCATACTGATTACAGGATTTCAGTTTTGCTAGTCCAGTATTAGTTCAAACTTCAAATAAAGAAATAATAAATAAATAAATAAATAAATAATAAATAAATAAATTAATAATAATAATAATAATAATAATAATAATAATAATAATAATAATAATAATAATAATAATAATAATAATAATGTGCATGGATGGTTTACTCAAATTAATTTATTAATGCAATAATTGAAATAATCATAATTACGCGAATACTGAGAACAAAGTCTTTCGTAAATAACAAACCTTAAATATAAAACTATTAACGAAATGTACGATAACACGGCTAAACAACTAAGATGAGTAGCTAATGAATTCTAAATGATCTACAATGGTGCTACATTAAATACTGTCCAACAGTCCAACGTTAGTTACTGCAATCAAACGAAAGTCTTGATCAGAAGCACAGGGCCATGTCATGCAGATCTAGATCTAGATACAAAGGGAAGCTACCACTGTGCTATCATGGATACACTACCGTTGTACTACCAAGGATTCATTCTACTTGGTTAATGACCCCTGTGAAAGGACGCAGCATCTATTATAGAACAATACTGGTTTGGGGGTAATCGCTACGTTGGTTTTGCTTTAGCTATTAAAACACACCAACACAGTAGTCAAAAAACCGGAAACTCCGATGGTATGTATGTCCACGTCACCAGATCATCAGGTCTTGCTAAGACCATCCTGGAAGGCACAGTGCAAGGAGGTAGAAGAAAAGGGAGACCGAAAAAGAGGTGGGAGGACAACATTCGAGAATGCACTGGTTTGACACTGAGCGAAACCATCAGGGTTGCTGAGGACAGGGAAAGATGGAGTACGCTGGTTAAACGATCATCTGTGGTGCCCCTACGACCTCCGAGTTACGGGATAGGATAGGATAGGATAGGATTAAACACACACACACCCTCACACACACGCACGCACACACACACACACACACTCACTCACGCACGCAAACAACAACCTAGGTAACAGAAAGTCATTATAAGGAGAAGTGAGTATAAACCGAGGTCTAGTCTTTGTAAAGCAGGCAATTTTCTAACTTAACGCATCGACTTAAAGCTCACCTCCTTCGATGGGTGAATGCCAGCCATAGAAAGACAGCCTGCATGTATTACGGCCTATTGAGTCCCCCTCGTCCTATGTGGCGCTTCACCTGTCGCGCTTTTTGCAGGGATTTTTTAAGAATTTATTTTATTTTAACAACTATATTATCACCGAGGTGAAATTCGGGCACATTTATTTTTGAAAGTACAGCAGCCCCAAGTGAAGCGCTTTACCCAAGGTACATGCTGGGTGTGTTCTTGTCACCGGCACTCATCCGTCTAGGACATGAGCGTCAGGATCTTTAAAATCCGTTATGATGGAATGCATGCGACACAGACTAGACCTCGGTTTATACTCTCATCCGAAGGAGTAGGAAAAGTGAGTAAAGTGTCTTTCCCAAGGACACAACACAATGCCCCGGCCTGGGCTCGAACTCGGGACCTTCAGATCCGCAAGCCAACGTTCTAACCACTCGGCCACGGCGCCTGGATGGCAACCTGCAAGGTTTGGGTTGGGGTGGGGTGGGAGAGGAGGGGAATTTGGCAGATGCTTATCACGATGAGTTGATATATGTATGAGCAACATAATACATGAATGTACAGGCGTGCAGTGATCATGGCTGATGGACACACAACTTATATGACATAGTTCACAGTCCACACAAAGTCTGTAATCTGTAGTTGCTTTTTTAAAACAAAAGAGGAGCATCTTTCACCACAACGAACATGAGATTTTGCCATCTTTTATAAATACAACACTGATAAAGCTGGGCTGCAGCAAGTGAGGAAAGAGAGTATGGTGTATATGTTCTAGCTACACCAAATCGGCGTCCTTGGCCATGCTGTAGAAGATTGTGGATTTGTCCGCCAGCAGGACTTGGGGAGCGTCGTACTCTTTCACCACACCAGCATCCAGCACCATGATTCTATCGGAGGACACAAAATTGCAAACATTAATAATACTAATAGACACCATCATAATCTTCGACGTCGTCCTCCCCCATCCCCTCCTCCTTCTCCTCCTTCTCCTCCTTCTCCTCATTACCACCATCACCATAATCATCATCATCATCATCATTATCATCATCCTCTAGCTTGTTCTTGTTCTTGTTCATGATTGCACTTTTCATCTTGAAAACCTTCCGCTCAAGTCGGTTTGACCACGTCCACACAAAAAAATGCATTGCGCGCCAAAAGTCGGACATTGAAACACTAGCAGCACATTTGCGGGGCACCAGCAACGCCTTAGACTACTGTCGCATCCCTAAAAATATCCCTCTCATCCCTTCTACCATACATTAATGAATCATCTTTTTTTGTTAGATACTTGTGAAACGCGAGAACAGATTTGTCAAAGATTGGAGCTTGGATAATACAATATGCAGCAGTTTGAAATCTAAGATATATGACTTCAAATTCAATATAAACATAAATGACACGTCTTTTTCATTATTTATTTATTTATTTAGCTGATTTGTTTTCTCCAACTTAAGTAAAAGCCGAGTTAGAGTTTGAATCTAATGGAAGCAGTAGAATGTATGGATGCTTGCAATGACCATCTACTCACGTAGCCTACCTGAGACTCGCCGAACACTCCTCGCAAACATAAGCCTCAGCTATAGCCTCAGCACAGGATACATACTACTGCCCTACCCCTCCGCTATCGGGAATCCACTACCCCTCCGCTATCAGGGATCCACCAATTCTTTCCCAAGATACATTATTCTTGGTTAATTCGAACTGTGGTTTCAGCATTTACAATGGAGTAGTGATGATAGCCTAATCCATAGGCGCCCGTATCTGGGTTTGAGAAAAGGTCTATATGGCGTCGCTATCTCTCTATATACTAACCCCCGTTGGGGTGCCGGGGGTTTCAGTATAAATAGTATCCCCACTTTCTGGAAATTTAGTGCTTTAAATTCCCACTGTCGCTGTCTTTCTCATTTGCTCTTTCTCATTCCTGCTCTTTTCTATCAATCTGCTATACTATCGTCTTCTTCGCTAGACCAGTCTCCTACCTTTTTTCTTGAAAACTCTTCCGGGACAAGACTCCTTGTTTGTGTATGAGGTCTGTTGGATCAGCTTGGGAATATTGGACGCTTTCTGCCAGGTGGTCACTAGGGCTTCCTATGATGTTATTATTTAGCAATGTAGGCATTTTATATGTATGTGTTTTGTTGATAATTTATAATGATGTTTGTATTCTATTTTGTTATTGTAAACGGGGGTTCGATAAGTTGGGGTGAAGCCTCAGCCGTCCCCTGCGTGGGATGTATTTTATTGTAAAGTGACTGGCTGGTGGAGGGCATTCAGTTTTCCCACTAGGGTTGTTTCAGCAGATCTTTTATGCGGATTGGGGGTTGTCCGGTCCGCAAACTTGTTTTTTCCAACCTAGTTCCAGTCATTCGCCCAAAAAGGCAATCACCGAAGTCGAACGAAGCTCTCCGATGTGTTACGAAATGATGCTTGCATGACTACGACCAGTTGACATTAAAAATGATCGCTGTTGCTTCTAATTCTGTTCGATTTACACAGATTTTTGCATTTCGCAACGGTATACTTTGTTAATAGGAGCAAAATATGAGCATAATTATTATCGACCATATTTAATAGTTGCGTTCCTTGATTTGCAATTTGTTAGTTTTCAGCAGTAAAGGCTAATAATAGCATTGCCCATTTCCTGCCTAGAACCATAGACCAGGAATAGTAGACACTGTTATACAGTATACATAGGCTTAATCTACATTATTATATTATAAGTCAGTCTCCGCGCAGCGAAGAAGCTCACTAGCTGAATATAATTATTAGACCTGTATTGTTTGTTTTATACGTAAATAAATGTATAAACTATATATATTCTAATTAATAATATTTAGGCCTATACTTTATAATATTCGAATCTTGAAATTTCCGGAGAAGGACGAGTAGGCTAAGCGAATTTTTTTTTTATAACTCGAGATCAGAGTTAAATTAATAGTTAGTTATTCATTGCTTACAGGGTCCAGCGGACTGCAAAGAGTCGAATCAGAACCACAAAATCAAGACAACTCGAGATCAGAGTTAAATTAAAAGCTTATTAGTTATTCATTGCTTACAGAGTCCAGCGGACTTGAAACAGACGAATCAGGACCACAAAATCGAGACCACAACTTCGCAAGTAGTAGTAGTAGTAGTAGTAGTTATTTAGTTAAATCTTTAATTTATTTATTTGTTTTGTTTGTGTGTTGTTGTTGTTGTTAATTATTATTATTATTATTATTTTTATTATTATTATTATTATTATTATTATTATTATTATTATTATTATTATTATTATTATTATTATTATTATTATTATTATTATTATTGTTGTTGTTTGTTTCTTTTTATTATTATTATTATTAATATTATTATTATTCCTACTTTTAAAAAAATAAAAGAATAGTGTGCTGCTGTGCGTGCTCAATGGTGTAAATATGGTCAGTGACGTTTTGTTTGTTTTTGCTGAAGTTGGGTGTAACCCGAAATATTCAGATGGTGTTACTGGTTATTTTTTCTTAAAGATTTAACAAAGTTTTCAGATGATTTATAGAAATTTCCGCCCGCCACGCAACATTTTTTTAATACGTGTTTCTCATTAAAATACATATAATTGAAATACATATAACAAATTTACTGTAACAGTTAAAAAGAATAATATTAGTTAAATGAATAATTGCTTTGGTGTTTGCAAAAAAATATCACTGTTGTTTTTTTTTTTAGACCATTATAAACTTGCTTTGCCTTGTTGTGCTGAAGTGACATAAACGTATCCATAGCGCTTTGGAAGTTTTGTCATGTTGATATAGATGTGAAATCGTTGTATGTGTGCTTTATGTGTTATGTATTACCTTTACTCCTTATTACTAATTGTGTCAGTATATTAATCATCATAAAATAATAATAATAATAATAATAATAATAATAATAATAATAATAATAATAATAATAATAATAATAATACTAACTGCTTCAAAATGCAAATCTCGACTTGAGCTTGAAGCTGTGCAGATCGAAATAGAATTAGATCTAGCAGCGGCTATTTTTATGCACGGATGTTTCACCACAGGCTCTGAAGTCTTTTCTTTTGTCTTTGTAAACTTCTAAATACATGTACGTACGTAGTATAGTATGCAATTGAGGCCTACGAAAGACGAGACTTCCAAGCCTGTGGTTTCACGTAGTCCTGCCAGCATTTGTTCGTAAAACATCGGATATCTTCGCTCGACTCGGAGACCTTCGTTCGACTTCGGTAATTGCCTTTTTCGGGAAAGTGACTGGAACTAGGTTGGAAAAAACAAGTTCGCGTCCGGTCCTGATTTGGCTCGGAAGAGTCCGCTGGACCTAAAGCAACAATTATGTAATGTAATGTATCTAGAGAGCGTGCGAAAGGCTGTAGGCCTACAACTACTCACATCAAGGTGCTCGGGGCGCCAGGATGGTAGTCTAAACCTACCTATCGTAGTCCATGATGGTGTTGAGGCGGTGGGCGATGGCGATGACAGTGGAGTGGTTGAAGGCGGAGCGGATGGTGTTCTGGATCAGGGTGTCTGTCTCCATGTCCACGGCGGCCGTGGCCTCGTCTAGCACCAGGATCTTGGTCCTCCGCAGCAACGTCCTGGCCAGGCACACCAGCTGCCGCTGCCCCACGCTGTGACAGAATGAACGCCATAGGCCTACGTAGAGATCAACACAGTTGTCCTGATAACCCCTATGTTATCCTTCGTAGAGATCAACACAGTTGTCCTTGATATCCCCTATCTCATGCTATCTAATCTCTTCTTGTCTCATCTAATGTTATCTCATCTCATATAATCTTATCTTATGTGATCTCATTTTATCTCATCTTATCTGATCCCGTCTGATCTAGTACCATCTAACTCATCAAAACAAATCTATTTTGTGGATCGGGGTGTATTGCCAGAATGTTTATTATACACTCACTGTGTAGCCTCTTGATACAGTGCTGATATTTTCAGACTCGTCTAGAATGACTACAAAAGCAGCAAAAACTACACAAAATCTAGGACAAATAATAATAATAATAATAATAATGTTCGTCATTTGTAATGCGCCTTAGCCTAAGGATCAAGGCGCTAACCGATACAGGATCTAACTCAAACCGCCCGAGACGCCCACCCGCAGCCTTTGGGCGCATGGTCTGACGCCCGGACAACTGAGCACAATCCTGGGCAGCCAGGGATGGGGGAGAAAGACCAAGTGCATGCTGGGTGTGTTCTTGTGACCGGCACTCACCCGTCTAGGACATGAGCGTCAGGATCTTTAAATTCCGTTATGATGGAATGTATGCGACACACAGACTAGACCTCGGTTTATACTCTCATCCGAAGGAGTAGGAAAACAGGAGTAAAGTGTCTTTCCCAGGGACACAACACAATGGCCCGGCCAGGGCTCGAACCCGGGACCTTCAGTTCCGCAAGCACTACCATTAGACCACAGTGCCTCTTGATTAGCTGCAACTCATTCCAGCAGAGTTCCGAAGGAAAAGGAAACAACTTGACGCTACGCTGCGCTATCCTATCCTATCCTATCCCGTAACTCAAAGGTCGTTGGGGCACAACAGATGATCGTTTTACCAGCGTACTCTTTCTCTGTTCTCAGCAACCCCCAGGACGCTGTGCTGTCAGGCACGAAGTAAAAGCATAAGACGTATTCGAATTATGAAACATTTAAGCTTTAACCCCCCACCCCCTTCCCCCACAGTGTTGCATTTGACAAGCAACAGATGAATCTCTATTAACTTCCAACATCAAGTTTGTTTGTTTGTTTTTTAGAAGGAAAAAAAAGGCTACCTGAGACTTTGTCCTTCCTCTCCCACTTGGTACTCAAGTCCTTCCGGCAGATCCTCAGTAAATTTCTGTAAAACAAAACCAAACAAACTCGAAGGGCAAAGCCCATAAGACTCACATGCCCCTTATGGAACTCGTAATCTTTAACTTGAAAATGAGTGCCCAGAAAATTACAAACAAAATAAAACCGTTTAATTAAATTCCAAGTAATACTTTATTTTTGATCTTTCTATGCTCTTGAGATGACCTTGACTTCCGGCTCCAAATAAACTCATGTGCCAGCAAATAAAGTACAGCAAAAATTGTATTATACCAATAAAACACGGTGACCTTGGGATGACCTTGACCCTCAGTGACCTTGACCTTTGGTGGACCTTAACCCTCACGTGACCTGTCATGCTTGTTTGATCAAATAACCCAATGTTATTGCATACTACGGGATTAAAAAAAAAGACCAGTCATTATACTATACAATAACATATTAATTTTTTTGTATGTTTTTGCAAGGCCTAAAATGACATTGACACTCAAGATCAACGCAACAACGGAACATATGTGAAAGAAAAATCTATCATCTAGGAATACAACAAGTTTGGACTGTATATCTCTCATGGTTTAGGGTCAAGGTCACTTTAAAGTACCTATTCTAACCGAGTTTCGATAGATCCAGTGACCTTGACATTGGAGTGAGGTTGACCAAATTTGTATGTGTGTTTAATTGATATCTATTATGCATCAATGAATCAACCTAGAAAAAAGTGAAAAATTGTGAAATTTTTTTAATGTTTTGAATAACGTTTGTTGACCCCATGACCTTGACCTTGAAGTGAAGCCATTCATTCACTGATCATTTACGAGATCTCATGGGTAAACACCATCTGACCAAGTTTGGTTGTGATAGTTGAAATAGGTTCTGAGTACTTAGCCATTTTAAATAAAGTTTTTGCACAGACAGCGGAGGTCGGACCTTTTTTTCTTCGATGTCATTTTTGGACTATTTAGGACCTATCTCGCACAGATTTGCATAAATTTGGATTTTTTTTGTGGGGGCGGGGAGAAGTGGGGGGAGAGAGCAGGTTGAGGGAGGAGGAGGAGGGGGATATGGGGATGGGCAAAGACATAGACTCATATTGCTATGCATGCGAGTCAAAAACAAATGCATTTACATGTTAAGGTTGTATTCTCCATAACACCGCATGAGCATAATGCACGAAGAGAATTATATACACGACATAAAGTAAGCACCATCAGCAACTGGACAAAGGCAACAATTATATATACATATTTGCATGAAATAAAGCATGCGCGCACGTACGCGCACGCGCGCGCGCTTTCTCACACACGCACACACGCACACATACACCAACACACACCGTGATTCTTTCAGATAGTTTAAAATCTAATATCTAGATGCCTTTTCTACTGCAGTCCACATCATCAAGGCGAGGCGACTGACATACGCCTACATTACTAGACTTTCTCTCTAACCTTGAGATGGGCTCGGTCTAGCGCCTTCCAGATCTGTTCGTCCGTGTACTGGTCCGTTGGGTCCAGGTTCATTCGCAGCGTGCCAGAAAACAGCACAGGGTCCTACAGACAACAACAACAACAACAACAACAAAAGATCTCACAAAAAAAACACAACAACATTGTGTTACGACTCAGACGCGGACAATAATTACGAAACACTTTGTTTCCGCGAAGCGTGCAATGATAGTACTTATTTACCTTTTGATTTGGTTCTATGTTGTTTCTGGAAAACCTTTGCGTCAAGTTTGTTGCCGTTGGTCAGTATTACTGTAACTATACTAAGATTTTTCTGGAATTGCTTATTTACCACCGAAGGAATATTCGAGATCAATCCCGAAACAAAAGGTACAGTCTTGGAAGTTCGTAGAACAATCTATGACTTAAGAGAGTGGGTATTTCCGGCAACGGTTTCTGTTCTGATTGGTTACTGATTAGGTCATTCTGGAAATTTCTCCACCTTTTTAAACTGTACGGTGGATAAAAATATAGCGCTGTCTGCGCGTTGGAAAAGTTTTAAAAACTTTTTTTTTAATGCAGTTGTTGATGCTATTTGAGTTTTTTTGCAGTACAAAGTTGGACAACTTTACAACGATGACTCTTATCTTAATAATCGAGTCAAAGGCCTGAGTGGAGTCTAACATTACATTACATTACATTACATTACATTACATTATTAATGCTTTAGGTCCAGCGGACTCTTCCGAGGCAAATCAGGACCAGTATCGCCGAATCAGGACCACAAAAAATCAAGACCACAACTTTGCTGAAAGAGGACACGCCCCTGATCTGCACAAAAGATCTGCCGAAACAACCATAGTGGTAACACTGAAGGCACTCCACCAGCCGGTCACTTTACAATAAAGACATCCCACGCAGGAGACGCTGAGGCTATACTCTAATTTATCGAACCCCCGTTTACAAAAACAAAATAGAATATAAACATCATTATTAAATATCAACAAAACACATACATATAAAATGCCTACATTGCCAAATAATAACATAATAGGAAGCCCGAGTGACCACCTGGCACAAAGCGTCCAATATTTCCAAGCTGATCCAACAGACCTAATACCCAAATGAGGAGTTTTGTCCCGGAAGAGTTTTCAAAAAAAAAGAAGGTAAGTGACTGGTCTAGCGAAGAAGAAGATAGTATAGTAGATTGATAGAACAGAGTAGGAATGAGAAAGAACAAAGAAAAGAGACAGCGACAGTGGGAATTTAAAGCGCTAAATTTCCAGAAAGTGGGGATACTATTTATACTGAAACCCCCGGCACCCCAACGGGGGGAGAGTGGAGTCAAACACCAGTTACACAGATTCAAGCATCGGGGCTGAATCGATTTTTTTGGCCAGTAACACGGTGCACATATACAACACAAAGCGCTGGCTCCTTCTTTTTGCTCGGTTATCACCGATTTAATAATAAGCGGACGCCAGAGGCTTGCCCATCGCTACTGTACCTAACTGAGTAACATAGTTTACTGTATATTTTGGTGAATGTGGAATTATTACATTTACGGAGTGAAATCGTACATTAATGGCTATTGCAGTATTAAAGGTATTCCTTTCATACCTAACCTGAAGATACTGACCGTTGGAAAAGGGGCAGGAGAGCGAGAGAGGATCTGACAGAAGAAGGAGGAGGAGGAGGAGGAGGAGGAAGAGGATGAAGAAGAAGGAGAAGGAAGAGGAAAAGGAGGAGAAGGAGGAGGAGGAGGAGGAGGAGAAGAAGAAGAAGAAGAAGAAGAAGAAGAAGAAGAAGAAACCACAACAACAACAACAACAACAACAACAACAGGACAAAAAGGGTCAATCAACCCTTGCCAAACCTGGGGAAGAATGGTGATTCTGGATCGCAAGTCGTGCAGTCCGATATCAGCGATGTTTACACCGTCGATCATGATACACCCCCCAGCAGACTCCACCAACCGGAAGAGAGACAAGGTCAAGGACGACTTCCCTGCGCCTGTCCTTCCCACAATGCCCACCTGCCGGAAAGAATGGTGAATGCAGACGCCACTATACAAAGAAATTTGAATAACTTCTGCAGCAAGTACAAAAATGCGAAAATATCAAGTTGAATTTTCCTGTAAAGTAGACGAAATTTGGAAGCAAATGAAATAGGCAAAGAATAATATTCATCATGTAAGTTCCGTGTCTTAAGTTTTAAAAAATCTAAAGATTTTGGAGATGAGTTTGCAGTGGAAAATTAGAGGAGAAGAATAGTCTATTTATAGATAAAACATAAAGACATCAAGATAGAGATTTTTAGTTTTATATTATTATTATTATTATTATTATTATTATTATTATTATTATTATTATTATTATTGTTTATACTGGTTTCATTAGCAGGTCTATCTCATTAAAATGTCAAAACTAACATGGTACCTTCTGGCCAGGTTCAATGGTGAAATTGACCCCTTTCAGCACAAGGTCAAGGCCGGGCCGATAGCGCGTGCA
Source organism: Oncomelania hupensis (assembly GCA_036898135.1). NCBI lineage: Eukaryota > Metazoa > Mollusca > Gastropoda > Littorinimorpha > Pomatiopsidae > Oncomelania > Oncomelania hupensis. The sequence continues at coordinate 19,831,255 of CM072520.1, forward strand.
GTAGTTGCTAAACATAACTCGCCCGTTGTTTGGCCACGTGGGGACTGGACGACGATGCACGTGTATCCAAGGTGCCTGGCAAACATTAAAAAAGCAAAACAAGACTTAATTAAGATAACAGCGATCAACTTAATAATACACAAAAATGAATTATATTGTAAACTAACTGCAAGAAAAGCGTAATTGCGGAGCCTGTTCGCCATTTCTTACTTGGATTCTGTCTATTCGGTTGCTTATTTGTAATTTTACAAACTAAAGATTTGAGCTCTGCAAACGTTAGACGACGGCCAGCGAAAAAAATAAACACATAACAAACACACTGCCCACGCTCTCTTCCTCTTTGTAATGTTAGTCAATGCAATTCAATTCTTTTCATTTCTTTATTAGTTATATATTTATTGATTTTAACGTCTATTCGCATTTGGGATATATAAGCCTCTGGCGGCTTGAGTTAGATCCTGTGTCAGCCAGCGCTTTGGGCAGCTAGTTAGTTAGTTATCCATTGCTTACAGGGTCCAACGGACTGCAAAGAGCCGAATTAGGATCACAAAATCAAGACCACAACTTCGATGAAAGAGGACTCACCCCTGATCCGCATAAAAGATCTGCCGAAACAACCCTAGTGGTAACATTGAAGGCACTCCACCAGCCGGTCACTTTACAAAAAAAGACATCCCATGCAAGGGACGCTGAGGCTATACTCTAATTTAGGGCATGCCCGTTTACAAAAACAAAATCGAACACAAACATCATTATAAAATATCAACAAAACACATACATATAAAATGCCTACATTGCCAAATAATAACATCATAGGAAGCCCCAGTGACCACTTGGCAGAAAGCGTCCAATATTCTCAAGCTGATCCAACAGACCTCACATACAAATGAGAAGTTTTGTCCCGGATCAATTTTCAAGAAAGAAGGTAAGTGACTGGTCTAGCGAAGAAGAAGATAGTATAGTAGATTGATATAACAGAGTGGGAATGAGAAAGAACAAAGGAGAAAGACAGCGACAGTGGGAATTTAAAGCACTAAATTTCCAGAAAGTGGGGATACTATTTATACCGAAACCCCCGGGCACCCTCACAGGGGCCTTGAGCAGCTCTTGAACTGGAAACGCGCTATATAAGAACGATAAAATAAATAATAATAATAATAATAATAATAATCATAATCATAATCATAATCATAATAACAATAGTACAATATGAGACACATGTTCTAAAGTAGCTGTTCATTTTTTTCTTGTTACTATTATGATGGCTTTGAAATAACTGAAAAGTCACTATAGTAGGCTCAGTGCATCTATCAATGTTAAAACCTGTTGTCATTAAACTGTTAAAAAAACAAACAAAAAAAATAAACCCACTACGTAATAGTAAAAATCATGATGTATGTCTTTTCCCTTCGACGAGATGCATACATAGGACGAGGAAAATTAAGCTAAGAGAAAATCACTATGCAGAGTCAAGCAATCACACAGCGCAGCTAAGATTCTCTGAGTACCACTCTAGTGATCGATAGGCAGACGTGAGCCTCGGCTAGACTCAGCTATGCAGTGTGATAAGGAAGCTGTTGCCCAAGCCATTTTTCCTGACAAAAGCTTTCAAGAATGTACAGCAGGTGGAATGTCCATAAAGTGTTCGAGACCCTTGCCTGGTTCACATAAATTAAGAACCCCTCCGCTGACCAGAAAATCTCCCTTCCATTCTGAAAACCTCATCTGACTGCTTCTTAGACATCCAGAATTGGATGATAATAAACAAATGCAGACAAAACAGACGTCATTCTCATTGGCACTAAGCATAAACGGTCCTCCACCCTCACCTACACAATTCACACTTTTCTGCTATCCTATGCACCAACGGGAATCCCCTCAATGAAACATACTTCCGGTTTCTTTCTCCGCATGTTTTAGTGAGTTATTTCCAAATATTCAAGAATAATAACATGTGTCACTGGCCACCAGTATCGTACCCTCACATATTGTTTTTTTTTTTTTTTTTTTTTTTTGCTGCAGTTTATTATCCCTTTCTATCGCCAGTGGCGCGCCTAAACCCTACCTACCTAACATTATTTGTGAATTTTTGAAAAATATTTGGAAAAACATAACGCCCAGATGCTGACTCGAACCCACACCTGTCAGGCGCCATTGGTTTCTGGCTTGTGGACACGGCAAGTTAGTCCCGCCTTAGCCCACTTGGCCACAACGCTCGCCTAACATACTCAACTACTTCGTGTTTTGTGAAGGTTGCGACGGCGAAGCTATGTAAAACTACAAGAGTCTTCAGGTCCTGTTTCACTTTCTGTCGATGATCGACGCACCTCCGAAGTCGCCACAAATACAGGCCTCTACGATTGTTTTTTGCATCCTTTCACTGAGCATGTACTTCCTCCACCGTTTTTATACTTATCCCACTCGTTTTCTGGCTCTAACAATCGTCGTTTTCGGCAATTTGCCATATTTAAAAGTCACGCATCAAGCTTTGATAAAAGCAAAACAAGCTAGACCGGAACTTGGTTTCATTCTAACCTCGTTTTAATTTATAATGGCGATACCCACGAGTTTTTATGAGAGGTGCCGGAAAGTTGTGAATAGCTCTAGGTCGTAACCCCATCCCTCATTCACCTACTGCAAGGAACCTGGGTGTTGTCCTGGACAATACCTTTGATATGTAAAGTTGTTTTTTTCCCGCCAAACATGTCAAGCCTGCCACTACCAACTCCGCCGCATCGGACTTACCCTAAATTCCTGACAATCGACGCAACTTCTAAACTTGTGACGTCCTTCATTCTCTCTCACTTGACAATGGCAACTCTCTTCTTTGGGGACTGCCTGCTTCTTCCATCCAACATTTGTAACGTATTCAAAACTCTGCCGCACGCCTCATTCTCAAAAAGAAAAAAATCTGACCACATCACTCCACTGGCTTCCCATACAGCAAAAAATTCTTTACAAAATCTGTCCTTTCTGTTAGAAGTGTCTCCATGGCTCCGCTCCTTCATACCTTTCCGATGATATCCAACGCTACACTCCCTCTCGCATCTTGCGCTCTTCATCCGATACACTCATTCTCAGGATACCCCGCCACTAACTGTCTTCTGTTGGTTCTAGATAGTTTTCTGTATTTGAGCCAACTGCCTGGAATTCATGACCACTCTCTCTCTCCGCAGCATATCAACACCTTCAAAGCAAACCTCAAAGCTCATTTCTTCTCTAAAGCCTTCTCCTGATATGTTCCGTCTTCAAACTGTTTCTTCCACATCGTCTCATCCTTTTTGTGCGTGCGTGCGTGCGTGTGTGTACCTGTTTGTGTATCATGTGTGGGGAATCACTTTGTTTATTACTGCCTCTCCCCCAGTCCGCTTTGATATCGCCTGCTCCTAGCCATGTATGTATAATTATGTATTGTATTATTGTTTAATGAGTGTGTGAATGCGTGAGGGTGCGCTTTGAACTGTTCCTTACTAGGAAAAGCGCCTTATAAATATCTTCTTCTTATTATTACTAGGCGAGCCACACTAAAAGACTCGCTACAAATCTCGCCCTATTGTCAAACAAAAATCCTAATTTGGTCCTGATTTGGCTCGGAAGAGTCCGCTGGACCTAAAGCAATAATCATGTAATGTAGTGCAATCCTGCCTGGAATAATACACACCTTACCTTGCCCATCTTACCCTGAGAATCCAATGCGCCATATGACCTCATGTATGTATCTACAACTCAATGTTCCCAATGAACAATGGGGAAACACTGATTGAGAAGTTCCGTTGTTCTCTATGATCATCGCAGTGTTCGAAAACGTAAACAATTTCTACATTAATTTTATTATTACTTGATGTTTTACAGTACGGAGAATCCGACTTTACCTCAGGTTCCAGTTCGGAGTACTCCTTCAGCCTCTCCACGGAGACGATGTTGGTCTCCAGGTCGCTCATCTGTCTCACCATCCACGTTAGGCAGCTGGAGATCTGCCATAAACAACAGCAAATGCATTTTCACGAGTTATATATATATACACACCTTGAAATGCAATCTATTTATCACGGTAATCCAGCTGCTATGTTGCAACCGCAGCAATGCGAAAGGTTAAGCTTGTATGTTGTGACCTACGTGCAATTAGGAATAAAAAATCCATTTATAAAACTCGAAGTTTGATCTCCATTTAGAAATACGTTTGGCTGCAGTTATCGTACCTGCATGGCGTATGAAACTGACAAGCCTACAGTGCCGCCCCCTATGCCTGGAGTGACGACAGCAAAGATGGCGGATCCGAAGATGACGATGTTGGCAATGATTTCCAGGTTCATGCCTAGCCATCTGAAACAAACGTTTATTTAGCCATCTGAAGTAAATGTGTAAATGTACATCCTATCCTATCCTATCCCATAACTCGGAGATCGTTGGGGCACCACAGATGATCTTTAACCAGCGTACTCCATCTTTCTCTGTCCTCAGCAACTCTCATGGCTTCGCTCAGTGTTAAGTCAGTCCATTCTCTAATGTTGTCCTCCCACCTCTTTTTCTGTCTCCCTCTTCTTCTGCCTCCTTGCACCGTGCCTTGCAGGCTGGTCTTTGCTAGGCTTGATGCTCTGGTGACGTGGCCATACCATCGGAGTTTCCGTTTCTTCACCACTGTGAGCAGGTCATTGTTGTCCAATGGCTTGTGTCGGACTTCGTTGTTGGTGATGTGCTGGGTATAGGAACTGCCCAGAAGTCTTCTGTAGCACCTCATCTCCATGCTTTGTATTCTCCTTTGTAGATCTGCTGTGAGGGTCCATGCTTCGCAAGCTTATAGGAAGATGGAGATGACAAGGGAGCGCAGCAGCCTTACCTTGGAATATAGACTGATGGTCTTGTCTTTCCAAACGGGCTTCAACCTTGCCAGGGCAGCAGTTGTTTGTGCAATCCTGGACAGGACTTCCTGTCGGGACCCATTGTCTGATACAATGGCTCCTAAATATTTGAAGCTATGAACAGTGTTGAGGGAATGGCCTTGGACTTTGATGTCCGTGTTGATGCCATTGGTGTTGTTGGTCATCATTTTGGTCTTCTTTGCACTTATTTTCATTCCATAGGCTCTGGAGGTGGTGTCAAGCCTCTGTACAAGCTATTCAAGTTCTTGTTCCTCTCCAGCCAATCCATCAATGTCATCCGCAAAACGGAAGTTGGAGATTGCTCTACCCCCTATGCTGACTGTGCCTTCGTGATCTGCAAGGGCATCTGACATGATGCGCTCTAGGAAGATGTTGAAAGGTGTACATAGCTATCTGAAATAAACGTGTACATAGCCACCTAAAATAAACGTGTACATAGCCGTCTGAAATAAATGTGGACATTGCCAACTGAAATAATATTGTGTACAATGTTAATCGGTATTCCAAACGTCTCTGTTGCTCTCTGTTCTCGACATGCGCCTTGCATTGCCAGTGCATGTTCTTATAAAAATTGGCGCCCACCAACAACTACAATCATCATTAATCGTCTTCAGTTATCATCAATCATCGTCAATCATCATCATCCTCATCATCAACATCATCCTCATCATCATCAATTATTAGAAGATTGTGACACAAAGTATTGACACACATAAATAGAAGTGGGCTTTGAAACTCCTGACGAAGCGGTTTTAGCGAAAATACCCGGATAGAAAAATCTTTTCATCTGCTGTGTTTTGCATATTCCCTTCGACATTATTACTTGTCCTTCAGAAACAGTATCACAATGACAGGTTATGAACCCTAGGAGGCAGTCCTCATTGATTCGAGTCGCATACACAACAGTCAGTCGTCTCATGTTGCAGTAGAAGACGACAACAAGAACTACTTTTATTTATTTTATTTCTTGATGTAATCGGTCTCATTTATTTTGACATCTCTATGGGACGTAAGCCTCGGGCGGGCTTGAGTTACATCCTGCATTGGCTAACAAGCCTTGAGCAGCGTCTGAACTGAAAGAGCGCTATATCAGAACTATAAAATAAATAACATCTATTTAGCGCTTTTCTATCTCAAGAGCGACTCAAGGCGCTGGCCTGTACAAAATCTATCTCAAACCACCCTGAGGGGCGCCCACTTTGCTGTATCAGGCGCATCCGTCTGAACGCCAGACAACTGAGCACAATCCTGGCCGACCGGGGACAGAGGTGAACAGGACCTAGAGTGCATGCTGGGTGTGTCTGTGTAGCTGGCATCAATCCCCCGTCTAGGACATGAGCGTCAGGATCTTTAAAGTCCGTGCGGCGGAATGCGTTTGTGCACAAAACTGGACCTCGGCTTATACTCTCATCCGAAGGATAACTTCTCCACAACACGTTCCTCTGCGGCGGGGCATCAATCAGTTTTACTCGACTTCGTTCTTAAAAGTGAACATCTACTAAACGACGGAGAACAGAGACCGGTTCAAAATCAGTCCAGTCACACTGACAAAGAGATTATAACAATAAATACGCAAATAAACTGGAGATGATACTAACAGTTGTGCCAATAAGTTAATTTAACCTGTTCGCTCCCAAACTGGCGAAGTAGTAGGACTGGTTCCTGTCCACGCGGCCTTTGGATTCTTCGATGAACCTGTGCTCGGCCCTGTACGCTCGGATGGTTGGACCTCCGCTGATGGTCTCGCTGAAATGGGTGTAGATAGGGGACCTCGTCACTGATTCTATTCTCTTCAGCTGACGGGATGTTGGAACGTAGAAACTCTTGAGAAACCAAGCGATAAATAATAAAATAAAAAACCCGCAAAACTCTAGCATAAAAATGTAAGCCTAAAACGTAGGGCATCGTTGTAAGTAATGAAGAAGAGGAAGAGGAAGAAGTAGATGAAGATCGATGATTAGTGACGATAATTAATGATCATAATGATTGATGATGATGATGATGGTGAGGAAAATGTTGATGATGATGATGATGATGATGATGATGATGATGATGATGATGATGATGATGATGATGATGATGATGATGATGATGATGATGATGATGATGATGGCCACGACGACGTCGACAGATTTGTTAGTTATTCATTGCTTACAGGGTCCAGCAGACTGCAAAGAGCAGAATCACGACCACAAAATCAAGACCACAACTTCGCTGAAAGAGGACTCGCCCCTGATCAGCATATAAGATCTGCCGAAACAACCCTAGTGGTAACACTGAAGGCACTCCACCAGCCGGTCACTTTACAATAAAGAAATCACACGCAGGGGACGCTGAGGCTATACTCTAATTTATCGAACCCCCGTTTACAAAAACAAAATAGAATATAAACATCATTATAAAATATCAACAAAACACATACATATAAAATGCCAACATTGCCAAATAATAACGTCATTGGCAGAAAGCGTCCAATATTCCCAAGCTGATCCAACAGACCTCACACACAAATTAGAAGCCTTGTCCCGGAAGAGTTTTCAAGAAAAAAGGTAGGTGACTGGTTTAGCGAAGAAGAAGATAGTATAGTAGATTGATAGAACAGACTACGAATGAGAAAGAACAAAAGAGAAAGACAGCGACAGTGGGAATTTAAAGCACTAAATTTCCAGAAAGTAAGTAAAAAAAAGGTAAAGGTAGTCCCATAGCCTTGTGGCCGTAGGGGAGCGTGATGTTGGAGATCACACTTATCTTGGGCCAGCGTAATGAGGGTGATGCCCAACTCTCTCCCTCGCTGCTTTACCTTCCCCACCCTCAAGAGAGTAGGTACTCAATCACAGTTGAGTCAACTGGGGGCGTTGTTGTTTGTCGCTTCACCTTAGCGGTCACCCATCCAAGTGCTAACCGCACCGGGCGGTGCTTCACTTTCGACACAGTAGCGAGTGCTCCAACCACTGCACTATCCGACACCCCATAAAGTGGGGATACTATTTATACTGAAACTCCCGGCACTTCCACGGGAGAGACGTCGACAGATCAATAATGAACTACAGAAACATATTCTAGGACAAATGTAATCTTAAGGCAGCTTTGTACACAAAAAAGAAGAAGAAGAAGAGGAGGAGGAGGAAGAGGAAAAGGAGGAGGAGGAGGAGGAAGAGGAAGGGAAACATGACATCACATGGCTATTGCTTAAGGTCCAGCGGACTCTTTTGAGACCAATCAGGGCCAAGGAGGAGAAAATAAAATAGAGAATGAAACAAATCCTAAGCTTCCCCCCTCCCTCCCATATTCCTCCCTATCTCGGGCTACCGCTGGAGGGACACAGTTAAATAGATTAACCCACCTGGATGAAATAGTAGAGAACGATGATGGGGACGACGAGGGACAGGAAGAGCGGGGTGCTGATGCTGACGACGACGAGGGTGACGACGGCCATGGTGGTGGTGGACAGGAAGTCGCGGATGATGATGGGAAGGTTATTGTCCACAGTCTCAATGTCGCGAGAAAACCTGCCACAGACACCAGCTTCATTAATTCAATATCACCTACGAATACATTTCTTTTACGTGGAACACTGAACAATGAAAAAAGAAGAACAACAAACTCAGTGTTCCCAATGGCTTTCATAATATTTTTAGGGGTTTTGTAATAATTTAGTATTTGTCTCCTTATTCTTTTTTAGTTCTGCATGGCCTGAAAACCAGTGCGATATTTGGACAAATAAATTTCTTATGAATTTCTGTATGAAGCTGTAACATAGAATTGACTGTATCACACTGTTTGAATACAATCTACTTAAATGCTGAGATGACAGTGGCGTAGCTAGGGGAGGGGGAGAGGGGGTCCAAATTCGAAAGTCCCCCCGGTGTTACACTCGATGTTGTTTTCTCTATCAGTATTTGATTCAGCCCCAATGCTGAAGTACTGATGAGTGTAGCTCAGATTCGTTTATCCACGCAACCCGTTCAATCAGCATACAAATCACAGAGTCGACGTATGAAGTTTTCCACTTTTATACAATCGCTTTTCCACTCTCAACTTTTTACTTTCCAACTCACTATCAACAGCCTCTCAAAACAGTGCGGCACATAATTATATAGCCTCTCTCTTCTCCCGAACACCCTGGATCAATCGCGTATGACGCAATTTAACCAATCGCTTCTAACTTCGTCATCACTGTCTTACGTCATACATCTTTCTAAACATTCCGGAAATTTCTATCGACAGTAAACACGCCAATCTAGAGAATTCTCCAATAATATCTACTAACGAAAATTATCAACGTTATACAAAGCTTCTTCTAACAACAATGCAAACTCAAATCAAAGGTAAATACACTCTATTATTGCATACTTTGCAAAGCGAAACGATTAGATCTATCGTGCGCGTTTCAGACATACTATCCTTCGCGTTTCAACGTAACACCCGGCCCCCAAAGGAGTGAGCGAAAATTTTTTTTACAATAAATATTAAATATTACGCCACCGCCATTTCATCTTGGTATTTATTATTTATTTATTTCTTTTATTTAATCGTTCTTATATAGCGCTTTTCCAGCTCAAGAGCTGCTCAAGGCGCTGGCCGATACAGGATCTAACTCAAGCCGCCCGAGACGCCCACCCGCAGCCTTTGGGCGCATGGTCTGACGCCCGGACAACTGAGCACAATCCTGGGCAGCCAGGGATGGGGGAGAAGGACCTAGGTGCATGCTGGGTGTGTTCTTGTCACCGGCACTCACCCGTCTAGGACATGAGCGTCAGGATCTTTAAAGTCCGTTATGATGGAATGTATGCGACACAGACTAGACCTCGGTTTATACTCTCATCCGAAGGAGTAGGAAAACAGGAGTAAAGTGTCTTTCCCAGGGACACAACACAATGGCCCGGCCAGGGCTCGAACCCGGGACCTTCAGATCCGCAAGCCGAAGCACTACCATTCACTACGTATTCACAATGTATTCACGTTGTTATATAAGTTAGGGAATTTAGACTTATATATTTACTAGTGGTTTTGTATCCTGGCAAGCCAGGGTACACAGGTTGCTGTTTAAAATGTAGACAGAGAGACAACTGTTGTCTGCGAGTTTCATTTGGACGATGATACCTCCCCATATCCCCCTTGATACCTCACCATACCCCCCCCCCCCTGATATCTCCCGTCCCTCCCCCTATGATGCCTCACCATACCCCCTTGATACCTCCCCGAACCCACTTGATACCTCCCCATACCCCCTTGATACCTTCCGTACCCCCCTTGTAACCTACCTGTACCCTCCTTGATACTTCCCCGTTGATCGTTTCGCAGGTATGGATGAAAGGAATCGACCAGTAGGTAGTAGGTAGATTTGTGTCCCCGGACACATCGAGCGTTTAGAAGGAATCGACCATCACCATACCCCCTTATATATACCCGTATCCCCGTTATGCCTACCCATGCCCCTTTAAACCTACCCGTAGCCCCCTTTTACCTACACGTTCCACCCCATCCCGATCCTTGGTAATAATAATAATAATAATAATAATAATAATAATAATAATAATAATAATAATAATAATAATAATAATAATATTAATAATATTGAATAAAGAATAATACAAATAGAAATCATAAAAAACACGAAGGTTTTAAAATGAAATTTGATATAAGATATTATAATAATAATAATAATAATAATAATAATAATAATTATTATTATTATTATTATTATTATTATTATTAGTTTATAAATAATGATAATAATAATAATAATAATAATAATAATAATAATAATAATAATAATAATAATAATAATAATAATAATAATAATAATAATAATAATAATAATAATAATAAATAAGTTAAAAGTAAAAAGCCTAAATTAAAAAGAAAAATATTCATATTGTAGTGTAAAAAAAATTAACATTTAAAAAAAAAAAAGAGACCTGCCGGAGATTTGAATTTTGGTGCAGGCGAAGGTTTTACTAAGTGAGCTATAAAGGCTTCATGTAAAGACCATCAATTTTTTGGGTTGATATGGAAAAACATGCTGAAACCTCGATTCGATTTTTAATTAATCAAATTTAATTAGTTAAACACAAAATTTGGTAAGATTGGTGACATGAGTGCAAAAGTGTTTTGAATGAAAAAAAAACAAAATTTGCGGTATTAGGGAAAGGGATGTTCTTGACACGGGTTGAATCGGAAGCCCCGCGCGGAATGAGGCTATTGCAGTTTGTGGACATTTTGTTTATTTATTTATCTCAGAAACGGTTAAACGTTCGGTAAGGAAATGTCGGCTATAACGATTTGGCGGGTTTTGAGCGCACAATAGGCCGATCAGCAGCGCCCAGCACCTGCCCAGATTAGCGTCCATACCGGACAAACTTTACAGTAGAGGCGAAGAAGGACTTCCGGCTAAGCAATTTATATATATAGATTACGCCGCCGCCATTTCATCTTGGTATTCACGTTGTTATATAAGTTAGTGAATTTAGACTTATATATTTATTAAGTACATTATCTCATGTCATGATGTCGAATGTCAAAATGCAGGAGCCCCCAAAGAGGCCAAGCCCCCCGGGGCCCCTAAATCCCTAGCTACGCCACTGTGAGATGACTCGACTGACTTTCTGGAATACTTTCTTCCATTCCACCAACAGGATCTTTCCTATAAAAGAATATGGACCCGATACGTACTGCAAAAAGAGCCGTATCGGGTCCATATTCTTTTATAGGAAAGATCCTGTTGGTGGAATGGAAGAAAGTATTCCATAAACAATGACTAAGTAACTAACTATAACATAATGGAGGGAAGTATTCCAGGCAGACAACCACACAACCATCGAAGATTCTTTATCTTCTTCTTCTTTTCCTTCTCCCTCACTCATCTCCCTCCCTTCTTCTTCTTATCCTCCTCCTCTTTCTTCTTCTTCCGCTGGCATTGGGAACACTCGTGACTGCTGGTGAGAGTAAAGGGAGACAACCACTACAACACGTTTTTTCTCTCCCTTGAGAATTATGACTCTTTAGTAGGCCTATTTCATCCTTAAGAACTCTTGAGCCCTGTCAAAGTTGCGGACCACCAAACCACACATGTCATGTAGGTACACAGAACCTTACTCAGCCAGCCTTGCAGCCTACCTGTTCATCATTCGTCCGATAGGAGTGGTGTCGAAGAACGCCATGGGCGTCCGGAGAATGCAAGCCAGGAGAGAGCGATGCAGCTTTCTGGATGCTATCACCATCCGTATCCAATACAGTACGTTATTCATGACCAGCATGATCACTGGAACAAAAATGAGTGCAGCTATGTAATATAATTTGGAGCATTCTTCATGGTCAACCATGATTACTGGAACACAATATGATAGCAGTAGTTAATATAATTTTGTTGTAGGATAAATCAACGTTTATTCATAGCATTGTATTGGTGATTTGAGTTGATCCTGTATCGGCCAGCGCCTTGAGCAGGTCAGGAGCTGGACAAGAGCTATGCAAGAACGATAAAATAAAATAAATAAAAGCAAAAGTACCACTTCTCTTTTAGATCACATAATATGGGTCGTTAGATTGGGAAATTGTGCTTATGACTGTTCTTTTTTCCTTTCTCATGGCCAGCGTATTGAATGAAGGTGATGCCTGCTTCCCTCTCACGTAACTTCAGTTACATTCACATAAAGAAACACACGACAAACAGCCTTACCCATTCACCGGAAGTAAACTAGCTGACCTTAACTTTAACAGGAAAACTCTTCTTCCCCAAAAGGGAGCTAACCTTGCACGACTCCTAAGGCCCCGAACACTTCGAGGTAGTAGTCGTTCTTGGCTTTGTATTCGGCCTGGACCGTGTCATTGTGGAACGTGCCGTCCAGGGCGGAGTTCAAAAAGGGGTCGTCCGTCCACTGGCTCAGCCAGAAGTTGCTGCCCGCGCTGGAGACTTGGAACAGCATGAACGTCAGCATGGAGATCGAGAAGGGCACCAAGCCAGCTGCACGCAAGTAGGCTATGAAGACCCCTCTCTTCACCTGCAAAGATGGCACCCTCCATTAATTTGAGAATAAAACGACTGATGATGGCTAGTGATAAAGTGGGGCCGGGTAGCTCAGTTGGTAAGAGCGTCTTGCTAGTAACCGAAAGGTCGCTGGTTCGAATCCCGGATTGGTCAACGTGTGATCATATTATTTTCCCCTTTACCAACAACTGGCCCGCTGGTGTCAGTATAAATCGGTCCAGTAGTCACCTATATGCGAAAGTGTCGTGTGACTATAATCTACAAACAACAACAAGTGATAAAGTGCCTTGGGTTTTGGATCGATTCATTTGGTGTGACTCCTTATCATACATCAGTTTCAAATAGATGGTTGTGTTATTTTCCCAATTATTATATTTGTTGCGATTGTATGCACATTTCTTCTCATACGGAGCCAATGTAAACATTAAAACGGGCGTTAGTGTGGAATTTCCGAGATTTGTCTTGTGTTGCTTGTGGAGCAGTCTTTTTTGCACCGTTCATTGTTTTTTCTTATTTTTTTGTTTTTAATGTGTCTGTAATCCCTTCCTCACCACCCCCGCCCCCCACTCCCCCTGTTCCCCCATTTTGGGATAAAATGTTCCCTGGGCGATCAGCCTCATTTCGTTTCGAATTTGTGTGCGGTTTGTTACTAAAAGCATACAGTTCAAAAGTTCAAGCACCAACGCTGTGCTCTATGCCAGGAATCAGCAATCATGAAATCTTTCTCTCTCTCTCTCTCTCTCTCTCTCTCTCTCTCTCTCTCTCTCTCTCTCTCTCTCTCTCTCTGTGCCCCCTCTCCCTCTCTCCTCTCTCTCTTTATGCCCCACCCCCTCTCCTCCCCTCTCTTTTGTATATAGTTGTGCCGCTTCCAGGCTTTAGATTATTTATTCCTCAAGGGCAATTGTCTATTTTTATTTGTGTTAATCGGCAGTTGTGTCTATTGTGTTTCGGGCGCTTCGAGGATGATCTTCGTAAGATTAAGCGCCGTACAAGTCTCTTTCATCCTCCTCCTCCTCCTCATCATAATCATCCTCATCCCTCTCTAAAATCTCTTTACATTCCTCCTTCTCTCTCTTTCCCTCTCACTCCCTCTTTCCTTCTCCCTCCCCCCCCCTCCTCTCTCTCTCTTCCCCCTTACCTGTCCCTTCTCTACCGCCTCATCTTGCGTCAAGCGCCCTACGAGCTTTGCCTTTTCTTCTTGACCTTCTTTTTCTTCTTGACCTTCTTCTTGACCTTCTTTTTCTTCTTGACCTTCTTTTTCTTCTTGACCTTCTTCTTGAACTTCTTCTTGATCTTCTTCTTGATCTTCTTCTTGATCTTCTTCTTCTACTGTCCATACCTTCCCCTTCTCCATAGTCTCATCCCGCGTCAGGCGCCCGACGGGCTGTTCTTCCTCTTCTTCCTCATGCGCACCATGGACGCTAGAATGCCTGCGACTGGAGGTGCTGCGTTGCGAGACCGTCAGCGAGGATGACGTTGTTCGTGGACGGCTGTGCTTTCTGCAAATACAGTCGTTCAGAATGTTAGGCCATCTTCAAGCTATTATGGAAAAAGCGGCCTCTGTCGTTTCCTGCTTGATAGGGTGATTTGCCTGCAGCGCATTCTAACCCTTACAGCGAATATTACGACTCGCACAAGAAAAGAGATCATTAGCAGTTCGGATTTCAAAAACAGCTCCAATGGTTACCAGTCGAACAAAGGATTCACGACAAAGTTTTTTTTTCGTCCTGTTCGCGTTAATATGCATGCTCCTGGACGCAAATTCTAGCATTGGTAAACTCCTTGTACACAGATGCACAGGTTACCAGTCAAATAGAGCTTTGACCACAAGGTGCCTTCTCATTTGAGTAGGTATTTGTTCATTCCAATTCTTTTGTGTGTGCTTTGAATGTGAATACATTCTGGTACCATTTGTTCCAAAACCCCATCACCCTCACTCACCCTACAGTAAGACCTATTCACTGGATACCAGTCAAGATAAAGGACTGACCGCAAAGTTTTCTCCCTCCTATCCGAGTAGGCATTTGGACATTCCAATTCAATTTCAATTTCAGTCCAGAGAGAAGATAGACTATGTATTCTGTGTGATTTGGACGAACTAGGTGATGCATTTTATTAACTTTTTATACGTACAAATCCCGTTCCGATTGTCAACAAGCTTTCTTTAGTACCTCAATACTCGAATCACTCGAACGTCTGTAAATTAAACCAGTTCATGAACTCTAATTCCAAACGCAGGTTGTCTATTTGAGCCGTTATATAGGTGTTTTTTTTTCATTTTTTAAGTAGTGACGCGCAATTTTCTTTTGCTACTTATTTCGATCTCATATGTTCTTGGTTGAGACCTAGGTGTATTAGTTTTGGGATATGTTTTCCTCGTGTCTGTTACCTTTTTAATATTATCGAGTAGTTTATTTACATATTTAGTTCTTCATTCTTTGCTCGTTAACAACTTAATGTCAATATGTCATTTTTTTGTGTGTACCCCACCCACCCCTCTCTTCCTCCACCCTCCACCCTCACCACTCTAGGCTAGGAGCCTTGTTTAATACTGTCGAATGGTGTTGTATGAAATAAAAGGACAAAGTTCCGAAGTTCAAATTTGCATTAAATGGTACAATTCTCTCCCTGTACTAAGACAGCTTCACTGGTTACCAGAAACAGACAATTAATCACAAGACTCTCTATTAGTGTAAGTACTTCTAGACTCACTCTCTCTCCGTCTCTCTCTATGGCACTGTCTCGGTCTCTGTCTCTCTCGCTCTCTCTCTGTCTCTCTCCCCCCCTCTCTCTCTCTCTCTCTCTCTGTCTCTCTCTCTCTCTGTCTCTCTCTCTCTCTCTGTCTCTCTCTCTCTCTGTCTCTCTCTCTCTGTCTCTCTCTCTCTCTCTCTCTTTGTGATTCAATTTCAGCGCACATCATCATCATACCCTGACCTGGACCTTCTAACTGACCTTCGTCTTGCTCTGACGTGGCGCGCCAACTCGTCACCGGAAGTTCCGGCGTCTGAGGTCGCTGTCTCCACGTCTTCTCGAATCTTGTTTAACATGGAAGAAACTAGAATGACAATAAAAATAACATTATTTTTTTAAGTTTTAAATACAGTTATAAAAATTAGTATCTGAATAAAGAATGACGCGGGCAAGGTTTCGACCGAGTCTGAACGGAAACCTAATAATTTATATAATCAGCTTGACTGTCCGTTTAGCGGTGGAACGTTATAACATACAAACAAACAAACAAACAAACAAACAAACAAAAACGGCCATTCCATCAAAACAACATCACATGCTAAAAACTAAACAGGCATGAAGATTAATGTCAGGGGTGGCTCATGGCGTTACATGGTGTGCAAGTCTAACCTAGGCTAGCGACTCCGAGCAGCCCTTTAGACTGGTAAGCGAGATGCATCCAAAACCCACTAGACCATAATTAGATTAGCTTACTTCTACCACATCGAACGTGCACACCTTTCAATCGAATGAAAGCATAAACATATTTTTAAAAGGCCCCAAATCGAAGCTTCGCTTACTTTTGGCGAAAACGGGTTAACCTAAAATTCGCATTGTTATTAAGCTTACATTACATGATAATAAAATCAACAACACCACCTCGATAGTAGGAGTTACAATTTTCGGTTTATTAGATAAAAACCTTCATCAGTAAAACCCAAGCTTGCATTAAACAATGATAAAGTGGGTTTTCGTTGCACACAAGTCAACCGCTAAAGTTTGACATTTCCATTTCTGTTCTGACCAGAGAGTGATTTCCCTTGTATTAACGGTACCGCAATACCGTAGCCGCGTGACCTTTGGCCCCATATCTGAATGAACCCACACGGCTTCAAGAGTGCGTCTTTGGTGTATGGGGTATGGTAGGGTCTATTGGAACAACATAAAACGAAACAAAAACAACTTTCTTACGTAGCAACTTTCGTAAGGTATCTGCCTATTACCGGCTTTGGTAGGTTACTATTTTTAGGGCAAGAAAGTAGGCTAGCGAATGCTATCAACAGGCACACGAACTTCGGAATTTATTGATTTAAAAAATAAACTATACTTTCGAAAGATGTTTTTTGGTAAGCCTTTTTTCAGTGGAACTACACTCACTGTGAATAGTAAAAGGATATCTAAAGGAAGCGTGATCAAAGTTGGTCTTTTAAAAAAACACTAACAATTCATTATCAGGGTTGACAGCTCCCCTCTTTCTTCAAGCACAGTAGCAGCAACAACAGCTGCAACAGCAGCGGCAACAGCAGCAAGAACAGCAGCAGCAGCAGCACTATTACTACCACCACCATCACCAACAACAACATCATCCCCAACAACAACATCGCCACCAACACCACCACAACAACATCATCACCACCAACACTACCAACAACTAAAGAATGTCTACTCACTTTCAGGGTCCACCTCCTCTTCCTCCGAGCTCTCCCCTTGTTGGAGGTACATCTTGAGGAACTGGGCAAAGTCTCCGTTGTGGGACATGAGTTCCTCGTAGCTGCCTTTCTCCGTGATGCAGCCGTCAGCCAACACTAGAATCTCGTCCACCATCGGCAACCAATGCACGCCGTGAGTCACCAAGATCCGAGTCTAAGACAAAAGTGAGAAAGGAAGTTAATCTTACGAGTAGATTAGTGTGTTGTAGTACGACGAGGATAATCATCATCATCATCATCATTATCCATCATCATCATCATAATAATAATAATGTTCGTCATTTATAAGGCGCCTTAGCCTAAGGATCAAGGCGCTGGCCGATACAGGATCTAACTCAAGCCGCCCGAGACGCCCACCCGCAGCCTTTGGGCGCATGGTCTGACGCCCGGACAACTTAGCACAATCCTGGGCAGCCAGGGATGGGGGAGAAGGACCAAGTGCATGCTGGGTGTGTTCTTGTTACCGGCACTCACCCGTCTAGGACATGAGCGTCAGGATCTTTAAAGTCCGTTATGATGGAATGTATGCGACACACAGACTAGACCTCGGTTTATACTCTCATCCGAAGGAGTAGGAAAACAGGAGTAAAGTGTCTTTCCCAGGGACACAACACAATGGCCCGGCCTGGGCTCGAACCCGGGACCTTCAGATCCTCAAGCCGAAGCACTACCATTAGACCACAGTGCCTCCTAAATCATCATCATCATCATCATCATCATTATCCATCATCATCATCATCATCATCATCATCATCATCATCATCATCATCATCATCATCATCATCATCATCATCTCATCATTATTATCATGAATTACATTTATATAGCACAAATCTCACAGAGACTCAATGAACAAAGTTACACATTCATTCAGAATCCATTAAACAAAACATAACATGTAAGGGAGAGTCTACAAACATGGACCAGCGACTAGTATTCCGAGCAAAGAAACGCGATCACATCACACCTCTACTACATTCCCTTCACTGGCTTCCTGTGCAAGCACGCATAGAGTACAAACTCTCTGTTCTCTGTCACAACTTCTTCACAGATTCTTGTCCTTCCTACCTTGCTGATCTACTGTCTGTCTACTCCCCTTCACGCACTTTAAGATCTTCTGCTGACACTCGCACACTCAAGGTTCCCGTCACCCGCACTAAGACATACGGCCAACGTGCATTCGCTTACTCCGCACCTAAGCAGTGGAATTCCCTTCCCTCCCATATCCGCAACATACAATCAATACAAGCATTCAAAAAGACCCTCAAAACCCACCTCTTCAAACTGCATTATTCAGATTGATTTGTGTCCCGCTGCCATTCTCTCATCGATTGCCTATGTCTGATCCGTAAGTGTATACACGGCTGTAAATAAATATTTATACTGTTTTTCTTCCTGGGCCTAACCGGGCATATAAATAGCTGTGAATAGGTTTTTGCTATTCTACCTTCTGTCTTTTTGTCATTTGTGTACATAGTTGTAAATAGTCTATTTTTGTCTTTTTTGTAATTTATGTACATAGTTGTAAATAGTCTGCACCTTTACTGTCCCGTCTTTTGGTGTATTGTAGCAAAAGTGATGTTTCATCGAGTGCATGTATTTATATGTAATGACTGTGTAAAGCGTGGTGAGTCTGGTCATAGGCTGGAGTACCCGCTATATAAAAATCCGTTATTATATTATTATTATTAAATGTGGACCACCTAGTTTTCAACAAAAAGGACAGCATTGTTGGGCGATCTGAGCTTTTTAATAATTTGATTATTTTCCCGGATCATCCAACAAGAATAATAGTCAACTGTGGCTGTTCCAAAACTGTGAATGGATTTTTATTTTTTTCCGACTATTTCGACTAAAACTATGAAGACATAAAACGTGGTATAACTAATTATCCTCTCAAATAAAAAAGGAACTATGGCCTGTAACATACACTTTTAAACTACGCGAGTCATGAAAGAGCACGTGTAATCTTCTGCACATAAATAACTGTTGGTTGTACATGTAGACATATGAGATTTTCTAAAGTCACGTTCCAGCTCAATGGACCACCTAATTCCATATAAATAAACCAGTGGTCCAAATTAGTGGACTGTGATCAATATATGAAAACATTTGTATTGTAATATTTAAGAAAAATGTTGGCGTTTTTTTTTTTTTTTTTTTTTTTTTTGTATTTTTAAATGGTTGGTTTATTGGTGTAGGCAGTGTACTCCAATTTTCAGGCGATAACACTGCCGCCCGTACATGCCATGGTTGACCTTCACGGCCTGGATTAATATACTAAAAAATAAAAGTAAATAATAAAATAAATCAAATAAAACATTTTGAAACACTGCGCCCCCTCATTCGGATGAGAGTATAAACCGAGGTCTGTACACGCACGCATAACCATCACGGGGACTTTAAAGATCCTGACGCTCATGTCCTAGACGGAGGAGTACCGGCTAAACGAATATACACCCAGCACACACTGGGTCCCCTTTCCCTATCCCCGGTCGCCCAGTATTGTGCTCAGTCGTCCTGGGGCGTCAGACTATTCGCCCAAAGGTTGCAGGTGGGCGCCTGTATACTGTAGATTTGCTTCGACCAGCGCCTCGAGTCTTGGGCGGGAAAAGCGCTGCATACATTCCATCATAACGGACTTTAAAGATCCTGACGCTCATGTCCTAGAAGGGTGAGAGCCGGTAACAAGAACACACCCAGCATGCACTTGGTCCTTCTCCCCCATCCCTGGCTGCCCAGGATTGTGCTCAGTTGTCCGGGCGTCAGAACATGCGCCCAAAGGCTGCGGGCGGGCGTCTCGGGCGGTTTGAGTTAGATCCTGTATCGGCCAGCGCCTTGATCCTTAGGCTAAGGCGCCTTACAAATGACGAACATTATTATTATACAATAAATAAATACATAAATAAATATTGTGATTTCCTATCCTATACCGTAATTCTAAAGTGGTTGGGGCACCACAGATGATCGTTTAACCAGCGTACTCCATCTTTCTCTGTCCTCAGAAACCCTCATGGCTTCGCTCAAGGTCAAGCCAGTCCATTCTCGAATGTTGTCGTCCCATCTCTTTTTCTTTCTCCCCTCTTCTTCTGCCTACTCCTCGCACCGTGCGTTGCAGGATGGTCTTTGCAAGGCCTGATGCTCTGATGATGTGGCCATACCAACGGAGTTTCCGTTTCTTCACCACTGTGAGCATGTCATCGTGTTTGTTGTCCAATGGCTTGTGTGATGGTCTGTCGGACTTCGTCACTGGTGATGTGCTGAGTATAGGAAATGCCCAGAAGTCTTCTGTAGCACCTCAACTCCATGCTTTGTATTCTTCGTTGTAGATCTGCTGTGAGGGTCCATGTATTCGCGAGCGTATATGAAGATAAAGATGACGAGGGAGCGCAGCAGCCTTACCTTGGAGTGTAGACTGATGGTCCTGTCTTTCCAAATGGGCTTCAACTTTGTCAGGGCAGCATTTGTTTGTGCGATCCTGGAGATGACGTCTTGTCGGGACTTATTGTCTGACACAATGGCTACTAAATATTTGAAGCTATGCACCGTGTTGAAGGATTGGCCTTGGACGTTGATATCCGTGTTGATGCCTTTGGTTTTGCTGGCCATCATTTTGGTCTTCTCTGCATTTATTTCTATTCCAAAGGCTAGCTCTGGAGGTGATATCAAGCCTCTGTACCATCTGTTCAACTTCTTGTTCCTCTCCAGCCAATGTCATCCGCAAAACAAAAACAAAAAAACAACAACCTCCGATTGTGATTTATGCTGTAGTATTCTAGTTGTGTCCGTTTTATTCTATATTAAATGTGTGGCATACAGTAGTTTAACCCGTCATCAACTCGGTACGTCACCTGGTACGTCATTCATGATGTACAGTCTAGACATTTAAAGTAGCCATGAATACCATGGGGTGTGTGTGCATGCGCGCGCGCACGTGTGCGTGTGTGTGTGTGCGTGTGGGTGTGTTTGTGTGTGTTTAGGTGTGTGCGTGTGTGTGTGTGTGTGTGAGGAAATTGATTGATTGATTTATTGTTGCTTTAGGTCCAGCGGACTCCTCCGAGCCAAATCAGGACCGGACAACCCCCGATCCGCATAAAAGATCTGCTGAAACAACCCCAGTGGGAAAATTGAACGCCCTCCACCGGCCAGTCACTTTACAATAAAGACATCCCACGCGGGGGACGGCTGAGGGTTGACCTCAACTACGCGAACCCCCGGTTACAAAAACAAAATAGAATACAAACATCATTATAAATCATCAACAAAACACATACATATAAAATGCCTATAGTGCTAAATAGTACAATCATAGGAAGCCCTAGTGACCACCCGGCAGAAAGCGTCCAACACTCCCAAGCTGATCCAACAGACCTCATACACAAACAAGGAGTCTTGTCCAGGAAGAGTTTTCAAGAAAAAAGGTAGGTCATTGATCTAGCGAAGAAGAAGATAGTATAGCAGAGTGAAGGACAGAGCAAGAATAGGAAAGAGTAAATGAGGAAGACAGCGACAGTGGGAATTTAAAGCACTAAATTTCCATAAAGTGGGGATACTATTTATACTGAAAACCCCCGGCACTCCAACGAGGGTACTGTTGCCGCAGTGAATCTGTCTTGCCTATAAAGGAAAGACAGGTTTTCAACTGTGGCTTTCACTTTTCCCTGTATAGGTTTGAACAATCTACAGTGGCAAGATTGCTCATGACCCCAAGGGGTGTGTGAGGAAATACTACAGAAGCTAATGTCAAATATTAAATTTGAAGGGGCGGTTAATGTTCATGGCTGTTTGGATTGTGAGCAACCAAGTTTAGACGAGCAGAAACAAAGACTGTGGTCAAAATCAAAAGAAGGGGGCTTAAAGATCTACAAATGTACAGATCTACAGTTCCCACCTTCCTTTTAATTTTCTAGTCTAAAATCATTTAGGTGAATAGAGTTCAACGAAACAAACAAACAAGCACAGCTCTACAAAAGACAAAACACGTGTATTGTCCCAGAGACACTTACACATCCAAAACCAATAATGAAAATAGAAAAATGCAACCTGAGATGGGCTGACCTTGTGCTTGAGAATTCCCTTGGGTCCCATGACTTTGTTGAAGATGTGCTTGCCCACGTGCGAGTCCACGGCGCTGAGGGGATCATCGAAGAAGTAGATGTCGTTGTTGCTGTACACAGCCCGAGCCAGGCTAACTCGCTGCTTCTGACCTCCGCTCAGATTTATACCCTGCAACACACAGGAAAAAAAAAACAAGCATCGTTATAGAAGCTGATAACGCCGTCATTATCATCAGCGAAGGCAGGAGCAGTCTCGTCAGTCACCATCATCATCAACAGCTGCAGCGTCCTCGTCATTGTAATCATCTGTGTGGTTGTCATCGTCGTAGTCGTGGTCGTAATCGCCATCATCGTCATTGACGTTGTCACCTGTCTTACATTTTCTTAAAAGTGTTTATTGCCAAATTGGTGCCAGATCGAACGAACTAAGCCGTTGTTGGCAATAATATTTTGGTCAATGGCACACCGTGCACTGTCTATCAGCAAATTAGCAGCTTTGGATCAATAATGCACCTTGAGCATGGGTATAGGCGCAATAGGAGAACACTTCACCATTTATTTATTTATTTATTTATTTATTTATTTATTTATTTATTTATTTTATTTATTTATTTGTTTGTTTGTTTGTTGATACTTTTTGTCCGTCTTACCTTCTCTCCAATCTCAGTCATGTCTCCAGCAGATAGGATCTGCAGGTCTCTCTCCAGGGCGCATGCGCGGAGGACGTGTTGGTAGCGCTTCTCATCATAAGCTCTGCCAAACAGGATGTTGTCACGAACTGTTGCATTCTGGATCCACGCCTGCTGAGGCACGTAGGCCACGGAACTCTGGGACAAAACACAACCGGACCGGAAGAAGAAAGTGGATTTTTTTTTTAAGTCACCTAATTGATTAGAGAAAAGGTGCAGAGACCAAAAAAATAAAAATAAAACAAACAAAAAAAAACCCACATAGAAACAAACAAAATTTAAATTAGGATAAAATTAAGACAATCGACCTTGACGTGACCTTGAGTTTGAAGATTCCAAAGACAAGTCTTGTGCATGAGTGTAGAACTAATGAATAAATGATTGATGAATAAAGACTAGATATATGGTAAGATAGATAGAAGCAGAAAAAAAGAAACAAAGACAGACAGACAAAAAAAGAAAGAACGAAAGAGAGAAAAAATAAATGGAAAAATAAAAAGGAAGAAAGAAAGCTTAAATTTGCCCTGGGGTGACCTTCGCCTGACCTTGGGTACAACGGATTCGACGAGGAAACTAATAATCTAGACAGAAAGGCAGACTGACAGACAAATAGGCATATGATTAGACAGATTGAAACAGAAATTTAAAAAATAAAATAAAATAAAGAAGGAAAGAAAGAACGAAATTAACAAAAATCGACCTTGACCTGACCTTCAACTGACCTTCAGTATAACAAATCCCAATGAGCATATAACATCAAAGCTGAAGACGTAGACTGAAGAATAAACATAGCAATCTTTAAATAAATGAATGCACGACTAAATAAATAAATAAATAAATAACTCGACCTTAACATGCTCTTCAACTGACCTTGATGGTGACGGATCCCAAAAGCCGGTGCATTTCACCCAGAAAAGCTGACACGAGCGAAGATTTGCCGCTACCTACCGTCCCCACCACCGCCACCAGCTTCCCCTCTAGCACACTGACGTTGATGCTGCACATCAATCAATATTTTAAATTTTAAAAAAATCTCTATTTAATAGACTTACTAAGCGCTAGCGCGTCAACTTAATTAAGGAAACCAGAGTACAATCTAGTCGGTCTATAGAATGCCCATATATTGGATGCTATATACGCGCTTTCCTCCAAATCACCCAGCAGGTCAAAGCGCGGCGATCTGAATCCTCCCCACCTCCTACACACACGCACGCTCTCATGCTTCAAACACTCTCACATACATAACAAACACACGTCTATCGCTTAAACACGCGGTGTAAAGGCAGGGAGAGCGCTATTACAAGACGGGAAAAGGAAACCGCAACGTCATAACTTAATTAGTAACACAAAAAATACTTTACCACAGCCATAGTTTTGTTTTGATTTATGATTGTGTGTAATTGCATGCATATTTTAGGTAAGGATTTCATTATACAAGCAAACTAAAGTTGTGCATATAATTATACTAATATCTCAGTCCATTGGATATTTTTTTAAATTATAATTTACCAAGCCAAATGTGCATTAACAAAACTTACTTTCTCAACGTTGGCTGACCCCCTTTGTCCCAAGTGAAGGTTCCACCTTTGACGCAGACCGCTTCTTCTGTTAAACGTAAAACAGAAATTATACGTCTGACAAATAGTTCTGACAATACGCGGAGCACGCTCTTCGGACGCGAGTAAAAACCAAGGTTTAATCTGTGAAGGCCTACACACATGCATTCTATCCTACACGGACTTTAACGATAAAGATCCTGCATGAAGGTCATGTTTTAAGACGGGCGAATGTCAGAAACTCCAATACGTGCCACATGTACCATAGGTCCGGTTTACCCCTTGTCCTGAATGGCGCTGCTATCGCGGCTGCTGAGAAGGCTGCTAGAATGTGTCCGCCCGCTTAGGAGTGCATAAAGTGAGACCACCGTTAGTCAGAGACTAAATAAAACCAACGCTAAAATTACAACGCCTTTTTGAACTGGGGACAGTTGTTATCGTCTTGGACTACTGTGCTTGAAACCCCCCATACATGAATCATAACCCAGGTGTATCACGTACACGACATTAAAAAACGGCTCAACACGCGCCATTTTTGTTTTTTTCACAAATTTATAACCCCACCTTCTTCCCCCTCCCTCCCCCCCCCCTTCACCGCGCTCCCACCCAAAAAAAAGAAAACAAAAAAAGACAGCATTTTAAGAATAATCAAGCAATACATGGATGGATCTAGGAGTTTAACGTCAAAACCCAGCATGGGCGATACGGCAGTCTGGGATCACGCAATACCTATATAATGATATACTTACTAGCATTCTCGTCGTACTGAACCGCGCCCTGGTCCAGATCACCAACACACAGAAACTTGTTGATTCGCTGGATAGACACGATAGCCTGAGGACCATGAAACAAACTAAGGTTTGAAATAAGAGATATCAAATATATTCAACATTGTATGTATAAATCTGTAAACCCCCCTCCCCATCCCCCTCGTAATATGAGGGAGCCACCCTTGGTTTTGTCACGACACGACAGGTCACATTTACAAAAATTAGCCTTATTCAATGTCATTGCATATGAATACAGACACATTAATTCAGAAATGTCCGACAACACATCATACACTCTTATCAACAAAGGTCAAACAACATAGCATACAAATCTAGCAACAAAGGTCAAGGTCAAGGTTGAGGGAACACTATTACAAATGTCGTATCTTAGCAACCAACCAACCTGCGCAGACATGGCAATGATGGTGGACAGAAGGTTCAAAGGCACGCGCAGCATGTTGAACAAGGCTAATGTTACGAATGCACGGCGAGCGTCAAGGACGTTGTCAGGGGACGACTCCACGAAAACCGCAAACGTTGCTATGGTAACCTGCATAAAAGAACACATCGGCAGGGATAGAAAATGTTTTGCCTTCAGAGTGAATTTAATGCACTTAAGACTTTTCACGCAAACCAAAAAAAAAAATCATAACACACGCCCACCCTCACAACCAATTCCCCATCCCCCGTCTCCACCGCCCATACATGACTCCCCACCTCATTGAGGAACTCACAAAGAAAGGCGCCATGTTCCAGCAGATGCCCATGAGGATGTTGAGGTAAGCAATCTTCATCAATATGTTGGTTTCCTTTTCTCGAATGCGGTTGATCATGTCCTCAAAAGACGGCTCCCAGGCGTACAGTTTGAGGACCTAAAACAGTCAAACACATTCATTCATCAATCAACAATCAATCAATCAATCCATCAACCCACCCACCCACCCAACCACCCATCAACATACCAACCAACCCATCAACCAACCAACCCATCCACCAACCAACCCACCCATCAACCAACTAACCCATCCACCAACCCAACAACCAACCCACCCACCAATCAACCCACCCATCAACCAACTAACCCATCAACCCATCTACCAACCAATCATCCAACCCACCCACCCACCAACCAATCAACCAATCATCAATCCAATCAATCATTAATCATCACCATCACGACACCTTATCACGATCACCTCCTCCTCATCATCATCTTATTATTATAATTACAATCACCACCACACTACCTCATCATCCTTATCATCATCACCGCTATCCTCAGCCATCAGAGTCGTCGTCGCCCTCGCCACAACTTTCCCAGGTTGCTGCTTGTTGGTTGTAACAGGCCTTAGACTTACCTTAATGTACAGTGGTGCGAGCTTAGAAGGCCCCCATCCAACGCCTTCAGCAACTCTATGAGCTAAAGACAAAACAACTAGGCTTATTACGCACAAGAACCATCCCTTTTACCTTCATCCCAGTCAAGACTTCGTTGGTCAGCACCAGCCTCTGGTCTTTGTACAGCAGGTTGCTACGGTTATACTTGGACTGGCGGTTGGCGATGTAAGAATTTAGCGGCACCAGCAACAGCAGGGTGATGACGCCAGCAAAAACAGAGGGTCCGATGTAGTAGTAGAGGACAGCCACTACGATCACCAACTGCCAGAACAAATAGAAAAAGGAATGTAATAATCATTAAATGTATTGTCATTTATATTATGTATTGATATAGTCTATTAAAGTAAGGTGTTGGTGCTATATGAGCTTCTTATACAAGGAACGATCCCACAAGTGGCAAAATGATTGATTAATGTTAACTACTCTGTAGACGATGTTTCACTAAGCACATATTCCCTGACTCTTTCATTCCTCATCCCAGTGTCGCATTAAATGTATGTAAAAGTATAAAACAAATACTTCCAAATATATATAAATAAAATAAAATTATAAATTAAATTAAATTTAATTTAATTTAAATTAAATTTAATTTAATTTAAATTAAATTAAGTTAATGCTAATGATCATTATAAGCTGGCGTTCACAAATAAACACACACAAAAACATAAAGGGAAAAAACTCAAAACTACAACAAAATAAAAATATTTGAAACCCTGACCAATAATTCTTTACTATGAAAAAAATCCAACATGCCTGTATAGGCGTTGTCCAAGCGTAGAAGAAGAAGTTCATGACGTCTTGGATTCTCTGACAGTCCACTGACATAAGGTTCACTATCTCCCCTGCTGTCGCTGATCTTCTAGCTTCACCGTTCATTGTCAGAGACTGTAAAAGAGATGAGAGTATCGTCATCGTCGTCATCATGAGTTTTGTTGTTATCAGTAACTACCCTGTAGCCGTAGCAGCAATAGAATTTTCGTCGTCGTTGTCACCGTCGCCATCATCATCATCATCATCATCATCATCATCATCATCATCATCATCAATCATCATCAATCATCATCATCATCATCAATCAACTATCAATCAACCATCAATCAACCTTCAATCAACCATCAATCATCAACCAATCATCAATCAATCATCAATCTTCAGTCAATCATCAATCAATCAATCGTCAACCAATCATCATCAATAATCATTATCAATCATCATCATTAACATCGTCATCATCAAACTTAATCTACATCTTCATCAGCATCTTCTTCTGCGACCAACCGCCTGATGCTGCTGTTACTGCTACTACTGCTGCTGCTTCTACTTCTCCTCCTCCTACTTCTACGGTGTCTGCGTAGCTTGAGAGTTTAACTATGTGCTTGCTCGCTTCATAGAGCATTAGAAGAAAGGATGAATTGAATGATTGGCCGTAAAGGTTCAGACAAAGGGACGTAATAACAGAAAAAAACCACGAATCCTCAGCACAGTGCATAGCTTCAAATATTTAGGGGCCATTGTATCGGACAATGGGTCCCGACAGAAAGTCCTCTCTAGGATCGCACAAACAACTGCTGCCCTGACATGGTTGAAGCCCATTTGGAAAGACAGAACCATCAATCTACATTCCAAGGTAAGGCTGCTGCGCTCCCTCGTCATCTCCATCTTCCTATACGCTTGCGAAACATGGACACTCACAGCAGACCTACAACGAAGAATACAAAGCATGGAGATGAGAAGACTTCTGGCCATTTCCTATACTCAGCACATCACCAATGATAGGTCCGATAGACCATCACACAAGCCATTGGACAACATGATGACATGCTCACAGTGGTGAAGAAACAGAAACTCCGATGGTATGGCCACGTCACCAGAGCATCAAGCCGTGCAAAGACCATCCTGCAAGGCATGGTGCAAGGAGGCAGAAGAAGAGAAAGACAGAAAAAGAGGTGGGAGGACACCATTCGAGAATAGACTGGCTTGACACTGAGCCAAGCCATGAGGGTTGCTGAGGACAGAGAAAGATGGAGTACGTTGGTTAAACGATCATCTGTGGTGCCCCAACGACCTTCGAGTTACGGGGTAGGATAGGAACCCGAATCACAAACAGGAGTTTGTTCCCTTACTGTAAAACCTAACACTAGTGAAAAGGTTAACTATCAAAGCAGTGCAGCTTACAATACTATTAGTCTACTACTAAGCTGTCTTACCTTTTTGTAAATTGCAGCTATCAGCATGGTCTTCAGCTGCATGCCTGCCACCTGGGATGACCAGAAACTGAAGTTGAAGAGGACTGACTTGACCATCTGCACCACAAACATCAGCACAGCCAGCACGTATCCGTGCCACGTCGTTGCCGAGTCCTCTAATGAAGCATAGTCTATCAGTAACCTGTATGAGATAATATTGGTAAGTGAAAATTCCCAGTTGAGTTAACCATTATTTCATTATTGAGACAGATTACGTACAATGTAGAAAAAAAATTACACGAAGCAATCAATATAGATGTGAATTTCAGCACTGACAACGCACAACCAATGCCATGCCGTGACATTGAGGAGTCCTTCATCGTCATCATTTTCGTCATCGACTGTTATTCCTTTCATTTGTTTTTCACTTTGTTTTGCATGGCCGGAGGTAACTCTTCCAGGGCAAATTCGACTCTGGTCTATACCGAGTGCAATCTGCAATAAATAACTACCCCCTTTTTTGAACAAAGGGCTGCGGTATGAAACATGCAATAGTATTCACTTATGACTGAATAACCTACCCCAGCAGCATAGGACTGAGGACGAGGAATCCATCCGAGACGACTTTCTGAAAGAATCCGACCACAAGCCATGGCCCAACCAGCTTGGCCAGCACACGATACAGCGATGGTGTTGGTTCCTCTTTCTTCTTATTTCGGCCTTCTGTCTCACCTAAAGGAATCGAAGATAAAATAAACCCAGACACCAACCCCTGAGGCAAGAAGTTCGGTTAGAATACAATGGAATAAGTAGTACTGTCGCTTTGCAACATTTAGTATTTTCAATGATCGGTCTAATCACAGTTCACTTCTTTTCAATGCAAATACTGGTGCAAAACAATGTCAAGTCAACTCAAATTGTGTCTGTATTTAAAATATGATTGTTTGTTTGTTTGTAGATTATAGTCACACGACACTTGCGCATATAGGTGACTACTGGACCGATTTATACTGACACCAGCGGGCCAGTTGTTGGTAAAGGGGAAAATAATATGATCACACGTTGACCAATCCGGGATATGATTGTTTAAAACTACAGAGACTGAAAACTCTAAATGATAAGACATATTTTGGAGCTATCAATTCTTTCATAAAAATTGGGTATCTGCTCATTTTTGGTGTCAACCATTTATGAGCCAAAATTGTGGATACTTTTTTTTAATCGCTTGGAGATGCTGTTTATTGTGTGTTCGTTTTTCTCACTGAGGACTTCTTCATTCAGGCGTCTTCGTATCCAATTGAAAAATGAGTCACTGGATTTTAAGCCCAGCCCAGCTGATGCACTGACGCCAGAGGGGCCGGGTAGCTCAGTTGGTAAGAGCGTCTTGCTAGTAACCGAAAGGTCGCTGGTTCGAATCCCGGATTGGTCAACGTGTGATCATATTATTTTCCCCTTTACCAACAACTGGCCCGCTGGTGTCAGTATAAATCGGTCCAGTAGTCACCTATATGCGAAAGTGTCGTGTGACTATAATCTACAAAACAACTGCACTGACGAGCTGGAAACACAGCGAAACGGTCATCCGGATCTATTGGCACAAATCCGCCAATGCGAGTCACTGGCAGCAGAGAAAAGGGGAAGTAACTCTTCTATCATTCCTTTGTTCTCCCGGAGCACAGCATCTATCAAGGGTCAAGCCAGGATGGTGCCGTTAGCTTCCAGTCCCATTTCGTTGAGCGAGGCAACTCCACTACTATTTGTATTCTGCTTTTACTGTGTCTATAGGTTTACCTTTATGAGGGACGGAGAGAGGACGTGGGTGGTTGGGTTGGGTAGGGTAGGGTAGGGTGAGGTGGGGTAGAGGGTGGAGGGCCATACGTCTAATTTATTAACAGTAACACAGGTGCTTGGGAGTCTTCAGTCATGTTACATCGTGTAGGTGTTGTTGCTGTTGGTAGCAAAGAACTCTAAAGATTGTTGATGGTTAATGGTTGTGGTCGTGATGCTGCTGCTGCTGCTAATGAGGATGATGATGATGATGATGATGATGATGATGATGATGATGATGATGATGATGATGATGATGATGACAATTGTGATGATGATGATAATGATAATGGTGGTGATGATGATAATGGCGATGATGGTGATAATAATAATGGCGATGATGGTGATGATGATGGTGATGATAATGATGATGATGATGATCATGATGATAATGATGATGATGGTCACAATTTTGATGTTTGATTGATCTTAATAGATGACGAACTGACACTTTAGTTAGTTAGTAGATTAACGTCCCCAGACACATAAGCGTATAGGGGACGATATTACGAACTGACATAACCCACAAACTCTTGATAAGAGAAGCCTATCAGTGAACAGCTAATTGTGTAGAAGGAGTTCCAAACCCCCCAAAATATATAAAATTATGTTAAAGTTCGTACAATTTACTTCTAACACAAGCATGAGTACACTTACAATGCGTCACTAGTCTACAAATACGATTACCTGTTCCGTATCTTGTATCAGCATGTGCATTGGCTGGCAGGAAACTATTCTTGCCGTTTTCAACCAATGAGGTGGTCTCTGTGGCGCCGTGGTACCTCTTGACAGCTTCCTGATTGGGTGATGAGATATCCAATGAACGCTGATCGAGAGTGATGTACGGGTTCGTCTTTGAGATGAGCTGACTGCAAGCAAGGGAAAGACCAGTTTGACAATACATAAATAAATGCTTTTTTTAATTAGTCAAGAATTAAACCAATGGAGTTGGTTTATTGTGACTCCATGGAACCTCTGTAACACCTTGGGTGATGGGATTTTCACTGAACGCTGAACCAGTGTGATGTACGAGTTCGATCCTCCTTGAACGTTTGAGGTGAGCTGACTGCAGAATTTAAACATGCTAGTTACGCAGCCAAAGAAGGAACTTCACTATACAAATAATCTGAGCAGCAAGCAAGAAAACAACCGAAACAATGTAATCTCGAATCAATCAGTCATAAAAACGTAACAAATCAATTAACCAGTTTTTCGTTCAATCATTCAATTATGAATGGTCACATTTATTAATCAAATGTATCCATTCTTATATAGTGCACTTTAAAAAAAAAGTTCAATCAGCTTCTAAAGGTGGTTGGCTGTTAGATACTGACATGCACAAAAAACAATAATAATAGTAGACCTACGCATCCAGGTCTGATGAAGCCTATATGAAGATCGAGTGCGAAGTGTGAGCATGCAACAGTGTCAGGACGCAGATTATTGGTTTTCCAGGTATAACCCCATGTTAATAATTGAAAGAATGAGTTAACCATATATAGAATCAATCAATCGAGCAATCGACCGATCAAAGCAAGTAAACTCAGAAAAAATATGTGATCAACTGATCCCAAATCACAAATTGAGTATAAAGACGTACAACCAAATACATAAATAATAATGATCCTTTAATCAAAGAATGAATGAACGAACCCCTACCAACTATCCAACAAACCAACCATCCACGTACACTATCCAATCAATAAATGCGTTAATAAATTAACATTAATAAAAACATGCATAAATAAGTTATTAAATAAAAGAATACACACATACGTTTTTTTTTTAAGTGATCACATACATAAATGCGTTAAGAAATGAACAAATAGGTAATAAATGAGTGAATAAATTAATCCATTAATCAATTTTAAACCAATCAATCAATTACAGAACTAACCAACCAAACAATTAAAAAAATTGATAGAGCTGCACTTACTGTTTCTGTCGGAATCGCTGTCTCTCCAAGGCCCATTCCCGCTCGAAAGGCGGCACCAGCACTTTGCTGGAGTCACGTGGGTTAAGGTAGAAAAGGTCATTCTCTTCCAAGTCCTTCCGCCAGCCTCGATACACGTACCTGATTGGTCGATAAAAATACATGAGACAACATATGATTGGCTAATGACAATACAACCCCTTCCTCTACTGTTCGATGCACTCATCGCTGCAGTGCGTTGTACAATTGAAAATATATATCAATATAATAATACAATATTACTATTTTGACATGTAAAACGTACATCAATATGTACACTCTACGTAAAATGTACATACAATCTCACCTGGTCATCCAAGAGAACAGCATGCGATTGGGGAAGGATGCCGTCATCTCTGGACAGGAGTGCTGAAATGCCAAACGTGAGGAAATCCAATTCAGTATATATGTGAACTTCTCAACGGTGTCTTTGTGACTACCCATGCAGTACATATAGACTGCACTCGGTGTAGTCTATGCATTCAAGGTCAAACCTCCTCTGATGAGGTCTTTGGTAAAGATCGAAACGCGTCAGGAGAACCAGGCTGTATTAATTAAATTGTACTGCATTTGAGCTCTTTAAGCTCACGAAGAAGCACATGGAAAGCCAGTATTTCGCACTTTTTGTCTACCTTTGAGATAAGGATAATTACCTTTCTTTCTCTCTCTAATCTCATGTAGTCTTATATAATCTAATCTAATCTAAATCTAATCTAAATCTAATCTATATATACTATATATAAATATATATATATATATATATATATATATATATATATATATATATATATATATATATATATATATATATATTATATATATATATATATATATATATATATATATATATATATATATATATATATATATATATATATATATATATATATATATATATATCCTTTGTGCGTGTGTATGTCAAATGCCAAATGCATACAAACCGAAGTGTGCATTATGTGTAGATGATGATGATGATGATGATGATGATGATGATGATGATGATGATGATGATGATGATGATGATGAAGTGGAGGAGGAGAACGATGACGATAAAGTGGAGGAGGAGAACGATGACGACAATAATAATGACAATGATGGCGACAATAATAATAATCACGACGACGACGATGATGATGATGATGATGATGATGATGATGATGATGATGATGATGATGATGATGATGATGATGATGATGATGACAATGACGATGATCATAAACCTGATAATGATCCCGATGATGATGTCAATGACTACTACTACTACGACGATGATGATGATGATGATGATGATGATGATGATGATGATGATGATGATGACTCGACGATGATAATGACGACCATGACGACGACCATGACGACAATGGTAATAATAGTACCTTTTGCAGACTGTTATAGCTGCTGTAGCGGAAATATGAAGGAGCTTCAGACACGCTGAAGAGGACAACCTGCACAAACTCCATGCCAAACGTAGCACAAAACACCACGAATTTCAGCAAATCTTCTGTGTAAGTCTGTGGACAGAGAGAAGAAGAAGACGAAAAAAAAATGTACGATTTACAGAATACAAAAGAATCTCAGGGAAAGCACGGCAGCCGTTCCTACCCTGAGTGCCTGTTTGAGAGCTTGTGTATGGCACCCCGGCTTGACCGGAGGAATAAATGTGGACCCTCTGACACCCCATTTGTTTTTGTCCCGATCATGTGTCCCACTTTGGGGGACTTTTAAACAATTTTAACCTTCATATTAATTGTAAATATACTATCTAAATCGATGTCTTAATATTGTGGTCCCACCCCTTATTAGAAACTATTTTAACCCAGGGTTTTTTCCCCCCACACAGCCTAAATTTGCACATATGTCGTCTTAGATTTTATAAGTAACCAAGTTGTCTTGTATGTACAATCTTAATTGGACATAATAGTCCAACCCCATAGTTTTAAATTCTCTGCATCCTCATTGGTTCCACAAGCGTGTGAATGTTTTGTATGATCCCCTTTCCCCTTATCATCACGGCTTTTAACTGTGGTCCTGAAGAGAGTTTTAACTTACACTTTGTAACTTCTTAATATTTTAGACTTTGTATTTACGTCCCCTATATGCTCAGGTGTCTGGGGACACTAATCTACCCAACAACAACAACAAGCACGGCAGCCCCAGTCCATCACAACCCAGGACGAGTGGGACAATAAGAAGGACGCAATCCCTGTAGGGTGTGATGTCCGTCATGACGCTCACCCACCCGTTTAGGGACTTGAGCCTCAGGACGTCTCAAATCCCTGACATCCAGGACGAGAGGGGTAATGATAGGACACAGTGCCTTAATTGTAAGGTGTGATTTTGTATCTGGGGCTCACCCGTCTAGGCCTGGGGTGTCAGGATCTATAGAAAATCCGCGCGATGGCGTGCTCGTGAGCGCAGCAGGTTGGACATCGGTTTATATTTTCTCTTCCGAAAGAGTCCCCGAGCTCACAGTACCAATTTGGGGACTCTGGAGCCTTCGCATATCATAGCCGCCAGAGTCGAGATGTGAGCGGAGTCGAGCGCTGTCTGCATACTTATATTTGTATAGCCTATTATATTCTAGTGAGCAAAGAGAGAAATACCTGTAACATTCCTATGTCTTGAACAACGATTACAGAGAGTGATACAACCATGACTTCATCCCAAGCATGTTCTTATGCAACTGGAAACAAGACTCGGCTTTTGAGCAAGTCCAATGCGATACACTGACGAGCTGAGAACACCGCAAAATTGCCCTCTGTTAGGCTCACAAGTCCACAAAACTCAAATCACCAACAAGAATTTTGTGGATCCCCGATAGCGGACGGGGGTAGCGCATTGTTCTTGGTGATCTTTCCAATCATTCCCTTATCACCGAAAGACAGCATCTAACAAGGATCAGATCTAAAATGCCATCTTTAAAACCTCCAGTCTCAATATATTTTAAAGCAGGACAACCATGAACTAGTATGTGTATTTTACGCAAATGTTTGTCTCCCCTGAGGGCGTTCCCTCCACAGATCCTTCTAATACTCACAGTGAATGTTGCGCTACTGAAAAAAATAAACAGAAACAAAAACAACAAATCGTTCGAAAGTGTATAGTTATTATTTTAATGAATAAATTCCGTAGTTTGCGTGCCTATTAATAGCAACAGTTATTCTGGAGCTAAAAATAGTTGCTACCAATGCCAATAAAAGACAGAACCCTAAAAATAAAATTGCTCGTAAGGTTTTTCGTTTTAGGTTGATGAAATAGACCCTACCCTATCCCACACACCAAAAACGCACTCTTCAAGCAGCTTGGTTCACTCAGAAGTAGGGTCAAAGGTCGCAAGGCTATGGTATCGATGTACCGCTAAAACAGGGGGAAATTACTCGCTGTCAGAACCAAATTAATCGAGAAGGTGTCAATTCTTCTTGAGTAAAAAAATCAAACCTCTTTCATGATGTTTGTGTAGAAAGGAATGATGTCACACAGCCACAGAATTAACCAAAATGTGAACTGGGTCCCCGAAGTGATGACGTCATTCTTGCGTTCCACTTGGGTCAGCACAGCTGCACAGATCTGCAATTTAAAAGAAGAAGAAGAAGAAGAAGAAGAAGAAGAAGAAGAAGAAGAAGAAGAAGAAGAAGAAGAAGAA
Organism: Oncomelania hupensis; assembly: GCA_036898135.1. NCBI lineage: Eukaryota > Metazoa > Mollusca > Gastropoda > Littorinimorpha > Pomatiopsidae > Oncomelania > Oncomelania hupensis. The sequence continues at coordinate 19,867,662 of CM072520.1, forward strand.
GAAGAAGAAGAAGAAATTTCCTTAAATCAAGACGTATAATATATAACGAATATTTTTTTTTAAAACAAGCAAAAAAAAAAAACGCACACGGTAAACGTTTAATTTGTTCTCCGTGACACAGACAGAAGGCAACGCACCCTTGGCTTCCTCTACCCGAGAACTAAGCTACTTCGAGATTTTCATGAAATAATAATAATAATAATAATAATAATAATAATAATAATAATAATAATAATAATAATAATAATAATAATAATAATAATATCCTATCCTATCCTATCCTGTCCCGTAACCCTGAGGTCGTAGGGGCACCACAGATGATCGTTTAACCAGCATACTCCATCTTTCTCTGTCCTCAGCAGCCCTGATGGCTTCGCTCAGTTTCAAACCAGTCCAATCTCGAATGTTGTCCTCCCACCTCTTTTTCGGTCTCCCTCTTCTTCTACCTCCTTGCACTGTGCCTTGCAGAATAGTCTTTGTAAGGCCTTATGATCTGGTGACGTGGCCATACCACCGGAGTTTCCGTTTCTTCACGACTGTGAGCAGGTCATCGTGTTGTCCAATGGCTTGTGTGATGGTCTGTCGGACTTCGTCGTTGGTGATGTGTTGGGTATAGGAAATGCCCAGAAGTCTTCTGTAGCACCTCATCTCCATGCTTTGTATTCTTCGTTGTAGATCTGCTGTGAGAGTCCATGCTTCGCAAGCATATAGGAAGATGGAGATGACAAGGGAACGCAACAGTCTTACTTTGGAATGTAGACTGATGGTCCTGTCTTTCCAAATGGGCTTCAACCTTGTCAGGGCAGCAGTTGTTTGTGCGATCCTGGAGAGGACTTCCTGTCGGGACCCATTGTCTGATACAATGGCTTCTAAATATTTGAAGCTATGCACTGTGTTGAGGGACTTTGATGCCCGTGTTGATGCCATTGGTGTTGTTGGTCGTCATTTTGGTCTTCTCTGGACTTATTTCCATTCCATAAGCTCTGGAGGTGGTGTCAAGCCTCTGCACCAGCTGTTCAAGATCTTGTTCCTCTCCAGCCAATCCATCAATGTCATCCGCAAAACGAAGATTGGAGATTGCTCTACCCCCTATGCTGACTGTGCCTTCATGATCTGCAAGAGCATCTGACATGATGTGCTCTAGGAAGATGTTGAACAGTGTTGGAGAGAGTAGGCATCCTTGACGCACAAGGATGCCTACTCTCTCCAGTAATAATAATAATAATAATAATAATAATAATAATAATAATAATAATAATAATAATAATAATAATCCTGGATACAATACGCGCCTTATTCCTAAATGAGGCTCAAAGCGGGGCGATCTGTAACCTATATACACGCTTACATGTCGCAGATACTCCTACAAAGACGTATAATATATAACGTTATGGTATGAAGGGTCAAAGGTCGCAAGGCTATGGTATCGATGAACATTTGGTGTGAAGGCAAGTCTCTACCAGAAGACTGAAAGAAGATTGAATTTTATGTTTGAAATTTTAGACAGACTGCATCCTATACCATTATTGACTAAACACAAGAAGAAAGAAAAAAATGGAAGAAAGAAAGAAATGTAAAGGTAAAAATAAAAGAAACCAACAAACAAAAGAAATGGTAAAAATAGCAGAAAGAAAAAGAAAGAAAGAAAGAAAAAAAGGTAAAAAAAAAATAAAAGAATGGAACAGAAAGATAGGCAGGAAAAGAAAGAAAGAACGGGGAAAAGAAAAAAAAGCGGAAAGAACAAAGAAAAAAGACAGAAAGAAACAAGGAAAGAGAAGAAGAAGAAGAAGAAGAAGAAGAAGAAGAAGAAGAAGAAGAAGAAGAAGAAGAAGAAGAAGAAGAAGAAGAAGAAGAAAGAAAGAAAGAAAGAAAGAAAGAAAATGTGAGTCGGAACTTCCGTATGCCAGCAGTCTAATGACGTCACCCACGGAGACGGTGGCAGAATGTGGTTAAGAAAAAAAAAAGAAATTAAAAAACAAATTTGTGAAAAGAAAAAATTAGGAATAAGACAACAACACCCACACAGACACACCCACCCACCCACACACACACACACACACCCACACACACACACACACAAGACACCAAAGTTGGAACTTACGTCTGACAGGAATATAATGTCATCCACGAAGACGGCTGCAGAAGGTGTTTGAGAAAAAGAAAAGAAAAGAAAAAGAATATAAAATAAAAGAAACGAAAAGAAAAGAAAAGAAAAGGAAAGAACACGAACAGAACAAAATTAAACCCCGAGGTCGGAACTTACGTATGACAGCAGTCTAATCACGTCACCCACGTAGACGGCAGCAGGTCGTGGGTTGTCAAACTGTAGAACGCTGAGGTCTTGAATCAAGGTCACTACGGCAAACAGGCTCAGCATTGCGCTGAAAAACTAATGTCAGATTGACAATTAAATTAACATTTCAATGAAATATAAATTTCATTTATTTATATTAGCAAAATGAGCCGATTATATCTTCTTCTTCTTCTTCTTCTTCTTCTTCTTCTTCTTCTTCTTCTTCTTCTTCTTCTTCTTCTTCTTCTTCTTCTTCTTCTTCTTCTTCTTCTTCTTCTTCTTCTTCTTCTTCCTCCTCTTCTTCTTCTTCTTCTTCTTCTTCTTCTTCTTCTTCTTCTTCTTCTTCTTCTTCTTCTTCTTCTTCTTCTTCTTCTTCTTCTTCTTCTTCTACCCCTTGGGGTCATGAGCAATCTTGCCACTGTAGATTGTTCTAACCTATAAAGGGTACAGTGAAAGCCCCAGTTGAAAACCTGTCTTGCCTTTGTAGGCATGACAAATTAACTGCGGCAACAGTTCCCCCCGTTGGAGTGCCGGGGGTTTCAGTATAAATAGTATCCCCACTTTCTGGAAATTTAGTGGGGACCGGGTAGCTCAGTTGGTAAGAGCGTCTTGCTAGTAACCGAAAGGTCGCTGGTTCGAATCCCGGATTGGTCAACGTGTGATCATATTATTTTCCCCTTTACCAACAACTGGCCCGCTGGTGTCAGTATAAATCGGTCCAGTAGTCACCTATATGCGAAAGTGTCGTGTGACTATAATCTACAAAATAATAATAATGGAAATTTAGTGCTTTAAATTCCCACTGTCGCTGTCTTCCTCATTTGCTCTTTCCCATTCCCGATCTGTCCTACCACTCTGCTATACTATATTCTTCTTCGCTAGATCAATGACCTACCTTTTTTCTTGAAAACTCTTCCTGGACAAGACTCCTTGTTTGTGTATGAGGTCTGTTGGATCAGCTTGGGAATGTTGGACGCTTTCTGCCGGGTGGTCACTAGGGCTTCCTATGAATGTACTATTTAGCACTATAGGCATTTTATATGTATGTTTTTTTGTTGATGATTTATAATGATGTTTGTATTCTATTTTGTTTTTGTAATCGGGGAGTTCGCGTAGTTGAGGTCAACCCTCAGCCGTCCCTCGCGTGGGATGTCTTTATTGTAAAGTGACTGGCCGGTGGAGGGCATTCAATTTTCCCACTGGGGTTGTTTCAACAGATCTTTTATGCGGATCGGGGGTTGTCCGGTCCTGATTTGGCTCGGAAGAGTCCGCTGGACCTAAAGCAATAATAAATCAATCAATCAATCAATCAATCTTCTTCTTCTTCTTATCTTCTTCTTCTTCTTCTTCTTCCTCATCTTCTTCATCTTCCTCTTCTTTTAATTCCTTCTTCTTCTGTCTTCCTCCTCCCCTCCCCCCTCATGTATCATCATTTACGTTCTCCTCTACCATCTGCCCTTTCCATCCCCTTTCCCCTCCTTCCCAAACTCCTTTCTGCCCTACCATCATCCCCACCTCACCCCTAATCCTATTACCATCTCCCATTCCTGTTCCAGAGTCATTTCCAAAGCCGATTGTGTAACTGGAGATCCGCGTGTTAACAAGAACAGCTGCTTTGTAATCTGAAACCAGTTTGAGTTCCTGGGTTACTGTAATCGAGTTTGTGACAGCAATATATACACCACGAAACAGTGGAAACTGCTGTTAAAATAGATTTGTTTTCTTTTTTCTTCACAAACGGAGGTCTTGATGAATGCATTACGTGTGATTATAAATAATAGGTACCATTGCTTAAAGAGACCCGAAGTCGAAGATTTTTTGTGTGTTTTGTTTCGTTGTTGATGTTGTTTTTGTTGTTGTTGTTATTGTTGTTGTTGTTGTTAGTGGTGGTTGTGGTGGTGAATATGTGGTTTTCCATAAATTTCTCCTTGTTTAATCTTTACATTTAAACAAAGTAAAATTAACAGTAATAGCAATCTTTTGGTTTGGCTATTCTGGCGCGTACTACATCAAACTCCGAACACAACAGTGCGCATTAGAAAGAAACTGTAGTTCCCTTAGTACCAGCAGGCAGAAAATAATAATAATAATAATACAGGATGCTATGTACGCGCCTTTCCCCAAGGCTCAAAGCGCGGCGATCTATACCAACATACACGCTCACCTGTCTCATTTACCCTCACACACACCAAATACACATACACCACTCAAACAGGTGGTGTAAAGGCAGGGAGATCGCTATTAGAAGACGGAAGAAAATCGAATTTTTATTTTTGAAATTTTTATATTGACTGCATCCTGTACCATTATTGAAGGGAGGGAGGAAACCGGAGTGCCCGGAGAAAACCCTCGGTGACCTCAATAGTCTCGTACCTAAGTCACGTACGTTCGCCCCTTGCGGGAATCGAACCCACGACCTTCGGCATAGGAAACCGGCGACTTATCCACTGCGCCACGAGGCCACCCCAAGAAAAGAAGAAGATAACCTGTCCAAGTTCCGGGTGTCTTACTTTAGCCGGGCGCTTTTGCGCATGCGCCAGGTCAAGTCGGGCCGGCTTTTTCACGATGTTCTTAGGCGTCGTAACCCTAACCCTAACCCTAAACCCTAACCATAAATCTAACCCCAACCCTAACCATAATCCTTACTAAGGCTACGATAGCACTGTGCGCATGCGTCGAATTTTGTAATGCGTCGACCAATCAGAATGCTCCTAGTCGCTCCCAGCACAAATAAGATACTAGGAACTTTGACGATGTCACACCTACATTTTAAAGGTTTGCCTACTACATGTAAGTAGCCAACGCAGGTGTTGTTGATAGGTGACGCCAACCACCATTGAAAAGGGTTATCAAACCTAACTTACGAATGTTAAACAGCTAACTTTAGAAACTTGGTTCGTTTCCGGTTATGAAATGGGAAAAGCCTTCCGAACTTTTCTTCGTGCTTGCAGTTTTGAAGCGGCGGTGCCTTTAGTTGCAGACGAAATTTTGTTCGTCCTTATCCAGGTGAGATAACTGCCGTCGTAACTCTCTATTTTGCGGAGGTTAATTTCCTCCAGAACGCACGTGTCTGTAGATTTGGTTCATCACGGGCTTAAAACAGACACTTTTCCCAACGACAGTTTAGTTGAAGTTTAGGATAAAGCATTCCGCATTTTTACTAGAGAGCTTTAGGAAGCACAGAAACTTAAATCGTAGTTCTTTTTCTTAAGAAAACCCACAGTCTACGTAATAACTTTTGCGCTTCGTGAAGGTCACGATGGTCGACCTCCTCATTTTCATTACGCAGAAACCTTCGCTGAGTGAAAATGCGGAATTTTCATCATTTTGATGAATCGTGATTCTCATGTAAGTTTCTGGTATTTTTTGCATATATCGGGTCAATTGCTATAAAAGTAAGCTTGAATAAATGCTTTGACTGTATCCTCTCACCATTTGTTCCTCTTGTTGATTCATTAAAATAAGCGCACTTTACTCCGAAAAAAAGGTGCTGTTTTTGCGCTGCTTTTGCTTTCAGGTGTAAAATGGCGGAGGAGTTTGTACTTCCGATTGAGATTTTTAACATAAGTTTTGCATTTTGTCTAGATTTCATTTGTCTCCTATGGGCATGGTAAAGATGTAAAATCACTTCTCTAGTGTATTCTTATGAATGTGCACGATCAGCCCTTGGTTTAGATAAGCCCTATATTACTAGGTTCGTAGGTCTAAACGGGCTAGTTAGTAGGCTAGCGTGAGCAATGAACAACACAAGTTTGAGCTATAGAAGCTCTCTAATTTGTGGTGGTTGTTTTTAAAAAGAGGAGAAAAAATTACGAATGCTCTATTCTAAACTTCAACTAAACTTTCGTTGGGAAAAATGTCTGTTTTAGCCCGTGATGAACCAAATTTAAAGACTCGTGCGTTTTGGAGGAAAACAACCTCCGCAAATTAGAGTTATGATGGCATTTGCCTCCCCTGGATAAGAATGAACAAAATTTTGTCTGCAACTAAATGCGCTGCCGCTTCAGACCCGCAAGCACGAAGATAAGTTCGTAAGGATTTCCCCAATTCCTTAACCGGAAACGAAAGGGATCTCTACGAACCAAGTTTCGCTGGTCGATCTACACTTCTCTACTCAGGGAAGTTTCCTGCGTAATGCAAATGAGGAGGTCATGACCTTCCGGAAATGCAACAGTAATGCAAATGAGGAGGTCATGACTTTCCGGAAATGCAACAGTAATGACGCAGACTGAGGGTTTTACTACGAAAAGAACTACGAACCAAGTTCCTGTTTTCTAAAGCTCTCTAATGTTCTGAGATTTCTTTCCAATGGTGTGTATTTGTTTTGCTGACGATTTAACTATACCGAGAAAGAAAAAAAAAACACACACCACCAAAAACAAATACGTCTCAATGATGATGACGACTAGACCACACGTCATTGGCATGTGTCGTCATACTATTGTTATCTCGCCATAAGGGGGTCAAAGCGTCGTAGATTCTGAACCTCACGAAAGTGAAACTGAAAGTTGAAAGGCCTTCACTCGCCCTCCACCTCTCTCATCCTACACTTCTACCCTTCTCTTCCCAACCCCCCACCCCTCTATTCCCACCCTCCACCCACTTTCCGACCCATCGGATCACGTACATACCTCCATTCATTATTTCTACCCCTCTCCATCCCACCAACGTCCAAACCCTCCATCCTATCCTATCCTATCCTATCCTGTCCCATAACCCGAAGGTCGTAGGGGCACCACAGATGATCGCTTAACCAGCATACTCCATCTTTCTCTGTCCTCAGCAGCCCTCATGGCTTCGCTCAGTGTCAAACCAGTCCATTCTCGAATGTTGTCCTCCCACCTCTTTTTCGGTCTCCCCCTTCTTCTACCTCCTTGCACTGTGCCTTGCAGAATGGTCTTTGCAAGGCCTGATGAACCCTCCATCCCTGGGTTTTATTTTTTTTTTTTATGTAGTAGCAGTAGTAGTAGTAGTAGTAGTAGTAGTAGTAGTAGTAGTAGTAGTAGTAGTAGTAGTAGAAGAGTAGTAGTAGTAGTAACAGTAGACGTTGAAGTAGTAGTAGTAGTTGAAGTAATAGTAGTAGTGGTGGTAGTAGTAGTTGTTGTAATAGTAGTAGCAGCAATAGTAGAAGTGGTAGAGTAGCAGTCGTAGTAGTAGTAGTAGCAGTAATAGTAGTAGTAGTGATAGTAGTAGTAGTAGTAACAGCAGCACTAGTAGTAATGATGGCAGTGGCAGTTGTAGAAATAGTAGTAGTAGGAGGAGAAGGAGGAGGAACAGTAGCAGCAGCAGTAGTAGTTGTAGTAGTTGTTGTAGTAGTAGTAGTAGTAGTAGTAGTAGTAGTAGTAGTAGTAGTAGTAGTAGTAGTAGTAGTAGTAGTAGTAGCAGTAGTAGTAGTAGTAGTAGTAGTAGTAGTAGTAGTAGTAGTAGTAGTAGTAGTAGTTGTAGTAGTAGTAGTAGTAGTAGTAGTAGTAGTAGTAGTAGTAGTAGTAGTAGTAGTAGTAGTGAGTTTTTATACAGTTGTGTTAATTAATCAATTAATTAATTAATTTTATTTTTTTAAATATTTTTTTCTTGTTAAAACATGTTACTTAATTTATTTTTCTTTCTTTCTCTTTCTTTTCTTTTTAACCTCTTCTTTTCAAAACAAGTTTTAAAAGAAAGGTAAAGATAGCCTCATAGCCTTGTGGCCGTAGGGGAGCGTGATGTTGGAGATCACACTTATTTTGGGCCAGCGTAATGAGGGTGATGCCCATCTCTTTCCCTCGCTGCTTTACCTTCCCCACCCTTTAGAGAGTAGGTACTCAGTCACAGTTGAGTCAACTGGGGGGCGTTGTTACAAGTATTTGTCGCTTCACGTTTTGCGGTCACCCGTTCAAGCGCTTACTGCACTGGACGGTGCTTAACTTGCGCCACAGTAGCGAGTGCTCCAACCACTGCGCTATCCGACACCCCCAAAACAAGTTATCCATTCAAATAATTGTGCTCGCCTTTGGTCAAACTTTGCCTTTCTAGCATAGTGTCCCATCGCGGTCGCTCACTGGTAGAGCGTTCGCCTGGCACACTCAGATGACACAGGTTCGAAACCCCTGGGTAAGCAAAGCTAAAAAGTGGCCATTTTGACAATCCAGCGTGATTACTCTGGTAGTTCAGTGTTGATTTTGGACCTTACTTCTTTCTTCCTTGGGATGGTTTTCTGGTCTGCTGTGTCGCGAAAGATTGAGGTGGAGACGTAAAACTTGGACTATATTCATTGTAGTCTAGTTCAAGTCTGCCGGGTATACAATAATCTTACACTTGAACCTTGAACGTTTTTGCATTGCGGAGGTCAAAAGCAGTACTAGATTAACTAAATAACGAAGACGGATGATAACGCGTATTAATACGTTCTATGAATAATGAATTAATTAGTGCAGTCTGTAAAACATTCATGCTGGTATGTGAGGTTTTTTGTGTGTGCTCAGAATCACCCGATACTTTGACCTGAAAACCTCTCTTCGTGTATGACAATAAATTGAGCTTGACCTGGCAGCGTAGCTGTGACTCGCAGGCTACCTCCTCTTACAACTGAATGGAGGGGCGAACGTAGAGCTTCGGAGGGTCTCAGCTACGCACAAAACGACTGCATGCTCGTACAACGTGTCTAAGACTTTTGTGTTTTGTTTGTTGAAAAAAAAATCCGTTCTTATATCGCGCTTTGTTTTCTCCAAGCTCAAGAGCTGCTCAAGGCGATGGCCGATACAGGGTCGAACTCGGATCAGTCCGAGGCGCCCACTTGCAAGTCTTTGGGCGTATCGTCTGACGTCCGAGATAACTGAGCCCAAGCCGGCGCGACTAGGGTTGAGGAAGAGAACCTATATCGTGTGCTGGGTATATTTGTGTAGCTGTTGCACGGCACTCGCCCGTCTAGGACATGAGCGTCAGGATCTTTAAAGTCCGTGCAATAAAAGGCGTGCGTGCACAGGCTAGACCTCGGTTTGTACTGTCATCCGAAGGAGTAAGGTCCGTAGTGTCTCAGAGTCGCGTGTTATGGTGTTGTTGTTGCTGTTGTTGAATGAACATTGAAGTTTAACGTCTATATACCCGCAATTGACAAAGCGGCCGACGGGGATAACCATCTCAGGAAAAACTAGGGTAGGACCCTAAATCAACACTGAACCCCCTAAGCAATCATACTGCTAAAAAGGACAGTGAAAATGGCCCCTTTTATCTTTCCCACCACGGGAATCGAACCTGCGTTCATCGTTGTGCCAGGCGACCGCTCTACCACTGAGCTACGGCGGTGGGACTGTTGTTGTTGCTGTTGTTGTTGTTGTTGCTGTTGTTGTTGCTGATTGTTGTTATTGTTGTTGTTGCTTTGTACTCTGGGCCGTCCGTGGACTTTGAACCCCCACTGCATGTCGAGGCTGCACTGTTATCGCTCGACATTCAATATTTTATTTGTTTGTAGCCTTTTTTTGAGTACATTCACTGAACCAACTGTTTCCCACAGGGTCCTGTCATTTTCGCTTAGGCACACAAGGCCGTCAACCGGCTTTTGGACCCCTGCCCATACTGTCTGCAATGTTATCGCTTAACAATCCATGCCTTTTTGGCTCCCCCTTTTGACTACACCACTGAGCCAACTGCGGTCCCCAACTAAGACGAGGCCCGGCCCGGCCCTGCTCCCTCTTGGCACGTCAGTGAAGAGAAGGGGGATAAAAGGTTTCGTAAAATCTCCGACACGCTGGATGTTGCATACGAGGGTATCGTGCTATGGTGTAACAATCATCAACGCTATAGGTGTACTAACAGCTTTTGACCGTCACGGATAATCAAGTGCGTAGCAACCTCGGTCGTGCGAGGGAATAATTCAATGAGCTGGGTGAGGAAGATCTCACATAGCCGCTACAATGGAGGATTCGTTTTGTCCGAACGAACGACGGAACTCTTCTTGAACCCATCTACAGAGAAGCGAAAACACCTCACTATAATTATGGTGCTGCAACATTGACCCAATGCATTCCTTGTGCGTGCACTTGGCAATACAATGTTTTTGCATTCTAGTTTCTTTGTATCCTGTCCTGCTTTTTGGAAACGCACAATTATCACTATATTAAGAAAAATGCGAACACGTTTTTAACTGTCCACGAATTCTTTCTCTCACGTGACCGACTACATCACTTAGGCTTTTTTGTGCGTTCTTTTTTTCTAAAGTTCGTAATTTGAAAGCCTTTTTTTTTATAAATATTTTGGCAAGGTCGGGCTTACACTAAAATGTGCATAGTTTTTATTTTAACTGATGATAAACGAAGAATACAAAGCATGGAGATGAGGTGCTACAGAAGACTTCTGGGCATTTTCTATACCCATCACATCACCAACGACGAAGTCCGACAGACCATAACACAAGCCATTGGACAACACGATGACCTGCTCACAGTGGTCCGATGGTATGGCCACGTCACCAGATCATCAGGTCTTGCAAAGACCATCCTGCAAGGCACTGTGCAAGGAGGTAGAAGAAGAGGGAGACCGAAAAAGAGGTGGGAGGACAACATTCGAGAATGGACTGGTTTGACACTGAGCGAAACAATCAGGGTTGCTGAGAAAGATGGAATACGCTGGTTAAACGATCATCTACGACCTTCCGAGTTATGGGATATGATAGGATAGATAGGATAGGATGATACAATGGCCTTTCGTCGCTTAAACCAGCTGCTAAAGTTGGAGTTTTCAATTTCGGGTCTGACAGGGAATGATTTCCGTTGTTTGTAACGGTACAGCGTGTGACCTTTGACCCTATTTTCTGAGTGAACCAGGCGGCTTGAAGTGTGTGTGTGTGTGTGTCTTTAGTGTCTGGGGTAGCGCAGGGACTATTTTATCAACATCAAACGAAACTCTTAACAGCAGTTCTTCTCCCGAGTTCAATCTCTTACAGGCTTTGAAAACTGCTATTTTTAGCTCCAGAATGTTGGCTGGCTATTTATCGGCAGTTGCTATCAATAGGCACAAAAAAACTACGAAATTTATTTCTTTAAAAAATAACTAAACGTTGAAATCCGCCACCTTCGGCATAGGAAAACGGCGACTTACCAAATACGCCGTAAGGTAGGTAGAACGTTAACACTCACAAAGACCTACGAATTCAAACTATGCCTCTTTTTATTTATTTATTTATTTACTTATTTATTACATAAGAGCAAGGGCCAATGAAGGGGCACTACTGACCTTCCTGCTCCTCCTCAGTTTTATCATAATTATCATCATCATCATCATTAGGCACTTACACTTTTGGCTGCGTTGAGGCATGTGACTGGCAGAGGAGTTACCTCCCTTTTTTTGCTCAGAGAGTACAAGTACAGCGGCAGGGGGAGCCACAGGAAGCAACATGGCAGCCACACTAGGACGGTGACGATGAAACACTCCGTCAGCTCAGGCCAGCTGCTTTTGTCCAGTAGAGTAGAATTCTGAAATTGGAAGAAATAAAACAGGTCTAGATGATTTCAGAAAAACCAACAACAAGGACCTACAAACAGGCCATGGGGTATTAATTAATACGAACGAGTAGTAGGCTTAATAGTACTGTAACTCCTACCCGCCCCCTACCCCCCTCCACACACACACACACCACGCACATCACAAACACATTCACACCACACACACAAACGACACCGCACACACCACACCACAACCACACCACAACCACACCACACCACGCCACACACCACACACTCAAACCACACCACACACACACACCACACACACAAACCACACACACATACCACACACACAAAACACAACACACACACACAAAAGAAACCACACACACACACACACGCACACACACATACTCTTCACTACACTACACAATCCTTACCTCCGCGTGTGTGTGTGGTTGCATGCGCGCGATTTGTGTATAGGTGTGTGTGTGTGTGTGATTTCCAATTTAATGTAAACGGTTATTTCTACATTGTTAACTTGTATTTTATGGTGTGTATATTTTATATTTTTTAAATACATTTTTATATTTAGTTTATTTTGGTGTGTGTGTGTGTATGGGTTGTGTACGTGTGTGTGTTTATAATTAGTCTAAAATCTTAATTCATAAATAAACAAACAATTCTCCAAACTCTCTCTCTCTCTCTCTCTCTCTCTCTCTCTCTCCTCTCTCCTCTCTCGACAATTTATATGCTAATGCCCTCAATAACCATTTTCTTTCATCCGCTACTTTTGTACTGAATTCGGACTGCCCAAAATATTCACAGTACACATGTTCAGATTGTCTCAATACATTTTGTAAGCAAAGAACAAGTAATTTAAACAACGGCAACTTTCATTTTATTTTATTATTTAAATGACATAAGTCTGTATAAACTAATAGACCTGGACACGCGAGCGCCTACGCTTGTGACCTTCACAATACAGTGCCTATGATACGATTGCTTCCCTTGTACTTAAGCCTAAATATTCCACGGAAAAAAGTGCATTGAGATGTAATGAATGGTCTATAAAGGTATTCATTCTTCTTCAGCTAGTACCCTTTCCCCTTCTCCTTCTTCTTTCCGTTCGTCTTTTCCTTTGGCGGGTTGCATTTGGTAAGCACATGTCGGATTAAAAGAAAACAATTGTGGTAACCAAAAATGAGAGAGAGAGACACACACACAAACACACACGCATCGCTTACACACAAACACACACATTACACATAGAACTAATTTTTAACATTAAATTGTAAATTTCTCTCTCTCTCTCTCTCACTACACACACACACACACACACACACACACACATAACGCGCGCATGCAACCGCATATAATGTATGCATACACACACACACATACACAAGATCTAAATAAATGGTATGAAAACGCTTTTATGAATCATCACTCCAGCGGACAACTTCTGGAGGTTAGTGATTAATCCAAAATTGGAGAGAGAGAGAGAGAGAGAGAGAGAGAGAGAGAGAGAGAGAGAGAGAGAGAGAGAGAGAGAGAAAGAGAGAGAGAGGGAAAGTCCAACCCTTTATTAAGATAATAGCATTAGGTCCTATGGACATGTCTTACAGCTAGTCCTTAATAAACAATTCAGAACTAAATAATTAACAAAACATTAATTTGAAACTAACATATATCTTAACTATGGTAAGAAATAATGTAAAATATTAATGCACCTACATCCACATACTCCTGCCTTCCTCCATCCCTTCCATAACTCTTCCATTCCCTTCTTCCCCGTACACATGCATACACACTCACTCACACCCATACTTGCAATACATCACAACTGGGTTTATTTAAAAATGTAGGAATCGGAAAGTGTTTTTTGAGGGAAAGAACGCAAACTTCTTCACAAAAATGTAAGAATCTAATGCAAAATTGGCTCTTTCCGTCTAAAAAAGATGACCTAGTTCGCGACGAAATAGGTCGAATTTTTTTCAAAATTTCTCTGAAAATTGACTATTTTCTCCGTCCCGGATAGAGCACTCCTGTGTACTTAAAACGCTCTCATGCACTACAACTGCACTCCCATGCACTAAAAGAGCACTCCCGCGCACTTAGAAAGAAGTGGGATCCTGGAAAAAAAAAAGTGGGTTCCAAGCAAATAAACCCATTTGTTACTAGAAAAGACAAGGTCTGAAACCCATTTGTGCGTTTATTCAAGTGCACATACTCACACACACACACACACACGTGCGCGCACACATACGCAAATTCACACATCCTCGAAAACTTAAATTGTCGCAGTATGGACAACACCTTAAATATTAGGAACAAAGAGACAATAAAAATTTGTGGAGCCTAGTTTTAAACGATGTTAGTGATTTACTTTCCTTTACTTCCTGTGGTAGAAAATTCCACACGCTTGGACCAGAATACGATAGAGATGTTTTAAATATGTCTAAGCGTGGTTGTGGAAATATGAAATTAAGTCTGAGCGATGAATAACGAGTTGATGATTTGCTAAAAAATAGCTTTTAAATAAGCAGGAGCTCGATTGTTCTGTACTTTGTAAATTAAAACGGCTTTATTGTAATTTAAGTGTTTGTTTAGGGGGGAACATGCCAGCTATTTTTATTTTTTAATCCGTTGTGATAGAAGTGTTGGAGATAAATAATTTTGCAGCTCTGCGGTAAATAGAATTAATGTTTTTAAACAAGGCACTGCTGCTGCTGCTGATGATGATGATGATGATGATGTCGACTTGTTACGCGCACCACTCCACGCTGGCAGCATGCTTAGGACGCAAAAAAAAAGTTACAACCAGAGGAATAAGTGCCTTTTAAGATGCTTTTTGAAGCTGTCAACTGTGATCACATTTCTCAGAGCAGGAGGAAGGGTATTCCACAGCAAGGGCCCAGAATGGGAGAAAGCTCTGTAACCTAGCTGCTTTTGTGGGCTGTGACGGGGAATAATGTCCTGAAGGTGTGAAGGTGCTTTTAGCTCATTAAGGCATTTGAAGGAGAGAGAAACATTTATATAATCAAGCCGCGGTTTGACAGGAAGCCAGTGAAGCTCCCATAATACAATACAATACAATACAATACAATGCAATACAATACAATCAAAGTTCAATACAATAAATACAATAAATACAATAAATACAATACAATACAATACAACTTTATTGTACAATAAAACCCAGAAATTTGCCTTAAACCTATTTCCAAAATAAATCGTCCTTTTCTTCTTCATCGCCTTCTCCTTCAACTCCTCTTCCTCTTCACCATTTGTCATTTTCCTTCTACTCCTTTTATTTCTCTGTTTCAATAATTAGTCATGGCGAATAAGCCTACAGGAAAAAAAAAGATCACTTACCCAAAACGGGCTGCCGCAAAATTCCTCAAAATTGGACGCTGCCATGATGCTGGGACTGCAAAGAGGGTACCCCTATAGATTTAGCTTTGTGCTAAATTAGGCCTACCTAAACACTTCTTGGCAATTATAAGGAATAGTAGCAGACTACCTCCTCATTTACGAATATAACTTCACTGCTCCCTTTAATTGACAATATAACTGCATATTTTATCCTTTGAAATAGATCACCTCAAATTTTGCTGTTGCACCATTTTTTGCTCAAACAATTTCTCTCCACTGTTGGTATACACCTATACGACTATTGTTCACAGTTCCATCATACTACTAGTACAAAATGTGCCTGCGGTACGTTTCTTATATTTCCTATTGTGCGTAGCAAGTTAGCTCCAAGGTTTTAACCTATACGGTGTGTGTATGTGTGTGTGTTTTTGGGGTGCACCCTTGATGTGAAAAATTCATGACCCGATTTATTATTAATGCCTGTGACAAATTGGAGGGAACGGCTCCGGCGAAAGTGTGACAAGATTTGGCATGCACAACTACGTGAAGAACGAGAAGAGAATTTGTTTGCATGGACAACGAGAAGCTATAGTGAGGAAGAGCTTAGTAAGGTTTCAAGGTTTATTCAGGCTGCCACCTAAAGGAGACTTTTAACCGGCAAGAGGAATGGGCAGGGGGGTGGGGGGAAGTGCGGAAGGTAGGGGGCGGGAACGGGTGGTGTAGCGGGAGTGAAGGGGAGGGGGGGGGGAGAGAAATGGGGAAGATATGACATAAAATACTTAAAAAGTAAATAGGCTACGTATGTTGGGAGAGGTAAAGAGAAAGTGTGGGTGTGTGGGTGTGTGTGTGTGTGTGGGGAGAGAGAGAGAGAGAGAGAGAGAGAGAGAGAGAGAGAGAGAGAGAGATAGCAAAAGGTGACGGAAAAGAGAAAAGAGCCATTGCGCCTGTGTTGGTGTGTGCGCGTGCCTGTGTTTTAAGTGAGACAGAGAGGCAAGGAGTGTAGAAAAGAGAGAAAGATAGCATTAGCGGAGAGAGAGAGAGAGAGAGAGAGAGAGAGAGAGAGAGAGAGAGAGAGAGAGAGAGAGAGAGAGAGAGAGAGATAGCAAAAGGTGACGGAAAAGAGAAAAGAGCCATTGCGCCTGTGTTGGTGTGTGCGCGTGCCTGTGTTTTAAGTGAGACAGAGAGGCAAGGAGTGTAGAAAAGAGAGAAAGATAGCATTAGCGGAGAGAGAGAGAGAGAGAGAGAGAGAGAGAGAGAGAGAGAGAGAGAGAGAGAGAGAGAGAGAGGAGAGGCAGAGTTTAGAAGAGCGAGAGAGAGAGAAAAAATATATAGGAGAGAAAGAAAAACAGAAAGAGAGAGAGAGAGAGAGAGAGAGAGAGAGAGAGAGAGAGAGAGAGAGAGAGAGAGAGAAAGCCAGGTGTGAGGGGAGAGAGAAAGAGACTGTGTATGTAAATGCGTGCGTGTGTGTATGTGTGAGTGTGCGTGCGTGTGTTTTAAGAGAGAGGGAGAGGGAGCGTAGAAAAGAGGAAGAGAGAGAGAGAGAGAGAGAGAGAGAGAGAGAGAGAGAGAGAGAGAGAGAGAGAATGTAGAAAAGAGCTAGACAGACTTGGAGACAAAACTGTAGACCATTAGGCTAAAGATCTACTGATGAATTTACTTTGTCTTGGCATCCGGCGACAAGTCTAAGGTACTGTACAAATCGTTGTATTATTATTATTATTATTATTATTATTATTATTATTATTATTATTATTATTATTATTATTATTATTATTGAGTATCTCGGGTGGCTTGAGTTAGGTCCTGTATCGGTCAGCGCTTTGAGCAGCTCTTGAGCTACAAAAAAGTGCTATATAGAGGAACGATGAAATAAATTAACTATAATTAAATACTACAAATATTTGTCCGAACCGATGTTGTTTTGAGCGCATGAATACATTAACCTATGCTGACATTTATGTCGCTCGAGTTAGCACGTTTTTTTCACCCAAAAACGTGCCCTTGCATATTGACATCGCAATGTATATGTTCATAATTGTAATTCCGTAGTTAGGCACGAAAACAGTTCGGGTGAAAAAGAAAAGGAAATGTTGCATGGGTTGGGATAGGATTGCGACGCGCTTAGAGGTGTCCCGGGGCATGCACCCCAGGAAAAAAAAAAACCAAGATGCCAAATGGTGCAATCTGGTGTAATCTGGGCAAGTGATAAGTGACTAATCACAGTACTCTTCAGTCTACTCTAGGAGTGAGTTTTGACACAGAGCTGACCACTGCTGCCTTTGTAGTGGAGCTGTGGAGACGATTGGCCATGCTTGGGAGGGATTGTGCCCCTAGAGAATGTTAGAGGGAGTTTGGTCCCTTGTTGTTGGTCTGACTTTGTATGGCTCCTGCTGTGGAGGGTTTCTCAGGTGTGTGCGTGGACCCCAGGCTTGTGCAAGACATGTCGACAAGGTCACGTGGCATAATTATATGCTCCAAACCTGGCACTTCTTTTTCTGCTACTGGGTTGCGCAGGGCGGGATATTCGTCTGGCATTCTGTGCTGGTTCGTGGCAGTGACTTGTAGAGGGTGTTATGGCACTAGTAAAAAGAAAACTTTGTATGCCCTTTAAAACACTTACAGCCTTGCAAGGCATAATTGTTTGTAGTCTCTCTTATGAGGGATAAAATCAATAAATAAATGTCCTTATGGGAAGTGACCGAGAGTGGGAAGTCCGATGTTCCCCTCGGTAACACCTCCACATGGAGATGTATAGATCACTGTTGTAAATGTACAAAAGGTTTGTAAGTGATGGTGAGGGCGAGAGATGGTTCTGTTATCAGTCACCCGTGGCTCCCGATTTTAGGGCTCGAATGTTTTTGCCTATTCTGATAGTGCCTTTTCTTTTTGGCAGTACGACAATAGGCCTATAATATGGAGCGCCATTTGTATATTAAATGGTTAATTCCATTATATCTATAGAACATACATTTTACCTGTATAAAATATATTGTGTAATTATTAAATAAATTGTATTCCTATAAAATATGTTCTATAACAATACAAGGCTTTTTATAGCTATAAAACAACATTTTTTTTAATAACTACAAATATATTTTACTATAATCATCACGTAAATATTAAATATTGTAAATATTATACCGAAAAAGTGTTTCATCTCTAAACACTTAATCTATGAACACTACATTTTATAGAAACAATTGTATAGATATTTTATTAAAACAGCAGAACATTAAATCTTCAACTCAGCAAAAAAGAGTACTTCATAAAAACTTACTTATTTTACTAACACTCACGTAATACTAGGTTCCCAATAGTGTCACACGACCCTTCTGCTCTTCATGGGGGTAAGCGCAAGGATTGTATGAATATATTTGTGTGTTTTATGTGTGATTTCATCCAATTGCGTGCGCTGATTGTCTTGTAGAGAAAAGATTCAAGATGGCGTATTGTCCTCCTTCAGACCACAGTGGCTAGCAGCGATTGGTCGAGGCTTATGTGGCCCTCCACCTTCTCTGCCGCTGGGTACAAACAGATTGCAAGTTTTCTTGAAGTATTACGTAATCGCTATCCCCGTCCGGTGTCACGTCGTCAAGTTCCGGGTGTCTTACTTTAGCCGGGCGTCTTTGCGCATGCACCAGGTCAAGTCGGGCCGGCTTTTCACGATGTTCTTAGGCGTCGTAACCCTAACCCCTAACGCTAACCCTAACCCGAATCCTTACTAAGACTACGATAGAACTGTGCGCATGCGTCGAATTTTGTCATGTGTCGACCAATCAGAATGCTCCCAGTCGCTCCCAGCCTAAAATAAGATACTAGGAACTTTGACGATGTCACACCGGAATTGAAAAAGAAAGGGAGACTTGTATGTCCAACTACGTTACGTCACCCGGCGCAATAGGTAGGCTATTCGACCAGCGGCACAGATGGTGGAGAGGCGATGTAAGCCTCGTCCAGTCTCTGCTACGCAGTGTGCATTCAGACAAGACATGTGTATTGTAACAGCAGAAATGTTGACGACAAAATGTAGTAAATTAGCTTAGCGCAAAATAGATATCATCGAATAAAACTTGACGTTAATTCACGAGTTATCTAAAAAGAAGCCCACACATGTTAAATTAACTTCGTTCAGACAGTCACGCAGACAGTACTCCCAGATAAAATCGAACAGACTTAGCGATCCATGACTGTAGTTAGCTTACTCGTCAAACTGACCAAGACGTCGTCTCCGGTAATTAGCCATGCGCCGCTTATCGCTAATGAATCTATCCTACACTCTGCCTCTGACATTCCAGTTCAAGGATAATTGTACGTGTCTCATAAATAGGGCAGGCGAGGGAAATATTCAAATAAAAACGAATAATCCTGTATATGCGAGATTAACTAAAACGAGAGTTAAACGATTGGTCAGAACCCCTGCATATCCTTGGTGGCCCAACCTTAGCTCGTCAAGAGGGGCCGGGTAGCTCAGTTGGTAAGAGCGTCTTGCTAGTAACCGAAAGGTCGCTGGTTCGAATCCCGGATTGGTCAACGTGTGATCATATTATTTTCCCCTTTACCAACAACTGGCCCGCTGGTGTCAGTATAAATCGGTCCAGTAGTCACCTATATGCGAAAGTGTCGTGTGACTATAATCTACAAACAAACAAACTAGCTCGTCAGTCGAATACCAACTACGAAGCTGCGAGGGTCAAACCAAAGGAACAAACTGCAGTGAACGCCTATCCTCAGCCTTATCATCCAGATAGACTAGAGACAGTTTCACGAATCCCAGAGTCTAGAAGTAAGTTAACACCAGTAGTTTTGATACATGTATGTTTTTATATTTTATACTGATTGCCATGTATTAATTATATGTTCATGATATATATAGTTACAGAAACCGATTATTGTTTCTGACACATTGTGCACGTGGATGGATGTATCTTAGCCTTAAGATTTGGATCGAAGTGTGCATATGGGAACCTTGCAGGTGTCTGATGCTATGGACACTTTGCAAAGGGGACCGCACTCTCATATCTGAAGAGAATATTGTAGCCAGAGTTCTGACTTTTACAGTTCAGCTGTGGGACGGTCTGTGGAGACAAACGCATAACGCTTGCTCCCTTGGTACAGAAGGAGAACAATCTAGATTTTACCTCTCCACGTCCGAACATCGTAGCTACAAGACTCACCCAACTCACCCGCTTAACCTGAGAGGCAAGATCCCTCAGACGGACTCCAGCGTACGCCAACGCGATACAGCTAAGTCGCCCACAAATGCAAACTGAGTTCTAAACCTCGAGAAAATAGTCGAACAATCGTAGACTTGCTTAGCATATGATGAAGAAGACCTGCTGAACGACCTACCCAGCACATCGAACTATATTAATTATTAATTTACCGGTTAATGCAGAAATGTTAAAGCTTGTGTTGCCTATATAAAAGTTGAAATCACATACATACGACTGGTGTCATTCTATTTGTATTGTTGTGTATCTCTTAGTTTTCTTCTCTTGAGACATAGTAACCTAGTCTTTTGATTAGTAATAAGCGTTTCTCAAATTGAGCCAAATGATACTAAAAAGCCCGAGAACAAATATAAATTTTATGTGACCAAGCACCGTGATCAGTCTCTCACATCGCTCTGGAATTCTGGTAAAAGAACGATCGATAGTGGTAGCCTAACGCCCCTCTATCAATAAGTCTTACCCCTTAGTAAGATAAACGTATCTTCTCCAGAATATAATCACATGTATACCTCGGGCATGAGCTTTCGTCGTGGATTAACAGCTTATTCGCCCTACTCACTAGTTCAACATGACCAAATAATTTCAATAAAACATCGGTTGCAACATAATTCTATATTGGTTTTACTTAATAAAGATTTTCATTATTCACAAAAGTCGTATCTTTTAACACATGTGTTTGTTGTTTTTATCTCTCCATAATTCTATATTTGAATCCTCTGATTCCTTCCCACTTCCTGGTGAATTACACAAGGATTATGTGTTTACTTGTGTTTTGTATGTATGATTTTATTATTTCCCCCAAAGTTATCATCTAGAAATACTTTGACATAGTCAGGAATCAGGATGAGTCAAACGTTGGTCAGTTTGTCGGTCTGTCCAGCACTTCATCTCTCAAGAACCACTAACCTTCTTTTTTTTTTAAACTACATTTGAACAATATGTTGATTAGTGTCCAGCTCCCCCTGTCACCATATTTGCTCTGACCCACAAGTCAACGTCGCTGGGGTCAAGATTTTCCCACAGAAAAAAACAAAACAAACCGTTTTGTTTTGTATCACCAAAACGCCTGATCTGATTTAAAATAATTTTGGTATATAGGTTTTTCTACTCACGGCCAGTCTTTCCTTTGCACCTTTTCTCTTTCTGAAGGTCAATGTCTCTAAAGCCAGTTATATTGTATAAATAAGTTTAGCGTTTGTCCTAAAATTGGCCTAACCGATTTTGATGATGTTTTTGCTTTCAGACACTTCTTCTCTAGCCAATCCATCAATGTCATCCGCTAAACGGAGGTTGGAGATTGCTCTACCCCCTTTGCTGACTGTGCCTTCGTGATCTGCAAGGGCATCTGACACGATGCGCTATAGGAAGATGTTAAAGAGTGTTGGAGAGACAGGGGCGGATCTTTCCATTGTTGAGAGGGTGTGCACAGTGCACTAAAGCGAAGTGGCGTAGCCACAAGCGCGAGCCTGCGAAGCAGGCGAGTGTACTAGGGGGGTCCGGGGGCATGCCCCCCCCCCCCCCCCGGAAAAATTTGAAAATAATGGTTAAAATCTGTGCAATCTGGTGCATTTTGGGCATTATTTTAAGGACTTAAAATAGTATTGTTTTGTGCTAAAAGTCCTCTTTAAGTTTAGTCCCCCGCCCACACACACACACAAACACCCCTCTGCAAACTCTGATGATAAAATTTACAATAGCAGAACATCTTGCATAAAGGCTTATACAAAGACAGATAAAGTTACTGCAAATAAAACAAGAAATAGCCACTCACATCAGTTTTATTCAAAACTGACCTGATGCATGTACAAGTTTGGTCACACAAAAAAAAAAACACAAAAAACAACCTAATTTGGAGGTACATGAAACTGTGTGGTGAGTGAGAATTAGTAATTTTTTTCTCTTCTTTCTTCTCCTTTTCTCCCTCCTTTTTTTTTTTTTTTTTGGGACCGTCAGGGGTGTGTGCACGTGCACAAGTGGCACAAGAACAAGATCCGCCCCTGGAGAGAGTAGGCATCCTTGACGCACACCGATTGTTATTCTGAACCAGTTCCCCATGGCGCTGTTGTGGAAGACTGCACTGGTAGCTTTGTCATTCAGGCTTTTGATGACTTCATTAATTTTAAGGCTGATGTTGTACACTCTCATGGTTGCCCATAGAGCTGCTTGCCAGACTCGGTCAAACTCTTCTTGAAATCTACAAACACATGAAATAGATGTTATTGGTGCTGTATGTATTTCTCGCAGATTATTCTGAGGTTTAAAATCTGTTCAGTGGTACTTCGCCCTGCCCTGAATCCTGCTTGTTCTTCAGCTAGTATTTGTTCAGCTTGGGTTGTGAACCTGTTGAGTATTATTGACAGAAGGTCCTTGCTGGGATGGCTGATGATGCTGATGGTGCGGTAATTTTCACATTCCTGAAGGTGACCTTTTTGGGAAGAGTGATGACAATCGATTGGGTCCATGGTGTAGGCAACTCCCAACTCTGCGAGATCTAGTTTCAAATAATGGTGAGTGCGGCAATCATCGCTTCTTCTCCTACCGAAAAATCAGCTATGACATCCGAAAAGGCATGCGCACAGCAAAGAATAACTAGATAGAAGAGCAATGCCAGGAAATATAGAACAGTCTGAACAAGAACAACAGCAAGAAGGCCTACTAGACTGTGAAGCTGCTGACAAGTGTTAAGCAGCCTAAGGTCTCTACGATTCAAAGCAAGTCTGGCATATGCTTTACAGAAGAACAAGAAGTCTTGGATAGATGGACAGAGTACTGCTCTGACCTTTACAATCACACACCAAACCCATCAGTTCTAGAATGACCCCAGAACAGAGAAGAAGAAGAAGAAATCCTCCCAATTCTCCGAGAAGAAGTTAAGGCAGCAGTGCAATCGCTGAAGAAAGGGAAACCAGCGGGAGTGGACAACATGCCCGCGGAATTGCTTCAATTACATTACATTACATGGCTATTGCTGTAGGTCCAGCGGAAGAATTGCTTCAAGCAGAAGGAGAAGCGATAATAATAATAATAATAATAATAATAATAATAATAATAATAATAATAATAATAAGAAGAAGAAGAAGAAGAAGAAGAAGAAGAAGAAGAAGAAGAAGAAGAAGAAGAAGAAGATTCCAGACACAGTACTATTCATTTTTGACCTCATTGGCCAGCCATACTTTACAGTTTAGTACTTTTCCACGTCGAAAATGTTCTTTTGAAGTGACGTCATACTCTACGTCATTGGAATGCTTCTGCCTCCAGTGACGGCACAGTAATATTCATTTTTGACCTCATTGGCCAGCCATACTTTACAGTTTAGTACTTTTCCACGTCGAAAATGTTCTTTTGAAGTGACGTCATACTCTACGTCATTGGAATGCTTCTGCCTCCAGTGACGGCCATTTCCGGATGCCAACTTTGGAGAGAAGCGCTGTCAGTTTTGTAGCGGAAACATGAATTTTGTCACTGGGGTAGGCTTTCCGTCAATTTTCTACTAGTGGAAAATCGTATCCGTTCATGTGTATCTCAATGGTCAAGATTTTTTTTTTGGTAGTCTTCATCATCGTCATCGTCGTCGTCGTAATCATCAATATCATCAACATCGTCGTCTTTCTCCTTCTCTTCCTCCTCCTCCTCCTCCTCCTCCTCCTCATCATCATCATCATCATCACCATCTCTAATTAAGGACGGGTTGGTTGGTGTTCAATCTATAAGCTCCTTTAAAAAAAACACACACAAAAAAATACCCTAAGTTTTAGACTAGAGGTAGAACTAGTAAAAATATTTCTCGGGAACTAGACCAATCGTCGCCGGCTTTTGTGAAGTGCCCGCTAGTCAACATTATTGGTGGAAATCTGTACAGCTTCCTGTTTGGAATCATCTTATTCAGATCAAGGCCAACTTCGCTCGCCATGAGCCCTGTCTTCGGCAAGAAGAAGAAGAAGTGGTTATGTATCTCCTTCCGTTTGAGAAGAAGAACTAGTTTAATACCTTCTTCCGTGCCTTTCTTGTTCTTCTTCCTCTTTTTGTTCTTCTTCTTGAAATTAAGGGCCCACGATCAACGCGTCGATCATTCTTTGTTCCAATAATGTGTGGAGGCTATAGCCTACTGTAATTTTGCAGTAGAACTTTACATACTGGTGAAGGGCTACGTACCTCGTAGTCTTTGGACCCCTGTGCATAATTATTATACATAGTTCATACAGCTCAAATATCAATAGTATTTAATTTAGCCTGTCGGTAATACCTGCCTTGTTCCTCTCCAGGTTCGTCAAGTGCCAGACACTGGCGGGACCGGGGATGCAGGGGGAGGAGGGGGATTGAGCAAGTTGCTGAACCTGGGCAGAGGGACGGACGATGAACAGATCAAAACCAGGATGGTACTGGTAATAGGCGGCACAGGTGGGTTAAACAGCACAACACATTGACTGGACAATGTTTACAGGGACCTTCAACAAGTTATTAGGAGGTAAAACTGCTGGAATAATGTAAGTATAGGCCTAATACATGTACCTCATAACCTTTGGAGTGCAACTCCATCCAATACATCCGGTATCTCGGAGGGCTGTGTTCCCCCAGGTCTATGTTGCTCCTATGCTCCCAGGTCTTTTATGTCTCCCTCATCCCTCCCCCGTGGTCGAATTTCCCCCTTGTTTATGTTCCCCTTAATATCCCTCCCTTCCACAGAAGCACTCTGCTACTGACATATTTATGCATACTACACAGTCGTGTGCGTGATGAAGACGGTGATGACGATGATGATGATGATGATAATCATGATGATGATTACGATGATGACGATGATGATGATTGCAGGGTTGGTTGGAGGGGCGGTAGTCAGGGGACTGCTGTCATACCCATGGTTTCAAGTCCTGGTTGCTACGCGACGGCCCTGGACGGCAGAAGCTACTATGTTGAAACAAGCTGGTAACGCAAATTTTGCCTGAAATTTGGACCAAAATCTCCTTGCTAGTCAAAAAATGCTCATTATGGAGTTTAGGATTAATCAAAAACAATGGGGGAGGAACATTCATGGTACACAAGAATACACTGACCGATGATAAATGAGATCGTGTCGTTTTAATAACACGCTTTCATACAATTGTGTGTATTGGATGGAAGCAGACGACATTTGCACTATTTGAGAACATCGCAAGAGACCGTGAAGGCCATCTTCACGCTTGATGCGTGAATGGCTCTGCCGATGCTTAGACCAAGACTCTTATTAATTTGCTTGACAGTACTTACGTTTAAATTAGTTTGAACAGACTGCATCATTTGGAAAGTGACTTAATGCGTTCTCAAGCCGTGATTGCAAACATACAGAAGTAGGCTTTACTCAGTGATTGAAATACGACATCAATTATTAGTAAGACATTATAATCTTAGTGCTTGGTTACCTGTAAAGTTGAGAATCTATAGTTGTTGGTCATCAGTCTATGCGGCTGGGCGTGAAAAATGAAAGTTGATTTAATAAAATTTCTTACGATATTAGACCGATTTATTTCATTATGTTGTATCATATTGTGTACATATTTATCCTTGAGCGAGAGAGAGAGAGAGAAAGAGAGAGAGTGAGAGAGTGGGTGTATGTGTATGTGTGCGTGCGTGTGTGGGTGCGTGTGTGTGTGCGTGCGAGCGCTCAGAGCATTTAAGCTTTAAGTTTTGGAGTGGTTGGGTTTTTTTTTTGCGCTTTAAAAAACACGTTGTTATTATTAAATTATGATTACTATGTTTTTAGGAGCAACGTTAGTGGAGGTAGACATGAACTACAAGTACAGCCTGATCGTGGCCATGCAAGGCGTCAAGACCGTGTTTCTACACACAACCTTTTGGGAAGACTACAACGGGTCCTTGGAAATTGCCCATGTAGGATATACTATGCTTCTAGGCTACATACAGTAAACGTGCATATACAACATAGAGAATGTATCTAAACCGTTACACAGAAATTGCTCATGTAGGATATAATATACTATACTTCAAGGCTACATACAGTGAACGTGCACGTACAACATAGAGAATGTATCTAAACCGTTACACAGAAATAGCTCATGTAGGATATAATATACTATACTTCAAGGCTACATACAGTGAACGTGCATATACAACATAGAGAATGTATCTAAACCGTTAAACAGAAATAGCTCATGTAGGATATACTATACTTCAAGGCTACATACAGTGAACGTGCACATACAACATAGAGAATGTATCTAAACCGTTACACAGAAATAGCTCATGTAGGATATAATATACTATACTTCAAGGCTACATACAGTGAACGTGCACGTACAACATAGAGAATGTATCTAAACCGTTACACAGAAATAGCTCATGTAGGATATAATATACTATACTTCAAGGCTACATACAGTGAACGTGCACGTACAACATAGAGAATGTATCTAAACCGTTACACAGAAATTGCTCATGTAGGATATAATATACTATACTTCAAGGCTACATACAGTGAACGTGCATATACAACATAGAGAATGTATCTAAACCGTTACACAGAAATAGCTCATGTAGGATATAATATACTATACTTCAAGGCTACATACAGTGAACGTGCACGTACAACATAGAGAATGTATCTAAACCGTTACACAGAAATTGCTCATGTAGGATATAATATACTATACTTCAAGGCTACATACAGTGAACGTGCACGTACAACATAGAGAATGTATCTAAACCGTTACACAGAAATAGCTCATGTAGGATATAATATACTATACTTCAAGGCTACATACAGTGAACGTGCACGTACAACATAGAGAATGTATCTGAACCGTTACACAGAAATAGCTCATGTAGGATATAATATACTATACTTCAAGGCTACATACAGTGAACGTGCACGTACAACATAGAGAATGTATCTGAACCGTTACACAGAAATAGCTCATGTAGGATATAATATACTATACTTCAAAGCTACATACAGTGAACGTGCACGTACAACATAGAGAATGTATCTAAACCGTTACACAGAAATAGCTCATGTAGGATATAATATACTATACTTCAAGGCTACATACAGTGAACGTGCACGTACAACATAGAGAATGTATCTGAACCGTTACACAGAAATTGCTCATGTAGGATATAATATACTATACTTCAAGGCTACATACAGTGAACGTGCACGTACAACATAGAGAATGTATCTGAACCGTTACACAGAAATAGCTCATGTAGGATATAATATACTATACTTCAAGGCTACATACAGTGAACGTGCACGTACAACATAGAGAATGTATCTAAACCGTTACACAGAAATAGCTCATGTAGGATATAATATACTATACTTCAAGGCTACATACAGTGAACGTGCACGTACAACATAGAGAATGTATCTAAACCGTTAAACAGAACTAGCTCATGTAGGATATAATATACTATACTTCAAGGCTACATACAGTGAACGTGCACGTACAACATAGAGAATGTATCTAAACCGTTAAACAGAAATAGCTCATGTAGGATATAATATACTATACTTCAAGGCTACATACAGTGAACGTGCACGTACAACATAGAGAATGTATCTAAACCGTTACACAGAAATAGCTCATGTAGGATATACTATACCAGGGACGGGCAACATACGGCCCGCGGGCCGGACCCGGCCCGCGACGGGATTTTGACTGGCCCGCAGACTGTTTCTGGCCGTACATGGTAATGTGGCCCGCCTCCACATCCCGGCACAATCCCCCACTACTTTTTTTTTAATGCGTCGCAGTAATAAAAAAGACTATCAATGCCAAGATAGCCGTCTCTTTCATAAGCATGCTTAACGAAAGATGTACAGTTTATGGGAAGCAACTCCTGTCGTAACTCTGCAATACATGTAAAAGAACTCTTTCTCGGCACGAGTTATCGCACTTCCCGGATGTCCAAGTAATTTTTCTTGAGTGAACTCTCTTTGGTGACTGTTAGTTCTTCTTTGGTGGTTTTTGGTTAGATCTAGAATTTACAATAACATTTTTATCATGGAGTTTGCCAAGAAACGTAAAGTTGACAGCGAGTGTCGCGCATTTAACAAAGATTGGATGCCTAAGTACTTTTTCACAGAAGTCGGCAAGAAAGCAATATGTTTGCTGTGCAGTGAAAGTGTTGCCGTTTTGAAAGAGTACAACATTAGCCGCCATTATGCGACGAAACATGCAGGCTATGGCAGTACTTTATCAGCAGTGGAACGGCAAACAAAAGCAACAGAACTGGACAGAAAACTTGTAAAGCAGCAGAATGTATTCGGAAAAGCCAAAGTAGCCCAGAAAGCTGCTACTCATGCCAGCTTTGTGGTTGCATACAACATTGCAAAGCACAGCAAATCGTTCTGTGATGGTGAATTTGTCAAAAAATGCATGCTCGATGTAGCTGATCAAGTCTGTCCAGAACACAGAAAGAAGTTTGAAGAAGTCAGTTTGTCGAGAAGAACTGTGGCTCGCCGCATTGAAGCAATTGGTGAAGACCTGACATCACAACTGAAAGGGCGTGTACCTTCATTTCAACTGTTTTCCCTGGCATTGGATGAAAGCACTGACATCGATGACACTGCACAGTTGCTCATATTTGTACGAGGCATTTCAGAAAACTTTGAAATCACAGAAGAATTGCTGTCAATGGAATCAATGAAAGACACTACTACCGGGGAAGATATTTTCCAATGTGTGGAAAATGCCTTGCACACAATGCAGTTACCATGGCAGAAAATGGTCAATGTTACTACGGATGGTTCTCCATCTTTGACTGGAAAGAAAGTTGGTCTACTGAAGAGACTGGGTGACCGTGTTGCAGAGGTCGATTGCACCAGGGAATTGATATTTCTACATTGCATAATACACCAGGAAGTGCTGTGTAAAAGTGTGCTTGACATGAAACATGTTGTGGATCCAGTTGTGAAAATTGTTAATTTCATCAGGGCGAGAGGTCTAAATCACAGACAGTTTATCGCACTCCTGGAAGATTGCGGCTCTGATCACAGTGATGTTCTGTATCATACCGCTGTACGCTGGTTGAGTTTGGGGAAAGTTTTGAGACGTGTCTGGGACCTGAAAACAGAAATTTTACTGTTTTTGGAGATGAAAGGGAAAGATACAGAATATCCCCAACTCAGAAAATCAGAATGGCTGTCAGATCTGGCGTTTGCAGTTGATCTCTTTGAACATATGAATGAATTGAACACCAGACTTCAAGGGAAGGGCATCTTTGCTCACGAAATGTACTCAGCGGTGAAGGCATTCAAGGTGAAGCTAAAATTGTTTTCTCGCCAGCTCAGTCAGAATATCACAACACACTTTCCAACACTCAAAACTATGGCACCACAGATGATGTCAACTGAGAAATACACCAATATGATATCTGCACTAGACAATGAGTTTGCTCGTCGTTTTGCGGACTTCCAGAAACTTGCTGCTGAGTTTGATATCTTGTCATCACCGTTTACAACTGACTTTGAAAAGGCGCCGGATTCTCTACAGCTGGAACTGATTGATCTGCAGTGTGACACTACCCTGAAAGAGAAATTCCAATCTGAAAGCATTGACAAATTTTATGCGTCACTGAATGAGTCCAAGTTTGCCAACCTGAGAAAGATGGCCATGAAACTACTTGTTCTGTTCGGGTCTACATACATTTGCGAACAAACATTTTCGACCATGAACATTAACAAGACAAAGCTGCGTTCCAATCTAACTGATGTTCACGTGCAGTCTTTATTGAGAATTTCTACGTCCGACATGCAGCCAGAGTTCAAACAACTTGTTGACAACTTTGATCGACCACAGATGTCTCATTGACTTCAGCAGCTATTGAAGTACATTACGTTAAATTCATTAAAGACTGTTTTCGGTCTCTATGCTTTAAAGTTTACAAGTTTAAAGTTTGCATTAAATACGATTTATTCCTTGCATTGGTGGATAAATACGCGATTACGGTATTGATTTAGTAATCCGGCCCGCCAAGGACGTCATTTTCCCATGTGCGGCCCGCCGACTGGAGAAGTTGCCCATACTTCAAGGCTACATACAGTGAACGTGCACGTACAACATAGAGAATGTATCTAAACCGTTACACAGAAATAGCTCATGTAGGATATAATATACTATACTTCAAGGCTACATACAGTGAACGTGCACGTACAACATAGAGAATGTATCTAAACCGTTACACAGAAATAGCTCATGTAGGATATAATATACTATACTTCAAGGCTACATACAGTGAACGTGCATATACAACATAGAGAATGTATCTAAACCGTTACACAGAAATAGCTCATGTAGGATATAATATACTATACTTCAAGGCTACATACAGTGAACGTGCACGTACAACATAGAGAATGTATCTAAACCGTTACACAGAAATAGCTCATGTAGGATATAATATACTATACTTCAAGGCTACATACAGTGAACATGCACGTACAACATAGAGAATGTATCTAAACCGTTACACAGAAATAGCTCATGTAGGATATAATATACTATACTTCAAGGCTACATACAGTGAACGTGCACGTACAACATAGAGAATGTATCTGAACCGTTACACAGAAATAGCTCATGTAGGATATAATATACTATACTTCAAGGCTACATACAGTGAACATGCACGTACAACATAGAGAATGTATCTAAACCGTTACACAGAAATAGCTCATGTAGGATATAATATACTATACTTCAAGGCTACATACAGTGAACGTGCACGTACAACATAGAGAATGTATCTAAACCGTTAAACAGAAATAGCTCATGTAGGATATAATATACTATACTTCAAGGCTACATACAGTGAACGTGCACGTACAACATAGAGAATGTATCTAAAACGTTAAACAGAAATAGCTCATGTAGGATATAATATACTATACTTCAAGGCTACATACAGTGAACGTGCACGTACAACATAGAGAATGTATCTAAACCGTTACACAGAAATAGCTCATGTAGGATATAATATACTATACTTCAAGGCTACATACAGTGAACGTGCACGTACAACAGAGAATGTATCTAAACCGTTACACAGAAATAGCTCATGTAGGATATAATATACTATACTTCAAGGCTACATACAGTGAACGTGCATGTACAACATAGAGAATGTATCTAAACCGTTACACAGAAATAGCTCATGTAGGATATAATATACTATACTTCAAGGCTACATACAGTGAACGTGCACATACAACATAGAGAATGTATCTAAACCGTTACACAGAAATAGCTCATGTAGGATATAATATACTATACTTCAAGGCTACATACAGTGAACGTGCACGTACAACATAGAGAATGTATCTAAACCGTTACACAGAAATAGCTCATGTAGGATATAATATACTATACTTCAAGGCTACATACAGTGAACGTGCATATACAACATAGAGAATGTATCTAAACCGTTACACAGAAATAGCTCATGTAGGATATACTATACTTCAAGGCTACATACAGTGAACGTGCATGTACAACATAGAGAATGTATCTAAACCGTTACACAGAAATAGCTCATGTAGGATATAATATACTATACTTCAAGGCTACATACAGTGAACGTGCATGTACAACATAGAGAATGTATCTAAACCGTTACACAGAAATAGCTCATGTAGGATATAATATACTATACTTCAAGGCTACATACAGTGAACGTGCACATACAACATAGAGAATGTATCTAAACCGTTAAACAGAAATAGCTCATGTAGGATATAATATACTATACTTCAAGGCTACATACAGTGAACGTGCACGTACAACATAGAGAATGTATCTAAAACGTTAAACAGAAATAGCTCATGTAGGATATAATATACTATACTTCAAGGCTACATACAGTGAACGTGCACATACAACATAGAGAATGTATCTAAACCGTTACACAGAAATAGCTCATGTAGGATATAATATACTATACTTCAAGGCTACATACAGTGAACGTGCACGTACAACATAGAGAATGTATCTAAACCGTTAAACAGAAATTGCTCATGTAGGATATAATATACTATACTTCAAGGCTACATACAGTGAACGTGCACATACAACATAGAGAATGTATCTAAACCGTTACACAGAAATTGCTCATGTAGGATATAATATACTATACTTCAAGGCTACATACAGTGAACGTGCATATACAACATAGAGAATGTAT
The DNA here is from genome assembly GCA_036898135.1 of Oncomelania hupensis. Classification (NCBI taxonomy): domain Eukaryota; kingdom Metazoa; phylum Mollusca; class Gastropoda; order Littorinimorpha; family Pomatiopsidae; genus Oncomelania; species Oncomelania hupensis. The sequence goes on from CM072520.1 coordinate 19,900,157, forward strand.
CTAAACCGTTACACAGAAATTGCTCATGTAGGATATAATATACTATACTTCAAGGCTACATACAGTGAACGTGCACGTACAACATAGAGAATGTATCTAAACCGTTACACAGAAATAGCTCATGTAGGATATAATATACTATACTTCAAGGCTACATACAGTGAACGTGCATATACAACATAGAGAATGTATCTAAACCGGTAAACAGAAATTGCTCATGTAGGATATAATATACTATACTTCAAGGCTACATACAGTGAACGTGCACGTACAACATAGAGAATGTATCTAAACCGTTAAACAGAAATTGCTCATGTAGGATATAATATACTATACTTCAAGGCTACATACAGTGAACGTGCACGTACAACATAGAGAATGTATCTAAACCGTTAAACAGAAATTGCTCATGTAGGATATAATATACTATACTTCAAGGCTACATACAGTGAACGTGCACGTACAACATAGAGAATGTATCTAAACCGTTACACAGAAATAGCTCATGTAGGATATAATATACTATACTTCAAGGCTACATACAGTGAACATGCACATACAACATAGAGAATGTATCTAAACCGTTAAACAGAAATTGCTCATGTAGGATATAATATACTATACTTCAAGGCTACATACAGTGAACGTGCACGTACAACATAGAGAATGTATCTAAACCGTTAAACAGAAATTGCTCATGTAGGATATAATATACTATACTTCAAGGCTACATACAGTGAACGTGCACGTACAACATAGAGAATGTATCTAAACCGTTACACAGAAATAGCTCATGTAGGATATAATATACTATACTTCAAGGCTACATACAGTGAACGTGCACGTACAACATAGAGAATGTATCTAAACCGTTAAACAGAAATTGCTCATGTAGGATATAATATACTATACTTCAAGGCTACATACAGTGAACGTGCACGTACAACATAGAGAATGTATCTAAACCGTTAAACAGAAATTGCTCATGTAGGATATAATATACTTCAAGGCTACATACAGTGAACGTGCACATACAACATAGAGAATGTATCTAAACCGGTAAACAGAAATTGCTCATGTAGGATATAATATACTATACTTCAAGGCTACATACAGTGAACGTGCATGTACAACATAGAGAATGTATCTAAACCGTTACACAGAAATTGCTCATGTAGGATATACTATACTTCAAGGCTACATACAGTGAACGTGCACATACAACATAGAGAATGTATCTAAACCGTTACACAGAAATTGCTCATGTAGGATATAATATACTATACTTCAAGGCTACATACAGTGAACGTGCACGTACAACATAGAGAATGTATCTGAACCGTTACACAGAAATAGCTCATGTAGGATATAATATACTATACTTCAAGGCTACATACAGTGAACGTGCATATACAACATAGAGAATGTATCTAAACCGTTAAACAGAAATAGCTCATGTAGGATATAATATACTATACTTCAAGGCTACATACAGTGAACGTGCACATACAACATAGAGAATGTATCTAAACCGTTACACAGAAATTGCTCATGTAGGATATACTATACTTCAAGGCTACATACAGTGAACGTGCACGTACAACATAGAGAATGTATCTAAACCGTTACACAGAAATAGCTCATGTAGGATATAATATACTATACTTCAAGGCTACATACAGTGAACGTGCACATACAACATAGAGAATGTATCTAAACCGTTACACAGAAATAGCTCATGTAGGATATAATATACTATACTTCAAGGCTACATACAGTGAACGTGCACGTACAACATAGAGAATGTATCTAAACCGTTACACAGAAATTGCTCATGTAGGATATAATATACTATACTTCAAGGCTACATACAGTGAACGTGCATGAACAACATAGAGAATGTATCTAAACCGTTACACAGAAATAGCTCATGTAGGATATAATATACTATACTTCAAGGCTACATACAGTGAACGTGCACGTACAACATAGAGAATGTATCTAAACCGTTAAACAGAAATTGCTCATGTAGGATATAATATACTATACTTCAAGGCTACATACAGTGAACGTGCACATACAACATAGAGAATGTATCTAAACCGGTAAACAGAAATTGCTCATGTAGGATATAATATACTTCAAGGCTACATACAGTGAACGTGCACATACAACATAGAGAATGTATCTAAACCGGTAAACAGAAATTGCTCATGTAGGATATAATATACTATACTTCAAGGCTACATACAGTGAACGTGCATGTACAACATAGAGAATGTATCTAAACCGTTACACAGAAATTGCTCATGTAGGATATACTATACTTCAAGGCTACATACAGTGAACGTGCACATACAACATAGAGAATGTATCTAAACCGTTACACAGAAATTGCTCATGTAGGATATAATATACTATACTTCAAGGCTACATACAGTGAACGTGCACGTACAACATAGAGAATGTATCTGAACCGTTACACAGAAATAGCTCATGTAGGATATAATATACTATACTTCAAGGCTACATACAGTGAACGTGCATATACAACATAGAGAATGTATCTAAACCGTTAAACAGAAATAGCTCATGTAGGATATAATATACTATACTTCAAGGCTACATACAGTGAACGTGCACATACAACATAGAGAATGTATCTAAACCGTTACACAGAAATTGCTCATGTAGGATATACTATACTTCAAGGCTACATACAGTGAACGTGCACGTACAACATAGAGAATGTATCTAAACCGTTACACAGAAATAGCTCATGTAGGATATAATATACTATACTTCAAGGCTACATACAGTGAACGTGCACATACAACATAGAGAATGTATCTAAACCGTTACACAGAAATAGCTCATGTAGGATATAATATACTATACTTCAAGGCTACATACAGTGAACGTGCACGTACAACATAGAGAATGTATCTAAACCGTTACACAGAAATTGCTCATGTAGGATATAATATACTATACTTCAAGGCTACATACAGTGAACGTGCATGAACAACATAGAGAATGTATCTAAACCGTTACACAGAAATAGCTCATGTAGGATATAATATACTATACTTCAAGGCTACATACAGTGAACGTGCACGTACAACATAGAGAATGTATCTAAACCGTTAAACAGAAATTGCTCATGTAGGATATAATATACTATACTTCAAGGCTACATACAGTGAACGTGCACGTACAACATAGAGAATGTATCTGAACCGTTACACAGAAATAGCTCATGTAGGATATACTATACTATACTTCAAGGCTACATACAGTGAACGTGCATATACAACATAGAGAATGTATCTGAACCGTTACACAGAAATTGCTCATGTAGGATATACTATACTATACTTCAAGGCTACATACAGTGAACGTGCACGTACAACATAGAGAATGTATCTGAACCGTTAAACAGAAATTGCTCATGTAGGATATAATATACTATACTTCAAGGCTACATACAGTGAACGTGCACGTACAACATAGAGAATGTATCTGAACCGTTACACAGAAATAGCTCATGTAGGATATACTATACTATACTTCAAGGCTACATACAGTGAACGTGCACGTACAACATAGAGAATGTATCTGAACCGTTAAACAGAAATTGCTCATGTAGGATATAATATACTATACTTCAAGGCTACATACAGTGAACGTGCACGTACAACATAGAGAATGTATCTAAACCGTTAAACAGAAATAGCTCATGTAGGATATAATATACTATACTTCAAGGCTACATACAGTGAACGTGCACGTACAACATAGAGAATGTATCTAAACCGTTACACAGAAATAGCTCATGTAGGATATAATATACTATACTTCAAGGCTACATACAGTGAACGTGCACGTACAACATAGAGAATGTATCTAAACCGTTAAACAGAAATAGCTCATGTAGGATATAATATACTATACTTCAAGGCTACATACAGTGAACGTGCACGTACAACATAGAGAATGTATCTAAACCGTTACACAGAAATTGCTCATGTAGGATATAATATACTATACTTCAAGGCTACATACAGTGAACGTGCACGTACAACATAGAGAATGTATCTGAACCGTTACACAGAAATAGCTCATGTAGGATATACTATACTTCAAGGCTACATACAGTGAACGTGCATGTACAACATAGAGAATGTATCTAAACCGTTACACAGAAATTGCTCATGTAGGATATAATATACTATACTTCAAGGCTACATACAGTGAACGTGCACGTACAACATAGAGAATGTATCTGAACCGTTACACAGAAATAGCTCATGAAGGATATACTATACTTCAAGGCTACATACAGTGAACGTGCATGTACAACATAGAGAATGTATCTAAACCGTTACACAGAAATAGCTCATGTAGGATATAATATACTATACTTCAAGGCTACATACAGTGAACGTGCATGTACAACATAGAGAATGTATCTAAACCGTTACACAGAAATTGCTCATGTAGGATATAATATACTATACTTCAAGGCTACATACAGTGAACGTGCATATACAACATAGAGAATGTATCTAAACCGTTACACAGAAATAGCTCATGTAGGATATAATATACTATACTTCAAGGCTACATACAGTGAACGTGCATGTACAACATAGAGAATGTATCTAAACCGTTACACAGAAATAGCTCATGTAGGATATACTATACTATACTTCAAGGCTACATACAGTGAACGTGCACGTACAACATAGAGAATGTATCTAAACCGTTACACAGAAATAGCTCATGTAGGATATACTATACTATACTTCAAGGCTACATACAGTGAACGTGCACGTACAACATAGAGAATGTATCTAAACCGTTACACAGAAATTGCTCATGTAGGATATAATATACTATACTTCAAGGCTACATACAGTGAACGTGCACGTACAACATAGAGAATGTATCTAAACCGTTACACAGAAATAGCTCATGTAGGATATACTATACTATACTTCAAGGCTACATACAGTGAACGTGCACGTACAACATAGAGAATGTATCTAAACCGTTACACAGAAATAGCTCATGTAGGATATAATATACTATACTTCAAGGCTACATACAGTGAACGTGCACGTACAACATAGAGAATGTATCTGAACCGTTACACAGAAATAGCTCATGTAGGATATACTATACTATACTTCAAGGCTACATACAGTGAACGTGCACGTACAACATAGAGAATGTATCTAAACCGTTAAACAGAAATAGCTCATGTAGGATATAATATACTATACTTCAAGGCTACATACAGTGAACGTGCATATACAACATAGAGAATGTATCTAAACCGTTACACAGAAATAGCTCATGTAGGATATAATATACTATACTTCAAGGCTACATACAGTGAACGTGCACGTACAACATAGAGAATGTATCTAAACCGTTACACAGAAATAGCTCATGTAGGATATAATATACTATACTTCAAGGCTACATACAGTGAACGTGCACGTACAACATAGAGAATGTATCTAAACCGTTACACAGAAATAGCTCATGTAGGATATAATATACTATACTTCAAGGCTACATACAGTGAACATGCACGTACAACATAGAGAATGTATCTAAACCGTTACACAGAAATAGCTCATGTAGGATATAATATACTATACTTCAAGGCTACATACAGTGAACGTGCACGTACAACATAGAGAATGTATCTGAACCGTTACACAGAAATAGCTCATGTAGGATATAATATACTATACTTCAAGGCTACATACAGTGAACATGCACGTACAACATAGAGAATGTATCTAAACCGTTACACAGAAATAGCTCATGTAGGATATAATATACTATACTTCAAGGCTACATACAGTGAACGTGCACGTACAACATAGAGAATGTATCTAAACCGTTAAACAGAAATAGCTCATGTAGGATATAATATACTATACTTCAAGGCTACATACAGTGAACGTGCACGTACAACATAGAGAATGTATCTAAAACGTTAAACAGAAATAGCTCATGTAGGATATAATATACTATACTTCAAGGCTACATACAGTGAACGTGCACGTACAACATAGAGAATGTATCTAAACCGTTACACAGAAATAGCTCATGTAGGATATAATATACTATACTTCAAGGCTACATACAGTGAACGTGCACGTACAACAGAGAATGTATCTAAACCGTTACACAGAAATAGCTCATGTAGGATATAATATACTATACTTCAAGGCTACATACAGTGAACGTGCATGTACAACATAGAGAATGTATCTAAACCGTTACACAGAAATAGCTCATGTAGGATATAATATACTATACTTCAAGGCTACATACAGTGAACGTGCACATACAACATAGAGAATGTATCTAAACCGTTACACAGAAATAGCTCATGTAGGATATAATATACTATACTTCAAGGCTACATACAGTGAACGTGCATATACAACATAGAGAATGTATCTAAACCGTTACACAGAAATAGCTCATGTAGGATATAATATACTATACTTCAAGGCTACATACAGTGAACGTGCACGTACAACATAGAGAATGTATCTAAAACCGTTACACAGAAATAGCTCATGTAGGATATAATATACTATACTTCAAGGCTACATACAGTGAACGTGCATGTACAACATAGAGAATGTATCTAAACCGTTACACAGAAATAGCTCATGTAGGATATAATATACTATACTTCAAGGCTACATACAGTGAACGTGCACGTACAACATAGAGAATGTATCTGAACCGTTACACAGAAATAGCTCATGTAGGATATAATATACTATACTTCAAGGCTACATACAGTGAACGTGCACATACAACATAGAGAATGTATCTAAACCGTTACACAGAAATAGCTCATGTAGGATATAATATACTATACTTCAAGGCTACATACAGTGAACGTGCACGTACAACATAGAGAATGTATCTAAACCGTTACACAGAAATAGCTCATGTAGGATATAATATACTATACTTCAAGGCTACATACAGTGAACGTGCACGTACAACATAGAGAATGTATCTAAACCGTTACACAGAAATAGCTCATGTAGGATATAATATACTATACTTCAAGGCTACATACAGTGAACGTGCACGTACAACATAGAGAATGTATCTAAACCGTTACACAGAAATAGCTCATGTAGGATATACTATACTTCAAGGCTACATACAGTGAACGTGCATGTACAACATAGAGAATGTATCTAAACCGTTACACAGAAATAGCTCATGTAGGATATAATATACTATACTTCAAGGCTACATACAGTGAACGTGCATGTACAACATAGAGAATGTATCTAAACCGTTACACAGAAATAGCTCATGTAGGATATAATATACTATACTTCAAGGCTACATACAGTGAACGTGCACGTACAACATAGAGAATGTATCTAAACCGTTACACAGAAATAGCTCATGTAGGATATAATATACTATACTTCAAGGCTACATACAGTGAACGTGCACATACAACATAGAGAATGTATCTAAACCGTTACACAGAAATTGCTCATGTAGGATATAATATACTATACTTCAAGGCTACATACAGTGAACGTGCACATACAACATAGAGAATGTATCTAAACCGTTACACAGAAATTGCTCATGTAGGATATAATATACTATACTTCAAGGCTACATACAGTGAACGTGCATATACAACATAGAGAATGTATCTAAACCGTTACACAGAAATTGCTCATGTAGGATATAATATACTATACTTCAAGGCTACATACAGTGAACGTGCACGTACAACATAGATAATGTATCTAAACCGTTACACAGAAATAGCTCATGTAGGATATAATATACTATACTTCAAGGCTACATACAGTGAACGTGCATATACAACATAGAGAATGTATCTAAACCGGTAAACAGAAATTGCTCATGTAGGATATAATATACTATACTTCAAGGCTACATACAGTGAACGTGCACGTACAACATAGAGAATGTATCTAAACCGTTAAACAGAAATTGCTCATGTAGGATATAATATACTATACTTCAAGGCTACATACAGTGAACGTGCACGTACAACATAGAGAATGTATCTAAACCGTTAAACAGAAATTGCTCATGTAGGATATAATATACTATACTTCAAGGCTACATACAGTGAACGTGCACATACAACATAGAGAATGTATCTAAACCGTTACACAGAAATAGCTCATGTAGGATATAATATACTATACTTCAAGGCTACATACAGTGAACGTGCACGTACAACATAGAGAATGTATCTAAACCGTTACACAGAAATAGCTCATGTAGGATATAATATACTATACTTCAAGGCTACATACAGTGAACGTGCATATACAACATAGAGAATGTATCTAAACCGTTACACAGAAATAGCTCATGTAGGATATAATATACTATACTTCAAGGCTACATACAGTGAACGTGCACATACAACATAGAGAATGTATCTAAACCGTTACACAGAAATAGCTCATGTAGGATATAATATACTATACTTCAAGGCTACATACAGTGAACGTGCACGTACAACATAGAGAATGTATCTAAAACCGTTACACAGAAATAGCTCATGTAGGATATAATATACTATACTTCAAGGCTACATACAGTGAACGTGCATATACAACATAGAGAATGTATCTAAACCGTTACACAGAAATTGCTCATGTAGGATATAATATACTATACTTCAAGGCTACATACAGTGAACGGTGCACGTACAACATAGAGAATGTATCTAAACCGTTAAACAGAAATTGCTCATGTAGGATATAATATACTATACTTCAAGGCTACATACAGTGAACGTGCACGTACAACATAGAGAATGTATCTAAACCGTTAAACAGAAATTGCTCATGTAGGATATAATATACTATACTTCAAGGCTACATACAGTGAACGTGCACGTACAACATAGAGAATGTATCTAAAACCGTTAAACAGAAATTGCTCATGTAGGATATAATATACTTCAAGGCTACATACAGTGAACGTGCACATACAACATAGAGAATGTATCTAAACCGTTACACAGAAATAGCTCATGTAGGATATAATATACTATACTTCAAGGCTACATACAGTGAACGTGCACGTACAACATAGAGAATGTATCTAAACCGTTACACAGAAATAGCTCATGTAGGATATAATATACTATACTTCAAGGCTACATACAGTGAACGTGCACATACAACATAGAGAATGTATCTAAACCGTTACACAGAAATTGCTCATGTAGGATATAATATACTATACTTCAAGGCTACATACAGTGAACGTGCACGTACAACATAGAGAATGTATCTAAACCGTTACACAGAAATAGCTCATGTAGGATATAATATACTATACTTCAAGGCTACATACAGTGAACGTGCACATACAACATAGAGAATGTATCTAAACCGTTACACAGAAATTGCTCATGTAGGATATACTATACTTCAAGGCTACATACAGTGAACGTGCACATACAACATAGAGAATGTATCTAAACCGTTACACAGAAATTGCTCATGTAGGATATAATATACTATACTTCAAGGCTACATACAGTGAACGTGCACGTACAACATAGAGAATGTATCTGAACCGTTACACAGAAATAGCTCATGTAGGATATAATATACTATACTTCAAGGCTACATACAGTGAACGTGCATATACAACATAGAGAATGTATCTAAACCGTTAAACAGAAATAGCTCATGTAGGATATAATATACTATACTTCAAGGCTACATACAGTGAACGTGCACATACAACATAGAGAATGTATCTAAACCGTTACACAGAAATAGCTCATGTAGGATATAATATACTATACTTCAAGGCTACATACAGTGAACGTGCACATACAACATAGATAATGTATCTAAACCGTTACACAGAAATTGCTAATGTAGGATATAATATACTATACTTCAAGGCTACATACAGTGAACGTGCACATACAACATAGATAATGTATCTAAACCGTTACACAGAAATTGCTAATGTAGGATATAATATACTATACTTCAAGGCTACATACAGTGAACGTGCACATACAACATAGATAATGTATCTAAACCGTTACACAGAAATTGCTCATGTAGGATATAATATACTATACTTCAAGGCTACATACAGTGAACGTGCACGTACAACATAGAGAATGTATCTAAACCATAGTGTTTATAAATAAAATTAAGTTTTTAGATCTAAAATAGTTTTTCTGTATAATATTTACAAACGGCGTGATGATCGCGCATGATTTCTCTTGTATTTCGTAAAATGTAGTCTGTAGTTATAAAAATGTTGCTTTACAGCTATTAAAAGTGTTGTATTGCTATATAATGTATTTTATAGATATACAATTTATTTTATAAGTATACAATATCTTTTATACGGATAAAATGTATGTTCTATAAATATAATGAAAATAATCATTTAATTTACAAATTGCGTTCCATAGATATCGTGCTATGTACAAGTACGTGTAGGCCTACTCCACGTCGTGTTTTAAGGCACAACACACGATTTTACTATTGTTTGTGTCGTGTCATATTTTTGTCCTGTACTGATTTGCCATTTCTGCTTGCAGCCACTTGGAAGGAGCTCTGTAATATGAAATGAAAAGATGATGGCGCTTTTCACTCCCCCAAAACTCAGATTTTTTTTCTTCTTTCTGTCTCTCTGTCACTGTTTCTCTCTCTGTCTCTGTCTGTCTGTTCTTTCGGACGAACGCGCATACCTATTCAGCGAGATCTAGTGTGTGCAAATGATTATACAGATGGCGACAGTGCTGAATCGTGCTAATAACGCTCACTCACACACGCAGTAGAACGTTAAACCTTGTTCTCCGTAAGTTCCATGGCAACGGACTTTATAAAGATCCTGACGCTTTCACGTTCTCTAGCTAGACATGGGAGTGTTAGAAACATACACACGCACAAATAGCACGTACCCTCTCTCCTCTCGTTCGTTCATGATCGCTCTCAATTGTCTTGGGGCGTTAAGACTGATGCGCAAGAAACTGTCACGTTGCACCTTGGGTGGCTTGAGTTTGATGTTCTTTTGAGTAGCTCTATGAGTTGGATAAGTGCTATGTAAGACTATTTCGTATTACAGTATTTATGGCCGCTATGGCAGAATTTATCAATACCATACAATGCAACGATGGGTTTCTCATCTGAATAACAAATCACAACGATTTTATATTGTGTACTGTATTCCCGTCGTTCCAGGGAACCAATGCAGTGGAAGCAGCAGTGGAAGCGGGAGTGGAACATCTGGTGTTTGACGGCACGCACTATGAAAAACCTTTCTGTGGACGTCTGTGCAGGTTTTTATATTCAAGGCTGGAGCTCGAGAGAGTCATCATGAATTCTGGTAAGTCTGCAAAGTACGCTCTGTGGCCTGAGGAGGAAAAAAGAACATTGCAGTCTAACGTCACACACATCATTGGTGAAATAGATAGGATAACATGAGCTCTGGTGAAGACTTTCTTTACACAGACTCAGACAAACCATCATATAAGTATTTGTTCTGTGACGTGTGAAAAACGTCAGACAATTCATACAAAGATATATATTGCGATTGGTGCCGCTCTTGATCCCCTTCAGTTTGCTTATAGGGCTGGAAGGAAGGGGGGGGGGGGGGGGGGGGGTGTGGAGGATGCCAAGTTGTTTATCTTTAATACTCTATATACACATTTGAAGAAGCTAAGGCGCATGCCAGACTGCTTTTTGCAGATTTCTCCTCTGCGTTCAACACTAAGCAGCCTCATATTCTGGTTGATAAACTAGTTTCTGGTTTTAAACTCAGTCATCAACTTGTACTCTGGACTTTACATTTTTGAACTAATAGACAACAGAGAGTATGTGTCAATAGTTCTTTGTCAGATACTCTGGTTACTTCCACAGGTTCACCACAGGGTTATGTTCTCTCGCCATTCATTTTTATTATGCATAGCGACAGCTGTAGAAGCACTGTTGAAAATAGTTTTCTGATAAAATGTTCCGATGACTCAGCTTTGTTGTCTTTATTTCAAGGACCAGGTGGAGATCATGGTTTTGCCCTCACTGACTCCGTGGATTGGTGCGATGAGAACTTTTTGGATATGAATGTCACTAAAACGAAAGATATGATTTTTGACTTTAGGAGAGTCAATGAGGTGGTCCAGCCAAGTGTTATTCATAATGAAGATGTCGAGATTGTTGACACATATAAGTATTTGGGTACAGTTTTTGATAGCAAGCTTAAATGGGATGTGAACACACAGTGTATTGTCAAACGGGGCCAACAGAGATTGTACCTTCTCCGGAAACTGAAGTCTTTCTCTGTAGATTCTAAGATTCTCAGCCTGTTTTATCAGTCTTTAATTGAGAGCTTGCTGACTTTTTCGTTTGTTTGTTGGTTCCACAGTCTGACTCAGAGATAGGAATAGCTTGTCAACGTCTGTTCAAAGATCATCGGTGCCAGGCAGAGAGATCTGGGTTCTTTCTGCGATCGGCAAATTGTCAAGAAGGCGAACGGAATTATTTGTAGGCCAGAACATGTTCTAGCGAGTGAATTTCCAATGCTACCATCCGGGCGCCGTTTTGCCTTGCCGGCCTGTAAGGGTAACCCCCACTAGCGGTCAAAAAAAATTAAATAAAAGGAGAAGAAAGAAGGGAAAAAAATGATACTAATTCTCACTACCACACAGTTTCATGTACCTCCAAATTAGTTTTTTATTTTAAATTTTTTTTTTTATTCATCAGATTTAGATCTACAGGTATTTCTTGTACATGCATCAAGTAAGTTTTGAATGAAACTGATGTGAGTGGCTATTTTTTTGTTATATTTGTAGTAACCTTACCTGTCTTTTTATAAACCTTTATGCAAGACGATGGACATGGCACAGTCCCGGCGGAGAGCATCACAACCAGATCGACTACATCATGGTCAAGAAACGCTTCAGATCAAGCATCAACATTGGCAGGACACGCACTTTTCCAGACATCGGTCTGGTCCTGATTTGGCTCGGAGGAGTCCGCTGGACCTAAAGCAGTAATCATATATTGTATTAATGTAGTGACCACGATCTCGTGATGATGCCTTTTTGGCTTCACTTGAAGAGAGCAAACACAGCAAAGTGCACTAGACTGAAGTTCGACCTGGACAAAGTGCAAGACTCGGAGGTGGCAGAGAATATTTCAAGCCACAATTGGAGGGAAATTTGCACCACTGCTCGTTTTGGGAGCTGGTGAAGTAGATGTCAACACCATAACCACCACCTTCAACTTAGCTGTGACAGATGCCGCCACGGAAATCCTTGGAAAGCACCAGTCAAAGAAGAAGCTGTGGATCAATCCTGAACTTTTGGACCTGTGTGATAAACGAAGACAGATGAAAAAGAAAAAGAACACCTCACAGGGAGCTGATGCCTACCGAAAATCAACAATGACATCCGAAAAGGCATGCGCACTGCAAAGGAGAACTGGATAGAAGATCAATGCCAGTAAATAGATAACAGCCTGAACAAGAACAACAGAAAGAAGGCCTACCAGACTGTGAAGTGGCTGACAAGTGTTAAACAGCCCAAGGTCTCCACGACCCAAAGCAATTCTGGCATATGCCTTACAGAAGAACAAGAAGTCTTGGACAGATGGACAGAGTACTGCTCTGACCTTTACAACCACACAGCAAACGGAGACCCATCAGATCTAGCATGTCCAGAGAACAGAGAGAAGAAGAAGAAATCCTCCCAATTCTCCGAGAAGAAGTTGAAGCAGCAGTGCAATCGCTGAAGAAGGGGAAGTCAGCGGGAGTAGACAACATACCCGCGGAATTGCTTCAAGCAGGAGGAAAATCGATGATTGACGCACTCACCATTATTTGTAACAAGATCTGGCAGAGTGGGGAGTGGCATACACCATGGATCCAGTCGCTTGTCATCACTCTTCCCAAAAAAGGTAACCTTCAGGAATGTGAAAATCAACGCACCATCAGCCTCATCAGCTGTCCCAGCAATGTCATCCTGAAAATAATTCTCAACAGGTCCAAATCCCTAGCTGAACAAATCATAGCTGAAGAACAAGCAGGATTCAGGGCAGAGCAAAGTACCACTGAACAGATTTTCAACCTCAGAATAATCTGCGAGAAATACATACAGCACCAACAACATCTATCTGATGTGTTTGTAGACTTCAATAAAGCCTGACCGAGTCTGGCATGCAGCTCTGTGGGCAACCATGAGAGTGTATAACATCGAGCCCTAAAATTATTGAAGTCATCAAAAGCCCATGTGACAAGGCTACTAGTGCAGTCCTCCACAACAGCGCCATCGGAAACTGGTTCAGAACAACAATGGGTGTGCGTCAAAGATGCCTCCTCTCTCCAACACTCTTTAACATCTTCCTAGAGCGCATCACGTCGGATGCCCTTGCAGATCACAAAGACACAATCAGCATAGGGGTAGAGCAATCTCCAACCTCCGTTTTGCGGATGACATTGATGGATACCATTATATTACATGGTTATTGCTTTAGGTCCAGCGGACTCTTCCGAGCCAAATCAGGATCAGAGAAGTGAAAAAAGACTCACCCCTGATCCGCATAAAAGATCTGCCGAAACAACCATAGTGGTAATACTGAAGGCAATCTACCAGCCGGTCACTTTACAATTAAGACATCCCACGCAGGGGACGCTGAGGCTATACTCTAATTTATCGAACCCCCGTTTACAAAAACAAATAGAATACAAACATCATTATACAATATCAACAAAACACATACATATAAAATGCCTACATTGCCAAATAATAACATCATAGGAAGCCCCAGTGACCACTTGGCAGAAAGCGTCCAATATTCCCAGGCTGATCCAACAGACCTCATACACAAATGAGGAGTATTGTCCCGGAAGAGTTTTCAAGAAAAAAGGTAGGTGACTGGTCTAGCGAAGAAGAAGATAGTATAGTAGATTGATAGAACAGAATAGGAATGAGAATGAACAAAGGAGAAAGACAGCAACAGTGGGAATTTAAAGCACTAAATTTCCAGAAAGTGGGGATACTATTTATACTAAAACTCCCGGCATCCCCCCGGGGGGGGGGGGGGGGGGGACATTGATGGATTGACTGGAGAGGAACACGAACTTGAACAGCTGGTACAGAGGCTTGACACCACCTCTAGAGCCTATGGAATGAAAATAAGTGCAGAGAAGACCTAAAAAAAATGTATCAAATCAAATTTTATTCATCAGATTAACATAAGTTATACTGATAAAAAGAAAAAAATGATCACTAACAACATCAATGGCATTAACATGGGCATCAAAATCCAAGGGCAATCTCTCAACACAGTGCATAGCTTCAAATATTTAGGAGCCATTGTATCAGACAATGGGTCCCGATAGGAAGTCCTGTCCAGGATCGCACAAACAACTGCTGCCCTGACAAAGTTAAAGCCCATGTGGAAAGACAGGACCATCAGTCCACATTCCAAGGTACGGCTGCTGCGCTCCCTTTGTGACGGTGGGTCTATTGTTGCTGGGCTCTGCACAATGGATTGCTATTACCCACTCGTCGTTCCTCTGCGGGGATCGGCTAATAAATCACCCTATGACTAATCTTAATACATTTATAAGTTTGGCCCGGTCTGTGTTAGGATGGGGTTACAGAGACAGGGAGAGAGTGTAAAGATTCACTTACACACTAGCTCTCACAGCGAATTAACTGTACACAGGTCAAAGCAGACTGACCGTGTAGGCATGAAGATTTAGTGCTGGGTTGAACTTGCCTATCGCGACACCCTTGTCATCTCCATCTACCTATACGCTTGCGAAACATGGATCCTCACAGCAGATCTACAACGAAGATTACAAAGCATGGAGATGATGTGCTACAGAAGACTTCTGGGCATTTCCTATACTCAGCACATCACCAACAATGAAATCCGACTGACCATCACACAAGTCGTTGGACAACACGATGACGTGCTCACAGTGGCGAAGAAACGGAAACTTCGATGGTATGGCCACGTCACCAGATCATCAGGTTTTGCAAAGATCATCCTGCAATGCACGGTGCAAGGAGGCAGAAGAAGAGTGAGACAGAAAAAGAGGTGGGAGGACAACATTCGAGAATGGACTGGCTTGACACTGAGCGAAGCCATGAGGGTTGCTGATGACAGAGAAAGATGGAGTACGCTGGTTAAACGATCATCCGTGGTGCCCCTACAACCTTCGAGTTACGGGATAGGATAGGATATATCTATACTGTTTAAAAAAAAAAAAAAAAAGTATAATGAAAGTTGTTTACCGATATTTGTTCCAGGGATCCAGTACACGATCGTGGTTTTGCCTTTCTACTATGAGAACTTCATGTCGGTGTTTCGACCGTACGAAATTTCCCCAGATTTTTACGCCATAAGTAAGTATTATTAATATAATATTACTGATCATGATAATTCTATAGAATCAAGTTTTGCTCATGTAAATACGTAGGCTTGACAGTTGACTGCCATGTTTAGTTTTCTGTGTGCCTATCTTATACATTGTATTCCAACATAATTAAACTCTTTACGATGTAGTAGCATCGATTTAGTAAATACTACACTGCGACAGTATAGGAATGAATTGTTCAATTTTTTAATATAATGTTTCTGACTGCTGCAGTTTTGCCGTTGGAAACGTGTCTGATTTCCTGCGGCTGTCTCCAAGATATGGCTTTGTGCATCTGCAAGATTATTCAGTCGGTAACTATAAAACATCGTCGTCATTGTCATGGAAGTTATTATCATCATCTTCATCATCATCATTGTCCTCGTTGTTGTCATCAATCATTATTACCATGGTCGTCGTTGTCATCCTCGTCATTGTTATCATCAGTCGTTAACTATAAAACATCATCATGGCTGTCGATGCCATCAAAGTTTTTTATCATCATCATCATCGTTTTCATCGCCGTCGTCTTCATCATCAGTCGTTAACTATAAAGCATCGTCATCACTGTCGATTCCGTGGAAGTTATTATTATCATCATTGTCGTCGCTGTCATCCTCCTCCTCATTATCATCATCATCTCCCATCTCCTCCTCGTCACTTTGTGGATTATAATGTAATTATATCATGGATGCGATGTCTCGTATATGTGGGTAGGGTGATGGCTATTACGGGCAGAAGATATTTCTGGCCACCGAGATCCTGTCTGTCCAGCAGGTGGTCAATTTTTTCAACAACCATCTGGAAGGCTGCACCTTCATTGATTCGGAGGTCAGTAGCGTACCCTATTCGTCTGTCGCACCCTCGTGGGATCATGTGTCGCATGTTTAAAGGTAACGATGAACAACTTGATCTCTTAACAGTGGGTCGGAGGTCAAGATCAATAGTGCGACCCTTACCCCCCTCCCTCGCCCTTCTCCCACTCTGTTACATTACATTACATGATTATTGCTTTAGGTCCAGCGGACTCTTCCGAGCCAAATCAGGACCGGACAACCCCCAATCTGCATAAAAGATCTGCTGAAACAACCCTAGTGGTAAAACTAAAGGCACTCCACCAGCCAGTCACTTTACAATAAAGACATCCCACGCAGGTGACGCTGAGGCTATACTCTAATATATCGAACCCCCGTTTACAAAAACAAAATAGAATACAAACATCATTATAAATTATCAACAAAACATATACATATAAAATGCCTACATTGCCAAATAATAACATCATAGGAAGCCCTAGTGACCACCGGGCAGAAAGCGTCCAATATTCCCAAGCTGATCCAACAGACCTCACACACAAACAAGGAGCTTTGTCCCGGAAGAGTTTTCAAGAAAAAAGGTAAGATGACTGGTCTAGCGAAGAAGAAGATAGTATAGCAGATTGATAGAACAGAGCAGGAATGAGAATGAACAAATGAGAAAGACGGCGACAGTGGGAATTTAAAGCACTAAATTTCCAGAAAGTGGGGATACTATTTATACTGAAACCCCCGGCACCCCAACGGGGGTCTCTGTTACATTAAACAATTATAAAGTGGGCTATCGTTGCGCAAACCAACTGCTTACCTTTGAATTTTCAATTTCGGTTTTTCCGACAGGAAGTGATTTCCCCTGTTTTAACGGTACATCAATACCATGGCCGTGTGACCTTTGATCCTGTTTGAGAGTGAACCACGCGGCTTGAAGAGTGTGTCTTTGGTGTCTGGGGGTAGAGTAGGATCTATTTTATCACCCTAAAACGATAAACCTTACCGAGCAATTTTGTGTTATGGGGTCGGTCTCTTATCGGCTTGGGTATATGCTATCATTAGCTCAAGAAATGTTGGCTAGCTGTTGCTATTAATAAAGACAGAAACTAATTAATTTATTCATTTAAAAGAAACATCTATACGTAAGCTTAATTTGTTCCAGTGGGGCAACACTCACTGTGAATGTTAAAAGAATCTGTCGAACTGGCGTGGTCAAAGTAGGCCCCTTAAAATAAAAAAGAAAGACGTTTGATCATGTGATTAGTACTTTGTGCTTGCTTGTTTCAGCCACCAGGGCTCGACTCAAAG
This sequence comes from Oncomelania hupensis, assembly GCA_036898135.1. Taxonomy (NCBI): domain Eukaryota; kingdom Metazoa; phylum Mollusca; class Gastropoda; order Littorinimorpha; family Pomatiopsidae; genus Oncomelania; species Oncomelania hupensis. Next base: position 19,918,738 of record CM072520.1, read on the forward strand.
CTGGGCGCCTGTACTGTAGCGGATCCTCTCTCTAAATCTCACGTTTAGCTATCGAGGATCCACTTAATGGCGCCCAACTTGAGTAACCTAAACCCGCGCGCACCCCTGTGTTTCAGCTCATGGTAGAAGATTTTGAAGCCTTTGATTTCGTTGGAGCCAAGGACCTGGCGGACATGTTTGCCTTCTTCCAAGTCAGCGAAGCCATTCCAGACTTCCAGTATTATCATTGTTTTGTATCTCTTTGATGATGATGATGATGATGATGATGATGATGCTGATGTTACCGACGACGATAATGATATTATGATGATACCGCCAACGACTACGACGAGGATGAAAATTATGATGCTGATGCCGCCGGCCGCTGACGACGACGACGATACAGATGTTGATGATGATGATAAAGAAACATATAACGATGATGACGACGATGATGATGTTGTTGATGATGACGATTATGATGTTTAAGGATGATAAACTCAATAGAAGTGATGAAAATGTAACGGTAAAATTATTCATTCGTTCTTTGTCCCCATCATTTTTCAAGCAGACAAGACGCTCTTCGTAAATGTAGACTACATAATGTTCCTTATTCCCTCACGGAAACAACAAAACAAACAAACAAACGAAGATGACGCAAGTGTGGGAGATTGGGTGGGTTGGGAGGAGCGCATTGCTCAGTAGTGTCCGCAACGGCAGAACATTTGAAGCATTGAAAGTTAAGCGGTAGCATTGCAGCCCGTACCGGCAATAGGTTCGAAGGCGGGTTGATTGATTGATTGATTGTTGCTTTAGGTCCAGCGGACTCTTCCGAGCCAAATCAGGACCGGACAACCCCCGATCTGCATAAAAGATCTGCCGAAACAACCCTAGTGGGAAAATTGAATGCCCTCCACCGGCCAGGCACTTTACAATAAAGACATCCCACGCAGGGGACGGCTGAGGCTTTATCCCAACTACTCGAACTCCCGGTTACAAAAACAAAATAGAATACAAACATCATTATAAATTATCAACAAAACACATACATATAAAATTATTGCTAAATAATAACATCATAGGAAGCCCTAGTGACCACCCGGCAGAAAGCGTCCAACACTCCCAAGCTGATCCAACAGACCCCATACACAAACAAGGAGTCTTGTCCAGAAAGAGTTTTCAAGAAAAAAGGTAGGTCATTGATCTAGCGAAGAAGAAGATAGTATAGCAGAGTGATAGGACAGAGCAGGAATAGGAAAGAGCAAATGAGGAAGACAGCGACAGTGGGAATTTAAAGCACTAAATTTCCAGAAAGTGGGGATACTATTTATACTGAAACCCCCGGCACTCCAACGGGGGTACTGTTGCCGCAGTGAATCTGTCATGCCTATAAAGGAAAGACAGGTTTTCAACTGGAGCTTTCACTTTTCCCTTTATAGGTTAGAACAATCTACAGTGGCAAGATTGCTCATGACCCCAAGGGGTTCGAAGGCGGGTGACTACCGGTTTATACACAAATACGACCAGCACGCTTTAACAGGTCCCTACTTCCCAACACTCTTTGTAAAACTAGCAGCCATCAGGCTGTTGATCCGGAGTGGGTTTTGTTTTTTTACTTCAAGAAGTTAGTTAGCTAGTCATTATTTAGGGTCCAGCGGACTGCAGAGAAACGAATCAGACGAATCACAACTTGGTTGAAAGCCCCTGATCCGTATACAAGATCTGCTGACGCAACCCTGATGGTAACACTTAAGACACTCTACCAGATGGTCAATTTACAATAAAGGCATCCCATGCACGGGACGCTGAGGCTTTACTCTAATTTATCGAACCCCCGCTTACAAAAACAAACTAGAATATAAACATCATTATAAAATATTAACAAAACACATACATATAAAGTGCCTACATTGCTAAATAATATTAATACCATAGAAAGCCCTAGTGACCATTTGGCAAAAAGCGTCCAATATCCACAAACTGACCCCACAGATCCCATACATAAATGAGGAGTTTGGGGAGAGTTTTCAGGAAAAATAATAGGTGACTTGTCTAGCGAAGAAGATAGTAGATTGATAGAACTGATTAGGAACGAGAAAGAACAAATGAGAATGACAGAAACAGTGGTAATTTAAAGCAATAAATTTCCACAAAGTGGGGATACTATTTATACAGCAATCCCCGACTCCTCAAAGGGGGATACTTCAAGATTCGAAAACCAGACTTCCATTTAAACATAGAGAGTTACTTTCCCTAGCCTATCAAAACGGCTTAGAACCCACAAACCACTACTAAAAACAGACACTCGAAAATTACTTAGTATCTCACTCCACCCCCACCCCAAAACAACAACAACAACAAACTCACCACTACTAAGAACAGAAAGTTGATTTAGCACCCCCAAAACACTACAGGTCGAAACAAACGGCAATTTCCACACATCTAAACCGAAAACATTATTGATGTCCACAGCACGACCAAAATATTGAACCCACAGCTACGGACTTTGCCGCAATGGTTGAGCGATAACAAGGAAGACCTGTTCACGATGCTGGATGAAGGCAACTGGTGGGAAGATGAGGGCGAAAAGAAACGCTTCGTACTACCTTATCATTGCCAGTAAGTACTCGAGAAACAGGGTTATCCGTCGCTCGGTGTGTCTCAAGAACCACTGGAGAGCTTTTGACCCAACTTCAAAGTCACATTACCTGGGTTCTTAACCAGCCTCCCGTAGTGCCATCGTACTGGCTGTATTTCAAAGGTCAATAAGGTCGCTGGAGACATTCAGCGTTCTGCCAAAATTGTTTGCTCTAATCTAAAAAAAAAAAAAAAAAAAAAAAAAAAAAAAAACGGCTGTACCGATTTTGACGATGTTTGGTGGACAAAGCATTTCAACTCCAGGCCAGCCAATTCATTAATTTTTTCGGTCTTTACTAGGATGTAAGTTTTGTTATTGTTCATGACTGTTCGTGAAAAGAAAACAGTGGTTTGATCTAAAATAAAACTAGTTTTGTAAGAGAATATTCTTTTTTTTGAAGCCCCCATTTCGTGGTGATTTCAATTTTCGTGGTGGCCGCGAGGCGACTTCTTAGACACCACGCCATGGCGGTAGCAGACGAACTTGACCAGTACCTCGCATCAAACTACGTTCTAAATCTCAAAACGAGTGTAGATCCCCATTTGCACATCTAAAATGGTTGAGTAGGGTCCCTTACATAAAATCACATCATTGTGGATGCCATACAAAGCGATGTAATAAACAAAATGTACCCACAAAGTCCGTCTTGACGAAATCACTTTGGGAGGAATTTCGTGAACTTTTAACTTTGCATAATATTAATGACAGCATAAAATTATTACGCCACGGACAGAATGTCGTGCGGAATCACTTTCACAACGAAAATCATTCGCTGGGGAAAGAAGCCTGTTAATAGGGGTCTTTCGGAACGGGTAAAAGTGAAAGTAGGGATCTTTCGAAAGCGGGTGAAAGTGAAAGTGAATGTGAATCGGGACTACTTATTGTTGTGACGTCAGCAATTTATGTGACGCTTTAACTTCCCGTAGTGAAAGGTCACGAAGTCTGCCTACCACAAGGAATAAAACTTCGTGGAAAATCTGATTTCCACGAACTAATGTTAGTGAGTACATTTTGGTTATTAAATCGTTTGTAAAATGTCCAAAAATGATTTGAATTTGTATATGGTACATTACTCAACCATTTTAGAAGGAATAATGGGGATCTAAACTCGGTCTCAGACTTAAAACGTATTTTCAAACGAACTACTGAAAAGCCGTCATGTCTGTCTAGAATCTATCTATTCTGTATCACCAATCAGCAGTCCAAAAACTGTTTTATGTGACAAAAATGAAACTCGAAGCTAGAATGTAAAATATCTTCAATGTTAGAGCACTAATGATTGTGTGTTCGTTTCGTCCAACGAGAGGCACGCCGGGAGATTCTTACGCCGCGTTACGAAACGAAACGAACGTGTTTCTGTGCGCTTTCAATTCCAGCACCTAGTTTCGTTGTGATTTTATTGAGCACACACAGGGCAGGCCCAGAGGCAGAGCACTATTATGCCTACGTAAGGCTTCTTCTAACAAATCATGATTTGACACGAATGTAACGATTAGGTTGAACTTTAAAGATGGATTAGTGCTCTAACATTGAAGATATTTTACATTCTAGCTTCGAGTTTCATTTTTGTCACATAAAACAGTTTTTGGACTGCTGATTGGTGATACAGAATAGATAGATTCTAGACAGACATGACGGCTTTTCAGTAGTTCGTTTGAAAATACGTTTTAAGTCTGAGACCGAGTTTAGATCCCCATTATTCCTTCTAAAATGGTTGAGTAATGTACCATATACAAATTCAAATCATTTTTGGACATTTTACAAACGATTTAATAACCAAAATGTACTCACTAACATTAGTTCGTGGAAATCAGGTTTTCCACGAAGTTTTATTCCTTGTGGTAGGCAGACTTCGTGACCTTTCACCACGGGAAGTTAAAGCGTCACATAAATTGCTGACGTCACAACAATAAGTAGTCCCGATTCACATTCACTTTCACCCGCTTTCGAAAGATCCCTAATGTCGAGAGTGTTCGTATGCTGCAGACATCAACCATTGGAACCAAGGGAGGAGAAGGAGAAACCTGAGAGATATCTGAACGTGCTGTCCTCCGGCAGTTTGAACCCAAATCCCAGCCGCTCTTTTTCTTTCACTTTCCGTTCACTTCTCCCCAGAGGTGGCCTCGACAAGAGCAACAACTACCGAGAGGACGATGCTGTCCTTCAAAGAGGTCATAGAAGAATCTTTTTTTTCTTCTGATGATGATGTTCACCAGCCTCATTTATATCATGATCTTCTTCACTGTTGTCGTCGTCATCAATCATCTTTATCGTATTGAACAATCAGTGTCGTCACCATCAATATCAACCATCATCTTCATGATATTACTTTTTTTTTTTAGTTCTTCTTGTTCTTGATCTTCTTCTTCGTCCAGACTGTAGAAAACATATAAAAGATGCTATCATTACTATTTATGATGACGATTTGCGTATCAAACTTCATGAACAACCCCTTTCCCAAAACGAATCTATACTGCCATTGAACTTAACACTTGGTTACAGTTATCATGCGATCTTAGCTCAACTTATCTTACTTTATTAAAACCTTAACCTCGTCAAGTATATGTAAGTCTTCTTTTCTCTTTGCACATCAGTATTTATAATTTTACCGCCCGCTATGTAATGTATACAGGCGGGATATTGGTATCAGTTAGGCCACCACTCTCTGTATCTGTTCGCGCAGTTTTTCAGAATCGGGTGGTTCTAATTTCATTTGTTTCAGAAAAGCTACAGCCTGCACAGTCGAGGAAGCAGAACGCGAGCCACAGCGTAAACTTCGGTTGGGCCGCTTCACCCAGCGTTCGCAGACTATTGAAGGCAGATTCTAAGCGCGCTATACAAAAGTTCAAAGCGGCCGAAATGCGTGAGGAAATTCCCAGGGAAACCTCCTCTATGGGAAGACATACCTGTCCCAGCAGCACCAGCGAGTTAGCGAATGACGAAAAGGAGGGCAGCGAGAGACAAGACACCGCGAACGGTGCCCAAGTCTTGCATGAAAAGACGGCAAAAGATCAGAAAAGTACACTCCGGGAGAGGCTAGAACGAATATTTTACTTGCCCATTAGAAGCAGGGACAAAAGAGTAGTACACCGCGAGGAGATTAGTGCTTGTGCTTCCAAACAGGAACATGGACAAGCAGACCGAGATGAACGACAGTCCACAAAATTGGACGCTCATAATAATGACGATGAATCCACAATATTACTGGAAAGCACACATGACAAAAACAACAGACAGAGCCAAAGCCAAAGTAACAACGCCAAGAGCTCAGTCTGGGGGAAAATGATTCAGTATGCTGCACTGTGCAGTAAAACAGAACCTTCGAGAAGGAAAACGAAACAGATTGCAGAAAATACCGCCGCAATCGACAAGGAAAACAAAAAGAAGCCAGATGAGAGAACCGAACAGCTGAAGAGACCAGTTGAAGATGCTACTGAAAGAAATACTACGCCTACAAAAATACTTCACTTTACTACTCAGAATTACAAAGATGAAACCGCCGGAAAAAACATTAACGCTGAAGCCAACGATGACTCAAAAAATGACAAATACGGAGCGGAATACACAAACGCTAATTCAGCGAGAAAATTGACGCTGTGGAACAACATAGCCAGAATGTCATGCAGAGTTCACGCCGAACAAAAACAATCATCATCAGCAAAACGTCATAAACACATGGATGTCAAAGACTCAAACTCCAAACTCACACTTTCCAACGATGAAGACTTTCTATCCTATAGCACAACTCAATCGACTACTTTAGAGACTCGCTCACAATCCCCAAGTACATCTGATAAAAGCTTGCGAGATCACGTTGTTCGTCTACAGGACCTTGAAACTCTTCAGCAGGAAACTACATTGGTCCAGAAGATCAAATCAACAATTGGGGAAAATGGTAGGTCAGATGCAGACGCTGAAGGCAAACGCACTGATCCGAAAGCTTCTGGAAGTTATGAAAGCAAGCCGGCTGAAGACAAACTTCGAGATTCTTCTGCGTCCCAAAGTAGCAACAATACAAAAGCAAGCACTCGCAGCGAGCCCAAGAAACCGAAAGTTATTCGAGTGATACGATTGACTTCCAGCGCCCTTAGCAGGCTAGGCGAAGACTGGGAAATGCGGAAGACACGCTCGCAGTCTGAAAGACTATATTCCCAAAACGCTGCTGCTGATGATGGCAGAAGGATGGATACTGAGAAAGGAACTAGCAAGTGCACATCATTGTGTGCGGTCTCCCAGTCTTTACCACAGCCTTCCCATTCCCAGCCTCTTCCTCCACTGCTGAAAGGACCTGACGTAGACGACAATGTGAGCAATAACAGATGTTCCGGCGTCAGCCTCACTCCTGCTCTTTCTATATGCGGCGGAGAATGGTGCGAAGAGAGCTATGTACAGGGGGAGAGTATCAACGGTTTTGAGACGGACGTAAAGAGCAGTCAAAATCTGACCTGTCTTTGTTCAGTGAGCAATGATAGTGAGGAACCTGCTTCTTCTGTTGCAGCTGACTCGCTGGAACTAGAGAACAGACGCAGCAAAGTTCAGGTGTCCACTTCCGAGGGAGTTCTGGATTTTTTGCACAGCAACACAGTAAGTTGTTGCAATGAACTGCACAGGGATGACGAACATACAAAACCCGCGCCGCTTTCGAATGTGGAATATAAAGGTGGATGTCTTCTGCATAGCAGCACGACTGAAACTGATATTGCAGAAAACGAGCGAAAGAACACTCCACAAGTGCCTCTTCCGTCACAGACGGGTGATATCATGTCACAGAATTCTACAGTCATTCCCCAAACCATAGTCCCTGATGAATTAAGAAGTATACCGATTGTTCGTGAACATTTACGGACTTCTCAATACTTAGATAGTGTGCAAAGGACTGAATTTTTATGTGACGCCCCAACATCTAATAATCAGTCGTCTGCTTTGGGGTCTGCCGTTGAAAATGGTCAGAGTAATAGTACTACTGGGCCTCATACAACAAAATCTGACCAAAAGAAAAAAGGCAGCATGGTGCTGATAGGAGGGGAGAAGCTGAAGTCAACGCAACCACAAGGCAGACCCTACAGCAAACCTCAAGGAAAACTTCGTAACTTGTACATCGACTACGGCCAGCCCAGAGCAGAGCGTGGGAAGTGGATTAAGCCGGGCTTCGGCCTGCGATACCAGTTCACCAACATTCTAAACACTCCCAACCTGCAGAGAGGGAATCCACCAGCGCAGTGCCAGCACTTTGACGAAGAAGACATGCTGCGTCTTCTTGATTACTATGGTCGCATTGTCGGCATTGGAGCAGAGCAGGAGATGGCAGGACATGGAGAAGAACAGGACTCCGCTAATCAGCAGAACTGTGCAGATATGAGAAGAAACCAGGTAAACGGCAGGCAAGATTGTTCTGCCACAGAAATATCAAAGCCTTCGGCAGCTACTGAACGTTCAAGTATGCCCCCAGGATTCTGTGCTGCTGATCACACAACTAATGTATCTTCCATTGCGGCAGACGCTAACACAACCGCACATTTGACCCACTGGACAAAACGCCAGATTTCTTCAAGAGGTCAGACCCCTTACTATCCAAACACGCCACGATCTACTGTTCTGTCTTCAAACTCACAAGTTTCAGAGGGTCAAGACTGCCAACCAGCAGCAGGCCAAATCTTCTCCGCAGCAAGTAAAACGGAACCTATCTCCGCAGCAGCCAGTGGACAAGTTGTCCCGCTTGCACAGCAGGTTACTGGAGATTCACCCTCTTCCAAGTTGACCGAATCTTCGTCTCAAACGACCACCTCTGGAGAAGCGTGCATAGCAGTGGCTGAAGACCGGAGAATCAAACACATTGTCAACAACCCACAGTACGAAGGTATTGAGAACTTAGTCCCTTACATTCCAGAGGACCAGCTTGTTCTTGAAGATTATGAACTACCTGACAAAGGATATGGAAGGAGCGATACGGTAGGAAATAGTGAACCGAAAAGCCTTCTAGTGAAGTCAGCCTTCTGTACAGATGGACATCGTACACTTAGTGAACAGTCCCAAAACAGCAATTACAGTGACATGAGGTACATTGAAGACATGCTACAAAATCTCACTGACGAACAGCTGGATATTCTACAAGACCTCACCGACGAGCAGCTAGGAGACCTGATCGAGTGCAATATAAAAGGTTTACTTGATAACATAGATGTAGAGGAACTCCTCAAGGAGCACGCACAAGAAATAGGCTACAACACCAAACACCTTAAGGTCTCCCAGGTCAAGCTGGTCAACATCATGGGCCAGCAGTTCCTGGAGGTCGACGGAGTCACCAAAGACCAAACTGACGGCGAGGAAGATGGCATCGACGATTCTTGGGAAGATTGTGGTTCGTCGTGGCTGGATGACGGTTCTACGGACAAGCGCAACAAGAGCAATCGGTCTGCACAGGACGCCAACAGCGTGGAACCCCACGTTGATTCCAGCAGCGGACCGCACACTGCAAACCACAGCAGCCTGAACTACATTCTGCACTCGTCTTGCGAGGCAAACTCTGGCAAAGAGAGTGATGATGGTGGAGGCTGTGCTGCCATTGATTGCGCAGCAACCTTGACGACACCCTCTTTGACATCATCCAGCTTCACTTCCATCCTTTTCTCTGACAGTGACAATGACAGTGAAAAGACCAAGGTGTCGGCGAACCCAGAAAAACCTCTTAGAACAAAGTCGTGTTAAGCTGTTTATTTGAGCTGAAAAGTACTTCAGAAGATAAAAGCAACGAGAAATCTCTTTGTAAATGTTACAGAGACAATAACATTCTCATTAATTTTGGATTCCAAGTCTTTCACAGATTTCAAGGTACGCCTATTCCACTAGGTTGTGAGTGATAGATAAGCTAAGTTTCATTAGCTGTGCATTCGGAGTTGCTTCAACTGATCGAGTGGACATAGACAAACAAGGGCAAAAACTTTCAAGATTTTACGATAACCTTTCGCTGAACAAAGAAAGACGTGACATTTTGGAGTCATTGCTAAATTAGTCTTCGGCCAATTAATTTTGGTCAGCAGTCACCTCCTAACCTCAACCCCGCAACCAACCTGGTCGTGCAGGAATGGGGTGGGGGCCATGAGTGACCACGTTGCCGATAGACTTTCTCCATCTTAGGCGGTCTTCAACATCTCTGGTGTGCCATAGGCGGTTAGCAAATTTGTGCTCATTTAAAACTACTTATGAATGTACTGGTAAGGTAGCTCATAGGGACAGTAAGATTAGTAGGTACAGTATACTCCCAAAGTCGCCTTTGTTGTCAGAAATGGCTCCAACGGCTGACCCATCAATAAACATCACTGGCTGGGAATCCAGATCCAGTAAAAATAAGCAGGGTCTTCGGGATTCTGCTAGTACAATGTAATTGTAGTGGGCAAAAACGATCTAGCGGGCTCCAATGTCCCACTGCTAATAAGAAGTACTCCATGAATTAAAAACCAACAACACAAACACACACACAAATTTTGTCATATTGTTTCCGCGCAGGAGCTTGGTTAGTACTGATACAAACTTAAGGTTCCATAGTGCAATTTAATATTTTAAGAGGCAGCATTCCTCGGTATTATAAAAACGATTTGATTATTGGGAAGTAATTTACAATATATATAAATATATGCATTAAACATACATTAACATAGCATTTTATGAATAGCTTATACAAATTATTGTTATATATAAAAATATAAGTATAAAAATTATATTATCAATATAGCATTTTATGTTTACATATTACAATTACAATAAACTACTTATAGTATAAAATCAATTTTTCATAGTTAGAATGTTATTAATATACTTTTAATAGTTTATTTATTGCCTACTGCTTATGTTATCATCGAGAGTTTAGGGTATGGTTAATTGGTTGTTTGATTAATTTTGTCTTATTCGTGGAAATAATAAGATGAGTTCTCGAGAAGGAGAAGCAATGAAGTTTATAAGTTTATTCAGCCCAAAAGTTGATTTTTTTAAAAATTTCAACAAATTCATATTTTTTTTCTTTATCATGGAATATAGCTTATAGTATAGATCGCATGGGGTAAATAAATCTATAGGTTTTTGCTTTTTTGTGTGTGAAGTAATATCATGTGTGAGTATAAGAGATTTTTATATTTACATGCTAAGTAATGCACACTAAACTGTTTCCTTTGTAGTTCCAAATTTCGGGGAATTTACCCAAAATAAAATAACATATTGTGAAACGCTTGTCTGTTGTGTGTGTATGTGTGGGTGGGTGGGTGTGTGTGTGTTAGTCATTGTTTATAGGGTCCAGCGGACTGCAAAGAGGCGAATAAGGACCACAACTTGGTTGAAGGAGGGCTCAACCCTGATCCGCATAAAAGATGTGCTGAAACAATCATAATATTAACGCTGAAGCACTCCACCAGCCAGTCACTTTACAATAAAGGCATCCCAAGAAAGGGACGCTGTGGTTGTACTCTAATTTATCGATCTCCCATTTTGATTGATTGATTGATTGATTTATTGTTGCTTTAGGTCCAGCGGACTCTTCCGAGCCAAATCAGGACCGGACAACCCCCGATCCGCATAAAAGATCTGCTGAAACAACCCTAGTGTGAAAATTGAATGCCCTCCACCGGCCAGTCACTTTACAATAAAGACATCCCACGCAGGGGACGGCTGAGGGTTTACCTCAACTACGCGAACCCCCGGTTACAAAAACAAAATAGAATATAAACATCATTATAAATTATCAACAAAACACATACATATAAAATGCCTACATTGCTAAATACTAACATCATAGGAAGCCCTAGTGACCACCCAGCAGAAAGCGTCCAACACTCCCAAGCTGATCCAACAGACCTCATACACAAACAAGGAGTCTTGTCCAGGAAGAGTTTTCAAGAAAAAAGGTAGGTCATTGATCTAGCGAAGAAGAAGATAGTATAGCAGAGTGATAGGACAGAGCAGGAATGGGAAAGAGTAAATGAGGAAGATAGCAACAGTGGGAATTTAAAGCACTAAATTTCCATAAAGTGGGGATACTATTTATACTGAAACCCCCGGCACTCCAACGGGGGTACTGTTGCCGCAGTGAATCTGTCATGCCTACAAAGGCAAGACAGGTTTTCAACTGCGGCTTTCACTTTTCCCTTTATAGGTTAGAACAATCTACAGTGGCAAGATTGCTCATGACCCCAAGGGGTGATCTCCCATTTACAAAAACAAAATAAAATATAAACATCATTATAAAATATTAACAAAAACAATATATATATATATATATATATATATATATATATATATATATATATATATATATATATATATATATATATATATATATATATATTATATAAAAGGCCTACATTGGTAAATAATAATTCCATAGAAAGTCAAAGTGACAATTTGGCACAATGCGTCCAATATCCCCAAGCTGACCCAACAGACGAGGAGTCTTGGGAGAGTTTTCAAGAAACAGGGTAGGTGACTGGTCTAGCGAAGAAGAGAGTAGATTGATGGAACAGATTAGGAACGAGAAAGAACAAATGAGAATAACAGAAACAGTGGTTATTTAAAGAACTAAATTTCCACAAAGTGGGGATATTATTTATACAGAAAACCCCTGCACCCCAATGGGGATGTGCATGTGGGTGTGTAACCACCTCCCTCCCACCAGCGCTGCTTTCACGCCCATCGGCATGGATATATGTACGCGCTTTACAAATCATTCCTTCATTCATTCATTCACAGTTTAGACAACAAGTATTTTGCTCAACAATAGAAATACAGTTTATACACGAACGAAAAAGTATTTTGCTCCACAATGGAAACACAGTTTAAACAACTACACAAAAAAAGTATTTTGCTCTACAATAGAAATACATTATATACAACAACAAAGTATTTTGCTCGTCAATAAAAATACAGTATATACAACAACAAAGAGTATTGTGCTCAAAAATAAAACAATACAAATTCAGCTCGTACAAGCAAAGAAACAAAAGTATTTTTCGCAACAATATCAATGGCAGTCACATGCTTAGATTAGACAGTGACTATCATGGGTGCATAATGGCTATGCCAAAAGCTGGGAAGAAAATACATTTCTGATGCAGAGTCTGCAGACTAGACAATTGATAGTAGTTATATATACTTTGAAAAAAGTTCAAGCAGACCCCCACCCTCACCCCTCCATCTCACCCTGCCCTCCCCCTGCACTCATGGACTATCCCACATTCTTTCTTATTGATCCCGTATGCACCCAGCCACGGACTATTCACATTCTTATTTCAATAAAATTGACAGCTCTCCTGCGTGTATTTAAAAACCTGATTTGAAAATGTGATGCTGGCTTTCACTGTATTACGAAAACACTATGCCCCAATGCTCTTGTTATTTTGGGCACCTTGTTATCAGCCCAAAGGCTCATTTTGGAAACCACAGTTTCTTTGGAACAGATTACTTCGACCATTGCAGGAAGTTTACAATGCTTTTCACATGAAATTGGACCTAATGTAGTTTTCATCACCAAAATGAACTCTTAACGTTTAAGCTTGGCAATATCCATTTGGTGATTTATTGCTACCATCTTTGAAGTTTTTGCTAACCCTATGTTTTGAATGGTTACTGGTTGATGCACCTAAAAGTCTTAGCGTTAGCGCTGAACGATCGTCCCTTCTCCCTCCTCTACCTTCCCCCCCCCCCCTCCATTCCTCCACTCAAACCCTCTGACTTCCACCCTTGCATAGTTTTTAATGTTAATTTCAAATACTGACATTAACATATTCGTTTCCTTCATCCACTTTCACATTTTGTCCACACTCCTCTTTGTCTTGATGATCTCCATCCTCCTCCTCCTCCTCCTCCTCCTTGCTGTCATCATCACTATCCTCTTCATCGCTATTATCTTCACCGCAGTCTTCCTCGTCTTGTATGAATTCTTCTGGTTCGGAGCCAGAAAGATCGGCCATTTGTTTCTGCTTGCTGAGCCACGGTTTCTCACCGTTGTGTAGAAACATGTGAGCATGCAGGTGGTCTTGTTGCAAGAACTTGGCTGGGCAGTGCGCACAACGGAAATGCCTGTAAAGATAACAACAGAGCCCAAGTCAAGCAAATCATTCTTCACTCTTCGCTGCAGCCTGTATTGATTTTTCAAGGCATGAATTGCATGTAGTGGCTATGCCAGAATCTCAAATTCTGGCCTAAAAAAAAAAATAAATAAATAAATAAAATTAAAAATATATATATATATATATATATATATATATATATATATATATATATATATATATATATATATATATATATATATATATATATATATATATATCGTCGGTGGCCATTCAAAATCTCGTAACTCCGAAAAAGTCATTTTGCAATCTTTTGATGGTCATGTCCTTTGAATTTTTTGCGCTTTTTTGTCAGAAGCTCGGAATTTATAATTCATTTAGAAAACATCAGTCATTGAAAACAAAAACCTCGGTATGTCCCAACAGGTCAAACGATATTTATCAAAATCTCATATCTCACTTACGTGGTTTTTATTATTTCAAAATACATTTATAAAACCTTGTAGCTCAACTTAACGAGGTTTCATTCTAAAAAATGACACGCAAGCAAGTTGAGTTGAGGTCACTAACGTGGTTTTGTTATTGTCATCGTGGAAAGTACCAGCTGTTTCTGGTCATTTTTTCTACACTTTGAAAATGTGTGGTCATTTTATTCCATTCTAGATTGATATCATCCAGATCTTCTCTGTGGGTTCGGGCATAGAATAGAATAGACCCAAAGTTTCCCTGCATGTCGTAAGAGTCGATTAACAAGGGTGATGTCAGCACGGCATCAGTGGGCAAAAGTCTTCTACACAGAAGTCACCGGCCAGGGTGGAGGAATCTCAAGTTACTATAGGTTCAACGACCATGTGCTCGGGGCTAAGGGAGGATTGCACCCCACCATGTCTTTCTTGCCTAAGACGAAAAAAAACCACTCCAATCCGCATCGGTCATCACCCGGGTTACCAAGGACCGCGCCTTCCGTTGGCCACCAGGACGGAGGTGATATGTGAGTTACTGATGGAAAACTTAGCAAGATCCGCACGAGATACAACATCGTCATAGGAACCTGGAACATTAGGACCCTAACTGCGGAAAGAAAATTATAAGAGCTGGACCACTATCAATTGAACATTTTAGGTATCAGCAAACTTCGCTGGAAAGGCCTAGGTGAAACAACGACCGACAAAGGCCACAAGCTTTATTTCAGTGGGAGAGATGACAGGCATGAACACGGCGTTGGATTGCTGGTCCACAAAGACATTCTGGCCACTGTCATGGGTTGCCGCCCAGTCTACAGTAGAGCAGCCCCTTTCAACATCACCATCATCCAGGCCTATGCCCCAACATCTGACTATGACAACAGCGAAGTTGAGGATTTCTATGAACATCTGGGGACTGTCCTTGACGAAGTGCCGAGGAAGGACATAGTCATGGTGCAAGGCAACTGGAATGCCAAGGTTGGCCAAGATGCGTTCCACAACTGGGGAGACACGTGTGGACCACACTGCAACAACGAGACAAGCGACAGGTGTGAAACTTTTTGGAGTTTGCCAGATACAACAATCTGATATTGGCAAACATGCTTGGTCCCTACAAAAAATCCAGACGATGGCCTGGCACAGACCCAGCGGGGAGCATCATAACCAGATTGACTAGATCATGGTCAAGAAACGCTTCAGATCAAGCATCAACATTGGCATGACACGCACACTCTCCCAGGAGCAACCATCGGAAGTGACCACAATCTTGTGATGATGTCTTTTTATCTCCACTTGAAGAGATTAAACACAGCAAAGTGCACCAGCATGAAGTTCGACCTGGACAAACTGCAAGACCTGGAGGTGGCAGAAATATTCCAAGCCACAATTGGAAGGAATTTGCACCATTGCTCGTTCTGGGAGCTTGTGAAGTAGATGTCAACACCATGACCACCACCTTCAACTCAGCTGTGACAGATGCTGCCACTAAGATTCTTGGCAAGCACAGCCCAAAAAATAAACCATGAATCACTCCTTCAACTTTTGGATCTTTGTGACGAACAAAGAGAGATGAAAAATAAAAAGAACACCTCACAGAGATGCCTAAAAAAAAAAATCAACAGTGACATCCAAAAGGCTTGCGCAAAGCGAACGAGAACTGGATATAAGATAAATGCCTGGAAATAGAGAACAGTCTAAACAAGCAAGGCCTTCCAGACTGTGAAGCGGCTGACAAGTGTTAAACAGCTCTAGGTCTCCACAATCCCAAGCAAGTCTGTCTTTTGCCTTACAGAAGAACAAGAAGTTTTTGATAAATGGACAGAGTATTACTCTGACCTTTACAACCACACACCAAACAGTAAACGATCAGTTCTAGCATGTGACCCAGGACAGAGAAGAAGAAAAATCCTCCCAATTCTCTGAGAAGAAGTTGATGCAGCAGTGCAATCGCTGAAGAAAGGGAAGTCAGCAGAAGTGCACAACATACCCGCAGAATTGCTTCAAGCAGGAGGAGAAGTGATGATTGGCGCCCTCGTCATTATCTGTAACAAGATCTGGCAGAGTGGGGAGGGGCCTACACCTACATGGACCCAGTCGCTTGTAGAGTGGGGAGTGGCATACACCATGGACCCAGTCCCTTGTTATCACTCTTTGCAAAAGGGTAACATTCTGGAGTGCCAAAACTACCGCACCATCTGCCATCCCAGTAGGTCCTCCTGAAAATAATACTCAAAAGGTTGAAACCCTAAGCTGAACAAATCATAGCTAAAGAACAAGCAAGACTGAGGACAGGGCGAAGAACAACTGAGCAGATTTTCAACATCCGAATAATCTGTGAGAAATACCTACAGCACCAACAACATCTGTAGACTACAATAATGTGTTTGACCGAGTCTGGTAGCAACTCTGAGGGCAACCATGAAAGTGTGCAACATCAGCCCAAACATTATTGAAGTCAGAAAAATAGGTGGGAGGACAACATTCGAGAATGGACTGGCTTGACACTGAGCGAAACTATGAGGGTTGCTGAGGACAGAGAAAGATAGAGTACGCTGATTAAACAATCTGTGGTCACCCAATGACTTTCGAGTTATGGAATAGGATAGGACAGGCCAAGGAAAGACTAGTGAAACAGTTTTCTAAGCAGTGTGTTACTTAGCTTACATCTTTTTCATTAATTTTACAGAAAATTTCAAAAAAGGACTGCGTGCTAAGTACAGAACTTGTACTGGTCGGAAGGACACTATGTCAGTGGCAAGGCTTTCATTGATTGTTGGATATTACTGTGTTAATCTATCAATAGTCTATCCTATTTCAGTTTTGTAAAGACAGTGGTTGTGTCTGTATTATTAAATAAAGCAACACTGACTATGTTTTTACTGCATTTTCCAGTCTTATATTTTGTATTAATATTTCCTTTGTTGTTTGCTGTTCTTACTAGATTTTTTAACTAACAACTTTAAGCTCATGCAAAACAGTCAAAACCTCATAGTTAGTTATTCATTGCTTACAGGGGCCAGCCGATTGTAAAGAGCAGAATCAAGACCACAAAATCAGGACCACAACTTGGTTGAAAGAGGACTCACCCCTGATCCATATAAAAAATCTGCTGAAACAACCCTAGTGGTAACACTGAAGGCACTCCACCAGCCGGTCACTTTACAATAAAGGCATCCCACGCAGGGGTCGCTGAGGCTATACTCTAATTTATCCAACCCCCGTTTACAAAAACAAATTAAAATATAAACATTTTAAAAGATCAACAAAATACATACATATAAAATACCTACATTGCTAAATAATAATACTATAGGAAGCCCTAGTGACCATTTGGCAGAAAGCGTCCAATATTCCCAAGCTGACCCAACAGACCCCATACACAAATGAGGAGTTTTGGAAGAGTTTTCAAGAAAAAAGGTAGGTGACTGGAAATAGCAAAAAAGATAGTATAGTAGATTGATAGAACAGAGTAGGAAAGAGAAATACAGCAACAGTGGGAATTTAAAGCACTAAATTTCCAGAAAGTGGCACGGCTGTTCATATGCGGTACTTTCAGGCTATGGCTAAAAATAACCCTTGTGCCTTGTCCCTTAACGCTGGCTGAACAGCTTGTAGCCAGATCTGAGACGCTGGCTGTACATGGGCTTCGCACAGCATGGCCTGCTGACGTGGATAAAAATAGCTTACAGCTGGTGGCTGAAAATTTACTTTCAGCGTAGGAAGTTTCAGCCGTGGTGGGGGATACAGAAACCATCGGCACCTCCACGGGGGAAGTCAAAACCTCATAACTTTCATAACATTTCTGTCTATTTCTCAAACAGGTATTGGATCTCCATCTACTGATTCTTATCAAATTTCCTGTTCGATACTGAATATAAATTATACTAAAAACGTTTGTTTTGGTGACACCTGATTTTTTTCAACCGTTTTTTTCTTTTTTCTCAAAACTGCATTTTTGGAGAAATGGGGTTTTGAATGGATACTGACTATATGTGTTTCTGCAGGCTCAATGCTTGAAGACAAATATAGACCTGATGCAAGAGTCTAGGAAAAGACATAAAGCTTAATGCAAGAATCTAGGAAAAGACATAAAGCCTAATGCAAGAGTCTAGGAAAAGACATTTTGTAGTAGTATATACTATGAAAACAGTTCAGGCAGACCTTTAGAACCATAAATCCACCCATGTGAAGGTCAAACGAGTCATTGAAGGCCTTTGAACATTGTAGAAATACGCAGTTGCACAGTGGAATACCTATGTGTTAGAGCATGTCCTGACAATTGGCTTCTATTTTTTTCATCATACATGAGCAGCAAATATAAAATCAAGATTTAAAAAAAAACCTGCTTTTCGCCATTGATTTTAATCCAAATTATTTAGTAATACTTGCAAGTTGAAGGTTATCTAAATATCAACAATAAGTAAAAGGTCAAGATTAATATACTGATTTCTACCATCTTTTGATCTAGATCATTTAACAATAATTGCCTGTTCCAAGGTCCGACTTTATACTGTTGGACAACCTTTGTTAAATTTTTACTTTTAATTTCCTTAACCTTCGCCAAAGTTGCTTTCATGGTTAGAAACATTTATTTACTCTTATAACAACACTGATACTTACATTTTGTTATTTATAAAGCTCATTTTGTTTGAGAAAAAAAACACAGTTTCAAAGCAATTGAAGCATTCGTTCGGGGTCTAAAATGGTCAAGAACATATGGGAAAGAAAGAAATCCCCAAGGTACCAAAACCCCAAAATGTCTCTGTTCACATAAACAGATATCTTAAACTCACCTGCTTTCGTCATGGATCCTCAAGTGCCTCTGGAGACCATGGGGCAATCTGAAAGTTTTGGGGCAGTGAGGACAGTGGTGGTTCTTCTCACCGCTGTGAATCAGACGATGCTTCTTGAGGCTGGAAGACTGGGTAAAAGACTGGGGGCATTGCTCGCACAGGAATGGACGTTCCTTGCTGTGTGTCCGCATGTGAACCTGAATAGCGCAAATACAGCCTAAATAAATAAATAAAGACATCATTATAAAAGAAATAAATGAACGTTACTAGTTGTGTGTCTGCATGTAAACCTGAAAAGCCCATCTATAGCTTAAAATACATTTTTAAAATGTAAAATAAAATAGATAAATAAATGAACATTCTTAGTTATGTGTCCGCATGTGAACCTGAAGAGCACTAATATAGCCTAAATAAATAAAAAAAAGATAAAAATCAATCAATAATAAAACCATGTAACGGAAAGGGAGGTGACTGGTTGAGGCTTGCGAGAGAAGTTGTCTACCTTGAATTTTTTGGTTAGACTAGCCTTGGGTGGCTCATGCTGTGCAGAATCCTTTGGGAATGCCAATGGGTTATACAGGACAAGGTGACACGACATTTGTTCTCCCCGACTAACCATTCGCCTTCTACTTTTAATAATGAGCGGGGACTACATTGTCGGCAGGCATTTTAAGCAGGTCGGTGGCAGCGACTTGTGTTGAAGTGTTGTGGTACTAGTAGCCGGCAGCCCGGCTTATCACCACCTTGCAGGGCTAATATTTATATGTCCCTCTTTTGAGGGATTATAAAAAATAACAGCTCTGGTTGGGCTGTGTGGTGTCCCCTATACGCTCATGTGTCCGGGGACGTTAATCTCTTCAGCTTCAGTTGAGTATGACGAGGCATAAGCTTTGTGTCAAACATGACCCAGTCACTACCTTTCCCTTTAGTTCCCTCTGTTACAAAGTGAGAATGAGGCTCACCACACAAAGGCCATAAGAGGACATGTAAATAATAAAAAACAAAGAAATCTGCAGTATAGTAGGCCTTATCAAAGTCTGACGAGTCAAAGTCAAAGCATTTTTTATTCCACAAATAGGAAAACACTGGTAAAAACAAAACAAAAACAAACATATTTCATCCTTCCAGGAGTAAGAACATACTAGGTATAATACATCTATCCATCCATTATTTACAACAGCACTATCTACACACACGCGCCTAACCATATAGGCCTGCCACACAATCAAATTCATTAAGGTTTCATCAGTCCTAAAAATAGACGGCCTTTCATCCCGCAGCTATTAGCCTACATGTGTCTCATACTTATACTCTGACTCCTCACCTCTCATCAAATACTCAGACGACACCGC
This sequence comes from Oncomelania hupensis, assembly GCA_036898135.1. Taxonomy (NCBI): domain Eukaryota; kingdom Metazoa; phylum Mollusca; class Gastropoda; order Littorinimorpha; family Pomatiopsidae; genus Oncomelania; species Oncomelania hupensis. The sequence goes on from CM072520.1 coordinate 19,939,015, forward strand.
TCTCGAAGACCTTTCAAATTCTGACACTGTCTACTTTCAACAAGTTAACCGCTTCTGCACATAGTGCAAAGACAACTTTCTTGACCTTAACGTGACGAAAACAAAAGAAATGACGATCAACTTCCCGACGAGACCCCGCCCCCATCCCCGACCTGTACATAGACGGTGCGAAAGTGGAGAGAGTGACAAACTACAAATACCTGGGGACGATTCTCGACAACAAACTGTCCTTTGACCAAAACACAGCTGCGATAGAAAAGAAATGCCGACCTCGACTGTACTGCCTTCAGAAACTCCATTCTTTGAACATCAGCCGACCCATTCTTTCTTCTTTTTAATCGCTGTTTTATTGAATCAGTTTTGACTTTTGGTTTTATCTGCTGGTTTGGAGGGCTAAGTGTAAAGAACAAGAGGGTACTTGACAGATTGGTGAGAATGTGTGTGAGAGTGACCGGTGAAAGACAAAACAGTTTGAGAGAACTGCATGAATACCGTGTGGTGAGGAAGGCGGGAGTGGTTATGAAAGACACTTCACATGTTTTGGCAAAGTATTATGAAATGTTGCCCTCTGGTCGCAGACTGCGTGTGCCTAAATGTTCTCTCGTAAGAACAAAAAACTGTTTTATTCCAAAAATCTATTGAGTTTTTAAATAAGCGCTAAGTAATATTTTTGTATATAAGATCTTGATGTTTGTGATGATGTTTGAGATGTCATTTAATACTGGAAATTTAATATAGATGTAGTCTACTGTGTACTTGTTTTATCTATGTATGTATTGTTTTAATGTTTCATACCGATCAGCAATTGTATGTCATAATTTCTCTGTTGAGATAATAAAGTATTCTTGAACTTGAACTATACACACTCCAGCTTTCACAGCAATAGATACATGTAGATATATTTAATTAGCATATTAATTCATAAACTTTTTTCTTTTTTTTAATGAGAATGCATTCTTTGGACAAGAGAGGATATGCGAATTTGGGGGTATTGAATCTTAAAGTGTGTTCCTGGACTGAACCGCAAACTGTTGGCAGCTAGACCACGATAAGGGAGTAGAATTGAAGGAGCCAGCTTACGCTGTATGGGCCTTGCCAATGCACCTGCAGAAAGTTCAATGCTCAGAGCATAATTCAGAAATAACCTTTAAAATAATAATAATATTAATAATATTAATAAAGGAGTCAAATCACATTAAATGTTTTGGATGAAATGAAGAACTACAGAAAACTTGCCTTCTAACAAGAATTATTCAAGCAGAAAACAATGACTCTCAGTTTTCCCCATTAAGATTTCCCATCCCAAAGCTACAACAACAACAATAATAATAATAATAATAATAATAATAATAATAATAATAATAATAATAATAATAATAATAATAATAATGGATGCAATATGCGCCTTATACTTAAATACATAACACAACAAACTCACATGTATCACTCAAACATGTGGTGTGTAAGCAAAGGAAAGTTGCTATTAGAAAATGGAAAGGAACTCACATTTTATTTGTGAAATTTTAGACAGACTGTCCCCAATACCATTATTGAAAATAGATTCCAAACTTTATTTTTTAAAAATGTTGCTTCAGGTGTAAAACAAAACAGTTCATCTTACTTTGAGATTAGTGGACTCCACAAAAGCGGCCGGACATACTGAGCACTTGTGTGGCTTGATCCCTGCATGGACCATGTTGTGACTCTTCAGACTGGAGGCCTGTGCAAAGGCTGCTGGGCATTGCAGACACTTGTAGTTCTTCTGCCCTGTGTGGATACGTTGATGAACCTGAAATCCAAAAGCCGAGTCCTTTCATATCCATGCGCACCTTTTCCCCAACTCTGGTTTGTGCAAATATAGGGGAAAAGGCACTAGGCATAGCGAGCCTTGTGGCCACAAGGTCTAAAGCGGCACTAACTCCCTTGTCCACAGGCTAGATACCAATGGCGCCTGACTGGTGTGGGATCAATGATCCCTCCTCTGGGTATTATGTTTCTCCGAATGTTATTTACTTTCGACTCGGAAGGGGGGAGGGAAGGGGAGAGAAGGGGGGAGGGGGGCCCAAAACTTTCCTATTTAAAAAGGAAAATAAAGTGTCAGCAACAACAAAAAACAAAACAAACTATAAAAAAAATTATAGCACAAGGATATGTTGAAAGCCATGAATATCCACTTGCCCTCTAGGTTTAGTAGTGACTCAGGCCAAGTTACTCTCCTGCAGCATTTCTCACTAAATCATCTTTCACCAAAGAAAGAACAGCAACAAACAAAAAACAGTGAGCAGGTCGGTGAAACTTGAAAGAATCACTATGAGACAAAGTCACAGTCAAATTTATCAGGTCAATTCCAGAACGAATGTCAAGGGCATCCTTTTCAAGGTAAATGCAATGTCAATGTTTTCTTTTCAAGGTCAATACAACCCCAATATTTTCTTCTGAAAGTCAAAGTCATGTTATCACAATGAATGAAACAAACCCAAAGTTACTGTCAAATGTATACTGTCAATTCAAGAGCAAATGTCAGGGGCATGTGTTTTAAGGTCAACACAATGTCAATGCTTTCTTTTCAAGGTCAATACAAGGTCAATGTTGTTATTTGAAGGTTAAGATCAATGTCAACCTTCAGTTGTGAAGAAGCGCTAAAGGCTTTTTGGCAGATGTTGCAAGCATAGGGGCGTTGACCTGTGTGAACTCTGAGATGGCGCTTGAGGTTAGAGGTCAAGGTGAACCCTGCTCCACACTCCTCGCATTTGAATGGCCTTTCCCCTGTGTGACTGCGCATGTGAACCTGCAAATTTGCATATAATCAATGCATGCATGATAAGAGAGTCGTGCAAAGTTTTATAAAACTAAAATTGTAGAGTTACTTCTTTGTCCTGATGGAGTGTCAGAGTATCCCAGATTGTCCTGAAAAAAAAACGAAGAAGAAGAAGAAGAAGAAATGTCCTAAAATAAGCAAAAGCACAGAAAACAACAACTTGACAAGAGCAACATGATTTACTCAAAGTCATTAAACTAATAATAATTATAGAAAAGGACAACACAGTATTTATCTCCCTTGAAACAGCAGCCTTGTGCATTTAAAGTATTATATACTGTATAATAATAGAAGTTCCCTTTTCATTTCAATTGATATCATAACAAGGCCACTTATTATGTGAATCTACAGTAGGGATATTATTATTGTTCATTATGCTAAAGTTTAGACATTTTTCCTAAGGGAAGGATTGGTTGTCTTAATTGATGTTCCTATCCTATCCTGAAACTTGAAAGTCATCAGGGCACCACAGATGATCGTTTAACCAGCGTATATCTTTCTCTGTCCTCAGCAACCCTCATGGTTTCACTCAGTGTCAAGCCAGCCCATTCTCGAATGTTGTCTTCCCACCTCTTTTTCTGTCTCCCTCTTCTTCTGCCTCTTTGCATCATGCCTTGCAAGATGGTCTGTACAAGACCTGATGCTCTGGTGACATGGCCATGCCATCAGAGTTTCCTTTTCTTCACCACTGTGAGCATGTCATCATGTAGTAAAATGGCTTGTGTGATAGTCTGTCGGACTTTGTCATTTGTAATGGGCTGGGTAAAGGAAATTCCCATAAGTCTTCTGTAGCACCTCATCTCCATGCTTTGCATTTTTCGTTGTAGATCTCCTGTGAGAGTCCATGTTTCGCAAGCATATAGGAAGATGGAGATGACAAGGGAGCGCAACACCTTTACCTTGGAGTGTAGATTGATGGCCCTGTCTTTCCAAATGCGCTTCAAACTTGTCAGGGCAGCAGTTGTTTGTGCATTCCTGGAGAGGACTTCCTATCGGGACCCATTGTCTGATACAATAGCTCCAAAATATTTTAGCTATGCACTGTGTTTGATGTCCATATTGATGCCATTGGTGTTGTTGGTCATCATTTTGGTCTTCTCTGCACTTATTCCCATTTCACAGGCTCTGGAGATGGTGTCAAGCCTCTGTACCAGCTGTTCTTGCTCTTCTCCAGCCAATCTATCAATGTCATCTGCAAAATGGAGGTTGGAGATTGCACTACACCCTATGCTGACTGTGCCTTCATGATCTGCAAGGGCATCTGATATGACGAGCTCTAAGGAAGATGCCGAAGTGTGTTGGAGAGAGGAGGCATCCTTGACGCATGCCGATTGTTGTTCTGAACCAGTTCCCGATGGCGCCTACTTGATGTTAGGCTAGTTCAAGTCTAAAATTATTAAAAAGTAAAAGTCTATGAATACAAGAGCACTTTGCTCATTCATTTTTTCTTCATTGGCTTCGGTTATCATCTAACTGTGAGCTGTACTCACCTTCAAATTGACCAGCTGGTGAAATGCTGAAGGGCAGAGGTCACAGCGGAATCGTTTCTCACTCCCATGGGTCTCTTCATGGCGTCTGAGATGCGTGGTGCTGGTGAACGAGGAAGAGCACTGGTCGCAGTGAAACGTACGCTCCCGATGAACCTTCACATGACTAGGCCGCTCTCCTGGGCTGCAAAAAATAAAATTAATTAATTAAAATTTTAAACATTCAAGGGAACAGCCCATATGACTCACATGCTTCTTATGGAACTTGCAATATTTAACACGAAAATGAGTGCCCAGAAAAAAATTTTTAAAAATAAAACAGTGGCATTAAAATGCAAAGTAATACCGACTTTGATCTTTCTATTCTCTTGTCCTTGAGATGACTTGACCTTCGGCACCATATACACTAATGTACTATCAAATTACCTACAGCAAAAGTTGTATTACGCAAAAAAACAGTGACTTTGGGATGACCTTGACCTTTAGTGACCTTGACCTTGGTATGGCCTTGACCCTCATGTGCCCTCTCATGCTGGTCTGATCAAATAACACAAAGTTGTTGCATAGTCATTCCACTGTACGATTACCTACTCTTTTGTATGTTTTGCAAGGCCTAAAGGTCACTTCAAAGTACATATACTAACTGACTTTGGACACCTCTAGTGACCTTGACCTTGGAGTGATGTTGACCAAATGTGTATGGTATGTGTGAATATTAATAACCTAGAAAAAAGTGAAAATTTGTGAAAATTTGCAATTTCGGGACTAATGTTTGTTGACCTTGTGACCTTGACCTTTATGAGATCGAATGAGTATACACCATCTTACCAAGTTTGGTTGTGATAGCTGAAATAAGTTCTGAGTACTTAGTCACTTTAAAGTTTTTGCACAGACAGCTGACATCGGATGGTGGACAGACTTACGGACTGAGGGCCATTTTTATTTTCAATGTAATTTTTGGACTATTTAGGATTCAGGTTGCACAGATTTGCAAAAATCTGGAGAAAAAAAAATGCTGGGCAGTGAGGAGATAGACTCACATTGCTATGCATGTGAATCAAAAAGAACTGATCAGTAACATTTATTTAAAAGTACAGTAGTTATTTCCCTATCCCAGACTTGCCTACCTAAAAATAACTTGTGGACAGTACTCCAGGCAGCTCAAAACCAGATTTTTGAAGCTTTGACCAGATTTTTTGCGTAACAAGACTTTTTGTCTTTAGGAAACATTAATATTGACATTGTGCACAAAGTGTACTGAAATATATGTAGAAATGCATGTTTACTAAGCAAAGGAAAGTATCCCAATTACAGGGCCAGTGTCCACTAGTCAAATTCAGCCTAGGCTACACTCAAACTGAGTATCAGCTCGTCAGTGCATCAGCTGGGCTTGAACAATGGATGCTGTCACAGCTGGTACCACAAATGCATTTAAAAGTGCTATAGATAAGTTTTTATCTAACATAATGTACTCCACTGACTAGGGTGAGAATTCCTTTACCTTACCTCCTTCTGGTAGTGATTTATCCAGCATAGACTGTGTGTAGGTTTATATCTCAACAGTTTCTCAGAATGGGGTCAGTGTTAGCTTTCATGTGAACTAGTATAGTATAATTTTTTTTACCTTAGGAAAACATGCATTTAAGAGCACAGGTATTACTTGTCACAATGGCAGGCTTTTAGGCATCAGTCGTCTGATGAATTTTGCCAATCAGAGGGAGGTGAGGTAAGGGAATTCTCACCCAAGTCTTAGGAGTCCATTATGTTAGATAAAAATGTATCTAGAACACTTTTAGCTAGTTATTCATTGCTTACAGGGTCCAGCGGACTGCAAAGAGACGAATCAGGACCACAAAATCAGAACCACAACTTAGGTGAAAGAGGGCTCACCCCTGATCCGTATAAAAGATCTGCTGAAACAAACCTAGTGGTAACACTGAAGGCACTTCACCAGCCAGCCACTTAACAATAAAGGCATCCCACGCAGGAAATGCTGAGGCTATACTCTAATTTATCGAAGCCTTGTTTACAAAAACAAAACAGAATATAAACATGATTATAAAATATCAACAAAACGCATACAAATAAAATGCCTACAATACTAAATAATATTATCATAGGAAGCCCTAGTGACCATTTGGCAGAAAGCGTCCAATATTCCCAAGCTGATCCAACAGACCTCATACACAAATGAGGAGTTTTGGAAGAGTTTTTAAGAAAAAAGGTAGGTGACTGGAAATAGCGAAGAAGATAGTATAGTAAATTGATAGAACAGAGAGAAAGGAGAAAGACAGCGATAATGGGAATTTAAAGCACTAAATTTCCAGAAAGTGGGGATACTATTTATACAGAAACCCCCACGGGGGGTAGAACACTTTTAAATTCATTTGTGGTACCAACTGTGACAACATCCCTTGGCAGACAATTCGTGCATAGGTTCAAATATTTAGGAGCAATAGTATCAGACAATGCGTCCCGACAGGAAATCCTCTCCAGGATCGCACAAACAACTGCAGCCCTGACAAGTCTGAAGCCCATTTGGAAAGACAGGACCATCAGTCTACATTCCAAGGTAAGGCTGCTGCGCTCCCTTGTCATCTCCATCTTCCAATACACTTGCGAAACATGGACACTCATAGCAGACCTACAACGAAGAATACAAAGCATGGAGATGAGATGCTACAGAAGACTTCTGGGCATTTCCTATACCTAGGACATCACCAACGACGAAGTCCAAAAGACCATTACACAAGCCATTGGACAACATGATGACATGCTCACACTCACAGTAGTGAAGAAACGGAATCTCTGATGATATGGTACCAGAGCATCAGGTCTTTAAAAGACCATACTGCAAGGCATGATGCAAGGAGGCGGAAGAAGAGGGAGACAGAAAAAGAGGTGGGAAGACAACATTCAAGAATACACTGGCTTGACACTGAGCGAAGCCATGAGGGTTGCGGAGGACAGAGAAAGATGGAGTACGCTGGTTAAATGATCATCTGTGGTGCCCCAACGACTTTCGAGTTTAGATAGAATAGGACCTTGGATTTGATTCTGGGGCTGTTGCTAAAACAGCTTTGTATAATGTTGATAGTTTTCATCATTGTATTGTTATAGTAGTGTTGAATTGAAAGCTTTCTGGAATTATTTGTTTCTTATCGATAGACTGTTCGAGAATTCTGGTGACAAGTCTTTTTTTCCATTGGGTGTTGATTGCATAATTTTGGACTGTTCTGAACCATTATACATTGTTGAGAGCATACATAAGTAACGCACTGTCTGCTAGCGAGAGATGATTTTGGAAAGCGATCTTTTTGTTCAAGTTTGCTGAATAAAGTTGGAAAACTGTACACGATGGCTCCTGCCTTGTTGCTGAGTGAACAGGTTGCATGGATAATAAATTCGAGCTACACAAGATTCAAGCATTGGGGCTGAATCGACAATTGATCGTGTAACATTGACAAATTGTGACAGAAAAGCAACTAACCTTGAGAATGACTGAGAACACTGGCCACATCTTGGCAAGCCTAAGTGACCCTGGTGAAACATGTGATGCCGTATTTGCTCTGTCTGTAGAGGGGAAAATTAAATTAAGCTATCAATACGTTTTTTATTTGACTTTGTCACTATGCCAAAAGACAATATAGTAACCATTATTATTATTATTGTTATTATTATTATTATTATTATTGTTATTATTATTATTATTATTATTATTATTATTATTATTATTGTTATTATTATTATTACTGGACATACAGAAAACTTCTAATTTTGTTCCTTATGTCTCCAATAATAAAAACATATCGACAATCAAAATATCCATAATATGCTATTTTGTAAAATAATTACCCCAAAAGTGATGTAATTAAAATAAACATTTAAAAAATGATCCCCACAATTTTTTCAGCAGAACATTTTTATTTTCCAAAGAGCAAACGATACTACAAAAGCTATGTCCAAATCACACAGCATGTATTGCAAAACGTTTGTAGGCATTTATATTTTATTCTTCTGACCATGCAAAACATTTTTGGGCTTCAGCTTGTTGTTTATTCTAATAATTTTGACAGGGGAAAAAAACTGAATTGAAAGGAGTTAAAGCAACTACAGAAGATGCAATGTTGCAGTATGCTTATGATTCCCAATATCCCCATTTACACAGAGATTAAAACGGCAAATGCTACACTAACCCCTAATACTGCCAAATGGATTACAATAATAATACAAATATCCTTACCTTTGCAAATGCTTTGTCACACACGCCACATACAAACATCAGCACGTTTTCAGATGCCTTCCCTTGTTTAACGCTGGCAAAAGCCTTATTACGTCCCCTTCTCAATTGTTTCGTATTGCCATCTGAAAGCAAGATACAATTTAACTAAATGTAATTGCAAATAATAAAATAAAATGAAGCAAAATATAAAAATAAAAATCATTAACAATGATAATTTACTTTGCCAACAATACAAGAAATAAATAATTAAAATAAACTGTATGCAGAGCTCTTTGCTTTGATAAAAAATTAATAATACTGCCAGCCAGCTACATTTTTTTGGACTCTATAATGTAAATTAAATTAAATCAAATCAAATGAGTAATGAGCAATACACTTGTAAATGATGCTGAGGTGATCAAATAATGTGTGTTCGAGTTGCGTTGTGGATTTAACATATATTTGTAAAATATGCTTTTCGTTTTGTGTCATGGCGATCATATTTGTGTCAATTCCTTCTTTGAGGTTATAAGGGTGTCTTGTGTTTAATTGTATTGCATTGTATTGTATTGCATCATTTGCACTGTTTTGTATAGTACATACCTGGCATCAATCGACTCAATGCTGCTGATGTATCATTACTACATTTCCTTTTCATTGTAATTGTTAGTTTCTCTGTTGCCTCTTTGTCCATAGTTTCCACATTCTGCTGTCCTTTCCTGATAAGGTTTGCTCTGCGTCTTGATCGTCTTAGCTGAGTGGTAGATTCTGATAGTTCCAGTTTCACAGCAGCTAATTTAAAAAAAAAGAAAGAGAAATCAAATCATGCATGAACACTTGTTTCAACGTATTCTGAATGTTATAACAGATAATTTTTTTAAAAATTTTATTTACATTAATCATTATTGTCCCTTTTACATAGGGAAATTCTGGGCCGCCTCCCCTGGGTCAAAGCGTAGTCGCAGCCTGTGGCATGCCAAAACCCAACCTACCTAACATTTGTTGTGATTTTAAAATTTTCGTGGGGGAGCAAACCGGAGTACCCAGAGAAAACCCCCGAGACATTGCCCGAGTCGAAAGTAAATAATATTCGGAGAAACATAACGCCCAGATGCTGGATCGAACCCACACTTGTCAGGTGCCATTGGTTTCTGGCCTGTGGACAAGGCAAGTTAGTCCCGCCTAAGCCTTAGCCCACTTGGCCACAACCCTCGCCTATAGGGCACATAATATTTATGGAACCTAATGTCAGTGATTACTACTTTAAAACTTTCATAAAATATACCGTGGGCACATTTGTGATTAGACTGCAACAGACACTCTATTTAGACAATAAAAAAAGTAATGAACCATTTATTTTTGCACACATCTCTCTCTCTCTCTCTCTCTCTCTCTCTCTCTCTCTCTCTCTCTCTCTCTCTCTCTCTCTCTTTCTCTCCACTTAGTTATTTATTGTTATCCTATCCTATCCTATCCTATCCCATAACTCGGAGGTCGTAGGGGCACCATAGATGATCGTTTATTGTTAACAAGGATAAAATATGCCAAAGCTGAAGTTTGACATTTATTTGAGGACAACATATCTGAAACAGCATTTGGTTCAGCAGACCTGACTAAAAAGTCTCAGTCCTAGTAAAAAGAAACGGAGAAGGGTGGTAAGGATGGGGTGGGGGTAAGGGTTGGAAGGAAGAATTAAAGAGCTAAAGCAAACGAAGTGAAAGAGAAAAAAGGAAAGAAGAAAAGTAAAAGAATATAGAGGAAGAAATAAAGACATTTTAAAGTAAATATATAGAAATGAACAAATACATTTTAAAAATGACTAAATCAATAAATGTCATATACTGTATAATTATATATATATAATGACTAAATAAATAATTAAATACATAAATGAATACATAAAAAAAAATAAACAAATAAATAAACATAAAACAATAAAGAGTATAGAAGACAACTCTATCGACAGTGTTTATTTACTGCTCTGAATTTCTTTACCAACCTTCTTGTCTAGCCAGCTGTTCTCTCTCTGGCCGTCCCTTTGCCATCTCTGCCAGCTGCTGAGCAATGGCGGCAAGCTGAGCACTATCCACATGTGCATCATCGTCTGAATCGTCTCTCATGGCGCTAGGTGATTTGCAGATGCTGCTACCACCAGATACAACATTTAAATGTCCAAGAGTTCCAGCTGTTATCTTGCTGGCTATATTGCTGAAGTTGTTAATGCCAACTGTATCTGAATGTTCCCAATTTCCAGATGCAACACTGTTAGAACTTGCATTACAATGCTGGCAGATGCAGCTAAATGTTCAACATGTTGTTCATATGCAACATTGCTAGCTGTGTTGAGGATTCTGGAATCGACATACACATCTAAATATCCAACATTATTTTCGGCTGCTGTTTTAACAGTTGAATCGCAGTTGGTGGCCTTAGTAGATGGATATGATGCATGCCTGCTAATAATACGTCAATGCTGGTGGCATTGGAGAATGTACCAATGACAACTGCATCTGAATTAGCAGATGCCGGATAGCTGCCGGTGTGACTAGATGAATCTGAAGAGGCTGTTTTGCCACTTTCTTCTCCTCAATCCGTAAACACATCCGTAGGAAGAAATGTATGATTAGATGATGGGAAGCTGGTAGGCGCAGCCTTGCTTGAAGCTGTTATTGTTATAGCTGTCCCTCTTCATGTGTCTTCTGCTCTATCAAGCTAATTTTGTAGAGAATTAAAGTGAGTGGACAAATCTTCCAAACTGCTGTACTCCTGCTGCTGCATCTGCAAAAGGAATACTCCATGTTAACTTTTGACTGTCACATTAGTGTAGTAATTAATAAGGCAAATAAAACTCTTGGAATTATACGGCGATGTTTTTTGTATCTAGATAGATCATCATTTGTACAACTTTACAAGTCCTTGGTTAGACCTCTTCTAGAATATGGCAATATTATTAGGTACCCTTTATTAAAGAGACAGTCTGCTGCTAGTGAGCGTGTACAAAGACGAGCAACTAAAATGGTTCCAGGACTGAAAGATATTTCTTACAGAGACAGACTGGAATCATTATGTCTGCCAAGCCTAAAAGCCAGAAGAGTGAGATGAGACCTAATACAAGCTTATAAAATTTTAAATAACATTGATGAATTAGATACTAACAAATTTTTTTGAACTAAACAAATTTGATATAACAAGAAACTCTGTTAACAAATTATTTATTAAGCATAGCCGTACTAATTTTCGAAAACATACTTTTAGTAATGGAGTTGCACCTCTATGGAACAAACTTCCACAAAATATTAAACAGGCAAAAACTTTAAACAGTTTCAAAAATCTTATTGATGAACAAGAAATTTTAAAATCTATAACATATGATTTTGATAGTTGAGCGTCTTGAGCCGGCTTAAATCAGACCTGAAATATATGTGCTAAAGATGGGACATTAAATAAGCCGCGAGGCTTAATGATCACCATGATCTAGTCCCTACACTACTACTACTACTATGATAATTCGGCTTTGCTGTTCTGTGACTAATCACTAAACAATTGTAAACTTGAGCTTTTTCAAACCCTCAATAAAGCAAAGCCTATTGACTGCTTGCTTCACTAAACTAGCTTCATGCATTCAGTGATTCACAGACACTTATTGTCAATGGTGATGGGTTTTTGCAGTCTTTCTTTCGTCCATAATTATATTTTATTTTGCTCTGTATGATTGATCACATTATATGTATACATCAGTCCATGCAAAATGTGTATTCAAACTGATTTACTAGTATTTCAACATTATTTCTCAACAAACCTGCATCGGGTGCCGGGTAATGACTAAATACCATCAAATCGAGAGAAAGTATACCTAAAATTGCTTTTGTTTTCATCTGAACCGAGCCCCTTGTTCCCCAAGGTTTGTAGAGCAAGGGAGGTAACTGAGAAATGTCTTCTGCTTCGAGACATGCGCGGAACCATCGGCGATGATTTGCATTTGGCGATGACAAGCATAACATAAGTAAATAAATACATGTATACGGATTCTTCCATAAATATAAGAAATAACTGTATATATTAATAAATAAATAAATTCATACAAAGACATGTGCAAATTAAATAAATAAACATATCTATCTATCTATCTATCTATCTATCTATCTATCTATCTATCTATCTATCTATCTATCTATCTATCTATCTATCTATCTATCTATTCTAATCAATCAATCAATCAATCAATCAATATCTATCTATCTATCTTAGACCCGTACCTGCAGGCATGTAAAAAGTGGTCCAGCCATAAGGAGATTAGGATCGATGGAGAGGGGCTGAGACGGAGGTGGGGGGGGGGGGTGGTGGTGGATGAGGGAGGGTGAAGAGGTGATGGTTTGGTTTGGAAAAAGACATGATTTTAACTGACACATTTTCTTTTACAGGGGCGGACCTAGTACGAGGTGGGAGGGGTGGTGTGGGGGGGGGGGAAGGAGTGCGGGGTTGTACCAGGAGATCCACACTCCCTCCTCATTCCCCCTCCCCCACCTTAAAAAAAAAAGAAAGAAAGAAAGAAAAGAAACAAAACAGAAAAAAAGTAATAAAATAAAATTTAAATAAATGTTAAAATATGGTGTTACTAGCGTTTTTTTAAAAATGTTTTAAAAGAAGAAGTAATAAAATAAAATTAAATTTAAATAAATTTTAAAACATGGTGTTACTACTTTTGTTGTTGTTGTTGTTGTTGTTGTTGTAAGAAGTAGCTACGGGCAGGAAACTGAATTAGGCAATGCATGCTTGTTTAGATTAGAATCCCCGTCTTGGAAAGGCAATGCATGCCGAAGCGACCCCCTGTTACCGAAGCGACCCCCTCTTAAATCTGCCGATGCAGCGGGTACTAACATAGATACTGAAGGCTTTCTTCTCACCATGGCCAATAGGCGGTAAATAATCATAATATTTATTATTATAAATTTTTTGTTAAATATATTTTAAATTTTTTTTAATTATTTATTTTTTTAAATAAATATTGCGCTAGTTTAGCAAATACTATTATCAGTAGGTACTCCAAACTGGCGTCATTTGTGCGTTAAAACTCAGTTTTTCACTCGTTTAACTTTCTGCATGATTTTCAAATGACTGACAGCATTTTGTTGTCGGCTGTACAGGAATAATATTTCCTATCCTATCCTATTCCGTAACTCGAAGGTCGTTGGGGCACCACAGATGATTGTAGAACCAGCGTACTCCTCCCACCTCTATTTCTGTCACCATCTTCTTCTACCTCCTTGCAGGGCCGGATCCAGGGGGCGGGGGGGGGGGGGGGGACCTGGGTTCCGGAACCCCCCGCCCACCCCCCCCCTCCAAAGTTTAAAAAAAAAAAAGATTTTATTTAATGCAAAGAGTTTCAATTTGTAAAAAAATATTTTAAAAAGATTGCAGTTTTTAGTCACTTTTGGTCCAAGGTACAAAGAGTTATTTATAGACAATTCAACGGAAATCCATTTCAAGGGATCCGTTGAAACGTCCAAAGCGTTTACCCGTTGAAACGACCAAGTAACCCAACCCCTAAGCCTAAATTAGTAAATGCAGCCATATTTTCCTGTTCTGGCCGCAAGCCTATTCCAGCACCTTCACCTTGATACTGCCCTAATCCCCCCAAAACGACTTTTAAAAAATATTAATTAAGATGCTAAGTTGATAATTATGAACACAGCGTTCGTTGCCTGGTTTTGGTGAAGTTAACAAAATGGCAAATGCTTTGACAACTGATGTTATTGTTCCTCGTCAAGCATCCCGACAGACTCTCCGTGACAACCAACCTGCGGCTACTCCAGAAGAATATTTCAAGATTAGCATTGCCATTCTTTTCTTGGAACACCTGTCAACCGAATTGGACTCGAGGTTCAAAAATGCTGACCTAGCAGTTGATGGTCTCTGTCTGGTGCCAAGCACTTTAATAGACAACCAGGATGGTTTCATGCAGGTTCCAGAAGGGGTGAAGACACTGGCAATGTTGTGGGAGTCTGGCCTACCAGACAACGCTACCCTTGATGCAGAATACCAACGGTGGGTTTGCAAATGGCGAAGTGCTGCTGAGAATGCGACAGCTATCATCCCATCCACGGCATCAGAAGCACTGAAACATTGTGACAGGGATTTTTATCCCAACCTGTTCATCATGCTAAAGAACCTTTGCACCCTGCCTGTCACTACTGCCGATTGTGAGCGTTCAAACAGTCAGTTGCGCAACCTGAAAAACTACCTGCGCTCCACAATGGGGCAACAGAGGCTCAATGGACTTGCTTTACTGAAAGTGCACAGGGATGTTGATATTGACTTCAAAGAGGCAGTGAACTGTTTTGAAGGAAGATACAATTCTATTTCACAAATGGTACTAATGCCGAGGAACCTAGTGCAGCAAGACTGAAAATGAAAGCAGGGCTGTGATGTTCATAAACTACAAGGTAAAGCTTTATACCGTTACCGATCGACAAAAAGTAGTGAATAATAATAGTATACAAAACATCTCTGCCCATAAATAAATGTTTGTGTGTGTGTTGTTGTTTTTTAAGGGAGGGGCAGAGGATTATTTTTGTACCCTAGAGTTTGTCAGTTTAATTGTTAAAAAAGCTCAAAGTCCCAGACCATCACAAATGGCTTTTTCAAGGTTCAGATTGCACCAGATTGCACCATTTTGCATCCTTGAAAAAAAATTTCCTGTCCTTGTACCGTGCCTTGCAGGATGGCATTTACAAGGCCTGATGCTATGCTTTTGACGTGGCCATACCATCAGAGTTTCGAAGAATAATATCAAAGAGCTTATTTCGGAACGAGGGGGAACTTCCATTATGTCCTATACAAAAATGCGAGACGCTCTCACGGATTATTTCCCTTTGCTCGGGCTGGCTATGTTTCATCATCTGCTATGTGAATGATCTGTGCGTGGTAATGTATTGAGCCTATGCCATTGCAAAAGAACATTTTTATGGCAACGTTTGCAAAACCCAAACTTTTAACCATTATTATTATTAACATTCCGCAACTGCTGTCTTTTTTTTGGTGTTTTTTTTCTGTTTATGTTTACTTATTGACATTTATTAGGTGCTTTTATGCTGCTTATGTGTGTATGTCATAGGTTCGTTTTCTGCCCTGGAATTTATTATTTTTTAATCAACGACAGATATTTTAAAATTTAAATATGCATGACAGACTGTTTCATTTATCCGAAACTGTGTAAATCCGTAATCGTGTGAGAGAGAGAGAGAGAGAAAAAGAGAGAGAGAGAGAGAGAGTGAGAGAGAGATGGGGTGGGGGAAGAGAGCGCTATGTCATTCAATCAATTAATCACAATAAAGCACAATAACAAAATGTTTCACTAATAGTGTGAATTTAATTTATATCAGGTGTCCTCCTACCCCCCAACCCTCTCACCTCCCACATCACTGTCTTAATAACATCAGTCACTTCATGGAAAATAATTAATTAATCAGACAGAACAATCAGAACCTAGACTACAACATTCCACGCAATATAGATCTAATGCGCAGAAATTCACGGATCAGAACAAGGACTGAGTATCTACATTACTTTTTTTTTCCCGTTTACACTCAAACGAAAAAGGATTACAACAGATCAAGGACCATTTTTGTGCCTAGGTAAGGGGTTATCTTGCACAGTATTTGATCACGAGGAGAAAGCAGACTTAGTCTAATTTAACTTGTTAACATAAGCAGTTTGACGAAGCCAAACTGCCAATCTGACATCTACTTTTGAAATATAAGCACAAATATAGTCAAACAAGCTAGCAATAACGTAAACAGTGAGCGACCTGTTGAACGTAAACTGTCAGCAAGCAAACTGTTTTGGATTTAGCACATAGGTATAACATGAATCATTCAAGCCGCTCTCTGATTGTTTTAACACTAACAACACTGCAGCCGTCTTAGTTTAGGCCTACATAAACACAAAAAAATGAAGTTTTTCAATTGCAATTTACCTTTCTTTGTCTCTTGGAAATTTTAAAAAGGACTTGCCAACAAAACTTTTCTTGTATCTAATCTGGCATTATGGCAATTGATGGCTGTGCAAAAGTCACCGCCCTGTTTCACTTGGTCGCCTTTTGACTTTCTGCCACGAGCCATTTTCAGCATGTCGACAAGGGAGCATAACTCGTACATTTCGTCTCGCGGTTCTGTACCAAGTTCCCCCTCTTTCTATCATTAAGCTCTTTGATAATATTTAGTTCTGCATAAATGTCTTTTTGTCTTCTAGACAAGTTCTTTCTTTTAGTGACGTCAGCTAGCGTTTCTTTTTTTTTTTTTTTTGGTTAAAGTGCCAGTTGAGTTTAGATCTGATCCGCTTTACTCCTATCCTATCCTATCCCGTAACTCGGAGGTCGTAGGGGCACCACAGATGATCGTATAACCAGCGTACTTCGCTCAGTGCCAAACCAGTCCATTCTCGAATATTGCCCTCCATCTTATTCGGTCTCCCGGGATCTTCTACCTCCTTTCACTGTGCCTTGCAGGATGGTCTTTACAAGGCTTGATGATCCGGTGACGTGGCCATACCATCGGAATTTCCGTTTCTTCACCACTGTGAGCAGGTCATCGTGTTGTCCAATGGCTTGTGTGATGGTCTGTCGGACTTCGTCGTTGGTGAGGTGCTGGGTATAGGAAATGCCCAGAAGCCTTCTGTAGCACTTCATCTCCATGCTTTTTTTTTTCTTCGCTGGAGATCTGCTGTGAGGGTCCATGTTTCGCTAGCGTATAGGAAGATGGAGATGACAAGGGAGCGCAGCAGTCTTACTTTGGAATGTAGACTGATGGTCCTTTCTTTCCAAATGGGCTTCAACCTTGCCAGGGCAGCAGGTTTTTTTGTGCGATCCTGGAGAGAACTTCCTGTCTGATACTAATGCTCCTAAATATTTGAAGGTATGCACTGTGTTGAGGGATTAGCTTTGGGCTTTGATGTCAGTGTTGATGCCATTGGTGTTGTTGGTCATCATTTTGGTCTTCTCTGCACTTATTTCCATTCCATAGGCTCTGGAGGTGGTGTCAAGCCTCTGTACCAGCTGTTCAAGTTCTTGTTCCTCTCCAGCTAATCCAACAATGTCATCCGCAAAACGAAGGTTGGAGATTGCTCTACCACCTATGCTGACTGTGCCTTCGTGATCTGCAAGGGTATCTGACATGTTGCGCTCTAGGAAGATGTTGAAGAGTGTTGGAGTGAGTAGGCATCCTTGACGCACACCGATTGCCGCCACTGAGATCCTTGGCAAGCACCGCCCAAAGAAGAAGCCGTGGGTCACACCTGAACTTTTGGATCTGTGTGATAAACGAAGAGAGATTAAAAAGAAAACAAACATCTCACAGGGAGCTGATGCCTACCGAAAAAATTGACAATGACATCCGAAAAGGCATGCGCACAGCAAAGGAGAACTGGATAGAAGATCAGTAACAAGAAATAGAGAACAGTCTGAACAAGAACAACAGCAAGAAGGCCTACCTGACTGTGAAGCGGCTGACAAGTGTTAAACAGCCCAAGATCTCCACGATCCAAAAGCAAGTCTGGCATGCGCCTTTAAGAACAACAAGAAGTCTTGGATACATGGACAGAGTACTGCTCTGACCTTTACAACCACACACCAAAAGGAGACCCATCAATTCTAGCATGTCCTGAGAACAGAGAAGAAGAAGAAATCCTCCCAATTCTCCGAGAAGAAGTTGAGTCAGCAGTGCAATCGCTGAAGAAAGGGAAGTCAGTGGGAGTGGACAACATACCCGCGGAACTGCTTCAAGAAGGAGGGGAGGACAAGATATGGCAGAGTGGGGAGTGGCCTACACCATGGACCCAGTCGCTTGTCATCACTCTTCCCAAAAAAAAAATAACCTTTAGGAGTGTAAAAATTACCGCACGATCAGCCTCGTCAACCATCCCAGCAATGTCCTCATCAAAATAATACTCAACAGGTTAAAACCCCAAGCTGAACAAATCATAGCTAAAGAACAAGCAGGATTCAGGGCAGGGCCGGCGAAGTACCACTGAACAGATTTTCAACCTCAGAATAATCTGCGAGAAATGGCTTACCTACAGCACCAACATCTATATCATGTGTTCGTATACTTCAAAAAGGCGTTTGACCGAGTCTGGCATGCAGCTCTGTGGGCAACCATGAGAGTGTACAACATCAGCCCTAAAATTATAAAAATCCCGTATGCCAAGGCTACCAGTGCAGTCTTCCATAACGGCGCCATCGGAAACTGGTTCAGAACAACAATCGGTGTGCGTCAAGGATGCTTTAAACTCAATACTTTACAAACGAAAATGTAGTCCTACTTTTGATATTAGATCTAAAAACCTACACCAAGAACAAAAAAAGACTACCGGCATAGAAAAAGATGTTCTAGTGTAAAGTATACGCTCTTACAATTCAAAATATGGTATATAACTAAGAGATAAATTGATGAATCCCTCAAACTAACAATGTAGATAAATGTTGGGTTGTGTAGATACTACTACTACTACTACTACTACTACTACTACTACTACTACTACTACTACTACTACTACTACTACTACTACTACTACTACTACTACTAAAAAGGGTGTTACTATATCGCTTTTTCCTAATGCCATCAGTTCAAGCGCAGTTCTCACGCATTTATATTTAACGTTAACATCGAAATACATACGAAGTATACGAAGAATATCTTTGCATAGCTTATATAGCAGCAGCCTTAGCTTGGAATGTAGACTTATGGTCCTTTCTTTCCAAATGGACTTCAAGCTTGTCAGGGCAGCAGTTGTTTGTGCGATACTGGAGAGGATTTCCTGTCGGACCCATTGTCTGATACAATGGCTCCTAAATATTTGAAGCTATTCACTGTGTTGAGGGATTGGCCTTGGACTTTTGATGTCCATGTTGATGTCATTGGTGTTGTTGGTCATCATTTTGGTCTTTTATTTCCATTCCATAGGCTCTGGAGGTGGACAGAGTAGATCTACTGCTTTGACCTTTACAACCACACACTAAACGAAGAACCACCAGTTCTAGCATGTCCCCAGAATAGAGAAAATGAAGAAATCCTCCAAATTCTCCGAGAAGAAGTTGAGGCAGCAGTGCAATCACTGAAGAAGGAAGTCAGCGAGAATGGACAACATACCTTCATGCAGAAGGAGAAGCGATGATTGACGCACTCACCATTATCTGTAACAAGATCTGGCAGAGTGGGGCAGTGGCCTACACCACAGACTCAGTCGCATGTCATCATTCTTTCCAAAAACGGTGACCTTCAGGAGTGTGAAAATTACCGCACCATCGGCCTCATCAGCCATCCCAGCAAAGTCCTCCTGAAAATAATACTCAACAATCCGTGTGCGTCAAGGATGCCTCCTCTCTCCAACGCTCTTCAACATCTTCCTAGAGCGCATCATGTCAGATGCCCTTGCAGATCACGAACGCATAGTCAGCTTAGGGGGCAGAGCAATTTCCAACCTCCGTTTTGTGGATGATATTGATGCATTGGCTGGAGAGCAACAAGTACTTGAACAGTTGGAACAGAGGCTTGACACACCACCTCCAGAGCCTATGGAATGGAAATAGCCTAAGTGCAGAGAAGACCAAAATGACGACCAACAAAACCAATAGCATCAACAAGGACATCAAAGTCTAAGGTAAATCCCTCAACACAAAGCATAGCTTCAAATATTTAGGAGCCATTGTATCAGACAATGGGTCCCGACAGGAAGTCCTGCGGTCCTGACAAGGTTGAAACCTATTTAGAAAGACAGGACCATCAGTCTACATTTCAAGGAAAGACTGCTGGGCGCCCTTGTCATCTCCATCTTCCTATAGGCTTGCGAAACATGGACTCTCACAGACAGACCTACAACGAAGAATACAAAGCATGGAGATGAGGTGCTACAGAAAACATCTGGGCATTTCTTATACTCAGCACATCACCTACAACGAAGTCCGACAGACCACCACACAAGCCATTGGACAACACGATGACCTGCTCACAGTGGTGAAGAAACGGAAACTCCGATGGTATGTCCACGTCACCAGAGCATCAGACCTTGCAAAGACTATCCTGCAAAGCACGGTGCCAGGAGGCAGAAGGAGAGGGAGACAGAAAATGAGGTGGAAGAACAACATTCGAGAATGGACTGGCTTAACACTGAGCGAAGCTCGAGGGTTGCTGTGTACAGAAAAAGATGGAGTACGCTAGTTAAACGATCATCTGAGGTGCCCGAACGACCTTCGAGTTACGGGATAGGAGAGGAACAATGTAGATAGATGTTGGGTTGTGTACATAATAATAATAATAATAATAATACTAATACTACTACTACTACTACTACTACTACTACTAATAATAATAATAATAATAAGGGTATTTATTTAGCCACGTTCAGCTGCACAGTTCAAAGCGCAGTTCGCATGCATTTATACTTAACGTTAACATCGAAATACATACGAAGTATGTGTCTTGGCATAGATTGTATCAGAGAGAAAGGAAGAAGAGAGAGATCACTTAGCGATATCGCCTCTATGAGAAGTGATGTACGGTGGAGGAGTTACGTCCCTTCAACCTCACATGGGCTTGCTTTCGGTTCTTAGTCTCTTGTCTATATATGGGGGGTTTTAATTATATTAAAAAAAATGTTTTAGACGGCGATTTTCACCTTTTGCTGTTGAAAATGTTTGAAATAAGGCTTTTCGAATTTGAGAATTTTTTTTAATGCACATCTGTTTATTTTTTCATGCCTTGCTGCCTCTTGACCGTAAGGGTGTTATCAGCGCTTCCTAAACTGTAACCCGTGATATAGGTGGCTTTTGCATTGTTTTGTTGCTTGAAATAAACAGTATGTGTAAGATAAATTGAGTTAAAATAAAAATAAAAATAATATTTAAAAAAACAACACACTAGTCTAGAATATGTGTCATGCATACATGCGTCATTTATTTTTTGTTCCGTATGGGGTCACACAGCATACGGATTGATTGGCAGTTTTAGTGGGTATAATTTATGTGTGAGAGTGTGTGGGTGTGTGTGTGTAATATAGAAAGAGATGGAGATCGAAATATAAATAAAGATACTGACTAATTCGAAACGTACACGGAAATTCATTTATTTACAAAAATATGCTTCCATTGATTTCAACATAATAATTAGGGTACGTAAAATTATACTCTCTCTCTCACAGTCTTCTCTCTCTCTCTCTCTCTCTCTCTCTCTCTCTCTCTCTCTCTCTCTCTCTCTCTCTCTCTCTCTCTCTCTCTCTCTCTCTCTCTCTCTCTCTCTATCTCGTATTTAAAAAAAGGTGAACAAGGCAACTTCCTGTGATCACAAATGAAACCATCCTGCAATCAACCCTATATATTTCATTCAAATTGACAATACATTCAGTGAGTCTTGTGACAAAATAAAAGGTTGGCATCTGTATTTTATATTAGAATATTCTGCCACAACCTAATTTAATTATAACAGGATACGAAGTTGAGGAATTACAGACACAGTTCGGTGGACAGCAAATAACAAGCCGCTGAAATTTTACTTTTCTCATACTGTCTTACAATCTTTATTATTATTTTTTTTTTTAAAGTAGCCTTGGAGTTAACAATTGCAGAGAACATGACAATAGTGAGCTAATTAGTGCGGCAAATCAAGTTGGGTTACTTAACAAACATAACATTAATCACGTTTATACCAAGACTTTGCAGTGCACCAGAATCGTTTTAAATCTAGATCTAGACAGAGGATGACACATGACAGCAAACGGCCAGAGGGCACCCCTTTTTAGTTCTACTGTGGCTTAATTGACACTGACAGTGACAGTAGTGAGTAGGCGTACTTTTTATTGATACTGAACTAAATTCAAGTTAATTATCACTAAGTACTAACCCTACACACAACCTTTATTAATTCCTTGGGCTAATCCAAACCGTTTCTTACACGAAACATCACCTTAGTTCCAATCCGTCTTGTATCATTGACAACCATTCATTGACAGGTCTTGGTCATCATAATTCATTCATATCATGATTCTTGTCTGTCAGAATAGATCTACAATTTCTTCAAGAACTTACCGTTCTTCTTCCTTTGGGAAACGAAAAAAACTCTTCCCCTTGCATGCAGCCTTTAATCGTGCATTTGTGCAGTTCAAAGTTGCATAGTGGTCACCGTAACTGCTCCTGCGATTTTTTTCCCCCTCTCCATCAGATCTTCGCTCTGTGAAGCAGGCCTTTTCACACATGTTACAATCAAGTCGCATAACTCTTGACGCGTCATCACACCAATGGCGTCACTGCGCGGTCTATATATTCCTGGTCTATGATTGTATAGAAAATAAAGGAATAAATAAATGGCCTGACTATACTTTTTGGTTCTGTATGCAATATGATAATGCAATATTTTCTCAGGTCTGGTTTGGCTGATTCCAATGATAATGAACCCATTTCTGATTTTTTTTTAAAAATTAGAAGCAGAGATATTAGCAAACTAAAATTGTATACAAAGCTGACCAAAGTTTCTATTTGAAATCGCACATTTAGCCAACTTTGACATTCTTCCGAAAGCTGAAATAAATCAGACAAAATATTTGTAATAAGAGGAGTAAAATAAAACATACAATGCGTATGCGTTTGTATGATATTGGTTCTGCACATTACCCTTGCAAAATAGCTCCTACCTCTCTCTCTCTCTCTCTCTCTCTCTCTCTCTCTCTCTCTCTCTCTCTCTCTCTCTCTCTCTCTCTCTAACTGGAAGTAGTTTCTTTTTCATTTTTTCCTCAGCAATGTTGCATTATGATTCTGCGTGTACTTCTTGAAATAATGTCATGAAATAATGAAATAATATAACAATACGCGCAAAGATGTAGATCTATGACAAGCCGCGTGACGTGACCAAACCACGCCAACCTTTTCTTCTTTACAATGACAAGGACATAAGCCTACACCCCCACACACACACATTACACACACTACACACACACACACACACACACACACACACACACACACAAACACTTTGGGCGCGTCAGGTATTCAGAAAGCATTTACCTAGTGGAAACATCCGCGAAGCCGTACAGTACGGAACGGAATTACCTACTGCTTCGCGGATTTATCCACTGGGTAACTGCTTTCTGAATACCACCATGCAGACGACAGAGCGCAACCCTGGGCGGCCGGAGATGAAGGGGGGAAAGGAAGGGGTTGGGGGGGGAAAGGAAGGGGTTGGGGGGGGAAAGGAAGGGGTTGGGGGAGGGGGGGCGGGGGAAAGAGGGAAGGACCTAGTGCATGCTGCGTGTACTTGTGTAGCTGACACTCACCCGTCTAGGACATGAGCGTCAAGATCTTTAAAGTCCGTGCGATGGAATGCGTGCGTGCATAGACTAGACCTCAGTTTATACTCTCATCGGAACTGAGCAAGCTCTGAGAGAGACGTACGCTATCGGTCCCAGATACGCCGGCGCCTGTGGCCTGGGTGAACTTTTTTTCCTCCCCTAACTGCGATCGGGAAAAGCATAAACAGATCAATAAAGATCAGGGTTAAAACAAAAAACACTTCCAGAGAGAGGTCACTCCTTACCAGGAATTAAAAAGGTGGACCTGGACCATGTAATACGGAAAATTAAGTTGTAACGGAAAACCAACTTCCTTGTTGCATGGCTGCTCTCTCTCTCTCTCTCTCTCTCTCTCTCTCTCTCGGGGGCGCACATCCGGTGGGTGTAACATTACAGTCCGTCCTACGAAGGCCACGGTCCGTCCTACCATTAGGTTGCCACCCACGCCAAAGTCGTCGCGGACCGGTGCGTAGGTGAAAACATCTGAAGTAACGAGCTCTCAACGTTTATTGTAAATGTAACGGCCACAGTGTGGTTATATTCGCCAAACTTTACAAATACCTTTTTAAGTGTATCTTCAACACAATGCCTGCAGTTTTGTTAGATTTTCGAAGTGTTTGTGGCAGTTTTGCGGCTATCTACATTTCATTCATGGCTAAGAGAGCAAAAAAGAAGGCTGCCGTGCATATTCAGGTGCTAACGCTGCGAAATCGTGCTACCGGTGTAATGGTAGGTGTGCTCCTTTCATTGCTGTTCTTTGGGGATTTAATTCACCAGTGTGGTGATGTGGAAAAGAACCCTGGACCTTTGGATACGAGGTCATCCAGCAAGAGCGGCAGTGTCGACAAGGGACGTGACGGTGCCTACAAGAAGCAGACACCAGTGGATGAACCAACCCTCAAAGATGTGATGGAGATGCTGACGACAATGAATGGCAAGTTTCTAAATGTAAACAGCAGTACTGTAAATGATGTTGTATATGGTGAATTAGGAAGATTTCCTTTGTATGTAAATTCCTATGTTGCCTGTATTCGATATTGGCTGAGATTAGTCCGTATGGATGTAAACCGTCTCCCTGCAAAATGTTATACAATGCTCTATAATTTAGATAGTAGGGGTAAAGTTACTTGGGCATCAAGAGTACGGATGTGTTTGGGTAGCTATGGTTTCTTATATGTTTGGGAAAATCAGGGGGTTGGTTGTATCAATGCTTTCTTGAGATGTTTTAAACAAAGACTAATAGTAATAGATTGCAGATGGCAAGAGTGGGATGCACATCTACAACAGAGTAATAGTATGTCTTTTTATAGAACATTTAAGTTAACAAATAACACGGAACCTTATATATTTCTAGATGTGAATAATTATGTAAAAAATGCTCTGACAAAATTTCGTTGTGGTGTGTCAAGTATTGCTGTTCATGCATATAAATTTAAGAGTGTAACCTATCACAATACGCTATGTCGTCTATGCAATCTAGCTTATGAAGATAAAGTGCATTTTGTTCATTTTGTTTTGCATTTAAGCGTTTGAAAGAAGTATCTCAATAAGATGTTATCTCATTGTTGTTATACCGATGTGGTTATTTTTGTAATGTGCTTACCCCTTCATTTGGGGCTGTGACCTTATTGAATAAGGAAGTTAGGGTTAGCCAAGCTATCATGGCCAATTTTTACCGCGCCACTGTAGAAAGCATTTTGACCTTTTCTTTCATTGTTTGGTATTCCAACGCAAACATCCAAGATAAAGAGCGTTTAGACCGTGTTGTGCGCCAGGCTTCAAGATGCGTTGGTGGGGCCCTCCCGTCCATCGAGGCTTTACACGCGCAACGTGTCACACGCAGAGTCAAACATATTATCCATGATGAGTCCCACCCCGCCCACGTGCTCTTCCAGATGCTACCCTCAGGCCGTAGATTCCGTTCCCTCCCCTGCAAAACCACACGCTCACTGAATGGCTTCTTCCCGTGGTCTATCAGACACTTAAATCAATTATAAGAATTATTTAGGCTGCTCCTTATTGCGTGCACTTGTATAGTCATATTAGTCATGAATTGCGGGAGGCTGCTTTTGCTTGCGAATCTATTTTAGTCATCTGTATATTTGATGTGTCTGATGATGTACACTAAAAATCATGCACCTGTTTTGTTATCTGTAATTCGGTTGTGTTTGTTGATGTCTGTATTTCTATGTTCTACATGAGTGTTCTAGTCAGGCGTGGGTCTGCTGTCTAGTATAATGGTGGTTACATAGGTCGCACTAGATCTATGCTTTATTTGTCTGTTATGTATCTTGTGCATGCCTGCCGCTGATCTAAAGCATTCTTTGTGTCATGTATACTATAACTGTATGTATGTCACTTGGTAAATAAATCTTGAATTGAATTGAATTGAATTGAATTGAATAAATTCTTGAATTCTTGAATTCTGAATTCTCTCTCTCTCTCTCTCTCTCTCTCTCTCTCTCTTTCTCTCTCTGATGGCCTACTAGCGCCAAAACCTGATAATTACAAATATCATGAAAATGAAAAATTATATATATCTTCACGTGATCCTGTTTAATTTTCAGTTTTGGCTCTAGCGATCGGCCTGATAATGCGCCAATACCGAAAATTATAATTATAACATAATAATTACAATTTTTACTTCATAATTACAATTTTTACGTGATCATGCTTAATTCTGGCTAAGGCGGCTTACTAGCGCCAAAACTTGCATTTACAGGTATCAGTGATAATATAATAGTAATTAACACATGTTCTGTGTAATTCATATTATGACATATTATGACTAGCGCCAACACCTAATAATTAGAAATTTCATGTGGTAATTACAAATATCAACAATGTATTTACAATTAACACGTAAACATTTAGGAGCCATTGTATCAGACAATGGGTCCTGACAGGAAGTCCTCTCCAGGATCGCACAAACAACTGCTGCCCTGACAAGGTTGAAGCCCATTTGGTAAGACAGGACCATCAGTCTACATTCCAAAGTAAGACTGCTGCGCTCCCTTGTCATCTCCATCTTCCTATATGCTTGCGAAGCATGGACTTTCACAGCAGATCTCCAACGAAGAATACAAAGCATGGAGATGAGGTGCTACAGAAGACTTCTGGGCATTTCCTATACCAAACACATCACCAACGACGAAGTCCGACAGACAATCACACAAGCCATTGGACAACACGATGACCTGCTCACAGTGGTGAAGAAACGGAAACTCCGATGGTATGGCCACGTCACCAGATCATCAGGCCTTGTAAAGACTATTCTGCAAGGCACAGTGCAAGGAGGTAGAAGAAGAGGGAGACCGAAAAAAAGGTGGGAGGACAACATCCGAGAATGGACTGGTTTGACACTGAGCGAAGCCATCAGGGCTGCTGAGGACAGAGAAAGATGGAGTATGCTGGTTAAACGATCGTCTGTGGTGCCCCTATGACCTCCGGGTTATGGGACAGGATAGGATAGGATAGGATTTATTTTTTAAAATACTTTTGTCATCACATTTTTATTTCCCTTAAACTAAATATTATAATAGTATAATAATATAATGTTTAGACGACGCCTAGATATGTTAAAGTCCTTGTTTTAAAATTGTTATAGTTTTTGTATATGTATATAGTTTTTATATATATAACATTTGGCAGGTTTAAATGATTGTTTAAATGTATTATGTTTGAAGGAGTGCCTACAATTAGGACTAATTATAATAATAAGCTGTAAGTTTAAAAATATTTTTCTTGTAACGTGTAATAAACATTCAAAGTCTAAAGTCTCTCTCTCTCTCTCTCTCTCTCTCTCTCTCTCTCTCTCTCTCTCTCTTTCTCTCTCTCTCTCTCTCTCTCTCTCTCTCTCTCTCTCTCTCTCTCTCTCTCTCTCTCTCTCTCCCTTTACATTTCATTTACATGTGCATCATTTAGAACACCTCTCCTAAAACACATTAAAAATTAAATACACATTAATTGTTAATGTTGTTGATTGATATTAACAACATTATTTTGATTTCAATTGTTTGAAAAGGATTTTATCTAATGATGACTTTGTTTATTTGTTAATTGTTCCATGGGAGACACTGTGGTCTAATGGTAGTGCTTCGGCTTGCGGATCGGAAGGCCCCGGGTTCGAGCCATGGCCGGGCCATTGTGTTGTGTCCCTGGGAAAGACACTTTACTCCTGTTTTCCTACTCCTTCGGATGAGAGTACAAACCGAGGTCTAGTCTGTGTCGCATACATTCCATCATAACGGATTTTAAAGATCCTGACGCTCATGTCCTAGACGGGTGAGTGCCGGTGACAAGAAAACACCCAGCATGCACCTAGGTCCTTCTCCCCCATCCCTGGCTGCCCAGGAT
This sequence comes from Oncomelania hupensis, assembly GCA_036898135.1. Lineage (NCBI taxonomy): Eukaryota > Metazoa > Mollusca > Gastropoda > Littorinimorpha > Pomatiopsidae > Oncomelania > Oncomelania hupensis. The sequence goes on from CM072520.1 coordinate 19,967,228, forward strand.
TTTGCTCAGTTGTCCGGGCGTCAGACCATGCGCAAAGAGGCTGCGGGTGGGCGTCTCGGGCGGCTTGAGTTAGATCCTGTATCAGCCAGCGCCTTGAGCAGCTCTTGAGCTGGAAAAGCGCTATATAAGAACAATTAAATAAATAAATGATGTGAATGTTATAACCTTGGGTTGTATTTAATAGTTATTGTTAAAGCCCCAAGGGCAAGATGTAAAAAAGCGCATCCAGCGCTTATTCTTAATAGAATAAGGATGGGAGTTGAGATGAGGGTGGTAAAGATTGGAGGTTAAAAAACCACATAACAACAAACAAACCTTGAGGAGAATAAGGATGGGAGTTGAGATGAGGGTGGTAAAGGTTGGAGGGCACGACAAAATAAATTGATGCGATTATGCTAGTGCTATTACTGTTTTTATTGGCCTCTTTGTTGGCCTTTTTCTTTGCGGTTTTATATAGTCCCACCGCCGTAGCTCAATTGGTAGAGCGAATCCCGTGGTGGGCGATGTAAAATGTGGCCATTTTCACTGTCCATTTTATCAGCCTATGATTGCTTTGGTGGTTCAGTATTGATTCAGGTCCCTACCCCTCTTTCCCTGGGATGATTATCACCGTCTGCCATATTGCCAATGGTGGGTGTAGACGTTAAACCTCAATATGTTCATTCGCGGTTTTATCCTTTTGTATTTTGTCGGCTTGTTAATTTTGTTGTGTGGTCCTGAAGGATTTTTATTTTTTAACCGGTTTTATTCGTATCCTATGCTTTTATATTTTGTCAGCCCTGTTCCTGTTGCCTAGTTGTACAGACCTGGTCTGTCTTTCATATAAAAGCTCTTTGTAAAGTTTGTCCTTCCCGTAGTACAATTTTGGTCCATAGCCCCTCACCCTCGTGTGCATAATTATAAGCGCCACCCTGTTCCTGTTGAGTGCACACGACTACACCGCGGCCTTCTTCATCCATATAATGTCATCACTATATGCTGCCAGTCTTAGTCAGTCTTCGACTCTACTTCACCTCTACCCACATCGGAAATCTATTTACTATCTGTATCTGATCAAGTCCCATATGCGCAAGTGTCCGGGGACGTTAATCTAACAAACGAACGAACAATATTACATTAGTCTGTAAAAACCCATAATGTGCAGAATGTGTCGTTAAATAAATTCATTAGGTGCGTTTTAGAAAAAAAAAATAAATGGACAAAGCGCCGATTATTATGAACGAGGAACATGCCCTAAGAATCTGAACTTCTAAAGAGATCGTAAGGAAAACGAAAGGACGAAGAGTTATTTCCCTTGATTTTAACTTTTTTTTACGAAAAGGGGAACCCCCTCGTTTCCCAAGTTTTGCACAGTTGACTACACACCTTTGATTAGCAGATATTTCAGTCAGAGACAGCTTGGCATAATTCAAATGTTTGTTCCATGTAGCTTCGGCATCGGAAATATTTCTTCATGATAGTTTCTCCAGCGCCGCAGCAATGTGGTAAGTGGAAATTCGATGTTTGCGCTTAGTTCCTAACACAATACAAAACTTGCATGGTGATGCCTGATGGCCTCGTAGTCGTATGACCCCTAGCTCGCGTTTGTCGTCTGCTTCATTCCAACCATAGAAACGTACGGAAACTTATGGAAACCATCTTTTATATCCATTAAGTTATTTGAATCTGGGTTTCGTCACGGACATTTGTACTTCTACTTCTAGATCAACATTTTTTTTTTTTAATAGATTACAGATCTGATGTGTACCTTTTTATTTTTTAAACGTAAGCAACAAGGAAGTGAATTAGGCCTATACAGGCTATAGTTTATAAAGTTATCGGCAGACTGAGACTGCCCTACACAGGTCCCATTTAAGTTTCTTAGGATTTCAAATTTTGGTGTATTTTATTTTATCGTTCTTTTATAGCACTGTGCCAGTTATATATAATTTGAAACAACGTCAACAATGAACTTAAAGTGGTAAGGATTGGAATTTGGATTATAAATATAATCTTTTAATTAATTTATTGATTCTTTGATCATCATACATGATACTCTGATACAGTGCATAATTACGTGCTTGAACAAGCATATTCTCCTATTCTGCAGTTCAACCTGTGTTCATACTAGGCCTATTTTATCATTATTCTTATTGCATTTGAGTTTCTTTAGGCCCTGTGACACCTTCTCCAACTCCTTTCTGTCGTATTAATTGTATGTGTCTTTGAGGGAAAAGGGTGGGAATTCTCTATCTGTGAATGTGTGCATGTACATTTGTGTGTGTGTGTGTGTGTTTGTGTTTATATGTTTACATGGCGTTGTTTTCACAAATACTTGAAAAAATACCACGTTCTTTGGATGTCCCTCATTACATTGATGTCAAAAGAATGTACCGTTAGATTTAGGTTAAGCAAGGGTTAGCATTAGTATTAGAACACTTAAAAGTACTTAAAAACAGGGTAAAAAATATCACAAAATGTCCAAACAGCTTGTACAGTTCCATGCGAGTCATAACAACGACATCTTCACAAGTGTGTGTGTGTTTGTGTGTGTATTTGTGTGTGTGTGTTTGCAGATGTATGTGTGTACTTTGTTTGTGTTTATACGTAAATATTATATATCAAGCAAAAGATGGGTTCTGGCAGAAGCAGTTTAAAGCAGTCTTGCCATGAGTTTGTATGAACTTCAAGAGCTCTAGGTCAATTGCATGGTTGAGTGCAACCAAGGATTGTATTGATATTAGGCTTTTTTGCACACAGGTGTACTTACAGCTGCTATATTTAGAGCTTAGCAAACTATTGGGGTCAATTTTACTTCAGACAAATTGTTTAATTACATCAAACATTGAACAGCATTTCAGATTCAGGTAGTGAAAAAGTAGGTGTGCGTGATTTGAAAAATAAGGTTTTATATTTTGAAAATATTAAAATTGTATGGCATGTGAAATGCTAATAATTTTTATGTAGGCTTTCTAAATATAATACAAGTTTGAAAAGAATTTTGAGTCTATAAACAGTCAATTTTGGCAAAAGGTTTGAGTGTAAATTAACATATGAAGCATTTTTGGGACTGTGTAAAAATGTTTATGACAGTGAGGGTAATTTGATCTATTTATATTTATTTTAAATAGTATTATCTTTTTTTTAATGCAGTTTAATTTCTAGTTATTTTAATAGTATTGTCCTTTTAATGCAGTTTAAAGCGCTGCAATCCCATTCGTATATACACAAAAATCCGTAGCCCTTGACAGGTGTGGGTACTGCACAATATAAATCCACTGTATTTTGTACTATTATTTAGTATTAATTTTCCCTTATTGTTCCATACAGAAACACCCTTGAAAACACCAATTGTCCAATGCCATCCCCGAACAGTGATCTGTCATGTTGTGCAAACATGAATTATCTGTGGACTTATTAGCTTTCTCCAGTTTTGATAGTCATGATTTGTGTAAAAATTGAAGCGAGTACAAAGGTAATTGGATGCCAGAAATGATGCCAACAAAGCAATGCTTACCTCGCCTTCACAGTATTCCACTACTGTTGGGTTTTAATTGGTGGTCGAATGACTAGAATTATACCAGGATTTTCAGCACAAGTTTTGAACAAAATTACTTGTGGAGACGTCTTGCTATTGTGTTACAGAGATATAATGAAATGTCACATCCTGAGTTTTGCCACTTTTGGAAACCACTATTAAGTATTATTTTATTTTATCTTATTTCATTTAATGTTATTTGTTTTGCCTTGTTTTGTGTTTATTTACTTAATTTTATTGTATTTCATGTTCTTTATTAAGACAACAACCAAAAAAATTCCCCCCCCCCCCCCCCCCCATGGGAGTGCGTTTTGTTGTTGTTGTTGTTGTTTTTTAATTTTTTTTGTGTATTAATAGTATTCCCACTTTCTGGAAATTTAGTGCTTTAAATTCCCACTGTAGCTGTCTTTCTCTGTTCTTTCTCATGTCTACTCTGTTCTATCGATTACTATACTATCTTCTTCTTCGCCAGACCAGTCACCTATACCTTTTTTCTTGAAAACTCTTCCAGGACAAAACTCCTCATTTGTGTGTGAGATCTGTTGGATCAGCTTGGGAATATTGTACAGTTCCTGCCAATGATATTATTATTTAGCAATGTAGGCATTTTTAATGCATGTGTTTTTTTAATATATTTTATAATGATGTTTGTTTTCTATTTTGTTTTTGTAAATGAGGGTTCGATAAATGTTATGAGAGTATAGCCTCAGCATCCCCTGCATGGGATTTCCTTTATTGTAAAGTGACCAGCTGGTGGAATGTCTTGAATGTTACCATTAGGGTTGTTTTAGCAGATCTTTTAGATGGATCAGGGGTGAGGTCTCTTTCAGCCAGGTTGTGGTCTTGATTTTGTGGTCCTGATCCGGCTTTTGCAGTCCGCTGGAGCCTGTAAGCAATTAATAACTAACTAACTAACCAAAAAATATATATTTTCAGTGCTGCACTCACTGCCCAGCATTAAGGTTGTCGAGACATCCAGTGTGATTACAAAAAGCATGAGGTCGCCTCAAAATACTGCTAGGATCAGCCTTGACCCTTTGCCTCCAGCTTCTGACCTTGTCTCCCAAAACCCTTCACCTTCAGCCTTTGAGCCAAGCAACCCTCATAGCAAATCTTCACCATCTGACCCTGACAGTGGCATGTCCAGCCAGAGCAGTTCCGATTTCGATGAGCCATTATCAGATGACAAGCAGAAGGACTCCTCTTCTCTCAAAGGAGAAAAGGACCAACAGAAGTCAGAAAGAGACCCAGGAAGTGAACCACAAAGACCGTCACCTGCAGGAGCAGTCGACAGCGATTGTGTTTCAACTTCAGATGAAGGACTGGAGTTTGACCTGGAGGACGGCATTGGTCAGCTGACCTTGCAGGAAAAGCATGAGGGTGGCAACAACACTGAGGTGAGCCAATGATGGGTTGTTGGTGTTGTTGTCGTTGTCACTAAAAATCTCAAAAATAAAATGTGGATCATGATGCAGTGTTCCCGATTTCGCACAGTAGTGCGTCAATTACGCACAAAATATGAAAAATGACGCAGGACACATTTTTTTCGAATCGCTGAAGTCAAAATACGACCAACGAGTGGCGAACTAATTCACGGCATAATCAGAATCAGAACCCAACTGAGATGCCATTGCAGACGATTAAAGATTGTGTCGGGAGTTGTCGTCCTTAAAAATCGCATGCGCGCACATTGTAAACTTCCTCCAAACAATACATTCACTAAACAGAAGAAATCTTCGTTAATCCATTCTTTGATAGAACTATCATACACGATCATGTCACTTCTGACTTGGTTCACTGGGCCCAAAACCCGTTCATCCAACGATTTGGGGACTCTCAAAATTTGCACAAGGACTCTTAAAATTTTATACCTGGGAGTCCCAAGGACTCTTATTTTTTGTGTGTGGAGGGAACACTGTGATGAAATTCACATTGCATAAAAAAAAAAAGAGGACCCGCTATTTTTTAAGTGCATACCTGTCAAGTCTTATGCTTTTGACATAATTCTTACAGAATTTTGGTGATTGTCAAGTCTTATGGCATAAGGTGAAGATCTTACTTTTTTTTTTAAATTGTGGTGACAAAATAATTACTAAGGTTTATTATGCATGGTGTGTATGTATACATGTGTTTAATAATTCTGTTTCGTGTTGAACGTGACAGTCTTTGCATTTTCACACATTTCTTATGGTATTTTGTTCAAACTTATGGTATTCGAAGCAAAATCTTATGGTAAGAGTCCACAAGAGCTTGACAGGTATGTAAGTGTATCTCTTGCATGATTGCATTTTTACGCAGTTCATACAATGTAACATTAGTAAAACTATAATATTATTAGTTATATTATAAAATGTCAAATCCATCAAAATAGTTGGCTTGCCAAAACGTGGCTATTGATGTATGCTTTCCATAAGAAAAAACATATTAATAGCATCATACTGAACATTCTCAATTCATAAAAAGGATCTAAAGTAAGCTGCTACTTAAGATTACTTCCATGCAAGAGGTTGTGCTTTTTGCAAAGGTTATGCATATATACATTCTTTTTTGTTGAACACAAATGCTAAAGACTGTGATCTCAAGTTTCCTGTTCAAATAATACTGGAAACTCAACACTGACAATGCTAATGTGACCCATAATAATTATAGTGCTTACAATTTTTGTTGTAATTCCTTCCCCAGCCACCTGTTCGTGAAGGAGAAAATGACTCGCAGGAATCAGAAGAAACAGTTCGGCCATTTGCTGTCAGTTCGGATGGTGAGAGTCAGCCTGAGTTTGAGCTTGAGGATGCCATTGATCGTCTGACCTTGACGGAAAGTCACAATGGTAGTGCAGAGGTGAGATGAGTTGGTGTGCACGTTGAAATTCACTGTATAGCAGTGATGGTGAAAGTTTTTAAGCTAGGGGTATTTATACCCTCAATCAAAACATGTGGGGGTTTTACTACCCTCATTGCAAACATAAGGGGTTTTTTTATACCCCCTTTCAGTTTTTTAGGGGGTACACCAACAATTACATACGTAATAAACACTTTGTTTGCAGAGCATAAAACCATTTTCTTTCAGTGTTAGCCACGGAAATTCCAGGAGCCATTTCTCCTGGAAAGTCTTTTCATCAGTTTAAGTTTTTTCAGCCGGGCCCGGTTGCGAACTTGTTTTTTCCAACCTAGTTCCAGTCATTCGCCGAAAAAGGCTTTTACCAAAGTCGAACGAAGGCTCTCCGAGTCGAGCAAAGCTATCCGATGTTTTACGAACGAATGCTGGCAGGACAACTTGAAACCACAGGCTGGGAAGTCTCGTCTTTCGTCGGCCTCAATTACATACTATACTACGTACATATATGTAGGAGGCCCACGAGTTTACAAAGACAAAACAACGGAACGGAAAACGATGCTTAACGTCCTATTGCATGAGCGTTAAGGACGATCACCACGTCGCCACCCTGACAACAATGACCATCATCATCATATCAAAAATAAGATCCAACGGATCTACAGACAAAACAAAAAAGACTTCAGAGCCCGTGGTGAAACATCCGTGCATAAAAATAGCCGCTGTTGCTTCTAGATCTAATTCTGTTTCGATCTGCAAAGCTTCAAGCTGTAAGTCAAGTCGAGATTCGAATTTTGAAGCAATTAGTATTATTATTATTTTATGATGATTAATATACTGACACAATTAGTAATAAAGAGTAAAAGCAATACATAACACATAATGCACACATACAACGATTTCACATCTATATCAACAATAAAACCATGACAAAACTTCAAAGCGCTACGGATACGTTGATGTCCCTTCAGCACAACAAGGCAAAGCAAGTTTATAATGGTCTCAAAAAACAGTGACATTTTTATTGCAAGCACCAAAGCAATTTTTTATTTAACTAATATTATTCTTTTTAATTGATACAGTAAATTTGTTATATGTAATGTATTTTAATGATATGCAGGCCCTATTTTAATGAGAAACACGTATTTAAAAAAATGTTGCGTGGCAGGCGGAAATTTCCATAAATCATCTGAAAACTTTGGTAAATCTATAAGAAAAAATAACCAGTAACATCATATGAATATTTCGGGTTACACTCAACTTCAGCAAAAACAAACAAAACGTCACTGACCATATTTACACCATTGAGCACGCACAGCAGCACACTATTCTTTTATTTTTATTTTTTTAAAGTAGGATTAATACTAATAAAAACAATAATAATAATAATAATAATAATAATAATAATAATAATAATAATAATAATAATAATAATAATAATAATAACAACAAACAAATAATAATAATAATAATAATAATAATAATAATAATAATAATAATAATAAACAAACAAAACAAATAAATTAATTAAAGATTTAACTAAATAACTATACTACTACTACTACTACTACTACTACTACTACTACTACTACTACTACTACTACTACTACTACTACTACTACTACTACTAGCGAAGTTGTGGTCTTGATTTTGTGGTCCTGATTCGGCTCTTTGCAGTCCGCTGGACCCTGTAAGCAAAGAATAACTAACTATTAATTTAACTCTGATCTCGAGTTAAATAAAAAAAAAAAAAATTCGCTTAGCCTACTAGTCCTCCTCCGGAAATTTAAAGATTCGAATATTATAAAGTATAGGCCTAAATATTATTAATTAGAATAGATCTAGTTTATACATTTATTTACATATAAAACAAACAATACAGGTCTAATAATTATATTCAGCTAGTGAGCTTCTTCGCTGCGCGGAGACTGACTTATAATATATAATGTAGATTAAGCCTATGTATACTGTATAACAGTGTCTACTTGGTTCTAGGCAGGAAATGGGGAATGCTACTGCTGAGAACTAACCAAAAACCAAATCAAGGAACGCAACTATTAAATGTGGTCGATAATAATTATGCTCATATTAATAAAGTATACCGTTGCGAAATGCTAATCTGTGTAAATCGAACAGAATTAGAAGCAAGAGCGATCATTTTTAATGTCAACTAGTCGTAGTCATGCAAGCATCATTTCGTAACACATCGGAGAGCTTCGTTCGACTTCGGTGATTGCCTTTTTGGGCGAATGACTGGAACTAGGTTGGAAAAAAACAAGTTTGCAGCCCGGTTGCGGCTCACCTTTTTCTTCTCTTACCAAGCACTTAAAGCCAAAGGCTGACAAAAAAGTTTGTTTTCTTTTCCTTCATCTTGTTTTAATTTTTTGTGCAATTAGTTTTGCTTCGGCTTCCCCTCAGATCGCTGCTTGTCGGCCATGTTTAATGTTGTTGTTTGTAGATTATAGTCACACGACACTTTCGCATATAGGTGACTACTGGACCGATTTATACTGACACCAGCGGGCCAGTTGTTGGTAAAGGGGAAAATAATATGATCACACGTTGACCAATCCGGGATTCGAACCAGCGACCTTTCGGTTACTAGCAAGACGCTTTTACCAACTGAGCTACCCGGCCCCACATGTTTAATGTTGGGTTGTTGTCAGTCTTATATAGTCAATCAAAAGCGTCGAGAAAAAAATAGTGAATATTATCGTGCATATGATTGGCTGTTTCTCGGAAGCAACAGAATGAATAGGAGGGGGAGAGAGGGTGATAGTCGCGCAGGACGCACAGGCACACGATCCAAATCGAGCGAAAGCTGTACGCACGACCGAAATAGTTGTACTTGATGATACCTCCCAGCAACTTAGCTTTACGTTTTCATACCCCTTTGGCACGGACTTTGTGCGTGTTCATACCCTTTCATTACATTTTCGTTACGTGATTTCCCAACTCAGTACGTGAAACACGTACGATTGTACGTGATCTCCATCACTGGTATAGTTTTCATCTCTTGTAGTGACTGAATTTTGTCCAGGGCTGTGGGATTTGATTTGTTTTAATTTAAATTTGCTTTACATCATTTATAGTGTAATAATTATATGTTATCTAATACCTGTGAAAAGATGTTAAAATAAATAAACAAAGTAATTAATTGATAATCATGATTATTTTGTCGCTCACAATCCGTTTTTCAATCTGCCAGGAGCTCGGTGAGTTTGGCGTTGCTGGCAAGAAGAGAAGCAAGAAGTCGGAGCCTCAAGCTGGCCAAGACGAAGAGAGCCACCCAGAGACCAAACGCAGACAACCGAGCAAAATAGAGACTTGCCCCCCACCATATGATGCCCGGTGGAATAACGCTATCTCTACAACCACGACTGATGTCTACACTTTCACTGATGGGAACTGCAGCCCTGACAATAGAGCCTCTCAGATGATGTACCTTTCCAGAGCTGCCTTACAGAGACGTCCAGATGTGAAAGGGAAGTATGGAAACAATGTGCAGGCATTCAACACAGCCATCGTTCTTCAGAATCAGATGGGCAGCACAGCGAGATCACTCCAGTCACAAGCCTATGTATCAGATCAAAGAGGCGCCCAGTCGCCCACCTCCATGATGGAACAGCTGAGATCTCCTGCAGGGTCTTTGTTTTCTGACCGTGGTTCTCCGCTGCAGGTCGTTCCAGTAATAGGGTCCCCTGGCACGCAGGCTCTGCCAACTGATGTGGAGACAGACGAAGAAAGGATTCAGACCATCATGCAGGACCTGATAGACACGTCTCCTAGAGCTGCTCCCTATCAGTCTCCATTGTACTGCTCTCCACCCTCAGGATCACCGGAGTGCAGATCTCCGCCTTTAGGATCTCAGGGGTACAGATCTCCGTCATCAGGATCACAGGGGCACAGATCTCCCTTGTCAGATTCACAAGGGGGGTATAAGTCACCTCCACGTGTTGGCGCTGGCAGCATTGTACATGGTCCGCCCATGAATGCTTGGTCAGGACCTCACTTGGCAGGGAAGCAGATCACAGGTCCCCAAGGGTTTCAGACAGGCAGACCCACTTCAGACGTAACAGGTGGACAGAGAACGCGCCAAGTAAGTGGCGGATCCTCTGCAGATGGTGGACTGACAGCTGTAAGAGTGACAGGTCCGCCACTGAAGGTGTCCGGTCCACCGAGCAACAGTCTGCAGACAGCTTCATCACAGGATTCATCGTCGATCCCATCGCCCCTCTCCCAGCAGCACTGTGCTCTGTACAGCAGCTTCGGTGACAGCAGCAGCAGCGAAAGTGACAAAGTCAACAGAGGGGGTCCCCCATCATTCAGCGAGTCAATCGCAACCCCTGGCCAGCCAATCTTAACGCGCAGCTTGAGTAACCTGAGCAGCATGTCTGGAGGGTCAATGACTGACTCTTCCTCTTCATCCACCGTTGAGTACCTGGGCTGTTCGAGTCACAGCGGTGCATCTGCTGACAGTGCGCAGAATTACCGGCAAAGCACCATGCCTATTCCTCCTCTGCCCTTGTCTCCTTCCGCTAGCATCTCCCAGTCAGCTCACAGCTTGCATACCACTTCACTCTCTCCCCGTTCTTACAATTTGCCTCCCACCCCTCTCAGTCCCAAGGCACAGTTCAGATTCACCACCAGTGGTCAGCCGGTCTTGACTTTCAACCACAGCCCTAACGAGAGCTTCGTTGCTGGGGTAAACTCTCCAGAGACAAAATCAGTACCTCACTCGTCTGCAATGGAAATGAAGCCGTCTCCTGGCTTCCGCGTCCAGGGCCTGACCCACCTCCCCCAGCCTCTCCAACGCACCAAGCAAGACCCAGCACAGTATCCCTACCCCCAAGTTCACTTTCTGCATCCTACCCCATCACATTTCCCGTCACCTCCCTCATTCATGACAGTGTACCCAGTCCACGTGGTGAACAGTGGAGACGCTGTTGTTGGGGAAGTGAATGTGGAAGACGTGGAGGAGGTGGAAGACGTGGAAGAGGAAGAAGAGGCGTTTGTAAAAGCCAGCTTGGACGTCAAGTCAGGAGTCTGGGAACCAGATGAAGATGGGGACACGTGAGTCGTACTGTATTGCTATGTTTACATTATTATTATTATTTCTCTTTTACTGCTTAATTTATTTTTTCAACTCTTGTGTTAGTATTGTTATTTCTGTTAAGGGTTATTGACTGTTCTGTGCCCCTAGCTTGTTGTTATCTGGAAATACTTTGGAATGGTGGGGACTGAGGGTGAGTTAAAAGTAATTCTGTCTGCCCCATCCGTCCTTCAGTGCGTCTGTCCATTCCGTTGAACGTTGCATCTCAAGAACCACTGCATGGATTTTGACTAAAACTCAACTTTATTACCTGTGTTAGTGGCCAGCCTCTCATGTTCAGGAGTCCAAACACCTGACTTAAAAAAAAAAAAGAGCAAAATTTTTTATAAGTGCGGAGGGAGAGAAAAGGGGAGAGGGAGGTTTTATGTTGTTGAAAAAAATCGTGAATAAAATGTATGCATTCTTGTGCAATCTGAGCATTAGGAGACATTAAAAAATTGGTGTAAAGCACAAAAGTTTACTTGTTGAAGAAACTCCCAATTGATGGCTGTTTCTTCATTTTCTTGATGCAGTTTGTGGATGCTGTCATTGACCTCTGCAGCAGTTGACGTTGTGTGGCTGCAGTGATGTGCATTTCTGGCTTGCTTGGCCTCGTCCAGGATTTCCTCAGTTGCCTTTCTTTTGGTGGTCAATTTCTTGATGGTGACACCAAGATGGCAAGAGACTCTGCCTTCTGGGCACTTTCTTCCCTGTTTCTCGCTCTCTTCTGTCTTTATCTTTTCTGGCAGCAGGCAACATGTTAAGCGCAAGATATTCCTTGATAGGGTCAATTTCCTTGAAGTATTGCACTGCAGTCTTACCCCTGGCCAAAAGCAATTGCTTGACAGTTTGCATGGCAGACTAAGTGTCAATGTCTATCTTGGTGTTTGATTTGTCAATCACCTCTCTCATGACACCGAACATGCACTCAACAAGTGGAAGTTATTTATTTTTGTACTCCTAAATCGTCATAAGCTTTTGCCGTGAGCTACAATGCGTAATGCATAATGAGACGCCATGTTGGAAAAGGAAGTGAAAATAGAGAGACCTACATTGTTTGGGAATCACGACAGTTTGATAATTTGTTTCCTTTCTCACGGATTTTTATTTTCGTGGAAAGCGCAATTTTATTTCAGCTGAAAGTTTTTATTTTACGCAGATTTCCGCGGAAGATTTGGACCCCTACATGTAATTATATTTGCTCTACAAGTAAAAAGTTAATGTTGCAGGTTTCCTTTTTTTAAAAAAATTAAACAAAAACACGCTTTGCTCTATATCTCAGCTAAACCAGCTGAACAGATTTTGATGGCTTTTGGCATACAGGTATTTCAACTCATGGCCATTTATTTTTTGACAGTCTGTTTTTTGGTCGGTCACGGCTGTTCATAAGCAGTACTTTCAGGCAATGGCTAAAAATAACCCATGTGCTGTTCCTTATCGCTGGCTGAACTGCTTGTAGCCAGATCCGAGACGCTGGCTGTACGTGGGTTTCGCACGGCATGGCCTGCTGGCGTGGCTAAAAATAGCTTACAGCTGGTGGCTGAAAATTTACTTTCAGTGAAGGAAGTTTCAGCCGTGCGGTCAGTTAGTCACTTTGTTGATTCAAATTTAACTTTAATATTTTCAAAATACTTAATCTAAAAAAATGCTTGACCAATGTTTTATTTTTTTTTTGATTGTGCAGATACTTTGACTACTAATCTGCCCTTTGGGTCATTCATATTTGCACTTTCCACTCTTCGTAAAGGTCCAAAAATGTGTTGCGCTTGTATTTCAAAAGCGAGCTACGACCTCCGAGTTATGGGATAGGATAGGATAAGATAGGATCTCAAAATTGCCAAAAATAGATTTTTCAGGACTTTCAGCTTGCAGCTACAGACCAATCACTTTATGCATTCATTTTGCTTCCTATTCTATCCTTTCCCGTAACTCTGAAGTCGTTGGGGCACCACAGGTGATTGTTTAACCATAATACTCCCATCTTTCTCTGTCCTCAGCAACCCTGATGGCGTCGCTCAATGTCAAGCCAGTCCATTCTCGAATGTTGTCCTCCCATCTTTTTTTCGGTCTCTCTCTTCTTCTACCTCCTTGCACTGTGCCTTGCAGGATGGTCTTTGCAAGGCCTGATGATCCTATACATGTATACAAATTCCAGACAGAAAGACAGTCGTCCTTATCACCTACGATGAACAAGCATCATCAAAGGATAAAAAATGGAACAGTCTCATGGAAATTTGTGTTTGAAAATGCTGGTTTTCAGCTATGTATGTTTGGAAATGCATTTGTATGGCTTGCCATCTTGTGTTAATTACTTTATTATTATAATTATAATACACTGATAATGTTGCAGGCCCCTGCATTTACTGTCCATTATGGATGACGAAGTCAGTGCTGTGGAGAACCTTCGTATATTCAGCCGTCAGCCTGGTTTTGAACAAGCCATCAATGCCTACAACAAAGCTAAAGAGGTAAGATCACTCATTCTTTGTTGCTGTTATAGTGTATTGATCATTGTTGTTGCTGTTGTAAACATAGCATGTATATCAGTCATTTCCAGTCAGACTGTCCATTCGTCATTACATTGCACCTTTCACTTTCTTTGAGATTTCACTCTTTACTGTATTTATTTGTGATTTAAAAGGAAAAAAAAATTATGAACATTTGTCTTCACATCTGGACAAGAAGAAGGAAAGCCACAACAACAAAAACCACAAACAAATATGACCCTCACGCACAGGCAAGGGGTCCTTGCTCCTTCGGATGACAGTATAAACCGAGGTCTAGTCTGTACACGCACGCATTCCACCTTTAATAAAAGTCCAGATGCTCATGTCTTAAGCTAGCGATACACGGTAAGACTAGATCTTATGATACCCGCGTATGCCGCTGCAGATCTGATGTCTTTGCTGATACACGGTATGTATGAGTCATAAGCCTGTTGGTAAAGGCCAAGGCTAACTAGATCTCAATAGTTGCAAAAGCAATTGTTGTTAGCGCGTGATAAATTGATGACGCTTGTTTTTTTAAAACGTCATTACATTTTTTTAAAGTAATATTAATATGCATTGCACAAATATATTATTTATTTTCATATCGTTCATTGACATGAGTCACACGACAACAAAAATCACACTGTCGGCTGTACTTACTATCCAGCCAAATATTGCAGGCTTCATGAAACCGCGCCTGTATTGATGAAAGTGCGCGGTTTCTGGTCCCTTGGTCTTTGTAGACCTGCAATGATGTGTCCCATAAGCAGCTATGTTCATGGTACAACTCAATCAAAATTCCTGTTTGGTGCTTCGACAGGTCTGCCATTTTTCAGCTTGTAGGTCGCGGTTTTTCAGTGACCTTCACCTCGGAGTTCAATCAAATAGCTGTTTTGATTGGCTGTCTGACCTCCACTGTCGTATCACGCCGTGAAAAAATAGAACATGCTCTATCGATAAGACTTGACGACAATTCCTACCGATCCGGGAATTCCCGTAGTCATATGCGGGTATCATAAGATCTAGTCTTACCGTGTATCGCCGCCTTTAGACAGGGGAATGCCAGCTGCACAAAGACACCCACAAAGTGCTAGGCTCCTTCTCCCCGGTCACCCACATTATTTTGTTTTTAGTCCTCTGGGCGACAGACACTGTACCTACTGCACAAAATGCACGCCTCAGTGGGCTGGAGTTAGATCCTGTATCGGCAAGTGCCTTGAGCAGCTCTTGAACTGGAAAAGCGCTCTATAAAAATTATTCAATAAATAAAATTTTTTAAAACTTTGTTTTGTTGTTGTGATTTAAACCTGACATTACTGTGTGTCCCGCAATCTACCTAAATAATCTTATATGTGAAAAAAAAACAACAACTTTTTTTTATGTTTGACGAATGAATTGAAGTGAATGTAAGCAATAATCGTTGTCAAAATGTGGTTGTTGCAGACACCTTTGTTTTGCGCTGTGTGTGCGAAGAAAGTAAAACTTGTGGGTGAATTCCGTAATTTGGGAGCCGACGTCAACCTGGAGTGTCAGCTCTATAATAAAGTACAGTAGAATAATTTTTGTCATTTATCACTTTTCACACTTGTATTCATTCGTGTGTTCGTTTGTGTGTTTATTTAGCTTTGTATTCTTTCAGATTCAAACTCTCCAATGTGTTTAATAATGGTTATGTTATGGCGTGCCTATTTTCTATTCCTATTTATTCTATCCCGTAACTCAAAAGTCGTTGGGGCACCACAGATGATCGTTTAACCAGCGTACTCCATCTTTCTCTGTCCTCAGCAGCCATTCATGGCTTCGCTCAGTGTCAAGCCAGTCCATTCTCGATTGTTGTCTTCCCAGCTTTTTTTCTGCCTCCCTCTTCTTCTGCATCCTTGCACCATGCCTTGCAATATTGTCTTTGCAAGACCTGATACTCTGGTGACGTGGCCATACCATCAGTGTTTTCGTTTCTTCACCACTGTGAGCATGTCGTTGTGTTGTCCAATGGCTTGTAAGATGGTCTGTTGGACTTTGTTGTTGGTGATGTGCTGGGTTTAGGAAATGCTTAGAAGTCTTCTGAAGCACCTCATCTCCATACTTTGTATTCTTCGTTCTAGGTCTGCTGTGAGGATTCATGTTTTGCAAGTGTATAGGAAGATGGAAATAACAAGGGAGCGCTGATGGTATTGTCTTTCCAAATGGGCTTCAACCTTATCAGGGCAGCATTTGTTTGTGCTATCCCGTAGAGGACTTCCTGTTGTAACCCATTGCCTGATACAATTGCTCCTAGATATTTGAAGCTGTGCACTGTGTTGAGGGATTGGCCTTGGACTTCGATGTCCATGTTGATGCCATTGGTGTTGTTGGTCATCATTTTGGTGTTCTCTGCACTTATTTCCATTCCATAGGCTTGGAGGTGGTGTCAAGCCCTTATACCAGCTGTTAAGTTCTTGTTCCTCTCCAGCCAATCCATCAATGTCATCCGCAAAACGGAAGTTGGAGATTGCTCTACCCCCTATGCTCAGTGTGCCTTCATGATCTGCAAGGGAATCTGACACGATGCACTCCAGAAAGATGTTGAAGAGTGTTGGAGAGAGTAGGCATCCTTGGATACAGGTCGGTGATGCTGAAATTCAGTCCTCCCCATTTGTAAAGACTCTTGGCCTTGTGCTTGACTGTGACCTTTCATTTGAACAGCATATGTTTTGGCAGTAGTGAGATCCTGTTTCTTTCATTTAAGAGCTCTTGGTAAAATCTGTACGTTCTTCTCTGACCCGTAGTGCAGCAAACACTGTTGCTGTCTCTTTGGGCTTGTCAAGACTAGACTATTGCAACAGCCTTCTTGCCAATCTGCCCCAAACACAGATCAAACGCCTCCGATCTGCAGAATTCTGCAGCTCGATTGGTCACAAAAAGTCGTAAATCAGTCCACATCCCCCCCATTCTTGAGCAACTCCATTGACTTCCTGTCCACAAATGCATTAAACACAAACTGCTTTCAGTTGCCTATCGCGCAGTTAAAGAGCACACTCCTGAATACCTGTTCGAACTTTTGAATGTGCACGAACCATCTCGCAGCCTCCACTCAGCTTCCAAGTCTCTATTCATTGTTCCTGGGCATAAGCAGAGCTGTGGCCAGAGGTCTTTCAGATACACTGCACCGGTCTGGTGGAATGCTCTTCCAGAAGGCATAAAGAGAGCAGACTGTAAATGCATTTTGCAGAAACTTGAAATCACATTTCTTCTCTTCTTGCTAAGGCTGGATGTATAACTATCTGATCTCATCCCAATTTCATAAGTCACTGCATGAAAGTATTGCATAAATATTAACTGTCTGGTCTGCCTGTTAGAATGTGTTGAGCGATAACGAAGAAGTTAAAATGTCAAGTTATGATCTGTGCATCCTTCCCGCCACTGTTGGTGTGTTTATCCACCTCCCTCCCACCAGCGCTGCGATCATGCCCGTCGGCGTGGAGATATTTACGCACTTTATAAATTATTCATTCATTCATCATACATTTCCCTTAAGATTATTTGAGTTCTTTTCCTGTCTTCTAAAAACAGCGATCTCCCCTACCTTTACCCCAGTTGTTCGTATGATGGATGTTTGTTGATGTGTGTGTAGGTGTATGTAGGTGTTTGAGAGAGAAAGAGTATGCGCAACACGTCAGTTTGTATGCTGGTACAGATCTCTGCACTTTTGAGCAGTATTGTAAAAAAAATGCAGCACAGCATCCTTATTTATATTATTATTATCATTGTATTATTATTATTATTATAATTAATTTTTATTAATTAGAGTGCCTTGGGCGGTTTGCGTTAGATCCTATATCGGCCAGAGCCTTGAGCAGTTCTTGAATTGAAAAGGCGCTATATAAGAATGAGTAAATAAAAACAAAACAAAAATAATACAATAAATAATAATAGTAATAGTAGTATCATTATTAATATAATTTTTGTATTTCCGTTTTCCTTTAGCACACTGCACAGCATGCCTTGCCTAGGTTGAAATGCAGTTTGTTTTACATTCAGGCACAGACACCAATCCACCAAGCCATCGAGAAATCGCAGGAGATGATGGTTGAGGTCCTCCTCAAGTTCCCTTACATTGACATCAACGTTCGCCGATCAGCTGACAGTAAGTCACTTTTGCCAAGGCCAACTTTGCCGATTGTGCCAGAGAAATCAATCAATTAACAAAAATTTAGAAATAAATTTATGGAAAAGTACTTGTTTTATTTCAACCAACTTTATTATAGCAACACTTTTAGATGTGGTTTAGATTGTGTGTGTGTGGTATGTGCGTGTGAGTGTGTGTGTGTTTTTTTCATGTTGTATTTCTGCATGGAGTGACTTGAAAGTATGATGAAGGCTGAATATTTCTTGGTCACTTTGGTGTTATGAGATGTTTTAATAGTTACTATAACTCGGTGCTGTGCTGCTGTGTGGTATTGTTGGAACCACATATTATTGCACTTCGGTTCTCTGTACGAATTTAGCAATATAGCATTAGATGGTGTGTGTGTTGTTTTTTTTACCTTGCATTTGACTCTGGAATGATGGATATTTCTTGTTCAGAACTGACGCCACTGATGGTAGCGCTGATGAAGCACAAGGTTGCAGGGTCAGAGCGTGAAAATGCCACTCGCAGCATCATTGAAATGATCATCAAACATATCATCAGCGATGAGGACAACCCCGGATTAAAACTGGTGGTAAGAGATTGAGTACCTTGAAACGTTTCTTCTGCCAGACCTACTACAATGACTGTAGGACGCTAGTGATTAAACCCTGCTTTAACTCTTTGCCTGCCAGGCATGTTTCCACGTTTGTGCCAGACATTTATCTGGCACCGGAAAGAAAGTTCAGAACCTTAGGTATTTAAGCTACTGTTCTTTCAATAATAGTTGTTAAATAGACATATTTCATATCAAATTAAAGGTAAAAGATTGAAAAATAAGAAAAAACCCACAAAAATGTTAATTTGATTATGTTATTATTGAAATATGTGTTTTGAAAGCATGTTGATCTTTTTGAAATGATACAATAAAATAAAAATATTTCTACATACCACAGTGATGAAAATAATCTGGAGGAATAATTCTAATCACTGAATCAGCTTCACACACCAGAAAGAAAATTTATTTAGGATCAAAATACACTTTACAGTTTGAAATTATATTGATTATTAGCAGAGTTTGACACACTGTCGATTGTGCCCATCACGATGCTTAGTAAAATGCACAAAAAACACTCTAAAAACGAATCAATTTGAAGAAACCACGTGCGTGTCGATCGAGAACGAAAGTAGAAAGAGTTATCTCTCTTTGGTTAAAATAAAACTTGGATTGGACTGCACAAAAAAGCGGAACGAAACAGAATACTGAAATCGACGATATATCGTAGATTGGCAAAAACATGGCGGCTCAGGTCGACGATATATCGTCGATTGGCAGGCAGTGAGTTAATTCATACATGCAATACATGCAATACAAAGTAACCGAGCCCTGCTGGGTCCTGCTCTCTACACTAGGGGTCAGTATATGGTGTTGCCCCTCAGCAGGCTCAGATACTTTTGTAAGGCAATCACAGTGACCATGCTGCGGCAGCTGTGGTGCTTCCTTCCCCGCGTTGTGAGTGGGAGCCAAGTGAGATCATGGGTGAAAAGACGCCTCATGTGCAATAATAATTCTGAGTCATACACTTTAACACTTTGAAACACTAATGAGAGAACAATAACAATAAGAACAATAACAATAATGAGAACAATAAGTTACATTTTTAATGTCTAATATCACCTAAATGTGTGAACAGACATTAAATTAAAGATTGATTGATTGAGAGCACAATAATTATTTTGTTAGTACTGATGATTTCACATGAAAACCACCAATATTTTGGAAGAGGATTTTTGTCAATTCTGGTTTGATCATATCACACGACAAAATTTGGCTGCAAAGTTTGACATGATAAGCATGGAGCCAGAAGTGGAAATTTTATAAAATGGCAGTATAAACTAAAAATTATAGGAAAAATCTGCACTTTATCCAATATACCACTAATAAGACATAAGACATTTATTCGTCCAAAGATTTACATTGGAAAAGTTGTTTCCGGCCGAGCTATGCAAAACGAAAATAATTATAAAACATGATAACATGACGGTAGTGCTCAAAATGCGATGACGATGACAGTGATGACGATTAACAATAAGGATGATGATGCCTATATATATATATATATAAAACACGAGCCCAGGAAAAAAATGATGTAAACAAATTTGTAGATTTTAATTTGTCTTCACTTCAAGGACCCTTGCTCGGGCAAGACCCCCCTGATGATGACAGTGGAGACAAAAGATCCTCGCATCATGAGCTTCTTTCTGGACAACATCAGCGTAGACCAGGCTCGGCACCTAATCAACATGCAGAGCAAGGCTGGGAACACCGCCGTCCACCTGGCCGCTGGGCTAAGAGACGTTACCGACTTCACCAAAGGCCTGATGCTCCGAAGGCTAATCATGGCAGGAGGTGAGTTTCAGAGTTTATTTCATAATTTTTTATTTTTTTAATTTGAAAACAAACAAAAAAAAAGATTGTGTATACGTGTAATGTTCAATTTCTGTACACAAAGGGAATGTTTGAACGATGTCCAGTGTCTGCGTCAGTGTCCTTGCCTCCTCACTGTCCAGTTATTTTTTTCAATTTGATTCGTTTTTTGACACTTCATTGTCCACTTTTATTGGGAAATTCTTGGGCCGCCTCCCCTGTAGAAGGCGTAGTCACAACCTGCAAGGCGCTCAAACCCAACCTACCTAATAGTTTAGTTGTGTTGTTTTTTTTTGCTGGGGTGGGGTGGGGTGGGGGGGGGAGCAAACCAGAGTACCCAGAGAAATCCTCCAAAACGCTGCCTGAGTAAACAATATTCTGAGACACATAAGGCCAAAAGGTGGGATCGATCCCACACCTGTTAGACGCCATTGGTCTCTAGCCTGTGGACAAGGCAAATAAGTCCCGCCTTATATCACGCGGCCACAATGCTCGCCAAGATAATTTATATTTAAGATATACTTTTGGACAGATGGACTAAATATATACATTTGTGTGTGCATGTGTGTGTGTGTTTACAGATGTGTGAATTTAATTCAAATCAACTTCAATTCAAGTCGAGAAATTCTTATTCCATTTAAAACATCACAAATGTTGTTACCCAAATGGTACAGAGGTGGTTTTTAAAAGCAAAGAAGACAGAAAATGTATTTATGAAGATCACAGTTCTAAGATAAAATTACATGCACTGTATACAAAAAAAGTTTTTTTTTTTTAAAAAGGAAACATTAAAGTACATGTAATTAAATCTAGTATTATTTAAAAAATAAAACAATAAGAAGAAGAAAGGAAGAAAGAATCAACAACAGTGTCAGAATTGCTATTATATATGTTTATTTTTATTTTTGCATTTTGCTCTGTTCTGTTCTGTTCTGTTTTCTGAATGTTGAAGTATAATGAATGTATGCTCTGACAATTTTTAAATTTTACTTGCTCATCCTTCTTCATGCTTCTCTTTCTTTTTTTCAAAATGAAAGATCGTTTTTTTCCCTAGGAGACACAAATAAGAAGAACAATGAAGGGGACACTCCAAAAGACTGGGCTCGCAACCTCGTAAGCTTTTTTTTTCTTCTTTGAAACTTTTATTATTTTAATTTTGAAATTGCTTCTTTTTTTTCTTTTAACAAATTAAGACTGCTATAATGAGCTACATTTAGACAAGGGAAATAATGCTGTCAAGGTTCAACGCTAACTTAGCTGTTGAGATGTAGAAGAGAGCTAAGGAAAACATCTTGCTAGCTAGGTCGACAGTATACAGTGAAAGTTTGGGCGGGAGAATAATCATGTCAGTGTTCAACTCTAATGTAACTGTGGGGTGTAAACCAAGGGCGAAAGACAGGACATAAGTTGCAAGCTAAGTCCACAGATATTGAGCAACATTTTGGGCAGGAGATAATTCTGTCCGTTCGACGCAAGCGTAGAGCAGCGAGCAGCGAAGTGGACCACTTCTTAACAAAGACTTGTGCATTCTGCAGACCTGTATAGTTTCACATGTAAGCATTGATATTATGAGCTGTGTAGGTGACACAACTCTAACTACTATAAGAAGAAGAAGCAGTAGAAGAAGAAGAATGAATAATATATATATATATATATATATATATATATATATATATATATATATATATATATATATATATATATATATATATATATATACATATATATATATATATATATATATATATATATATATATATATATATATATATATATATATATATATATATATATATATTATATGTATATATCTAAATTTATCTCTTTTACAAGGGTGCCCTTTGGGTGCCTTGCTTGAAACTTTTGAGAGTCCAAAAAAATGTTTGCGTGTCCAAAGACAAATAACTCGAAATACACGAGTGACCTTTTAGGAGATTCCTTCCAGTTAAAGATAGCCAAACACAGTTACAAAATGACAAAAATAAAAATAAAAACATACCAACAACGTGTTTTTGATTGTACTTTAAAAAAAACTTATTATTTTTTACACTTGAAACTAAAAAAAGTGTTTAAAAATATGAGAGTAAAAATACAAAGGCTCAGTGCTCAATATCTGAGAAAAACTCAAATTTTTGGTTGAAAGAACGTTTTTTGAAGATGTTAAACAGTTTACTCAACATGCTTGTTTCATAGTAATTTCATGTTTTCTTTTGCACGCGAGTGATAGCAACTGACTCCCTGATTGGTCATTGAATAAATTGCTGGCCAATCGGAAAGCTCGTCTTTCATTGGTAAATGAAGACTATTCCATACCCATCGCAACCAAAGGCCAATGGAGAAAATAAGAATGCGATGTGCAATGGAATATTTCTGTTGTTGTCACTCTGAAGTTTTCCTCCGACCTTTAATTACGATGTTGACTATTCGAAGGGAGCTTCAATGAGTTAATTTTCTTTTAGGATTTCGCACGCGCCCGTTGGGTGCACTGTCAATTAAGATCTAGGTGCCCCAACAGGAATTAAGGATCTTCAGGCGCTCGGGCTCTGACACTGATATATATAAATTTTTTAAACGAATAATTAAAATAAAATAATAAAAGTAATAATAAGGATAGAAATATACTACTACTACTACTAATAATAATAATAATAATAGTAATAATCATAGAAATAATAATTATAATTTTAAAATTATAAATATAATAGAATAATAATGATAATAATAATAATTGTTTAAAATAATAATTATAATGATGATTTTAATATTAATAATAATTAAAAATAAAATAAAATAAATAAATCAATAAATCATCATCGCCATCATCATTGTCATTATCATCAATCCATCCATCCATCCAACAATAATAATAATAATAATAATCTCCTTTTACACGTGTACATTTTTGTTTTCAGATTGATCAGGTCGCCAGAATCAGGTAGAGCTGAGAAGCACACCATCTTGAGTTGGCACCATCCACCTGCTTACAAGGGAAGTGATCGATTGACATTGCCTAAGTGTGACCTGTCCGTGGACTGCTGTCATGTTGAAGTGAAAACTTTGAGCATGAACTTCATGGATTTTAGCACCGCCTTGAACGTCTCCATTGCCTCCATCATCAACATGGACAATTTAGCAGGCAGGCTTAGAAAGACGCAAAGGTGGTGTTGGATGATGTTTTACACGTGAAGACTATGCCATTCTATAATATTTTGTGATGTCGTGTGAGTAGTTTTAACAGTCATTGAGGTGACTTAATTGTATATGTGAATGAATTGAATCGGAAAGCCAAATCTCTCCATTAGCAAACACTGAACCACCAGAGCAATCATACTGCTGAAGTGGACACTGAAAAAGGCCCACCTATTTTTCTTGCTCACCACATGAATCAAATCTGGGTCATCAATGTGCCAAGTGAATGCTCTACCCCTTAACAATGTCAGTAGGTGCTGTATTTCTATATTAAAAAGCAGAAGGCGCAGAATACCAATGGCAGTTGCTAAAATAACTACCAGGAACTATGTAAAGGCCATAATGGCCTACATCATAGAAAATTTCAAGTTTGAAGAATGAAGAAAGGGGATTATACTCTCTCTCACCGAACTGTTTACCAATAACTTGTGTGGTGAATTTATTTTCCTTTTGATGAAATTAGGAAGCCTATGCATCTAATTAAGCGTGATAATATTTTGATGAAATTTGGAATTTTCACAAATTTAATTAGGAAGTATACGCATCTACTTAATTCTGGTAATAAAACACTTGTGATTTTCCGATTGTGTGGTTGTGTGGGTGCCTTTGGTAGACGACAATCATGCCGGTGACTAATTATATAAATGATTTTTTTGTATTTTGTAGTTCGGGGTGCCTTTTTGGGAGGTTTAAAGTTCAAACTAGATATCGTCATTGCTGTTTATTGTATAATGACAATTCATTAAACATTTATATTTTAATTCATTGATTCATTCACTTAGTTGTAATTGTGCCTTTGTTGTTTAGTATCTGGTCACTATCAACATTTCTGAGATTGACAAAAAGACCACGTGCACTTAGTTCTTATGCAAAGGTTCCTCACATAAACAGCCGAGATGTGAATGGATCTATGTTTTCTTTTTGTTTTTCGTTTGTGTGTGTGAGTTATTTTTATTTGTATGGACTGAAAAATTAAGGAATATTAGAAAAGGTGAGCCGTATATATTGCCCTGTTTTTATATGTGATTGTTTGGCTTGCGACATGCTTGGACTGGGTATTGATTGATGTGGATTTTATTTCCGTATTTATACTGCCAGAGCCTGTGACAATTGGTTGATGAGACATTAGAACTGTGAATTATATTGGTACATATCTGTGAAATATATTTGTACATATCAGTTAATAAAAATAATTTATGTAGATTTCCTGTGTAAAAATCTGTGAAATATATTTGTACATATATCAGTTAATACAAATAATTCCTGTATATTTCCTGTGTAAAAATCTGTGAAATATATTTGTACATATGAGTTATAAAAAATCATTCCTGTATATTTCATTGTCAAAACAACAAAACCCTCAAAGGTAGGCACCTTTCACAGATCACACCAATGCCTTTGTCAGTTTGTTGTTTTGACAATGCAGTTGTATATTCTGAGCAAAATGTATCATTTGTACGTATATATATATGTGTATCAATATTACTTTGTGTAAAATGGAACAAGAAATTGTCTTGTATTTCGACTAATACCAATCAGCGTAGTGCTTGGAAAAGTGTAACATTTGTACATTTATACAATGCTGTTAAAAAAAAAAAGAAATTAGTGAAGTTCGGATCGACGATGTGACCGACTGACAGCTTACACGGAATTATTTGATTAACCATGAGTTGACCTACCCTATTCTCTCCCCTCCTTCCATCCTCGCTCATTCTCATGCACCTAGATCTGTAGGTTAGGCTGGATAGCTCAGATAACTGTCCATTATTTTTTTTTAAATAAATTTTTTATTAGTACTAGTAGTGATCAATGCCTATTGTTGTTAAGATGATCACCAGAACGATCACAGGAATAATTATGATGGTTGTAATCAAACTTCTTGTTATTGTACTTAAGTTATACCAGATACCTGATTTGTACTACAGAAACGGTAATAATTCTTATAAGAATACTTTTGTTTTTGTTTGGATTTGTGCAATAAGATTCCAGTTTGTTATCAGCTTACATTCGGATTCCCAGGCAACAGAAATCAAAAAACCAAAATTCTGCTGGTGTTTTTTAGTTATTTTATGTTAATTTAAAAAAAAAAAAAAACACAATAGTTTTTATAAGATCCACATAACTTCTCAACATTATAATTGATTCAAGGTGCAAAAAAAATTTATTTGTAAATCTGTTAATCATTTATGGCAAATGGTATATTTGTGTCTCTTTTTCCACCACATCTCGCTCAACCACAAATGTATTGATTCCAAAATCAAATGAGAGGAAACTGTTATAATTTAAAAGATATTTTCCCTCCTTCTTTTCAGATTTAACCTGGATCAAGGCACCTTTCGCCTCAATCAGGATGTATGGTATTAAGGTAGTCAGCCCGAAAGCGACGTTGACCCCATTCTGACTGTCAAGAGGCTTTTGTTGGCAAACGTCTGTGCACAGCCTATGCTTGATTATGATAGATCTCTGACACCCACTCAGCATCAAAGTCGCCTGTTGTAGTAAAAACTGGCCTATTCACTGTATGGTAGAGCTTTGGCTTGCGGATTTTAAGGTCCCGGGTTCAAGCCCAGGCCGGGGCATTGTGTTTTGTCCTTGGGAAAGACACTTTACTCCTGTTTTCCTACTCCTTCGGATGAGAGTATAAACCGAGGTCTAGTCTGTGTCGCATACATTCCATCGTAACGGACTTTAAAGATCCTGACGCTCATGTCCTAGAGGGGTGAGTGCCGGTGACAAGAACACACCCAGTATGCACCTAGGTCCTTCTGCCCCATCCCTGGCTGCCCAGGATTGTGCTCAGTTGTCTGGGGCGTTATTACGGTGCGCCCAAAGGCTGCAAGTTGGCGCCTTGGGCGGGTTGAGTTAGATCCTGTATCGGCCAGCGCCTTGAGCAGCTCTTGAGTTGAAAAAGCGCTATATAAGAACGATTAAATAATAAATAATAATAATAAAGGCTTCATTTGATGCATTCTATAACTCCTGACCACATTGCCATTCCACAAAAACGAGTGTACAAAGAGAGGAAAGAGGATAGTTTGCATTTGTTGATTATTTGCTCTGTGTGTGCGTTTGCTGTGGTTTGTTTTAAATTTCATAGAATTATATATATATATACTGTTTGTGTCCCTTTTTTCGGATAGGGGTTGGGGGAATGAGAGAACCACAAAGGGGAGATGACTGGGAGGAACCATTTCACTTGTGTCAAAGATGATGTCGTTGTCGATGATGGTTGCTTTGTACGTGTTGTTTCGTTGGTGCCTTACAAGCTTTTCTTGTTTTGAAGGATATTTTATAATGTACGCTTGAATGGGAATATTTGTAGCCCCGTTCCCAAATAACCAATTAATGTGTTTTTATATGAATTGAAGCAAGATTTGGAAAGAGTTGATCTTCACCATCGATAAATAAAATAAATGCAGAGAGAATTATAAATGTGTACACTTGAATGAAAATGATTATTTGTGGCCCCATTCCCAAATAATCAACAATTTGTGCTGATAGATCTCTTGTACGGGGAGAGTATTCAAACCGAGTAAATACTTATTATTCTCCCTGTATCTGTTTTATTTATTGACAGTGAAGATTAACTCGTGGAATTCATATACTGCTCATATTTAAAAGCCCTACTACTATCTTCAGCTTTGTTGAGAAAGATTGACTTGAAAACTGGATAAATATATTCAACTGCTGCCCTGACAAGGTTGAAGCCCATTTGGAAAGACAGGACCATCAGTCTACATTCCAAAGTAAGACTGCTGCGCTCCCTTGTCATCTCCATCTTCCTATATGCTTGCGAAGCATGGACCCTCACAGCAGATCTCCAACGAAGAATACAAAGCATGGAGATGAGGTGCTACAGAAGACTTCTGGGCATTTCCTATACCCAACACATCACCAACGACGAAGTCCGACAGACCATCACACAAGCCATTGGACAACACGATGACCTGCTAACAGTGGTGAAGAAACAGAAACTCCGATGGTATGGCGACGTCACCAGGTCATCAGGCCTTGCAAAGACTATTCTGCAGGGCACAGTGCAAGGAGGTAGAGGAAGAGGGAGACCGAAAAAGAGGTGGGAGGACAACATTCGAGAATGGACTGGTTTGACACTGAGCGAAGCCATCAGGGCTGCTGAGGACAGAGAAAGATGGAGTATGCTGGTTAAACGATCATCTGTGGTGCCCCTACGACCTTCGGGTTGCGGGACAGGATAGGATAGGACAGGTATTAATTTCAGCTGCTTGAAATATATAACTCATCTTTGTTGTATTTATTTTGGTTACGAATAGATATACTAAAAAAGAATATATTTTAATAATGAAAGCTCTGGCTGAGTAATCGAAAAGAATATATTTTAATAATGAAAGGACTGGCTGAGTAATCATTCCTGAGCTTCTGAAATGTTTATTCTCTTCTTCAGAAATGACAAACGAGGTTGTTAAAAACAGAAAAGATACACACACACAACTTGTAAGTGTTTGCACTGAAACGAGTAATATGTTTCCAGGACCTATATACCAAGATCCTTTTGAGATGTATTGACAAGTAACTGAATCTACTCATGGGAGAAACAAAAAGGCCAAGTGCTTCACTCTTTTTACTATGAGTAGACTGTAGACTCCACACAAATGAGGATTTTTGTCCCAAAAGAGTTTTCAAGAAAAAAGGTAGGTTACTGGTCTAGAGACGAAGAAGATAGTATAGTAGATTGATAGAACCGAGTAGGAATGAGAAAGAACAAAGGAGAAAGACAGCGACAGTGGGAATTTAAAGCACTAAATTTCCAGAAAGCAGGGATACTCTTTATACTGAAATCCCCGGCACCCCCAGGGGGGAAATTCTAAATTGTGTTAATTATTATTTGATTATTCTAAGCAATTGCTGCAATTATTACTGTGTGATTTTAAATAAATATTTGTTATTTGTGTGCAAGTGTACATTGTTGAATTATTTGTGTACAAAGTGAATTATATTTTTAAGAACACAATCTGTGTTAAGGAAGAAAAAACAATGTTGTTTAGTAGTTCTTCTGGGATTTTATTTTATGTTTAATTAAATATATTTGGGTGCACATATACCTTTCAGCTGTTCAATATTTGGCTTGTGCGAGGCCCTGAAATCGCCTTTTAGTGCTTTTTTTCCAGAATCAATCAATAACTACAATCACTCACACTCAGTGAATCAATATGTGTATGCATTTTAAATTTCTTTTGTTTTTTTTATCTGGGCACACACTCATGGACACCTGTACACACATTCCCACACATACTAACAAACATGACAATACAACAAGACCAGGCAGTGAACATCAGAAGGCATTTAAGGATAAAACATATTAGGCTGGGAAGCCGATATATAGTTTTACAAACTTTGCAAATAAACAGAAAGCACGTTGTGTAACACCAGTTTTGGGGATATTCGAAGGTTGAGAATAGGTTTATTTACACAATGTAGTGTATCGTAGAATAACTCAAACATTTAAAAAAAACTTATTTCAACTAAAAGGGCAAAGCCCATATGACTCACATCCTCCTTATGGAAATTGCAATATTTAACATGAAAATGAGTGCCCAGAAAAAACAAAATGAAACAATAAAATACAAAGTAATAACTGACTTGATCTTTCTATTCTTGACCGTGAGATGACATTGACCTCCAGCTCCAAATACACTCGTGTACTATCAAATTAACTACAGTGAAACTTGCATTATGCCCCCCTCCCCCCAAAAAAAATGGTGACCTTGGAATGATCTTGACCTTCTGGGTCCTTGACCCTCACATGGCCTCTCAAGCATGTCTGATCAAATAACTCAATGTTATTGCATATTATGGGTTAAATAAACAGCCATTCCACTGTAAAATGACCATTTTTGGTATGTTTTTGCAAGGCCTAAAATGACCTTTTTATATTACTTCAAGATCTCTAAAAACAACAAGTTTGGACTTATATCTTTCATAGTTTAGGTTCAAGGTCACTTCAAAGTACCTATACAAACAAACTTTGGACAGCTCCAGTGGCCTTGACCTTGAAGTTGGTTATTCATTGCTTACAGGGTCCAGCGGACTGCAAAGAGCCGAATCAGGACCACAAAATCATTACCACAATTTCGCTGAAAGTGGGCTCATCCCTGATCCGCATAAAAGATCTGCCGAAACAACCCTAGTGGTAACACTGAAGGCAATCCACCAGCCAGTCACTTTACAATAAAGACATCCCACGCAGGGGATGCTGAGGTTATACTCTAATTTATTGAATCCTCGTTTACAAAAACAAAAAAGAATACAAGCATCATTATAAAATATCAACAAAACACATACATATAAATTGCTTACATTGCTAAATAACAACATCATAGTAAACACCAGTGACCACCTGGCAGAAAGCGTCCATATTCCCAAGATGATCCAACAGACCTCACACACAATTGAGGAGTTTAGTCCCAGAATAGTTTTCAAGAAAAAAGGTAGATGACTGGTCTAGCGAAGAAGAAGATAGTATAGTAGATTGATAGAACAGAGTATGAATGAGAAAGAACTAAGGAGAAAGACAGCGACAGTGGGAATTTAAAGCACTAAATTTCCAGAAAGCGGGGATACTATTTATACTGAAACCCCCGGCACTCCCACGGGGTGACTAGATGAGGTGATACAAGCCAACACCACATAAAAATGTAAATAAGTTTTGACCTTGAAGTGAAGTCATTCATTCACTGATCATTTATGAGGTCTCATGGGAATACACCATCTTGCCAAGTTTGGTTGTGATAGCTGAAATAGGTTCTGAGTAATTAATTAACCACTTCAAAGTTTTGCGCGGACAGACAAATGGACGGACATTTTTATCTATGTCATTTTAGACTATTTAGGACTCATCCCGCACTTTTTTTTTTTTGAGGGGGGGGGGGGGGGGGGGGGGGGGGGGAGGATGGAGAGGGAAAGAGGGGGGAAGGAGGGGAGGGGCATGGTAGGTCAGGTGATCACATAGACTCACATTGCTATGCATGTAGGTCAAAAAACTGTTAACAACAAGTCTGTATATAACTAGAAAGGCAAAAGCCCATTTGACTCAGATGCTCCTTATAGAACTCACAATATTTAACATAAAAATGAGTGTCCAGAAAAAACGAAATGAAACGGTGGCATTATAATGCAATGTAATACTGACTTTAAAACTTTCGAAGCTCTTGACCTTGAGATGACACTGACCTCCGGCTCCAAATACACTCATGTACTATCAAATTAAGTACAGCAAAAGTTGCCGCCCCCCCTACCCCTCCCCCCCAAAAAGTGACCTTGGGATGAACTTGACCTTGGAGTGACCTTGACCCTCACGTGACCTGTCATGCATGTTTGATCAATTAAACCAATGTTGCATACTATGGGTTAAATAAACAGCCATTCCTCTGTACGATGACCTTTTTTTTTAATGTTTTTGCAAGGCCTAAAATGACCTTGACCTTTAAGACCAACGCAAAAATGGAGCCAATACGAAAGATATCTCTAAATACCGTATCAAAAATAATTATTTCGTAACTTGTCCAAATGAAATGAACAAGTATGTATCTAATAACTATTCTGAATAAACCAAATGAAAGGAACAAGACTTAATATTCAAAACAAACTCCTTAACTGTTACACTTGTATCTCAAATACGTTAACCAAAAGGAAGAAACTAAGAAAATAAATCAATACGTTAACCATAAAAAAGAAACTAAGAAAATAAATCAATCAAGAAACTTGCAAAAATAATTTATTAAACCAACAGTTTTAAACTTTCTGTTACCCTTGTAAAGGTTATGAAATAAAAACAGAACTGCTAGTATTTTAACTTTGTTTGGGTGTTCCTCCATTTTCATTCTTATATTTCAATCAATAATACTGATAGTGTGATAGTCAAACAGAATGAAAAAAAAATCAGGAAAAGTTTTGCTGTACCTATTTTCATTTTTAAAAATAAGACAGAAATGTATTTGTCGTATCTAAATCAAAATTCAGTAACACAATCACTAAAATATTCGCCGTTCATAATGCTTCAGGGATATCAGCATCATTGTTCATAATTACTAATAATTTCTTTGGCCCACATTTGAAATGTCAACTAAAGATACACTCAGTCATTTCGACAGTACAAATGCCAGAGATCAAATGATTTTTTTATGCTTATAGAATATGTTTTGCTAACCCTAACAAAAATTTATATTAAAAACAATATATATATAATAAAGACCATTTAAAAAACACACCTTTAACCTCGGAAATAGCCAATATTATCACTGACAAATTCAAGATAGTTATTCATTGCTTACAGGGTCCAGCGGACTGCAAAGAGCCGAATCAGGACCACAAAATCAAGACCACAACTTCGCTGAAAGAGGACTCGCTCCTGATCCGCATAAAAGATCTGCCGAAACAACCCTAGTGGTAACACTGAAGGCACTCCATCAGCCATTCACTTTACAATAAAGACGTCCCAGGCAGCGGACGCTGAGGCTATATTCTAATTGATCGAAACCCCATTTACAAAAACAAAACAGAATACAAACAGCTGAGAAATTCAAGAAAACAAATACACTTGGAAGTAATTATGCCTCAGTATTTTTGTTCCTCTTGTTTTGTTTTTTAACATTCCACAAGTTGCAAAGACATATCAAAGGGCTCATCGTGCATGGATGCAGCATATTACCAGCAAGCTTTTGTGTTCAAATTGCAGAAGACTAACCAGTAGGCAGTACACAGAATAGAGAGTGGGTGAAATAAAAATTGCCCCCCCCCCTTCCCCATCTCTCCCCTCAAAATTAAATTCAACATTACATTTGAGGGTAGGAGGGGGGTAAATCATTGGTAAGTGACAATATTTTCTTAAGCAAAATAGCTGCTCTGAGATCCATGTACACCATAAATTAAAAACAATGCAAAAAGCTGTCTTTACCACGATGTATGAAAATGGAAAAAGTCATCACAATGGCGAAACGTCTTCACTGAACAAAATAATGTCGCGGAAAGCGGTGCCCTTACCATGATGGAATGCATGACAAATGAAAGAGACCTAACAATGGGGAAATGTCTTCACTGAATAAAATGATAATAATGATTAATATTTATCCTTTCAGGATCTAGGCGACGCGGAGCGCATTTCGAGGCGTATTTTCATCTCTCTATCTTTCCATATTAACATTAAGAAGGGTACAATACTCCTGCTCTCAAAGGTAAACAAAAAGTGCAACACGCCGACTTTTAAAATCTGTGCACTTCTCCAGGAGATACAGGAGCATTTTAAAAATATAAATATATATTTTATTGTTATAGGAAATTGAGCAATATAAACAGTGTGTTCTAGACACCACAGCATCTTCCTATTAAAAAAAAACAACAACAAAAAAGCAAAAAAAAAAGTAGCATGATGATGATTGCAATGCAGAGAAATGTCCATGAACTTGGCAATCATATTTATATCTTATGCATTGGCTGCCCTTACTGACACAACGAGTTGTGAACAAGCTATCTACAGCATTTTTCCTCCAGTGTATTTGCTGAGCTAATCAGTCGATTCATATAGGCATGGAGGTAAATGAAATGAAGTCATATCACACTGGCCGCACAGAAAATTGTCAATTTTGATCAACACCGCTGCTGGCATCGATTGTGATCAGTTAGTTTTACCACGAATTTCCCCACAAAAAGGGACAATGAAGAGTTAAAAAAAATAAAATTAAAAACATTCTGTGTAGCAAAGTTTTGCACAGACACAGAGCACAAATCAAGTAGCGTACTATAATGTTTAAATGCACTGGATGAAATAATAATACTAATAATACTGTATTCATATCTGTTTCCAATCCAATGTCCACTTGTATGGCGGCACAATAATGATCGCATGAATAAGGTCCAATGTACATTTCTTCCAAAGGTCAAATGATGCCTAGATCAGACCAAGGTGGAAAAAAAAAAGTCGAAATATACATTTCGTTCTAAGTTCAAAAGTGCTGAGCTCGGCCTAAGATCAACTACATACAACATAATATGTTATTAGAATATTATTGTCCTAAGGTCGAAAGTGCTCAGCTCGTCTACGGGTGAATATACATTTTGTTCTAAGGTCGAAAACAGTGTGTGTACGTGTGTGAGAGAGAGGAGAGAGAGAAAGAGGCAGGGGATGAAGGGGGAGAGAGAGAGAGAGGCAGGGGATGGAGGGGGAGAGAGAAAGAGAGGCAGGGGATGAAGGGGGAGAGAGAGAGAGAGAGATAGAGAGAGAGAGAGAGGCAGGGGATGAAGGGGGAGAGAGAGCGAGAGAGAAAGAGAGGCAGGGGATGAAGGGGGAGAGAGAGAGAGAGAGAGAGAGAGAGAGGCAGGGGATGAAGGGGGAGAGAGAGAGAGAAAGAGAGGCAGGGGATGAAGGGGGAGAGAGAGAGAGAGAGAGAGAGAGAGAGAGAGGCAGGGGATGAAGGGGGAGAGAGAGAGAGAGAGGCAGGGGATGAAGGGGGATAGAGAGAGAGAGAGGCAGGGGATGAAGGGGGAGAGAGAGAGAGAGAAAGAGAGGCAGGGGATGAAGGGAGAGAGAGAGAGAGAGAGAGAGAGAGAGAGAGGCAGGGGATGGAGGGGGAGAGAGAGAGAGAGAGAGAGAGAGAGAGGCAGGGGATGGAGGGGGAGAGAGAGAGGCAGGGGATGGAGGGGGAGAGAGAGAGAGAGAGAGAGAGAGGCAGGGGATGGAGGGGGAGAGAGAGAGGCAGGGGATGGAGATAGAGAGAGAGGCAGGGGATGGAGGGGGAGAGAAAGAGGCAGGGGATGGAGATAGAGAGAGAGGCAGGGGATGGAGGGGGAGAGAAAGAGGCAGGGGATGGAGATAGAGAGGCAGGGGATGGAGGGGGAGAGAGAGGCAGGGGATGGAGGGGGAGAGAAAGAGGCAGGGGATGGAGATAGAGAGAGAGGCAGGGGATGGAGGGGGAGAGAGAGAGGCAGGGGATGGAGGGGGAGAGAAAGAGGCAGGGGATGGAGATAGAGAGAGAGGCAGGGGATGGAGGGGGAGAGAGAGAGAGAGAGAGGCAGGGGATGGAGGGGGAGAGAGAGAGGCAGGGGATGGAGATAGAGAGAGAGGCAGGGGATGGAGATAGAGAGAGAGGCAGGGGATGGAAGGGGAGAGAGAGAGGCAGGGGATGGAGGGGGAGAGAGAGAGAGAGAGAGGCAGGGGATGGAGGGGGAGAGAGAGAGGCAGGGGATGGAGGGAGAGAGAGAGAGAGAGAGAGAGAGAGAGAGAGAGAGAGAGAGAGAGAGAGAAGCAGGGGATGGAGGGGGAGAGAGAGAGGCAGGGGATGGAGATAGAGAGGCAGGGGATGGAGGGGGAGAGAGAGAGAGAGAGAGAGAGAGAGAGAGAGAGAGAGGCAGGGGATGGA
The DNA here is from genome assembly GCA_036898135.1 of Oncomelania hupensis. Classification (NCBI taxonomy): domain Eukaryota; kingdom Metazoa; phylum Mollusca; class Gastropoda; order Littorinimorpha; family Pomatiopsidae; genus Oncomelania; species Oncomelania hupensis. The sequence continues at coordinate 20,002,270 of CM072520.1, forward strand.
GGGGGAGAGAGAGAGGCAGGGGATGGAGGGGGAGAGAGAGAGGCAGGGGATGGAGGGGGAGAGAGAGAGGCAGGGGATGGAGGGGGAGAGAAAGAGGCAGGGGATGGAGATAGAGAGAGAGGCAGGGGATGGAGGGGGAGAGAGAGAGAGAGAGAGAGGCAGGGGATGGAGGGGGAGAGAGAGAGGCAGGGGATGGAGATAGAGAGAGAGGCAGGGGATGGAGATAGAGAGAGAGGCAGGGGATGGAAGGGGAGAGAGAGAGGCAGGGGATGGAGGGGGAGAGAGAGAGAGAGAGAGGCAGGGGATGGAGGGGGAGAGAGAGAGGCAGGGGATGGAGGGAGAGAGAGAGAGAGAGAGAGAGAGAGAGAGAAGCAGGGGATGGAGGGGGAGAGAGAGAGGCAGGGGATGGAGATAGAGAGAGAGGCAGGGGATGGAGGGGGAGAGAGAGAGAGAGAGAGAGAGAGAGAGAGGCAGGGGATGGAGGGGGAGAGAGAGAGGCAGGGGATGGAGGGGGAGAGAGAGAGGCAGGGGATGGAGGGGGAGAGAGAGAGGCAGGGGATGGATGGAGAGAGAGAGAGAGAGAGAGAGAGAGAGAGAGAGAGAAGCAGGGGATGGAGGGGGAGAGAGAGAGGCAGGGGATGGAGATAGAGAGAGAGGCAGGGGATGGAGGGGGAGAGAAAGAGGCAGGGGATGGAGATAGAGAGAGAGGCAGGGGATGGAGGGGGAGAGAAAGAGGCAGGGGATGGAGGGGGAGAGAGAGGCAGGGGATGGAGATAGAGAGGCAGGGGATGGAGGGGGGAGAGAGAGAGAGAGAGAGAGAGAGAGAGAGAGAGAGGCAGGGGATGGAGATAGAGAGGCAGGGGATGGAGGGGGAGAGAGAGAGAGAGAGAGAGAGAGAGGCAGGGGATGGAGGGGGAGAGAGAGAGGCAGGGGATGGAGATAGAGAGAGAGGCAGGGGATGGAGATAGAGAGAGAGGCAGGGGATGGAGGGGGAGAGAGAGAGGCAGGGGATGGAGATAGAGAGAGAGGCAGGGGATGGAGGGGGAGAGAAAGAGGCAGGGGATGGAGATAGAGACAGAGAGAGAGAATATGGAAGCTGACAATTCAGACACAAGATTAGGTTTATTATTAAATTATTATTATAAAATCTGATAACATACAAATATTAAAATTGTAACTAAATATACAAATAAAGAATCGCCAGATGATTGGGGACATTCCAAAAGAGCCTTTAACTCCCTTGACCCCATTCCGAACGCCCTGATGACAGACACGATTTTCAATCTTAGGATGAAATGTATGTTCGACCTTAGGCTGAGCTAACACTTTCGATCTTAGGACAAAATGCATATTTGAACTCAAAAATAAGATTATAAAAAAGTTGTTATATGACACAGTCTATAGTTAGTACTTGACAATGTATTTAAAATCTGACTAGTCACAAACTAACAAAAAGATCACATTTGTTTCAATCTGAAAACACTCACATTTTCAAAACTAAAAAAAAATACAAAAGCACTCAAAATAACTTAACCAGGAGATATTTGTCTTCCAAGTAATTAATTAATGAGGAGAAAACAAAACAAACACAACATTTGAAATGAAATTTCATGTTTATAATGTGAACATCAACTGATCAAGTATAGCGCCCTGTATTCATCACAGAATCTTCAAGAATACCAAACAAACAAACTAAAAAAAACTATAATATCATCTTGCGAAACACATAGCAATACAAAATAAATTATGATTTTTTTTAAAAAGAAAGAAATGTGTGTGGAAGATAAAGAATATTCTTTACTTTTTCTAATTCTCATTCAGTTCCATGTACTACTTAGTACAGCAGCAGCAGTAGTAGGTTGAGGACGAAATAGGCTGTGAAGCTTCCAAGGAACGTCCTACCTTGTCTACCATTTGCTTGGATCTATATGCATGCAGTTTTCCTATTTGTACTGCTCATCAAAGCACATACAGGTGCCGTATGTGGTCAGCATCAGTTTGACTCGCAACATGGCAGCGGAAAGATCTGTACAATATTTTTTTTTTAAAAACAAATTTTTAAAATATGTTTGATGGTTAGGTAACATTGGAAACATGGAACCACCACCACCATGATTGAAGACGACAGAAAATGTACTCTATGATGTGTTTTTGTCCATCCGTCTTCTGTAGGGGAAAGTTGGGTCTCCCAGAATCCGCCTGACCGTTTTAATCATAGTATTTATTCTACTGTCGGTTTCCTAGATTCTGTATCAGATCGGTATTATACTGCCTGCTGGAACTCGCATGTCAAAAAGCTGTCATTTGTGGATTCCAGGATAAGCCACATGCACTGGTGCGTTTATTCTTTTGTTGATTTACCTCGATAGGCTTGGTGTGGAACTTTTAGTTTCAACACATCTGGGTTATTTAGAACATTAAGGACCCCCTCCACTCCTTTCTTATCCACAACACACAAGAAAGATAGATATTTCCAGTCAAACTTCACATTGGTATTAACAAAATAATTTCACTAAAATATACAGCCTCAACGGCAAAATCATGTCATGGTGATAAAATGCAATACAGTGGAACCTCCGGTATCCGGCTCTCTGGTATACGACTCCCTCCGTTATGTGACCTGAAAACTTCTGACGGATTCACTTCCAATAATAAATGACCTCTGGTATGCGACAACCTCGTTTATGCGACCAGCGACCGTGTCTTAAGCCCTTTATACGACCGTCTTAGGGCAATTTAAAAGAGATATCAGTTAATTTGCTGTCTGTACCTTTCGTTTTTTCTCTCATGTTAGTGTACGCCTGCTGTTGTCTGCTATTTCCTGTTCGCAAATAAGGGACATTAATCGCCTACACTGGCTGTCAAAATGGCGTCGCGCAAGAGGAACGTTTTGAGTTTGACAGAGAGAATGAAAGTGATTGAAAGAAGTGAAAATGGGGAGAGTTGTTTGTCTATTGCAAGAAGTTTAGACGTTGGGAAGACCCAAATTCAGCTCATCATAAAGGATAAGGAATCTGTGAAACTACGATGGGAGAGTGGAGAAAGTGGCGAAAAGGGAAACATCGAAACTGAGAGCTTCTGCACTGACAGACTTGGATGAACGCGTCTGGCAGTGGTTCGACTGTTTTCTATTTTTGAAGTTGTGAATAAAAGACAAAGCTAAAAATGAAACGTGTTTTACAGTTTCCTTTGTCAGAGAATACATGCTGGTGAGTGTGAAAATTATGACTACATACCCCTCCGAGTTTGTGCCCCCCCCCCCTCTCCCCCCCCACTCCAACCCTTGTTTCCGGTATAAGACCACCTCTATTATAAGACCGTTTTTTCTCAGATTTTGGACGGTCGTATACCGGAGGTTCCACTGTATTAAAATCAAAAGGAATCAACCCCATCTGCCTCTTCCACTATCCCTCCTTTGCAACAATAACATTAATATGATGAAGTGAAAACTAAATTGAAAGGAAGAAATGAAATATAAATAACACTAGAAAGGGAAAAGCCCATATGACTCTTATGCTCCTAAAGGAACTTACAATATTTACCATGAAAATGAGTGCCCAGAAAACCCCCAAAATGAAACGGTGGTATTAAAATGAACTCTTTATGCTCTTGACCTTGAGATCACCTTAACTTATGGCTTTAAATAGACGTGTATGATCAAATAAACTACAGCAAAAGTCGTATTATGCAGCAAAAACGAAAAAAAAAAAGTTACTTTGGGATGATCCTGACCTTCAGTGACCTTGACCTTCACATGACTTCTCATGCTCACGTATGATCAAATCACCCACTGTCGTTACTTACTATAGGTTAAATATAAAGCCATTCCATTGTACAATTACCTATTTTTTAAAAATGTTTTTGCAAGGCCTAAAATGACCTTGACCTTCAAGATCAACGTAAAAACGGAACACAAATTAAAGATCAACCTATCATCTCTAAATAAGGTCACTTCGAAGTACCTGTACAAACTGATTTAAGGCAGCTCCAGTCATCTTGACCTTGGAGTGAGGTTGACCAAATTTGCTTAGTATGTGTTTCTCATTAATATGTATCATGCATCAAAGAATTCTAAGTTCAATATTAATAACTATTTTTTTTTTTAAAAGTTAAATTTTGTGAGAAACTGTGTTACTTTGTGACTAACATGTCTTGAACAATGAAGTGGAGTCATTCATTCACTGATCATTTACGAGGTCTCATGAATATACACCATTCTACCAAGTTGGGATGTGATAGTTCAAATAGATTCTGAGACATTAACCCACTTGCAAGTTTTGCACAGACAGAGGATGGTGGACAGATTGATTTTTTTTTTTCAAAAAAAAATATTTTTAATGTTATTTTGGGACTATTTAGGACTCATCTTGCACAGATTTGCAAATATCTGGAAAACTATTTTGGGGGTGTGTACAATGACTCACACTGCAATGCATGTGATACAATAAAACCAAAACTAAAATTAAATTTTCAAAACTTAAATGCCATAAAAACAACAATGTGGACATAACGTTAGCCCCTTACTACACATTGTGAAGTTATACTGCATAGTTACATTTGTGCACTGGATTTGAACCGGATACACAATCAGCATGGCTTGTAGTCTGCAGTGTTGGTAGGGGCGTAACCACGCCCCACGGGTACCTTTTCCTGTCCAGGGACCCCAGGTCTGACCCCATGACCTCCACGAAGTGACGCCCCCTGTTGAGAAACCTCCGGTGATGAGGAAGGTAATGAACCCCATTTCGACTGATCCACAGGCTGGACCGCAGCAATGCCAGAGGCAGGGTGGGGGGTTTCTGGTGCGATGCCTCTGGGCATATTGCTGGGGGACCTGGATCCTTGGCTGACCGGAGGAGGAGCGGAGCCTCTCCCGACTGGAGGAGGAGCGGAGCCTCTCCCGACTGGAGGAGGAGCGGAGCCTCTCCCGACTGGAGGAGGAGCGGAGCCTCTCCCGACCGGAGGAGAGAAGCCCCTCCCAACCGCAGGAGCGGAGCCTCTCCCAACCAGAGGTGCGGAGCCCCGCCAGACTGGAGGGCCATCGCCACCAGCACCTCCTCTCCCGACCCCTGCAGGTACGCCCCACCCGATGGAATGTATAGAAGAAGGAGTAGTGAACGGGTCAGCGCCTGTCGCCCTGGCCAGAGGAGGCTGGGTCAGCATGCTCCTCCCCATGCCCTCCATTTGGGAGTAGCCTCGGCTTCCCCCACGCCCTAATGCTGTGAACAAGCCCAAATGGATGTTGAGTGTCACAAACAAAATTTCCGGTCAGTAAAAGACCTAAAACATCTTACAGATCAACGTCAGTATATTCCTGTTACGTCTCTCTCTCCACTCCTTCCCCCCCCCCACCCTTCCCCTCTCCCAACCCATCTCTCAAACATTATATTTTTTAATCTGTACATTTCGTCTGCTGGTGTTATTTGCGATGTAACTCGTTTTAAAAGTAGAGAACTTCTGCACATAGATATGCACCCTCGTACCCCCATGGCGTACATTTCGGCTGCACTTGGAAGTGCGTGTAAAATGATTGCTTGGAGCAAACTCTTCTGTTTAATGTTGAGCTACATCAAATTGTGAATCCTATGTACCCCACAGGTCTAGCTACATGACTTTCCCCTGTGACTGCAGTCCTGAAAGGCTGGGCTGAATTCAGTGAACAGTGAAGATGAACGCCCACACCCACCACGGGCGATGCGGCAGACAAGGAGAGAAGGGATAGCCAACCCAGGGAAGAGGGTATAGAGAAAACTAAATAGCCCAAAAATCATCACAACAATCACACTGCTAGGTTGGAAAGCGGAAAAAAACTGACAATTTTATTAGGGGAGAGGGAGGGAGGGTAGGGGGGAGGCCGCCTCAGTGAGCCAGGCAAAGTATGCTCTACCACAGAGCTACGGTGGTGCGTCATATATGGTTAGTTCAGAATTCAGAAGCTATTCTTATTTTATCTGAGCTACTACCGTGTTCAAAATCCAATGGCTATAAATGCCTAACTCAAAGCAATACTATCAGAAGAAATGAACTTGCTACTTAACAAATCTTATTGTAAGACGACAACAAACATACAAACAACAATAACAAAATCACACTGTATGCAGTTAGTTAGTTATTCATTGCTTACAGGGTCAGGCGGACTGCAAAGAGCCGAATCAACACAACAAAATCAAAACCACAACTTCGCTGAAAGAGGCCTCAACCCCAATCCGCATAAAAGATCTGCCGAAACAACCCTCTTGGTAACAATGAAGGCAATCCACCAACCGATCACTTTACAATAAAGACATCCCACGCAGGGGACGCTGAGGTTATACTATAATTTATTAAACCCCCGTTTACAAAACCAAAATAGAATACAAACATCATAAAATATCAACAAAACACATACATATAAAATGCCTACATTGCCAAATATAAACATCATAGGAAACCCCAGTGACCATTTGGCAGAAAGCGACCAATAATCCCAAGCTGATCCAACAAACCTCACACACAAATGAGGACTTTTGTCCCGGAAGAGTTTTCAAGAAAAAATGTAGATGATTGGTCTAGTGAAGAAGAAGACAGTATAGTAGATTGATAGAACAGAGCAGGAATGAGAAAGAGCAAATGAGAAAGACAGAGACAGTGGGAATTTAAAGCACTAAATATCCAGAAAGTTGGGATACTATTTATACTGAAACCCCCGGCATCCCCACGGGGGCTGTATGCAATGATTAGGACAAAACAGACCTTCTGCTGCTGTCAGGCTGTTGTTAAGGTTTATACAGTCAGCCACCAGAGTGTCAGAGATTGTTAAGGGCATACACGTCCCTACCCACAACCTCTATGACACTCAGCTAGTATCAAGGTTGCCTGTTTTAGTGGAAAACTGTCCCGTTTAGTCCTGCTAGTAGCTAAAAACAGTGCCGCAAGCACAAGTATTTCAGGTATCATTATATTTTAAAGAGGAGACGGCAGCAGCTGGCTACTGCATGGAAACTGGGGAGAGAACTTACCAGGACATGTGAGTAGGGCAGAAGACGAAGGCGGAGATGTGGTTGTTCCCTTTCCTAATGGAGCATTCCCACTGGGTCCAGCGTCGGACAGTGACATACTGGCTATCTGAAAACAGACATTATAACATATTTAAATTGTCCCCGAACATGGACAAATCATTTTCCGATTATGAAAAACATTGGGCAAAAAAAATTCAAGTACAATTTTACTGTAGAAAAAAGTAAGTACGATCCATTGACTCCCATAGCCCACTCACATTCCATACAACATTCCACAATCACAATTCATGTTGTATACAATTTTGGACACTCGGACAGTTCTGTACAGTACACAATATACTGACAATGTCTGGTCAGGCAAACTTTTTATTATGCTATGAAGCATTCAAACTGCTGCTATCAGGTAAGCACACACGCGAACGCTGGCATCAGTTATTTTTAACTGCACATTATGTGGATTTATTTAGTTAGTCATTGTTTATAGGGTCCAGCAGACTGCAAAGAGCCGAATCAGGACCACAGCTTAAAGAGGACTCACCCCCGATCCGCATAAAAGATCTGCTGAAACAACTCTAATGGTAACACTGGAGACACTCCACCAGCCGGTCACTTTACAATGGCTACATTGGTAAATAATAATAAGAAAGCCCCAGTGACCATTTGGCTGGAAGCGCCCAATATCCTCAAGCTGACCCAACAGACTCCATACACAAACCATGGGTCTGGGGAGAATTTTCAAGAACAAAGGTAGGTGGCTGAAGAAAATAAAGATTAAAAGAACAGAGCAGGAACGAGAAAGAACAAATGAGAAAGACAGAAACAGTGGTCATTTAAAGCACTAAATTTCCACAAAGTGGGAATACTATTTATACAGAAACCCCTGGCACTCCCAGAAGGGGTGTTATGCAAAGTGCAGACGTTATCACTGTACATAGGAGAATGAATGCACAGGTTTATGTTACATAACCTCGCACACACACACTCACACCAAAACTTGTCATCTCAAGTTTTGGTAAACAACTGCTCACCCCTTTCGCTGGCCAAGAGCTTTCACTCCCGAACCATTCTTGGCGTCCATTTTGCTGATCTGCAAGAGTACAAAAAAATAAATTAATAAAATAAAATCTCTGCATAGTACCAGCATGCGCACATAACGTCACAGAATAACCGCCCACATGGATTTTGTACACATGAGCAACACACACATATACACACCTACCCTCACCCAAACCACAGAAGAAATCTCACACAAAACAATCGTGACAAAACGAAGACTGTTGCTAAGTGTGGACTAATGTACTATGCTCAGAGTTGCCAACCCCCCAAAAAGTTTTCAGTAGTAAAATTTCTGAATTTCAGTAGTTTTATGACATTTTCCGTAGCCATACGTCCTCGCATTTTTTTTAAACGAAGACATGCATACACAGTCTGCAACGAAGGTCATGAAGAGTGTTTCCGCAGGAATTATTGAGAGATCCATATCGGGCTTGAAGAAGGTGGCTACCGACTGAACAGGGACTAACTTTTCTGGATCTAAAAGCCGACTTAGACTTAACGCTTCACTGAAACATGCTACTTAAGTCTAAGTCGGCTTTTAAGTTCGTTCATGCACGCCAGCCCAGGGCAACGACTTTTGTGACGGTTGCCATTCAAGTGTCGCGTCACATCGTGTGATCTCGATGACGCAGTGATGCACGGAAATTTTTCAGAATACTTTCCTGTACTCTTGATTTGCTGTCCTCTTCTTTTTTTCTGGGCTTTCATCGTTAGTTTTCTTTCTTTTTGGCATCATGGATTCAAAATACGCCGCACACAAACTTTTCTTCTCGCGCTGTAGAACGTGACCCGGAAACGAAAGTGTCACAGAAAGGTCGAGGTTTTGTGCACCGTCGAATTTCCTAACATGCACTGGGAGCGTGATCTATTACACCGTGCACGTAAACCGAATGACCGTGACCTTGAGATGCTACGGGAGGCACAGGCGCTCAATAAAACTCGTTAAAACTGTAATACTATCGTCGAAATTTGACTTTCCGTAGTAAATTTTCGATTTGCGTAGTTCCGTAGCCGCGTATTCATTTCCGGAGTAAACTACGGAAATTCAGTAGTGGTTGGCAACCCTGTATGCTCGCAATAATGATGATTCACACCAACACAAAGAGCTTCATAGCTGTATTGTAGAAGATTCTATGAAAGCACACACAATTTAAAGCGTGCGCCTTGCAGACCCATTTCTCCCCAAACTCACCCTCTAGGTTGTGCTGCTCATTACACCAGGATGACACCAACATGGAAAATCCAACTTCCACACAGCAGGACTGATACCTAGCTATCTGCACTCAATCTGTACCTCGACAGCCAGAGTGTGGAACTCGCTCAGAGACGACGCCATCATGAGCCCCCACACACACCCAGCGTTCAAGAATGTCCATTCTGAGCTGCCTGAGGGCAAACTAACACGCCACTGACAAAGCCCCTGTACAAAGATGTTAACTTTTAAATCATGGACTCCTCAGAATGTTCTACTGTTAACTATGAGCTCTGGGGTGTGCGCACTCCAAAGTTGTGGAGGCTTTCTTCAAACAGTCGGGAGTATCCAGAATATGAAATTAAATGGAAACTGAATCAATTACAAGGATTTCAAACAAAAAGGGAGGTGCCAATCATTTGGCAACTAACCTCCATCACCAGCAAGCGACGGCCACTCAGATAACTGACCAAAGGCAGGATCAGGCTGAGGAGGTTGCGCAGGCGATTTAGTCCACACGTTTCCTCTATTTGCTGCAACAACAAAACAATCATAATAATATTGCCCGCCTTCCATGGAATTAGCTTCGTAGATTTAGTCCACGCGTTTCCCCTACTTGCTGCAACAGCATAACAATCATAATAATAATGCCCTTTCCATGGAATTAGCTTTGTAGAAAAATGTATGGTTCTAAAACCAAACTTCTTTCAACACAACCACTGCTGTGCAAGCGAGTTTATACCCTCGTTTTCCTCTACCTGCTGAAATAACAAAGAAACAAACAAAAAAAATGTCATAATTATCGAGAGCTTAGTTTCCCACAGTTGCCTGGGCTGTCAGATGATATTCCTAAGAAAGCACGCGGCACACCGACTCAACCAAAGCTTTTAGGTTTTGAAGTTAATTCAGCCAGGCTAGCTATAAATAGCTTCGCCGGTGCTCTTCTTTCCTTTCCTTTCACTGAAAGGGAGGGTGTAGGCAAGCTATAAATAGCCCGCAGCCAGCAAAATGTGGGAGAACCTAAGAGTGCTGTTCACATAGGCATTGAGCTGGTGTGGCTGACGCTCGAGTTAGATCTTGTACCGAGCAGAGCTTGAGCAGTTCTGGAGCTGGAAAAAACGCTATATAAGAATGATAAAAGAGATAAGTGAATGCAAATAAATAAATGTAAAAAATAAAGTTGGGAGGCAGGAAACCAATTTTTATTTGATGTATGAATACCATTTGCTTTTTAAGATCTGTGCAAATCCGAAGGTGCATTTTCTCCTCCTCCTCCTCATTCTCATCATCATCAATCATCGATCATCATCATCATCAGCTTTGGGTACCCACCAGCTGCAAAGACCCCAGACATGATGTGACCTCCCTCACTTTGCGCAGGCACAAACTCATCGTCAGACGACGCAATGCTGAGTGAATCGCTCTTATTGCTCCTGGGGCTGTCCGCTCTTCTTCCCTGAAACAACAGCCAAGGGAAAGGGTTACACACAATCAAGGACCCTGAAAGCCAGAAATGTCAAACTCACCCGCTGCCTGGCCTAGTCCTCGGGGGCAAAGCTGCTCTCACCTGCAGTACGTTTCTCTCTAGTCCCCAAACTCTCTTCACAACAAGTAACAGAGCACTATGGCCATCGGTATCTGTGGCACAATTCCACACAAACTTAAACCACTGGAAACAAAGATGGGAAGGAGACAGATCTTTCCTATTTTCACCTTTATCCCAGGAGGAAAGCTTCCACTAAGGATTATGTACAGGATGATCACTTAACTCTGGTCTCACTTTCATAGGCGAGACAATCACAGCCTAGAGTATTTTTGTTTCCCTAACTTAGCTTAACCGAGCTTTATTTTGCAATTGGGTGAAACTTGAAAGAATTATCACGGCTGTTCATAAGTGGTACTTTCAGGCTATGGCTAAAAATAACACATGTGCTGTCCCTTATCGCTGGCTGAACTGCTTGTAGCCAGATCCGAGACACTAGCTGTGCATAGGTTTCGCATGGCATGGCCTGCTGGCGTGGCTAAAGTAAAGTGCACACCAAGACAAATACACTAATATAAAACTTGGAAAGATATAACCACTTATTCCTGTACACAATCACAACATTCACAGAGCTCCACACACTTGCAGCCTGCTGGCGCAAACACTCTAAATCTTCAGTGGCTAGAATGTTCTTGTTCTCCCATTGAAATAAAGCTTGTGGCCTTAGTTGGTTGTTGTTTCACCTAGGCCTTTCCAGCGCAGTTCGCTGATACCTAAAATGTTCCATCGATAGTGGTCCAGTTTGTGGGCCAGTTCTAATTTTCCATCCGCAGTTAGGGTCCTCATGTTGTTTCTCGTGTAGATCTTGCGAAGTTGTCCATCAGTACCACACTTATCACCTCCGTCCTGGTGGCCAACAGAAGGCGCAGTCCTTGGTGACCCGGGCGACAACCAATCTGGTATGGAGTGAATGGTTCTTTTCATCATGCAGCGTGTCTTGGGCAAGAAAGACCTGGCAGGGCCCAATCCTTTCCAGGCTGTTGGCCACAGCCGTTATACACGAATACAATGCGGCTCGCCTTGGCCCCGAGCACACAGTCGTTGAACCTGCAGTAACGTGAGGTTCCTCCGTCCTAGCCTGTGACTTCTGTGTAGAAGACTTTCACCCAGTGATGCCGTGCTGACATCACCCCTGTTAGTAGGTAGTCAAAAGCCATTTTTTTAAAATGATTTCCTCACAGGGTTCGTACTGAATCAACAAAACAAAATTCCCAACCTTTTCCCAACCTTTTCCCAACCCATGAGTAAAATTTCCCAACCATAGTCGGCATATAATAAAGATCAGATATCGAAACAAATTAATTTTAAAAAAAAAAGCTTTAGGAAATTTCTTTTTTTTATTTGCAGTAAGCTTAAAATACACCAAACTTTCACCTAATGAGTTAATCCAAAACATTCAAACAAATTTTTAAAAAAAATTATAAAAATGTCTAGTTTTATATACTGTAAGCTTAAAATTTACAAGATCACAATCACAATGAAAGTCATGGTTATATTAGATAGAAACTTTCATTTAATCAAAAACATTATTGATTTAAAAAATCTTTTAAAAAAAGCTTAAGAAAAATGTCTTGTGTTATTTGCAGTAAGCTTAAAATTATAAAAACAATTTACATAGTCAACATCATACTCATCACAGACATTGTAGGAGAGCCTGGCTCTTTTCCGCTATGTCTTTATTTACACTAGCTATTTCAGCCTTCTTTTTAGTTGCCCTTCGTCTCAGGGCATTAGATTGAGAGAGCAGAGATAGAGCACTAAGTCGTTCCGCTTCATCAGCCTTAGCTGCAGCCTCCAAACTAGTGATGTCCTCTTGAAGGCGCTGTCTCTTAGCCTTAAGCATATCCACCTCCTCAGTCGCAGCCTTTCTTTTTTATGCTCTCATCTCTGTGGCACGTTTCTCCCTCTCGTCCTCCAGATAGGCATGGTACTTACTCCTAGATGAAGATGCATATACCAGCATCTCTTTAGTTACTGCAACTTTGTCAGGGCCACCAGCTCTCCTTATTTTATCTAACACCAGCCGCCTGGCAACTAGATTATTTTTCTTTAGGTTCTCCACCATGGTCATCTTGTTAATGCTGAACCCCCTCTCTACTGTCGCCTGGCCATGGCTGAGGATCAGCAGCTGCTGGACTACATCCCAGAGAAGAGAGAACTCCTTTCGACCAGCCAGATGTTTGAAAAACAGTTCATCTACTCGGTCATTGCTTGGGTCGAAGTTTTGAAACTGTAGTATGCTGTTTTCTGACAGCACACTTTCACGAAATCGCCTGAACTGGGACTTGATTTGATCGCAGTTGACTTCTTTTACTCTTCCAGCATCACAGAGAATTCTTAGTGACAGCTCCAGTTGTTTCAAATTTAGACAAGCCTTCTTCTGACAGAAGCAGCTTAGGACTCATCCATGCTAAATTTCTAACAATTTGATATTTAATTGGGGCTTTGTCCATGATCTTTTTAACTATAGCCAGGAGAAAATCACGGCATTCCATCTTAAAAGTTTGACAAGCCTTTTCAGTTGCCCCATTCTTGATGGTGGTTTTTGAGCATGTAATTGTAAATGAGACATTAAAGATTCCGAGAGAATAAGAAAGAAAATATTTAATAGCTTTGAATTTAAGAAAGTAAATAAAATATTATTTTAAAAAATTTAAAAAATATTAAAATCTTTAAAGGTCTTTAGGAAGATAACTGTGAAAAAAAAACCAATCTGCCAGAAAAGGGAGGTAATTCAAAAACCGTCCCCTAAAAAAATTAAGATTTCAAAGATAGTTTTCTTTATTTTCAAAATTGTATGCTATAATAAATTGAATAATGAATGTTAACAAATAATTATAACAATTTTAAAATAGGTCAAAACTAAGTTTTATGAAAATTTCTTATGGATTTGGATAGAAAAATACGGTTTTCTTTATGCAAAATTTTATGGTCAGTGCATGTGTTTGACATGTATGAAAAAAACCAAAATCCCTTGTTTCCAGCCAAAAACGAATTTTCCCAAACTTTCCCAACCTGATGCCAATTTTCCCAAACTTTCCCAACTTTCCCAACCGCGTACGAACCCTGCCTCATCACAAAACTGACATAGATTTAAAGAGCTTTTCATTCTGAACACAGTGGTATATTTTTTTTCCCTATAGGACAAATAGGTAAAAAGTTATTAATGTTTGAAAATGCCGAATGTTGGTGTTTTTTTTGCAACGTTTTGGAATTGAAGAAATTGACAACTTTGGAGTCTCAAAGTGAAGCCAATATTGATACCAGAAAGCTGATTTTTGACAGGTAACCCCTTCATATGTTATACTCCAAGCCCAATTTTCTTCAGGCCTATCCCATGTAATGTTCAGCCGTTTTGGTGCTTCAAAGTTGGGAAATCATCAAATTCGCAGTGCGTGCCGGCAAAGTATAGGCCTACTGGTGTGCTACTACGCTCAGCACTCGTGTCGCTGAATAGGCCTACGAGTTGGCCATGGCCGGAAGAATTCCCGAACACCGTTTGGGTAGACTTTTCTACGGCAAAGCGCTCCGCGATACAGTAATGCACAAATTAATAAATACCCTAGTTTTATAAAGGAAAGGCTGCTCTTTATTTCTTGCTAAGTTTTAAACTTCTAGTTAAAATCAAACTTACATCAAAACCGCTTTATCCACTTTGTTCGGCTCGTAACAAAACGTTTACACACGAGAGCCCACCATACTTATATGTAAATGAAGCTAAGTATCCGAACTTCTCATTGGTTCTTATTTTTAGGCCATCCAATGAAGTATCGCAAAGCGCTTAGCGTTCGAAACGAGTCACCTCTCAGCAAACGACGGTGACAATTTTTTCGCAGCGGCATTCAGCGTTCGGATAGGGGCGTATTCAAAAGCTGTTTTCTCGGAATCTTTCGCATAAACATGCATTAAAAACAACACAGATGTAAAGATAAAGCTTTCAATTTTTATTTGAATACAGCCACTGTTCGTTTTGATGCAGTTTTACATTAATAATAAGTGTTGAAAGTGAAGTGAAAACTGAGTGAAAACTGCCGAGCGGACAAGAGCCAATGAAGGGCTTGGAGTACCTACTGTTAGTCGGCTCTTACGACATGCCAGGAAACGTTGGGTCCATTCTATTCAGTGCCCAACCCCAAACCCCAGAAACCAAATGCTCAAAATTCGTGTCGGCGCCAAGTCATGAGATTGAACACTCCTCTTCCTCAGCTTGATCTGTTTAGTGCAATTTATTCAGGTAGCAGTCTCTGGACTATCTCCCAAACTTCTTCAAACAACCAGCATGAATACTTTCAAGAGCAAATATATATGCTTCCCATATTATAAGTCAAAATAAACATTGCTTTCACAGTTTTTTTTTCATTTCTACAAACTTACATTCTTTGGTATTGATTATTTTATGCAATGTCTATTGTTTAGTTTAATTATGTTGAAAGTAATGCATATGTGCTAGTTAATGTGTATAATGTGCTCTAAGCTTTGCTGCTTACAAACCAATTGATCTTTAAAATGTTATAAATGTTAATGGTAAATATAAAATTGATGAGCAACTCCACCCTCTTTCCTTGCAATACTTTACATATATGCCCTGTACATATACGTGTTCTTACTCAAGTTTATCTATAAAGATGTAATTGTTTTATTGCTGTTATTGTTTATTTTTATGTTAAGTTTCAGTAGACTAGTCCCTTTTAAGTCATAATCTTTAATAATCCATAAAATGGAAATTACAAATTTTAGGGCGAGGTCCCGATGTAAAAAAGCAGACCACTGCTTATTCTATTATCTTCATTAAATAATGAATTATCTCATCTTCTCTCTCTTCTCTCTCTGGCACTCTGAACATTATGAATTTGAAGGTCGGGGTGCTGCTGCAGACAATGTGTTGAACTTGACACTACAGTTGTTCTGCCCAAAACCTTATTATAGGCTAGGACCTAGTGGGTGGCTTTAAAGCAAACCAGTTGTTCTCCTTTCACATTCTTCCCCCTCCTCTCCTTTTTTCTTCCTCTTCAAAAACAAATTATTTAAAAAAAAAAGAAAAAAAAAAAGACCGGAACAAAGTAGCTTTAACTCTTTCCCTGCCAGGCATGTTTCCACGTTTGTGCCAGACATTTCTCTGGCACCGGAAAGAAAGTTCAGTACCTTAGGCATTTAAGCTACTGTTCTTTCAATAATAGTTGTCAAATAGACATATTTCATATCAAATTAAAGGTAAAAGAGTGAAGAATAAGAAAACAAACCACAAAAATGTTAATTTGATTATGTTATTGAAATATGTGTTTTGAAAGCATGTTGATCTTTTTGAAATGATAAAATAAAATAAAAATATTTCTACATACCACAGTGATAAAACAAATCTGGAGGAATAATTCCAATCACTGAATCAGCTTCACACACCAGAAAGAAAATTTATTTAGGATCAAAATACACTTTACAGTTTGAAATTATATTGATTATTAGCACAGAGTTTGACACACTGTCGATTGTGCCCATCACTATGCTTAGTGAAATGCACAATAAACACTCTAAAAACGAATCAATTTGAAGAAAAAACGCGCCTGTCGATCGCGAACGAAAGTAGAGTTATCTCTCTTTGGTTAAAATAAAACTTGGATTGGACTGCGCAAAATACCGGAACGAAACGGAATACTGAAATCGACGAATTGGCACAAACATGGCGGCTCAGATCGACGATATATCGTCGATTGGCAGGGAAAGAGTTAAATATGCTTTGCTAACACGGCTAGACAAACAGAGAGAGAAAACTTTTTGTGTAATAACCCGGACCTATTTGCTTATCGTTCATGTTACAACACGCTCGTCTCTGTTCTTAAAAGCATCAGCGAGTTCATCCTTTCAACTAACCCGTGATGATTTTCTCTGTCCTCCTGCATCACCGTACACAGTGGGGTGGCCTCGGCCTCGGCCTTGAAAGGGTTGGGGGACCATCCACGGAAGGCTGTCGGAAGGAAGGATCCTTTCCGCCACTTCCTCGGCAGCCGATGACTCTACGGCAGGCACATGGTTTTCAGACAAGACAATGTTGAAGTGAGGCGCCAGAATGTCAGAGATCGTATAGCTGAAACGACACAAGCATTGGACAGATGTTGACAGTGACAGAAGTTGTACCACCGATCCCGTTAATAAATGAATACTGAAGTTTAATATCCATACCCACCAATGGCAAAAAGGAACACGGGCCGTAAAATATGATGGGTATTATTGCTATAAAGCTGTACAAATTGTTCGTCTCAACCTGTCTCTTTTTAAAATTTTAAAAATGTTTATCGATAGCGATATTAGTGTGAAGTATGACTGCGATATTGATAGTGAATTCTTTGTTTCCTTTTGAATATCATTGCAGTTTGGCTCGGTCACATGTGCTCTGTGATAATAAGGCTTGCAACAGCATGGCTTGTGTGATGCGTGCGTGTGTTGGCATTGTACATGAGAGAAAGAGGGGATGACAAAGAGAGATAACGGACTCTGGAGCTTTAGTATGCCCGTTAAAGCAGCGTAATGCGGTAGGTGGAAATAATCTTTACGAGAGTGATGTGGATGAAAGCAGATTACTGTGTATTATTAATGTATATGATTTTGAAGTGTGAATCTATTAATGTGTATGATTTTAAACTGTGATTGTGCTACTGTTGTAATTTTCTTTGTGGTAATAAAAATGTGTTGTATTGTACAGTATCATATTGTATTGTTTTGCCTCCTTCAGTCCTTGGCTCAAAACTTAAAATTTGATTTCACTTCTGTAGAAGAATACATTTTACGCAGTGGGATATAAAATAGGGTGAAATAAACTACACAGGCTAACCAACCACAAATAATGGTCATACATGGTTAATACTGGTTTTCTTTCATAACAGTAAAAGTACATAATATAAAATTATTATACACACCTACGCTCATAATGCCTTGATGTTACAAGTCGTCTATAATCATTAATAATTGTTTTTTTTTTAAAAGCCCTACTATCAATTAATATGACATATTAACGTATAATTATTATACACACCGACGCTCATAATGTCTTGATGTGGCAAGGCGTTTTTATATAATATTTATTAATCATTGTTTTTTAAATAGGCCTACTATCAATTAATATTAATGAATTAATAAATATCAATGTTAATAAAATAAACAACAAAATACAACAATATGAAAAAATAAATAATTGTAAAGAGACAAAAATGGAAGAATTACATTTCTTCTAATCTTAATATTAATAACTAAAATGGCAAAGCCCATATGTCTCACAGGCTCCTTATGGAACTTGCAATATTTTACATGAAAATGAGTGCCGCCGCTCCCCCTTCCCTCTCCCTCCCCTCCTCCCAAAAAAAGAAAAAACAAATAAACTATGGCATGGGTGGGACTGAAAAATTGACTGAATCCTGAAATTTAGCAGAAAGATTTATATGATTTGTAACATAAAAAACAAAAACAAAACATCACCACAATCAATGTAGCAACAATTTCAAGTGAGAAAAAAAGCAAGAAATAATATTTGCAACCAAAATATAGCCATTTATTTTTGGAAAAAAAACAAGAAAAAAAATCTTTAGCTATTTTTAAAAAATAAAACTAGGAATTAACATATATGACAAATTTACAATATGATTATAACTCTGAAATGAATTAATCGTATTTTATTTCTGTCTCTAAACAAAACAATGTCTTATGAGATTAATTAAAATCTAGAAAGGCAAATCCCATATGACTCACATGCTCCTTATGGAACTAGAAAAAATGAGTGCCCCAAAAACCAAAATTAAATGGTGGCATTAAAATGTGGCGCCGGGTAGCTCAGTTGGTAAGAGCGTCTTGCTAGTAACCGAAAGGTCGCTGGTTCGAATCCCGGATTGGTCAACGTGTGGTCATATTATTTTCCCCTTTACCAACAACTGGCTTGCTGGTGTCAGTATAAATCGGTCCAGTAGTCACCTATATGCGAAAGTGTCGTGTGACTATAATCTACAAACAACAACCAAAATTAAATGGTGGCATTAAAATGCAAAGTAATAGAGGCTTTCATCTTTCTATGCTCTTGACCTTGAGATGACATTGACCTCCGGTTCCAAATACACTCATATACTATCAAATAAAGTAAAACAAACGCAATGTTATACCAAAAAAATGGTAACATTGGGACGACCTTGACCTTCCGTGACCTTGACCTTGGGATGACTTTGACCCTCATGTGATCTCTCATGCATGTCTGATCGAATAACCCAATGTTGTTGCGCGCTATAGGTTACTTAAATAAACATCCATTCCACTGTACGACGACCTATTTTTTTGTATGTTTTTGTAAATGACATTGACCAATGCAAAAACGGAACATATATGAAAGACCAATCTATCATCTCTAAATACAACAAGTTTGGACTTTATATCTCTCATAGTTTATGGGCAAGGTCACTTCAAAGTACCTATACTAACCCACTTTGGACAGCTCCAATGACTAAATTTGCACAGTATGTCTGTCTCATTTATATCTATCATGCAACAAAGAATCATAAACTCATTAGTTATAAATTAGTCACTAAAATCATATTAATAACCTAGAAAAAAAGTGAATTTTTTTTTAATTTTAAAAAAAAAAACTATTTGATGATCTTGGGTTTATATTTCTCATATTTTAGGGTCAAGGTCATTTTAAAGTACCTATATTAACCAACTTTGGACAGCTCCTCTGACCTTGACGTAAGAGTGAGGTTGACCAAATTTGCAGAGTATGTGTGTCTCATTTATATTTATCAGTATCACACATAAAAAAATAATAAGTTCAATATTATAACTTTCTAAAAAGTGGAATTTTGAGAAAAATTGACTTTTTTTTTTTACTAACATTTGTTGACCTTGACCATGAAGTGTCGTCATTCATTCACTGATCATTTATGAGGTCTCATGGATAGACATCATCTGACCAAGTTTGGCTGTGATGGCTGAAAGAGGTATTCATCCACTTGCAAGTTTTGCACAGGTAGCGGACGATGGACACCAAACGGACAGACAATCGGACGGACAGACCCAAACCATTTTTTAGATGTCATATTTGGACTACGTAAGACTCATCTCGCACAGATTTGCTAAAAAAACTGCAATCTGAAAAAGGCGGGTAGGGGGGGGTGGGGGTGGGGGGGGGGGGGGGGGTAGCAATGTGAGTCAATAATAATAATATTGGATGCTGCATGTGCAGACTCAAAGCATGGCAATGTGTATCCAACATATATGCTCACATGTTACAGACGCACACTCAACAAGCATTTATCACTAAAATATGCTGTGTAAAGGCACATCATTGTTAGAAGACGGAAACTAATAGAATTTTATTTTTGAAATTTTAGATAGACTGCATCCAACACCATTATTAAAGGGAGGGAGGAAACCGGAGTACCCAGAGAAAACCCTCAGCGACCTGTTAATTCTCAAACCTAGGTCACACAAGTTCATCCCTTTTGAGGTATTTGAACCCTTCGACCTTCGGCATAGGGGATTCGGCGACTAACCAATTGTCCTACCAAGCCACCCTTTCTAAAATCATGAAGTCAAATCATTTTATTGCAAAGTCCAGATACAAGGAATATGCCTAGATATAAATTAATGGAAATCAGAAGAAAAAAAAAACAAAACACAGTTTAGGTGAAAAACATTCTTACGAGCATTTGCGGACGTTGGCCAGAGCACAGAATCGAGTGACTTCTATATTTTCATGGAATTCACACCTGAAACAGAAACAAAAACCACTAGATTTCACTTCCACCACAACAACTTCATTCCTATGTGAGCAGCACTGTTCACTGCCCCTGCGGTTCGCATGCGACAAGTTCATAGCTTGTCGGCCCCCCCCTTCCAAAGAAAAGAAGCATCGGTTAAGCTATTGGCTGACCTGATCCCAAAATCTGAAAATCTTCGGTAGAGCTGCTGTGCTCCCATTTATACCAGGCACCCCAGGTGAAGCACCACAATATTTAACCTGATGAATTTATTTTTTAAGATTTTTGAAGCGTCAAAAAAAGGATTTTTTTTTTTTTTACACCAGTCACTTTTAGGCGCCCGTGCACTGAGCATGTGTGATGAGGTGGAGACGGCACTGTACAAGGCCACATTATCAACATCATCATTCTCCTCCCAGTGTCAGAGAATCATTCAAATTTACTAGTAATAGTTCAAAGAACATTCTAGCACAGCATGTAATCTAAGACAAAAAAATAAATGCTGGCTTGCTGGATTTTTTTGTTGTTTTTTTTTTCTTAAAGGAAAATGAAATGAAATTAAAATGAAAATAAATAACCGAGCTACAGGAGAGCGTGATCGCGCAAAATCACTGTAGATTAGTTTGAAAAGGAAGCTGGTGTTAGTACAGTACATACGCTGTTTTAGGGATGTAGTCCCAATGCGAGCCATCTAGCTGGGCAGTAATGGAGGTGGCGCTGACGTTCATTGCCCCTTCTTTGCCCGAGAAAGCCAGCAGCCGCGCCACCATCTCGTCCAGGCTGTAGATCCTGCCTAGAGGGTTTTCCAACGCGTGGTTCTGCCTTCCACCTTCCGCCCACAAAAAGTCTGTCATGCTCTTCACTTTCTCATAATCACAGGTCTGCAAAAACCCGAAAAGGAATGTTTTTTCATGTTTAGCGATAGTTTACAGCAGGTCGGCCAATAGGTCCACTCGCCTTTAAATGGTTAGCTTCATCCTTTCATTGCTGGTGGGGCAATAATGCGACTGTGTCGCCGAGGGCCGAAAGGGGAATCCCTGCAAAGAGACTACCCAGGGAGAGAATGCAGACTCCAGTCATAAAAGTCTGAGTTCACTCCCATGGGTCAGCCGTCGCAGAATGTGCCACCAGCCGGCGCTCTGCTCAGTCTTGCACAGACTGAAGTGAATATTTGATAGTCGTTTTCTGTGCAGTAGGTGCGCAAACACTTCTTCAGATGAGAGCACAAACCGAGGCCTAACGCACGCATCCCGCCACACATATTCTAAAGACCCGGACGCTCATGTATTAGGCTACACAAATACACCCGGCAAGGACTTTATAGTTCCATTCTCAATTATCCCCGGTCACAAAGGATAGTGCTCAGCCATCTGGGCAACAAGACTGCAAGTGGGCACCTCAGACAGTTTGATTTGGAACTTGTCTCAGCCAGCGCCTTGAGCAACCCTTGAGCTGTAGGGGAGTTATATAGGAACGATTAACCCTTTACCGGGCGTAGCGAACGAAGGTCTAAACAGGCAAAACGTCCAAAAGCGTTCGCATCAACCATTGGTTATATTCTCGTGTTGTTTGAAAGATTGCGAGACTTCCGGCAATTGACTTCCAGTTTATTCTGTTGTGAAAATATTCGACTGCATTTCCACAAGTTTTCTCTTTGATGCTTTCGATTTTCGATTCTTTTTTCAATTTTTTTGTGTGTGTGAATGTCTAAAATGGATGGTTTGGATTCTTCGACTGATGAAGGGAAGTTTACAGGTTTCCATTTATCAGACATGAAGTGAGATAAGTGGACTAGTCGGAGGAAGAGATCGATACTGACAATACCTAAGATGATGTACCCCTAAATATCTCTAAAATTATAAAAAATTCTCGCCTGTTTAGAGGTAAAAAAATAGACAAACGTGTGCCCAGTAAAGGGTTAAATAAACAAACTACTACTACTACTAAATAGGTATATATGCTTGGGACTAACCAAGCAGTAGAGAGGTGGGTACTGGCCGTCTTTCACGCCGTCCTGCGTAATGTCCAACATTTTCTGCCATACGCGCTTGAAATCTGATGTGTCGTCCAGGTCCTTCATTTGCTCTGGTGGGATCTGGTGTGTCATCGTTGCTGAAACAATCAAGGGTGGCATTCGTATCAAACTTATGAGTCCTATTAAGTTACTGATTTCTAATTCGGTATTCAATTCGCCCTGTTAAGGTCACGTTACCAGTACGCATCAGCTTTTCAAGCGCCAAGTACTTCTATCTTACCCTTAACCCCTTAACTGCCCACCCCCGAACCTCATTCGGGATGATTTTCTGCTTCCTGTGTGCCCAATCCCGAACCTTATTCGGGGGTTATTTGTCAGCATTCTGTAGTCACCCAAGAAGGGACGTAACCGCAGTAACTGTTGGCAGAGCAGCTAGAAATCTCCAACCAACGGTTCTTTCCATTTGACCATTATAAATCGCCAAAACCGAAAGTTGCACAATATTTCAAATTTTAGTAATTCGCACTGTTCAGTCACCATACAAAATGGCGGACGGTGGACGATGAGGGGTACTACGAGGTCTGTTTTTAGACGATATTCAGCACTTGAAGTGCTTCAAGAGGTCCTAAATGATCAAGACAGTGATGATGAAGACCTTATCACACAAAATTCATGTGTGGACTTTTCCCTGCTGTGTGTGTTGTGACTTTGTTATTGCTGAGTCTCTACAGCTGTGGATTATAACATGTGATTCCGGACTTCATACCATGGACAGGTACCCTTATTTCTGTGGATGATATAGACGTAAAGTTGATTTCCAAGTAGTTTATTGATTGCTTGATGTTTGTCCTTTTGTGACACCAGTTTTTTGTGGTGTTCTGTCATGCATTTTTTGTGTTGATGTGTGTTTTTATGTTCCAAAAATGCCTGATCACAGCAAAAAAAACAAGAATAAATAATTACTAAAAAATGTATGTCTTGTCAAATGAAACTATTTTCACTTCATATTGAAGCCAGGGATGTTACAAAAAACATTGCCAAATATCTAAGAGATATCTCTTCAAATGCCTGAATTATTCACGTTTTAGTGAACACACCCTCAACAGTCAAATTTTGCTCCGGCATACAGGAAGTACAGATGCGCTTTTCACTACGGCAGTTAAGGGGTTAACTTAAAATTACTACTGCTACTAAGACTGGATGCTATATACTCGCTTCCACAAACCTGCCACCCAGACAATATGCCTGTAACCAGTATCATCGACATGACTTTGCGTCTAGGCATACAAAGATAGACATATAAAACGATCGCATTAGAATGTCCGTGCATATTAATATTTACTGATGATGATATACATGCTATCACAGTGCCTGCAGATTAGTACTAGAAAGTGAAGAAGATTACGATAAAACTTACATTGATGTCTTGCCTGGAACGTGTACCCAGTGGGTATTCCCTCTGTCAAAACATTATAAGTACAATAGTTAACTATTCCAAGCACGAACAAATTAATAATACAATAAAATAAAAATATCAAAGAAAAAAACTAACAAGCGGAAATGAATTTTACATGTTTTTTTTTTTTTTTTTAATATAACAATAAAATAAACAACACTTGTGATTATTATGGATAGGAACGAAAGCTAGAATCATATCTGAACAGCACTGTCAGGTTTGTAATATATGGGGTTGGTGTATTCGTATATTTAGAAAGACAAATAGTTTATGCCTATCAGAAGATTGCACAGCTCACATTACAAACCAGCCATATTAGACCTCTCAGGCAAAACAGGCCCAACACGAGGAACAGAATACTTCACAACATCAATGAAACACCACAATAAATAATCAAATAGAACGTCCCACCGCTGAAGCTCAAGTGGTAGAGCGTTCGCCTGGCACACCGATGACCCAGGTTCGAATCCCGTGGTGGGTGATATAAAATGTGGCCATTTTCACTGTCCATTTTAACAGTATGTTTGCTCTGATGGTTCAGTGTTGATTCAGGTCCCTACCCCTCTTTCCCTGGGATGGTTATCCCTATCTGCCATGGTGGGTGTAGACGTTAAACCTCAATGTTCGTTCGATCAAACAGAACTAGAAATGGATAAATATAACATCTGCTCACCATTCATTGTAACTTAGAAATGGTAATGGGCTAATGTTCTGAGGGAGAGCAAACGAAAGAGGTGGTCTGGCCTACAGAGATGGAACTGGAGTTTGTTGACCGCACCATGGATATAATCTCTATTAGAGGCCCTCTTGTGGGGAAATGAGACAATGATAGGACCGCACCATGGATATAATCTCTATTAGAGGCCCTCTTGTGGGGAAATGAGACAATGATAGGACCGCACCATGGATATAATCTCTATTAGAGGCCCTCTTGTGGGGAAATGAGACAATGATAGGACCGCACCATGGATATAATCTCTATTAGAGGCCCTCTTGTGGGGAAATGAGACAATGATAGGACCGCACCATGGATATAATCTCTATTAGAGGCCCTCTTGTGGGGAAATGAGACAATGATAGGACCGCACCATGGATATAATCTCTATTAGAGGCCCTCTTCTGGGGAAATGAGACAATGATAGGACCGCACCATGGATATAATCTCTATTAGAGGCCCTCTTGTGGGGAAATGAGACAATGATAGGACCGCACCATGGATATAATCTCTATTAGAGGCCCTCTTGTGGGGAAATGAGACAATGATAGGACCGCACCATGGATATAATCCTTATTAGAGGCCCTCTTGTGGGGAAATGAGACAATGATAGGACCGCACCATGGATATAATCTCTATTAGAGGCCCTCTTCTGAGGAAATGAGGCAATGATAGGAAAGAGCTATCTCCCTGTCTCTGCTGCCAATGCAGGGTTCATACAGGTTTCAGGCCAGAAAAAGTAAGGACTTTTTAAGGACTTTTAAAGGACTTTTTAAAGGACATTTTACGAACTTTAGCAAACTTGATTTGATAGTATATTGATGCTTACTAAATACGAAATCACTGAAAACGGACAGGTGGCCCCACATTTACTTTCTAGTGACTTTCTTGAAGCCTAGCCAATTCACTGTCAATGTCCTTCTGCAAAGCTGGCAGGCTGGCACGTTTGTCTTTTGCCTTCTTTCTTAGGGCATTGGCCTCAGTGAGGAGAGTCAGGTCTCCTTTGGCTTCGGCATCTTCTGATAGCTTATCTGCTTTTGTTTGAAGGTGCTGGATGTCTTTTTCAATCCTGGCTTTCTTTGTCTCCAGATCTTTTACGTTGTTTTCCAGATCCTTCCTTTTTTCCCCTCTCTTGGCTGCAGCATCAGCTTGTTTTGCATCCTCAAGGTGCTGTTGGTAACGGCTGCGGGCAGATGAGGCAGAAAGGAGAAGCTCCTTTGTGATAGGTACACAATGCACCCCGCCAGCCTTCTTCACCCCTTGCACTATTTGCCTTCGGGCAACCAGTGATTCCTTGGCCAGATTCTCCACAGTCAGCTCCTTGTTAATGGAGAACCCTGGAAAATGGCTGAGCAGAAGAAGGTCTGGTACTGACAGTAGAACTACTAGTCGCAGCATGGGTTACAGTTGAAGTTGAAGGCACAGTCTTTTCGAGAAATGTGGACATGGGCACGGTAGGTCTTGAAGCTTTTACCAAACGTTCATGTTTTGCCCCCTTGTGGTGCGCCAGTACAGAAGAATGACCGGCAGCAGCAACATCAAAGGTTTTTTTGCACACTGAACAATAGGCTTTCCGGGTGTTTCCCTTTGGATAACGTTGCAGCCACTCTCTTAATGCGGCCGATTCCAACCACTTATCATTGAATAAACACTTTCCAGGCATCTTTCACAGTTTCAAAAATGGCGCACGCTTCACCGGCACAAGCCACCACTGAGTCCCGTTCCGATGCACGCTAGAAAGTTAGGTAACTCTAGCCAAGTGAGGGACTTGAGAAGCAAGGAGAATTTCTTCTTTCCCTAGCCGCGAGCCAGTGTCAGCGGAACGCTACCACCTCGCGAGATCCTAGCCTTCTTGCTTCCTTGCGGGTATTGGAACGAGACTCTGGCATACTAGCAAGAGGGAAAATTATCAGGGGAGGTCACTCCTGCATAATTATCAGGGTGTCAGAGTCGCTTCCCTTTTGCAAAAATGCTGGTAGCAGACGACACGCTTTGTTGGCGACATCGAAATGAAAATGTCATTTCTTTCTCAGTTTTTCTTGAACTAAAGTATTGCTTTGAAATTCTTTCAACAAAAATCCCATTTTCGAAAGACCTTTAAGCACCTTGCTAGTAAACTGATTGAAAACTTTAATTTCGAAGGACTTTAAAGGCCTTAAAAAAGGGGTGTCAAAATCTAAGTACTTTTAAGTACTTTTAAGGTGCGTGCGAACCCTGCAATGGTTTGCCTTTGTGGACTTGGGCCATAGTACAGATAGCCATCTGGCTGTGTTCTCAGCGCCTCACAGTGCATCAGCTGCCAATGGTTTGCCTTTGTGGACTTGGGCCATAGTACAGATAGCCATCTGGCTAGTGTTCTCAGCGCGTCACAGTGCATCAGCTGCCAATGGTTTGCCTTTGTGGACTTGGGCCATAGTACAGATAGCCATCTGGCTGTGTTCTCAGCGCCTCACAGTGCATCAGCTGCCAATGGTTTGCCTTTGTGGACTTGGGCCATAGTACAGATAGCCATCTGGCTGTGTTCTCAGCGCCTCACAGTGCATCAGCTGGGCCATAGTACAGATAGCCATCTGGCTGTGTTCTCAGCGCCTCACAGTGCATCAGCTGGGCCATAGTACAGATAGCCATCTGGCTGTGTTCTCAGCGCCTCACAGTGCATCAGCTGGGCCATAGTACAGATAGCCATCTGGCTGTGTTCTCAGCGCCTCACAGTGCATCAGCTGGGCCATAGTACAGATAGCCATCTGGCTGTGTTCTCAGCGCCTCACAGTGCATCAGCTGGGCCATAGTACAGATAGCCATCTGGCTGTGTTCTCAGCGCCTCACAGTGCATCAGCTGGGCCATAGTACAGATAGCCATCTGGCTGTGTTCTCAGCGCCTCACAGTGCATCAGCTGGGCCATAGTACAGATAGCCATCTGGCTGTGTTCTCAGCGCCTCACAGTGCATCAGCTGGGCCATAGTACAGATAGCCATCTGGCTGTGTTCTCAGCGCCTCACAGTGCATCAGCTGGGCCATAGTACAGATAGCCATCTGGCTGTGTTCTCAGCGCCTCACAGTGCATCAGCTGGGCCATAGTACAGATAGCCATCTGGCTGTGTTCTCAGCGCCTCACAGTGCATCAGCTGGGCCATAGTACAGATAGCCATCTGGCTGTGTTCTCAGCGTCTCACAGTGCATCAGCTGGGCCATAGTACAGATAGCCATCTGGCTGTGTTCTCAGCACCTCACAGTGCATCAGCTGGGCCATAGTACAGATAGCCATCTGGCTGTGTTCTCAGCGCCTCACAGTGCATCAGCTGGGCCATAGTACAGATAGCCATCTGGCTGTGTTCTCAGCGCCTCACAGTGCATCAGCTGGGCTTGCTGAACATCAAGGGACTGATTGGCCAAAGCGTAAGAGGACGCCTGAACAAAGGCCTTGGGGAAAAACATCTTCATGCCAAAAAAAAAAAGTACACACAATTTGGCTGGTGGTCAACCGATATGGGAAAAAACCCTAACTTTATTAAAAAAATATAAAAAAAGTAATAATGTTCTGGGCTTTCCAATTAGTTTGCATTGGCCGTAGCTCACCGGTAAAGTAACTATACCAAGAAATGACGATGACGAGCATAGCGGAATCGCAAGCTACAGCAACAGAAAAGCAGTCAAGGGATTCAAGAGCGCTTTACAAGCTCAGAGAGCTGCTCACCTGGCCAGATAAACTGGTGCAGAGTCTTGATGATGCCTCGTTTCAGCGTGTACTCCACCATAGCGAGTTCTCGAGGCAGCCACATCTTCTCAGATATGTTGTTCTCATCTCCGACCATTACCAGGTACTCATAGTAGATGAAGTAGAATCTCTCTTGTGTCAGATCTGATAAATAATAATAATAATAATAATAATAATAATAATAATAATAATAATAATAATAATAATAAATTAAGAAGAAAAAGAGGAAGAAGGAGGGTTGTTGAAAAGCACGGGTTTGGGTCTCACAAATAATAAATCATCATCATCAATAATAATAATAATAATAATAATTACTGTATTTATAATGCGCTTATCTTATAATAATTAAAACTCTAAGCGCGCACTCACAACTCACGCACGCATGTGCACGCTTTAGACAATGACACATGTAACAATTACGCAAAAAATACATTCACTCAAATATACTCATACCACAAACAGCAGACACTATATGCAAGAGACAGCTGGCGATGGGGTGCGTAGTGAGGTCATAGTGTTAGAACTGCTTGAAAAGGTAAGTTTTGAGGGCAGACTGGAAGGAGGTGGGAGAGGGTTTCTGACGGAGAGAGAGTGGAAGAGTATTCCAGATGGATGGGCCGTAGACAGAGAAGGAGCGGGACCCGAACGTGCCGAGTTTGGAGCGAGGAATGCGGAGGCGGAGAGGGTCGGAGGCAGAGCGAAGAGAGCGAGAGGGAATGTATGGGTGAAGTAAGTCAGAGAGATAGAGAGGAGCGGAGTTGTTGAGGGACTTGTAGCAGAGAGACAAGGTCTTGTATTGAATGCGTTGGGAGATGGGAAGCCAGTGTAGGGCTTTGAGCAAGGGAGTGACGTGGTCAGATTTCTTCTTTCTGAGGACGAGGCGGGCAGTATTGTTTTGAACGCGTTGGAGAGGGAGAGTGGTGGAGCGGGGAAGGCCGGAAAGAAGGGAGTTGCAATAGTCGATGCGAGACAGGATGAGGGAGACAGCAAGTTTGGTGGCAGCTTCAGTGGTGAGGTATTTTCTGATCTGACTGATTCTACGGAGGTGGAAGTAGCAGGCCCGGGCGGTTGCAGAGACAAAGCTAGTCATTGAGAGAGAAGAGTCAAGGATAACGCCAAGGTTCTTGGCAGAGTCGGAGAGAGGGATAGAGGTACCGTCAAGCTGAAGATGGAGAGAGGAGGGGAGCTGAGGGAGTTTCTGGCGTGTGCCTACCAGCATGGCTTCCGTTTTGTCGTCGTTCAGTTTAAGTTTATCATCATCATAAGGGTTGGTAAAAAAGCCAGAATATCGTTTTTATCCGTGAGAGTAGTAACCCACTCCACAAACACACTTGTACGCATGCTGCACACACTCATGCAAGCATGCACGCACCACACGCATATGCAAGTACAACTGATGACATGGTGTAATATACTGTTAAGACACTTTCCACTGTAGGAGAGAGGCATCTTCCATTTTGACCAGGTCCCGTGTCATGAGAGAGGTTCCTGCCTATAGAGAACAGCAAGGGAAATGAAGAAGAACAAAATTCATCCTAACCTTTTCCGTCCCACTGCGAGGTTACGGCATACAGCTCACGTTCTCTGCGTTTCTTGGCTTCCTCTGCTGGATCTTTCCTAGTCTGCACAATAAATCACTTTGAAAAATTAAGATACGTAGATAAATAGATATATAGATAGATAGATAGATTTCAATCTACAGAAACAAACAAACAACAACAAAAACATTGAAAAAACAAAATAAGGGTAATAAAAAAAGACCAGACGAGATGACCTTGATGCTAGCTGAGTGTCACAGATCTATCAAGTCTAGGATGTGTGTAGACAAATGCCCTCAGCAGTCTTTGACACTCAAGATTGGAGTCAACGTCCCTTTTGGGCCGATGGCCTATATAACCTTCCTAACAGCCCAATGGCGGCAAAGGCGCTATTGTGTAGGTAGGCTTGAAAGCATTGGTCCTATGGTCAAACGCAAGTATGCATAGATATATGTATGTGTATATATATACTCATAGGTCCAACTCAGCCCAGCAGAGGTGACTTTTTATTTGTTTGTGTTACTCATCCCTTCCAATTTGTAAAGCTGTCGTTTTTCCTCACTCACCCCTCCTCTCTTCACAGCAGATGCTACTGCTGTATGTTCCGTCTTCTAACAGTAACAGTGGACTTGACTTTACACTATATGTTTTGGGTGATGAATTGTGTGTTTTGCTGTGTATACATGCTACAGTATAGGAGAGAGTGTGTGTAGCAGGTGAGTGTATATTGTCGGTTACACAGATGTTGCACTTTTCAGTTCGATTTAAGAACAAGGTTGCGTATAGCCTCAGTTGTAGTTATTATTATTATTATTACTATTAATCCCTAAAAGGCTAAATCACTGAGTTACTTTCAACCATCACATACGTTACGCTTAACAGACAAATTCAAAGTTGAGTCCGAGGTGATTTTTCTCTCTAAACTGTTACACTAGATTAGTAGACAGCATGATCATAGAAGAATGTATTCATTCACCTTATTGAGGTGAACGCTTTCAAATAAGCTTAAAAAGACATTCCTCAATAATGTGACCTCTTGTGGTTTTAAACAAATATAAGCCCGCAAGACAGAAACAAAATCTAAAAACAAAATAAAGTACCGCGATAACGTTTCCAATGTTATCAAGACGTTCCCCCAACGAGCCATCATTCCGTCGGTTTTTCCTTAAATCCTTCGCCTTGGTGTCCCACTCTTTCTTCTTTTCCGGAGGCAAATCCTGCCATCATGAACACGTCAACACAGTCAATGCACACTCAATCAGAATTAAAAAAGGCCACTTTTGGCTAAAATCATGTGACCTTGACACTAGCTAAGAGTCAGAATTCTATCAAACGTAGGCTGTGTGGAGGCATATATGCCCTAAGTAACCTCTGACACTTGGCTTGGGGACAGCGTCACTTTTGGGATGTCCCCTCTACCCCCCTCCCCCCAACCGCTTTCTCTATATAATAAGCTTAATAACCGCCCAATAGAGGCAAAAGCCAAGGTCTAATCGTAAAATACATTCAGCTCATAGTTCTTGCAACATACACAATACCCATAGCACATATTATTTACAGAAACATTACCGCATGGCACATTAACTCATTAACCACTAACCAGTTGATATTCTAGAACCGTCTCAAAGAGGGTCAACGGCAAGTATAATCGCTTGAGATCAATGGTGAACAGCCTTTTGATGATTTATTTATTGTTTATTTATTCAGTCATAAATCGGCCTTAGCATGCTCTTTTTGAAATTTTTTTTTTTTTTGGCATTTATGAAATGGGAAGGTGGGTATATATGTATATTGGGAACCGTGTTTGTAGTGGCTAAGATGCAACTGCTATTTTTATGACAGACATAAGGCGCATAACCGATGAAGGAATGCAGCATTGTAGAACGTGTATTACAAAACAAATGTGCTGTGGATATCAAGGGATGGATGGGCTTTGCGATATTCTTATCGATCTAGGCAAGTTGTGTGCGTGTCTGTCTATTTAAAAAAAAACACAAAAAAACTAATTAACTTGTTCGTGTGTAAAAGTTATTTCTAATACTGAACATTTGTGTCCCCTTGTGAAAAATGAGTGTGATGTTCTTGTATCTGATTTATGTTATTAAAATGGTACAGAATGAGAACAAAATCAACATTTTAATTTTAAGAATTATAAGAAGAGCAACTATAATGGTTTAAGACAAACTTTATAAGCAGTTGGTTGCAATAAAATTAAAGAAAAAAATGTGGAAGAAATTTTGTTTTATATAAAAATAACACTTTATCAGCAATGGAAAAAACATGTACCAAGGGCAAAAGGTAAGTCAAAATATATTTTAGCACCTGCTTGGTTTAAGAAATCATGTTTAAGATTAGGAAAAATGCACTCTCTCTTAAAAAAAAAAAAAAGAAGTAGAAACTCAAGATGGATTTGATTAAATATAACAATACCTAAACACAAGAAATGAGTGCACAAGAGGAGTGAAAAAGGCAAAAATGAATCATGAATGTATTATTGCTCACACATGTGCAAAGATATTTTGGAAATACATTCAATCCAAGATGAAAGTGTCTTCAGGAATCAGCTCCTTGAGGAAAGAAGGAGGAGATATGGCAGTCAGTGATGAGGACAAGGCAAGGCAAATATTTTAAATGACTTTTTTTCATTGTTTTTACAAAAGAAGATTTAAACAGCATATCTAAATTGGATCCTAATCTGATGGTGTAAGTATAAATTAAATTCTTACAACACCTAAAGCTTTAGAGGAAAACTAGCTAAGCTAGACCCATGTAAAGCATTTGGCCCTGACGGTATTTCGCCTAGAGTGTTAAAAGAGGGTGATGAGTTGTTAGTACCTTTGGATTTACTTTTTAATAAATTCTTAGAGGAGGGCACTATTCCGGCAGACTGAAAAAAAGCCAATGTCAGTTGTCACTGCTCATTTTAAAAATGGTATTCAGGCGGAAGCGGGCAACTATGACTAGTACGTCTCACATGCATCCTTTGCAAGGTCCTTGAATCTTTTGTGCGGGATGCTGTGGTGAATCTTTGTTCACTTTATAATGATTGTCAGCATATTTTCAGGAATGGTAGGTAATGTGCGACTCAGCTGTTAGAAGTCATGGAAGATTTTATGGGAGTGCTGATGGTGGTGAAAGCTTTGATATGCTGTATCTGGATTTTAAAAAGGCATTTGATTCTTTCCCACATGCTAGACTTTTAACTAAAATTGCAAAGGCAAATAAAATGCTGGGGATTATCCGGAGGTCCTTCTGCTGCCTTGATAAAGATATAGTACAAACATGCCTGTACAAGGCACTTGTCAGACCTCATGTAGAACATGATAATGTGGTATGCTACATTTGAAAAGACAATCGCCAGAGATGGGAAAAGTGCAGCGAAGAATGACAAAATTGGTTAAAAATCTGAAAATTGTGCATTACGTAGATAAATTAAAGAAACAATGCCTTCTGAATGTGAAAGTTTAGAAGAGTTAGAGGTGATATACAAACTTATAAAATACTAAATAACATCGACAAAGTTAATGCTAATACATTCTTTAAATTTCATTCTGGACTCAATACTAGAAACTCCTTTTTTTTTTTTTTTTAAATACAGCACTGTCATACTAACAAAAGAAAGCACTGCTTTATCCATACACTTTTGGAACAAACTACAATTATATGTTTAAAATGCTAACAACTTTAAAAACCTTCTGGAAGAAGTAAGCTTCACTGTGGATTCAAAATTTGAGTTTGATGACTGATGGTCATTTTAATTTTCATTCCATGAACAACTGCAACACTAAATGGACATTTTAATGTCATAGAGATACTCAAACAGGGACATTAAAAAAAAAAAGCATAGAGGCTTAACATAGTCCCTTCAAACTGAACTTGATTTTGATTAGTCATAGGAAAGGAGCAATAGTAAATTTATATTAGCAAACTTAATTTCACATTTCGTAATACAGTGGAACCTCCGGTATCCGGCTCTCTGGTATACGACTCCCTCCGTTATGTGACCTGAAAACTTCTGACAGATTCACTTCCAAATAATAAATGACCTCTGGTATGCGACAACCTCGTTTATGCGACCAGCGACCGTGTCTTAAGCCCTTTATACGACCGTCTTTGGGCAATTTAAAAGAGGATATCAGTTCATTTGTTGTCTGTACCTTGCGTTTTTTTTTCTCTCATGTTAGTGTACGCATGCTGTTATCTGCTATTTCCGGTTCGCAAATAAGGGACATTACTCGCCTACACTGGCTTGTCAAAATGGCGTCGCGCCAGAGGAACGTTTTGAGTTTGGCAGAGAGGATGAAAGTAATTGAAAGATGTGAAAATGGGGAGAGTTGTTTGTCTATTGCAAGAGGTTTAGACGTTGGGAAGACCCAAATTCAGCTCATCATAAAGGATAAGGAATCTGTTAAACTACGATGGTAGAGTGGGGAAAGTGGCGAAAGGAAAACATCGAAACCGAGAGCTTCTGCACTGACAGACTTGTATGAACGCGTGTGGCAGTGGTTCGACTGTTTTTTATTTTTGAAGTTGTGAATAAAAGACAAAGCTAAAAATGAAACATGTTTTACAGTTTCCTTTGTCAGAGAATACATGCTGGTGAGTGTGAAAATTATGACTACATACCCCTTTGAGCCTGACACAACCCTTTGTTTCCGGTATAAGACCACCTCTATTATTAGACCGTTTTTTCTCAGATTTTGGACGGTCGTATACCGGAGGTTCCACTGTATTCTATTTCTACCTTTAACTTGTTTAAGGGTCTGTAGACTTATTGATCAGTTTACTGAATGATAACAAATAAAATGTAGTTGGTTTTAACAACAGACCAAAGCTAACGACATTTATTGCTGACTTTCCTAGACTGCTGTCGTCATATTGTTAGTGGATAGTAGCGAAGACTTATGAGAGAACAATCACTGCTACTAGTAGTAGGCATATTTGGGAGGTGATTTGTGAAGTTTATCTAGCTTATCCAAAGGCTCTGAAGTCTCTTCACTGTCACTATAACTACTACCTGAATAAAGGTATGAATCCTGTGTTGGGCAAGATAAAAAGTGGCCATTTTCACTGACCATCTTAACAGTGTGGTTGCTCTTATGGTTCATTGTTTATTTAGGTCCCTAACCCCTCCCCTCCCTGGGATATCCCGGATGATTATCCTCATCTGCCATATCCCCAAAGGTGGGTATAGAAGCTAAATTTCAATGTTCATTCATTTACTATTTACTTATTCTACAGGTAGTAGTGATATGCCTTGTATTTTATGCAAAGTAACTTTACCCGATAAGGAGTCGTATTTGGGGTCTTGTACAGATCCCCTAGCTGTACCAGAGAGAAAGGAAGAAGAGAGAAATCACTTAGCGATATCGCCTCTATGAGAAGTGATGTACGGTGGAGGAGTTACGTCCCTTCAACCTCACATGGGCTTGCTTTCGGTTCTTAGTCTCTTGTCTATATATGGGGGGTTTTAATTATATTTTTTAAAAAATGTTTTAGACGGCGATTTTCACCTTTTGCTGTTGAAAATGTTTGAAATAAGGCTTTTCAAATATGAGAAAAAATTTTTTATGCACATCTGTTTATTTTTTCATGACTTGCTGCCTCTTGACCGTAAGGGTGTTATCAGCGCTTCCTAAACTGTAACCCGTGATATAGGTGGCTTTTGCATTGTTTAGTTGCTTGAAATAAACAGTATGTGTAATTAGATAAATTGAGTTAAAATAAAAACAATAATATTTTTAAAAAAACACACTAGTCTAGAATATGTGTCATACATGCGTAATTTATTTATTTGTTCCGTATGGGGTCACACAGCATACGGATTGATTGGCAGTTTTAGTGTGTATAATTTATGTGTGTGTGTGTGAGAGTGTGAGGATGTTTACACGGCGTTATTGGGACAAACTAGTGCAAGTTTACATACGTTCTTTGGACAGACCTCCTTGTTGGGACGTCCATTTAATGATTCGTGAGGGTTAGGGTTAGGGTTAGAACACTTTAAAGTACTTAAAAAGGGGGTCGTAGCACGACCCATTGTCCACAGAACGTATGTGGCGATAGAGGAAAGTCCAAATAACGGTGTCTGCGCAAGTATGTGTGTGGGTGTGTGTGTGTGTGTGTGTGTGATATAGAAAGAGATTGATTGATTGATTTATTGTTGCTTTAGGTCCAGCGGACTCTTCCGAGCCAAATCAGGACCGGACAACCCCCGATCCGCATAAAAGATCTGCCGAAACAACCCTAGTGGGAAAATTGAATGCCCTCCACCGGCCAGTCACTTTACAATAAAGACATCCCACGCGGGGGACGGCTGAGGGTTGGCCTCAACTACGCGAACACCCCGGTTACAAAAACAAAATAGAATACAATCATCATTATAAATCATCAACAAAACACATACATATAAAATGCCTATATAGAAAGAGATGGAGATCGAAATATAAATAAAGATATTGACTAATTCGAAACGTAAATCTAGTTGTGCACACAAAAATTCATCAGGGTGGGGAACAACTCATTGAGAAAAACTCTGAAAAGGCCGGGGTCCAGGGGCCGCCTAGGCCCCGGCGGGGTCAAGGGGCAGGGCCCTTGTAGGGGGTCCAGGGGGGCAAAGTCCCCCGAAAAATGTGCACGTTTTTAAGCCATACCAAGAGCTTGGCCTGTGGAAAAAGCATTTGAATTTTGTGAAACAGACAATATACAAATTACTATGCTATGACTAATAATAATAATATTGAGAGTAATTTAGATTTTTTTCTTCACACTATTTTTTATATAAAAGATAACAAAGAAAAAAAAAGATAATAAGTGTGTTCTACAAATTGCGCTTGAAAACAGTGTTGTTTACAAGTCTAAACTGCTAGATCTAAAAGACCTATCATTATGCTTCTTTTAACCTACTTCAATTAGCCCTTCCCCTCCCAATCTTATCCTTCTTCCGATCTATGTAATCCCATTTTAAAACAGGGAAGTCGTTCTATGCCTGCTAGATCTAGAAGTCCTATAATAGGCCTATTCTACTAACCTACTACCTCCCCTTGACCCTTCCCCTGCCAATCGTTTCTTACTCCCATCAACATCCCGTGCATAATAAATTATTCAACAACCGTAAGGAAAAAGGTATGTGTATAAATTAAAAATAAAAGCCTACCTGGAAGTCGGCCCTGCTGTTTTGTGGCTTTCATTGCGTGTTGATGCATTTTGGTCAGCATGTGCTCGACCAGTGTCGACAAGCCACGATTTGCGTAGCTCAGCTCCTTGTTGCAAAAGATGCATCGAGCTGTGCCACTCCTATCTATTTTCCGAAAGCAGTCACCGATTCGCTGGTCCTCGTCTTCAATTTTTGTTGTTTTGTTAATCCACTCCCATTTATTACCAATGGTCCCCTCTTCAAAAATATCCCCGCGCTGAACTATTCTGGACACACACGCCATGATAACGGCCGAAAACGCGTTCAACACCATTTCTCCCGCTCTAAGCAAGTCGCGTTTATGTGGTCATAAGAATCAACAAGAGTGGGTGGGGAGATGTTGCACGCATTCAGTTCTAGTGGGCCCGTTCTAGCAATGAGAAAGTAAAAGGTGGACACGGATGGGTACTTGTAATAATAGGTCTACTGGATTCGGAAACGGACAAATTTTTTTTCCTCTGAACTCTTTTTTTTTCCCTCTGAAATGGCTGCCGATTTCCTCTGAAATCAGCGGATCCGAGGAGAGTTCCCCACCCTGATTCATTTATTTACTAATATGCTTCGATTGATTTCAACATAATTAGGGTACGCAGGGCTAGAAATTAACTTTTTTCTTTGGGGGCCACCGGGCCCCTCGATTGAAAAATTTGAGGGCCCACAAGCAACTTTCGGGGCCCAACTTGAAAAATAATGTAGACTTTCTTTTTGCAGCCTGCGCCCGGCACGGCACACAGAATAACACTTCTTAAGTTCTTGGCCGTCCTCGTTCACTTCAAGGCCATGCCATGAAAATCTTTTTTTTCCACCCTTCATTGTAGTTCCTTGATCATTTTTCCTCTTCATACTTCTTTTTTCTCTCTTTTTCTTGTTCTTTCCTTTCGTCGACGTTTTCTTCCGGCGTCTTTCGCTTCCCAAAAATTTGAAAATACGCCATCGCCGATTGTTTTAGCAACTGTATGGCGACGATATGTAGCCATACTTTCGTACTTGCAAAGAGGGACATTTTGCGCTTATGTTGTGCCATAGCCTTTTGTTTACTCGTAAAGGAGTGTAGTAACATGTCGTACAGTGAGCGTTTACAGTTCTTAAAGTTGCATTCTCTAAAAGGTAGACGTGTGCGTGGTGACCTCATCGCGACATACCAAATTTATCATAACCATGTAGACCTGAGATGGGATTATTTCTATGAGAGTACACACAGTTCAAAAACAAGAAACGCTGAGGGAAAGGTCTTTATTAAACAATGTGATACTAACTTAAGGAAATATTGCTTTAGCTATCGGGTTGCTAATTTTTGGAATAACCTACCACCAAATTTAAAAAATGCACACTCAACTAACATCTTCAAAAATCTGCTTGATGCCAATGCTAAATTTGTTGATCTATTTAACGAATTCGATTGAATTCAAGAGAGGAAAATTTTAGCACCGAATGACCATGACTGCTTTAAGAATGTAAAATACAAAGATGGGGCGTACACAGGCTTCACAGCCTATACCCAGCCTCTACTACTACTACTACTTATTATATTAAAAAGATATTGAAGCTATTTGCTTTGTGCTGGATAGCACTCATGTGCTTGCGCACCACTTCCAGCTCCTGCCTTCTGGAAGGCGCTACCAAACACCAAGGGTCAGAACTCTCAGAATGAAAAACAGTTTTATTCCAAAGGCTGTCTCATTACTTAACAAATGACATGTGTGTGTGTGTGTGTGTGTGTGTGTGTGTGTGTGTGTGTGTGTTTTGTTTGCCCAAAATAATCTCATTTCACATTTTTTTTAATGTTAGCATGCATAAGTGTAATTCCATTCATATGTGACTGTGCATTTTTATCCTCATTGTCATTATGATTGTTGTTATTATTATTGTGATGTTTATTCCTTGTTGATTGTAATTGTACACCACAATGTAATTTCTTGTAAAAGATAATAAAGTTGTCTTATCTTATATTAAACTTTTGAGTGCAAAATTAAAGGGTTTTCGCTTCTTTTCTCTGTTTTTTTTTTTTCTGTCCAAATTTAGGGCACCGGTGTGGGTTGCTCCCTTGGCTCAAATACGAAACTGCCGAGTAGAGCTAGCTGTAGCAGATGAATTATTTTGCGGGCCAAGCGGGCCCTTCGTTTTTCAACTTTCCAAGCCCGAAATCAACTTTGCGGGTTTTTGGCCCCGGGCCCCCGCTAATTTCGAGCCCTGGTACGTAATAATTATACTCTCTCTCTCTCAGTCAGTCTTCTCTCTCTCTCTCTCTCTTCTCTCTCTCTCTCGTATTTAAAAAAAGGTGAACAAGGCAACTTTCTGTGATCACAAATGAAACCATCCTGCAATCAACCCTATATATTTCATTCAAATTGACAATACATTCAGTGAGTCTTGTGACAAAAAAAAAGGTTGGCATCTGTATTTTATATTAGAATATTCTGCCACAACCTAATTTAATTATAACAGGATACGAAGTTGAGGAATTACAGACACAGTTCGGTGGACAGCAAATAACAAGCCGCTGAAATTTTACTTTTCTCATACTGTCTTACAATCTTTATTTATTTATATTTTTTTTTAGTAGCCTTGGAGTTAACAATTGCAGAGAACATGACAATAGTGAGCTAATTAGTGCGGCAAATCAAGTTGGGTTACTTAACAAACATAACATTAATCACGTTTATACCAAGACTTTGCAGTGCACCAGAATCGTTTTAAATCTAGATCTAGACAGAGGATGACACATGACAGCAAACGGCCAGAGGGCACACCTTTTTAGTTCTACTGTGGCTTAATTGACACTGACAATGACAGTAGTGAGTAGGCGTACTTTTTATTGATACTGAACTAAATTCAAGTTAATTATCACTAAGTACTAACCCTACACACAACCTTTATTAATTCCTTGGGCTAATCCAAACCGTTTCTTACACGAAACATCACCTTAGTTCCAATCCGTCTTGTATCATTGACAACCATTCATTGACAGGTCTTGGTCATCATAATTCATTCATATAATGATTCTTGTCTGTCAGAATAGATCTACAATTTCTTCAAGAACTTACCGTTCTTCTTCCTTTGGGAAACCAAAAAAACTCTTCCCCTTGCATGCAGCCTTTAATCGTGCATTTGTGCAGTTCAAAGTTGCACGGTGGTCACCGTAACTGCTCCTGTGATTTTTTTCCCCCCTCTCCATCAGATCTTCGCTCTGTGAAGCAGGCCTTTTCACATATGTTACAATCAAGTCGCATAACTCTTGACGCGTCATCACACCAATGGCGTCACTGCGCGGTCTAAATATTCCTGGTCTATGGCTGTACTGAGGAAGAAACGGGCGGGTAAATGTCATGATCAATTAGCTTTTCGAAATCCATGGGAGGGGGCGAGTGATTATGACTGGTGATTTTAATTATCCTGAGATTGACTAGCACTAGGACCTCGAGGTTTCCAAGAAGGGTACTGAGCATCCAGCCAGTGTATTTTTTGAGACGGTACAACAGCAGTTTTTTTGACTCTGTGAACGAACCAACTCATTATAGAGCTTTGCAAAAAGCAAATGTTCTTGATTTAATTTTAACCAATGGTGAATTTGTGTCATCAGTCAACCTTCTCCCGCCCTTAGGTAAGAGCCATTACTTGGTGATAGAATGTGGGTGGCTGACTTTCTGTCTGAGAGAACACAGACTGTCTGTGTCAGGTCTCCCGCCTATGGCCCCCCACCCCCTCTCCCTCCGTCCTCCTCTACTGATGCAGCTCTCGCTGTCTCCTCGTCTCTCTCCTACTGCTCCTCCTCTGTCAAAACTATCAACACGGGGACCCCTCAGGGCACTGTCATCTCCCCCTTTGTCTTTACACTCTACACAGATGACTGTCGCAGTGACCGAGAAGATCTCAGGATCATCAAATTTTCTGATGACACGGCTCTTGTTGACACTTCAGATTCAGCAGCTAATTATGAGGAAAGTATATCAACCTTCGCACAGTGGTGCGATCAGAATTGTTTGGAACTAAATGTGACCAAAACAAAAGAGATGGTAATTGATTACAGGAGAAATGTAACAGATAAGGCGGCACTCCAGCTGAAGGGACAGGTGGTAGAGAGGGTGGAGGAATACAAGTACTTGAGCACAATTGTTGATCACAAATTAAACTTTTCCAGAAATGCTGAGGTTGTCTACAAGAAATGCAGACAAAGAATGTACATCTTGTATCAGCTGAGATCTTTTAAAGTGTCCAGTTATAATCATATCATTGAAATGTGTTACCATGCGTTTATTGAGTCTATTCTAACCTTCTCTTTTATCTGTTGGTTCAAGGGATTGAATGTGAAGAGCAAAAATCAGTTGTGTGGAATAGAGAGTGTGTGCAGCAAGATAGTTGGCAAGAAGCAGGCGACTCTGGAACAACTGTTCCACAAAAGAGCCCTCAGCAAGGCAGACAGAATTCAGAGAGACCCTACCCACCCACTTTCCTGTCTGTTTGAACTTCTTCCATCTAATCGCAGATTCTGCTGTGCACTAATGCGTAAACAGCGCTACAAAAACACCTTCATCCCTACTGCCATATCAATGCTAAATGAGGCCAATGCCAGACCCTCAAACACAAGACTGTCTTGATGTAGGAGTCTCCCAACTATCTCGCTGAGTGTATGTGCATGTTTGTATGAAGACATGCGCGTGTGCATGATGTGTGTGTTTGTGAGTGTGTGTATAATATGTGTGTGTTTACTATGAATGTCTGTAAACCAACTTTTAAAATACCATTTACGTACTTTACCTGTATTTTTTGACAACTGTTATAATCAGTCAACATTATTATTGCTTATGTTGATCATAGTTTCATACACGATACAGTTATATATTGTTGACCTACTAAGATTCATATTAAACTGAGATTATTTATCTAACACTGTTGCAACAAAATAATTTTTTATAAGTACAGAGTGGTAAACTATCATATACACTATTTTGTATAAAAAGGGCATTGACATACGTGTGATAGAACCAGAGTGCGTGGATAGGTGTTTGAAGGAAAAGATGAAGTTTAAGAGTACGCAAGTGATTAGATTTATAGAATGTATATGAATTTAGTATTGATTT
Organism: Oncomelania hupensis; assembly: GCA_036898135.1. Taxonomy (NCBI): domain Eukaryota; kingdom Metazoa; phylum Mollusca; class Gastropoda; order Littorinimorpha; family Pomatiopsidae; genus Oncomelania; species Oncomelania hupensis. The sequence goes on from CM072520.1 coordinate 20,044,457, forward strand.
TGTAGCTCTGTTAAATGTTATAACATGACTGTTTTTAATTATATGTTTTATATGCCTGACATACATTGCTGTGAAGTTCCTTATGGGATAATAAAGATTTGTTGTATTGTATTGTAATTTTCTCTTCTTACCGGTGGGAATGCCAGTGCAGGACCTGACCCTGTAAAATACCAGTTTGCGAAGGGCGATTATGAGGGTATGAAGAGGTTTGCACAAGGCATGAATGGAAAAGAGAATTGCAGGAGGGTTTTAATGCGAATGAGTGTTGGGATAAAATTAAGCGGATGCTGAAAGAGGCTAAAGAAAGGTTCATACCAGTGAGAAGGTTTAAACTACATGGTGGAGGGGGCAAAAAGACGAATATTCCACCAGATATGCATGACAAGATTAGACAAAAAAGACGAGCATTTAAGACATATATAAGAAATATCATACTAAAGCTCATTATGATGCCTATGCAAAATCTTCTACTCAGGTGAAATGGCTGTCTCGTGAATTTAGTTATGGCAAAGGAAATGCATCTGGCAAAAGAAGTAAAAACAATCCAGAATGTTTTTAATCAGTATGTTTCGGACAAAACCAAGCCTAGAGAGACTGACTCTAATCTATTAAAGTGCGATGGCACACTGACGAAGACAGACCTCGAGAAAGCAGAGACACTAAATGAGTTTTTTGCTAGTGTGTTTACGCTTAAGGATGAAAAAATGTGCCAGACTTTGACTGTGATATGAATCTAAAACTGGATGCCATTAATGTTAGTAAAAAGCACATGAGCAAGGCCCTGCTGCAGTTGAAAATTAGCAAGTCACCGAGACCAGATGAAATTAATCCTCGTGTGCTAACAGTGTTAAGAAAGCCAGCAAAATATCAGCCCTGCTTGTAAGAACTATAAGTAATGAATCCAAGGACATAATGGTCCCCCTCTTTAAGGCTCTTATACGTCCCATCTTGGAGTACGCTAACCACATCAGGTGCCCGTATTAAAGGAGGCACGTTGACTTGATCGAGGGTGTCCAGCGCAGATTCACCAGGAAGATATGTGGGATGTCAGGACTCTCCTACGAGGAGAGACTGAAGTCACTGATGTTGCCCAGTTTAGAGTATAGGAAAGAGCGGGGTGATTTAATCGACATTTTTAAAATCGAGCACAATTTGTATGATCTTTTAACCACTTGTTCTCTTTTAAATTTTATCGACGTTGGTTTAACACGAGGTCAACAATTTAAACTTACTAAAACTTTTAATAATACTCGCGAATATTATAAGTATTTTACTAATAGAGTCTGAGTTGTAACCCCTTAGAATAACCTGGCTGCCGAGGCTGTGGATGCCAGATCACTCAATGCAAGAACAGTCTGGACAAGTTATGTAACTTGTAAGGATAGCATCTAGTCCACCAAATTGGAGTCTAAAAAATTCTAAATTGGTATACACTGAGGCCAGGGTTTGGGTCTTGGGACTCTCATCAAAATCGATTATGAGGGCATGAAGGTATTTTAGCCTGCATGCCGAACTATGCTATGCTATAAGTTACAAAGGCGAAAGAAGAGACTTCGAGCACGTGGCTTATCCAAGTTTCCCCCGATTCAATTTCAAAAGACATCCACTGAAAACGACAGAATACATTCAAACATAAAATTTGTGCACATTTTTCGTACATTTACAATTGCGTTCTACTTCGTTAAGTTAATATTAGACCCTCTTCACAAAATAGCATGATACCTTCCATAGTGGGCTTGCCAAAGACAACAGCTGGTCGTTCGTGTCGCAGGCCAGGCCTTGTTGCCTGAACATTGACTTGTGATGCTGCGCAAATTGCCAGAAACCGTTTATTTGATTCTTCTTGGGTGGCATTATTAAAAAGTAAATGGTCGTACCATACAAGACATAAGCTTTCACCCAAAACTGTAGCCCCAAACAAACTGGAAACTTCTATCTTGAAAGCGGAAGTACTATTTACTGCGAGCCTTTTTGACAGACCGTAACTTAATACTAAATTAATAATAATAATAATAATAATAATAATAATAATAATAATAATAATAATAATAATAATAATAATAATAATAATAATAATAATAATAATAATAATAAAGTTAGTTAATATAGCGTTTCTTCCTGTTAACAAATCGGTTCATGCATTCACACACCCAAACAGAAAAGAAAGACGAGAAAGACGAGTTTTTTGTTCTGTTTGAAGGAGGAGATTGATGGTTTGATGCGGAGAGAAAGTTGGAGTTAATCCCAAGCAGATAGTACTCCTTCGGATGAGAGTATAAACCGAGGTCTAGTCTGTGTCGCATACATTCCATCATAACGGACTTTAAAGATCCTGACGCTCATGTCCTAGACGCATGAGTGCCGGTGACAAGAACACACCCAGCATGCACCTAGATCCTTCTCCCCCATCCCTGGCTGCCCAGGATTGTGCTCAGTTGTCTGAAGCGTTATTACGGTGCGCCCAAAGGCTTCAAGTTGGCACCACGGGCTGCTTGAGTTAGATCCTGTATCGGCCAGCGCCTTGAGCAGCTCTTGAGCTGAGAGTTTTTTTGTAGCATCAGTGGTGAGATACTTACGAATAAGTTCAATACGGCTAAGATGAAAGAAACATAACTTTCAGGTTTTCTTAAATGAAGTTACGCATTGAAATGGTTTCGTCAATGGTAATACCAATATTTTTGACGGAAGAAGAAAGGGCCGGGGATTGTGCTCTGTCCTAGAGAAGTTAAATCAGTAGAGACAGAAGATCGATGCTTTTGTTTGGATCCAGCTATTATTATATCATGATTAGTATGGCCTCGGTCTTGTTAGCGTTGAGGTTACGTTTGTGGGATTTTCGGCTGTTCACCCAACTGGTTCTTTTCGTATGACTGCCAATCTATAGTTTTGTATGTCAGTGAAACAGTCAGAAGTCCTTTGAAGAAGGTGTGGAAGATTTTCAAGAGAGTCACTGTCGTGAAGTTGGCTATCGTCAGCGTAGAAATAATGTTTGATATGGTGATTTTTGATGGTATCAGACAGAGGGGAAGTGAAAAGAACCTGGCCAAGAACAGAGCCTTGGGGAACACCACACTGGAGAAGAATTGGCACTGTTCACGGAGACTGTCTGAAACTTTTTAGAACGATACGAAAAGAACCAGTTGGGTGAACAGCCGAAAATCCCAAAAAGTGTTTTCAAGACTTTGGAAGATGATAGAGTGATCGATGGTATCAAAGGCAGCAGAGAGATCAAAAGAGTGAGAAGTAAAAGTTTCTCAGAGTCGGTGACAAGCAAGAGGTCATTTAAAATATCGACGAGAGCAGTTTAAGTGGAATTATCAGAACGGTAGGCAGACTTAAATGGGCAGAGAAGGCTGTTGGAAGCAAGATGTTCATTGAACTTTTTCAGGAAAATCTTTTCCTGGAGTTTTAATATGAAAAGGGAGGTTAGAAATGGGGCGATAGTTTTTGAGACCGTTGACATTCAGATTGGACTTCTTTAGAAGGGGTCGAACGATTGCAATTTTAAAGCAAGATGGAACACAGCCAGACTGAAAAGAGGAGTACTGTTGATGATGCTTGTGATAGCTTTGAGGAGATGTGGAGGAGAAAGAAAAACTAGCTGGAATGGCATGGGGTCTATTTCACAGGATTTCATAGACATGGATTTTAATGTAAAAGCAACATTGCGTCAGGAGGACATGGAGGCCAGGAGTTTGATCAAGTTTATGATGGAGAGACTGAACTTTGGTAACGATGAAGGAAGATAATTATTCAGGAAGTTAGTTAGTTAGTCATTGTTTATAGGGTCCAGCGGACTGCAAGGAGCCGAATCAGGACCACTTCTTCAGGAAGGTCTGCAGAACTGTTAGTTGAAGAAAGATGAGAAGTGTTCGTATTGCCAAGAAGATCATTCGTAGTGGAGTACAAATCTTTAGCAGAGGTTGAATTTTCAATTTTAGTAGTAGTAGTAGTAGTAGTGTAGGGACTAGATCAAAAATGATCATTAAGCCTCACGGCTTATTTAATGTCCCATCATTAGCACATATATTTCAGGTCTGATATAAGCCGGCTCAAGACGCTCAACTATCAAAATCATATTTTATAGCTTTTAAAATTTCTTGATCATCAATAAGATTTTTGAAACTGTTTAAAGTTTTTGCCTGTTTAATATTTTGTGGAAGTTTGTTCCATAGAGGTGCAACTCTATTACTAAAAGTATGTTTTCGAAGATTAGTACGGCTATGCTTAATAAATAATTTGTTAACAGAGTTTCTTGTTATATCAAATTTGTTTAGTTCAAAAAATTTGTTAGTATCTAATTCATCAATATTATTTAAAATTTTATAAGCTTGTATTAGGTCTCCTCTCACTCTTCTGGCTTTTAGGCTTGGCAGACATAATGATTCCAGTCTGTCTCTGTAAGAAATATCTTTCAGTCCTGGAACCATTTTAGTTGCTCGTCTTTGTACACGCTCAATAGCAGCGGACTGTCTCTTTAATAAAGGGTACCAAATAATATTGCCATATTCTAGAAGAGGTCTAACCAAGGACTTGTAAAGTTGTACAAATGATGATCTATCTAGATACAAAAAACATCGCCGTATGATTCCGAGAGTTTTATTTGCCTTATTAATTACTTCATTAATGTGACAGTCAAAAGTTAACATAGAGTCAAATGTTATTCCTAAATCTTTTTCGCTATCACATTTAGTAACTAATACCTGTACATTGTTCACAGTCATGTAATAATCATTTTGGGGGTTGTTTTTGCCTATGTGAAGGACCTTACATTTTGTAGTATTAAAATATAGTTGCCAGGTTTCTGTCCATTTCTGTAGTTCATTTATATCATTTTGTATAATTCGACCATCTTTTGGAGAACAATATAATTTTGTATCGTCTGCAAATATTTTACATGAACTTTGCACAGAATCTGGCAAGTCATTAATAAAAAGTATAAACAGTATTGGACCCAGAATGCTACCTTGGGGAATACCGCTGAAAACATGTTTATTTATAGAATATTCATTACCAACTCTAACTCTTTGTGTCCGGTCTGTCAAAAAGTTTCTTATCCACTGTATGATATTGCCAGATATACCATATTCTTCAATTTTTAGGAGTAATCTTTCGTGGGGGACAGAGTCGAACGCTTTCTGAAAGTCTAAATAAAGTATATCAATAGTATCTTTGTTATCTAACATTTGTGTAAAGTCTTCCATAACTTCCAAAAGTTGAGTAATACATGATCTATGTTTTCGAAAACCATGCTGGCAGTCAGAAAATAATTTATTACTACCCATATATTTTACTATAACATCACGTAATATTCCCTCCAGTACCTTGCAAATTACACATGTAAGACTAACAGGGCGATAATTACTAGGTTCGCTTCTTGTGCCTTTTTTAAAAATAGCTATTACATTTGCTTCTTTCCAGTCATCTGGGACAATGCCTTCGCCAATAGATTTATTAAATAATTTACACAATGGAATAGAAAGTTCTTTATGCAACTCCATAAGTACTCTCGATGGTATACCATCAGGTCCCTGGGCCTTATTAGGATCTAAATTTTTTAATTTATCTTCAACCAACTTAGGTGTTATGTCAACCTCCGTAATATTTATACCATTGCTTCTACCTGATTTAGTAACAGACGGCATAGTATCTAGCTTCTCTCTTGTAAATACACTTGCAAAAAAATGATTCAATGTATCAGCTTTATCTTTATCTGTTACAGCGGTGTCACCACTACTAGTTGTTAATGGGCTAATACTGCATTTTGACTGTAGTTTACTGTTAACATATTTCCAGAAGCTCTTAGCATTTGTTTTGCTACTTTTACACACTTTTTTTTCATATTCTCGTTTGGCATTTTTGATAACTTTGTTGCAGTAGTTTCTTCCCACTATATATCGCTGGTAATCCATTCCCTCTTTAGTTGCTAAGTATCGTTTGTATATTCTCCCCCTCCTCCTCATCATTATCATCATCATCATCATCGTGCGAAACTGCACGAGAATGTCGCTGCTGAGGTCGAACTTCTTCAGCTGACGCAGGAAGAACACATCGACGTTATGCGCTATTACTACAAATATGTCTGTCTTCTAATGAATTACAACCAATTTAGTTTAAAGTAATATAAAAAAAAAAAAAAAAAAAAAAAAAAAAAAAAACACGTTTGACTTTAATAAACAATTTGAAAAGCACTGTGGAGTATCCAGGTCAGATGTGACAATGGTCTGCAGAATATTTTTGAATTCTATAAGAACTAAATATTGCAGCAATGTGGTAAAGTGGGGAGGTGTCCAAAATTGTGGCAAGGATCGAACCTTAGTGGTAGCCAGGGTCGAAGGCCTTGTCGGGGGTCGGAAAGGGGAGAGGCCCCAGCCATCCCTCCCATCCCCCCCCCCCACCACCACCACCACCCTCCTCCCGACGCTGAAGATAATAGAGAGCTTTAGAAAGCAAAGAAACTTAACTTGGTTCGTATATCTTTTTCGTAGGAAAAAAAAAAAGCAACGTTTACGCCATAAACTTTTGTGCTCCCGGAAGGTCACAGTAGTTGTATAGGCCTATTTCAAATGTGACCTCATATCATGACGTGCGTTACAAGGATGACGTCATTAGAGAAGTGTCTATGTAGAACCGCCATCAGAAAATAAGTGAACGACTAGATCTCTGTTTCATCTAAATAAATCTACTGTACCAATATGCATTCGATGTTTATATTTTGTTAGTCCTATGTGCCTGTGACAATTTGGCGACGAGGATTCAAGCTCCCACGTGGAGATGGCATCTTCTTTACCTAATTTTGAAGGTTTTCCAGTCCATTCGGATGAAACCACGGTTGGCCCAAGATGGACAAGATGGCTCCGACGGTTTGAAAATCTGCTCAATGCGATCAATGTGACCAGTATAATAAGAAAGAAGGCCAGTTTGCTTCACTACGCTGGAGATGAAGTATTCAGTATCTATGAATCTTTCACATCAGAGCAGAAAGGACAATATGCAGAATGTGAAGATGAGTAGTATGTTGCATTCGTTCATTGGCTCACTACACATTTCAACCCAAAGAAAAACATTCAGTATGAAATTTACAAGTTCAGGCAAGCGAAACAAAACTTGCTTTATTCAGTAGTTTTATGTCTACACAAAGTCTAATTTCATGTGGATTCTTTGGTTTGGGGGTTGCAGCGATTGGTGAAACCTATGGCGTCGGTCCATCCGCTCTCTCAATTATTTCAAGGTCTTCAAGTCTTTTCAGTTCTTGTTCCACTTTCTTTCTCAAATGAAATGGAATACGGCGATGAGATTGCGCTGTGGGCTGGACTGTCTTGTAATTCAGTGCTTAAAGTGTACTAAAACTGACACGTGGAATAATTTTCGATGCCACAGAAAATTTTCAATTATGGTATTTCAGTTACTGAGGTTAGGAGGGATTGTAGGTCTATGACCGTCGTCATATCATGACGTGCGTAACAAGTATGACGCCATTAGAGGAGATTCTATGTAGAACCGCCATCAGTGAATGATTAGATCTGTTTCATCTAAAAATTCTAAATAAATCTACCGTATCAATAGGCATTCGATGTTTAGTTTGTTAGTTAGTCCTATGTGCCTGTGACAGTCACGGCCTCTTCATTTGCAATACTCAGAAAACTTCGCTGAGTGAAAATGCGGAATTTTCATCATTTTGACGAATCGTAATTCTCATGTAAGTTTCTGGTATTATTTAGCATATATTGGGTCAATTAAAGAAAAAAGAGATTTCTCTTATATAGCGCAATTGCTATAATAGTAACCATTATTTTCAAATTCCCCCCCCCCCCCTCCCCCTAGTACACTCGCCTGCTTCGCAGGCTCGCGCTTGTGGCTACGCCACTTCGCATTAGTGCACTTTGCACACCCCCTCAACAATGGAAAGACCTGCCCCTGTTGTGTATATTTGTGTGTGTTTGCTTTTCTTTCTCTCACCTCTTATGCACATTCACAAAATGTTTAAACAATCTTAACTATGCTTCTGGTTGTTCATATGTGTTTCCCATTTGCATTGACTAAGTCTGGGGACTTAGTCACCTTTGCCAATGTTAGGCCCTGGTCTTTTTATGTAGTTTTTTTCTTGTTCTATGTGTCTTGTATGTATCAAATTAGTGGTAAATCATTCTTCAGCTTTCACGAGAGGCCTCTAAATTGGCTTTGAATATTGTAAACATTTTGGACCCCTGCCTTCAGATTTTGGAAAATTTCTTGGTGGCACCCATGAGATATGGTTCATCACTAGTGTAGTCTATTTCCGGCAATTTGAACACAGGCGGCTTGGCTTCTGGTTTCACCACATACAAGTAAAAGTAATCCGAGTAAAAGTGTCTAAATACATATTCCTTGAAAACCTGGCAAAACGGGGTATACATTTTGACGTTTTCCCCCCTGTGTGTGTGCGTGAGTGCGTGTGCACGTGAGTAAACGCACAAATGGGTAGCAGACCTTGTCTTTCTTAGTAACAAATGGGTTTATTTGCTTGGAACCCACTTTTTTTCCAGGACCCCACTTTTTTCTAAGTGCGCGGGAGTGCTCTTTTAGTGCATGGGAGTGCAGTTGTAGTGCATGAGAGTGTTTTAAGTACACAGGAGTGCTCTATCCGGGATGGAGAAAATACAGTCAATTTTCGGAGACATTTTGAAGAAAATTCTACCTATTTCGTCGCCTATAGGAGACGAACTAGGTCAACTTTTTAGACAAGGGTTCGGGTAAGGGTTAGTAGTAGATCTATCCCTTGCCCTAACCCTTTTCTCTACAAAAATCACTTTCCGATTCCTACATTCTTCATAAACCCAGTTGTGATGTATTGCAAATATGTGTGTTTGTGAGGGTGTGTATGTGGGTGTGTGTGGGTGTGTGTGTGTGTGTGTGTGTGTGTGTGTGTGTGTGTGTGTGTGTGTGTGTGTGTGTTATTTGAATTAATTTTTTATTTTATATTTTTAAACCAGCAACTGATAGTAGGTATCCCAAATTGAATTTTGCAATTGAACATGGAAACAAGATTTTGTTGTCACGTTTTAGAACTTTAAATACTGATCATAAAAATGGAATAAATCAGAGGACTGCTAACATTGAACATTTACCATAATAAATGAAAACTTACACAGCGCATACAAATCTATAATGAGAAACAAATGTGTCTATAAACCAGAGGAATTATCATTTAGAAAAGAACCGGTACCTATAAAGGTCGAAAAGACAACTAAAGACGGCTAAAGACAACTAAAGACGGCTAAAGACAACTAAAGACGGCTAAAGACACCTATGTATAGACAACTAAAGACATCTAAAAGTTGTCTTTAGTTGTCTTTTCGCCCTTTATAGGTACCCCTAAAGACAACTGAAGACGGCTAAAGACACCAGGGGTAGAAATTTTAGAGGGTATACAAGGCTACAAACAACTTAAAGAGCCCCAAAACACCTGCCATCTTTGATAGACATTGGCTATGGCAGAAATTTGTTGCCGCGTAGAAAGTACAACGGATTTTAAAAAAAATAACAATAATATTTTTCAAGTATATTATATAAGATAACTGATTTAGATACAAAGTGAAAGCTGTTCTGGGTGATTGTGTAGTCGGATTTAATGAAAATTCGAAACTGAGGCTATTGTTGTTTATAGGGTTAGGGTTAGTTGTCTTTAGTTGTCTATACATAGGTGTCTTTAGCCGTCTTTAGTTGTCTTTAGCCGTTAGCCGTCTTTAGTTGTCTTTAGCCGTCTTTAGTTGTCTTTAGTTGTCTTTTCGCCCTTTATAGGTACCGGTCTTTAGTTGTCTTTAGTTGTCTTTAGTAGTCTTTTGCTGTCTTTAGGTGTCTTTAGTTGTCTTTAGCTGTCTTTAGTTGTCTTTAGTTGTCTTTTCGACCTTTATAGGTACCCAGATTAGAACTTACCTTGGAACTTACCAACAACCAGTTCGCTTGTGTCAGAATAATGTGACCAGTTGTCACTTATAGGATCCAGTGTAGTGTGACTATAATCTACAATTAACCTTTAGCAGAGGCTTACTTTATCAGTCAGGGGTACCCGGCGAGTCTCAGCTTCGCTGCGTGTTCCGCCCCCATTATTCCTCCCTCCCCTTCCTCTCTCCCCCGTTCTCTCCAACCACCACCATCTGAATACTACGAAACTGGAACGGCGTACTCGATTATTTAAAATGTTTAACAGGTTTATTTTAATCGTCTAATATCACCTACATGTGTGAACAAACATTTAATGACAGATTGATTGATTGATTCACACACTCAAAGACTCAGACAGACAGACACACACAAACAACGCACGCACACACACACACATACATACACACACACTCACTCACTCACTCACTAAAACACTGACCCACACGTCCATGATCTGTTTCTAACGTTATTTATTGAAATCTGGAAGAAAAGTTGTCCCAGTTGTTTACTTCAACACTCAGGTCTTGAACCTCAGTGTTGTTGAATAAGGAGTTATAAATATTATTATTATTATTATTATTATTATTATTATTATTATTATTATTATTATTATTATTATTATTATTATTATTATTATTATTATTATTCCCTCAACAGATTCTAGCGGATGTATTTTAGCAAACCCAGTCCTTAAATGATTAAACTGCCACCTTGTGCAAGGTCTGTGGGTTAAAGTGAGCCTGAGGCTTTTTCTTTTTTTAAATAACTTTTACACTGGACAGTACGATTATAGCAGAGTTTATTACTAATCCACATTAATAAGCAAATGCTTTCCGACAAAGCGATAAAAAAATCAACAACAAGTAGCAGTCTTTTCTGGCCGTCGCCGAAGTTTGACGGAATCTCCCTAAAAACACCCGAGTGTATTGGACGTCATTGTGAGACTTGTTAACCATAGCATAGGGTTGTGTTTCCTGCCCTAATAAACGTGTGGGAATGAGAGTGCGTAACTCTATGGCTGTGTCGAACTGCCAGCGCCTGTACCGTGCATGCTAGGGATGTCCACGGCGGCGTATTGGCTAACAAGGGAACTACAACTATGTAATGTTTATATAGCACTTAGCAAACGACTCCTTTTTAGAACCTCCCACACGATGATTATAATATTATAATAGAACCTCGCACAGGTTTATGGAACACAACACATTTAGAATAAAATAAGCAGATTACATCTGTTAGCTTGGTTGAGAATTATGTTATAAAAGTGTTTTCGCCGTAATTATGATCAAGGGGGATGTTTTGATCTCTACAAGCATGCTAGGTAAGCTAGTTATATGGCTAAAATCATGAAAGTTCCACTCAAACTTATTATAGCCCTACGAGTGGCAGAAGTCGCGGAAGACGGCGTCCTCACACGCAGGGGTGATGTCCTCGGCCTCGAAAATGAAAGAATCGCAGGGAGAGCGTTCCAGACAAACGGAGGTCAGGCACGCAGCTACGCCAGTATCCGCTGCAACAATCGGCAAATCGTATGTGAACATACGCGCTGCGTACAAGATCAAAATGTGTCCGTAAACGGACAAGTTTAAGTGACGCTGTGTATAAGCGTGAACAAAGATTAAACTTATAAGAACAACAAGGGAAAATGTTAAACTATAGGGACAATAAGGTTAAAGGTTAAACTATAGGGACAACAAGTTTAAAAGTCTAATCTATAGGCACTACAAGGTTAAACTATATGGACTAGAAGGACAACAAAGTTAAACTATATGGAAAGTAATGTTTCATCGAGTGCATGTATTTATATGTTATGACTATGTAAAGCGTGGTGAGTCTGGTCATAGGCTGGAGTACCCGCTATATAAAAATCCGTTATTATTATTATTATATTATACAAAGACAACACGGTTAAGGGTAAAACTCTAGGGTAAACTATAAGGACAACAAGGTTAACGATAAAACTATAGGTATAAGGTTAACCTATAGGAACTACAAAAAGACAATTAACAAGATTAAACTATAGGGACTACACAGGCAACAAGGTTACCTATAAGGACTACAACGACAAGAAGGTTAAGTGTAAAAATATAGGGACAACACGACGTTAAATATTAAACTATAGAGACAACAAGGTTAAAGGTTAAACTATGGGGACAACAATGTTAAACTATAGGACAATGTTAGTGGTCAGTTTTCCAGCATAAGGGCAGTGTAAAAGACTTTCGTGTAGGGACAGGACTAGCGGGTAAAGTGCTAATATCAAAGGCCAACGCGTGTTTTGTTTTGTTTTGTATAGGGACAAGGAGGAGGGGAGGGATAGGGGTAGGGATTCTTTTATAACTCGGTAACAACAGAAACAATTTGAAACGAAGGTGACAAATCTAACCATGGGAAATACGACTTAGGTAAAGCTGAACTACGGCTTGTGAATCACAGTTAAGTCTCTTTAAGGGCAGAGACTCACCTAAACCGCTGTATCTGTTCTGGGTCAGCATGCACTGGGACAGGGTTCTGTTAGCCCAAAGGGGAGCACACCTTGCCACGGCCTTGATACTTAAATTCTTACACTCACGGAACGATTCTCCTGCTATGCACCTGCCGTTAAAATCACATCAGTCAATTAAACAAATCTGTCAATCAATCTAATATTCAACCACTTAATTAAAACGAATGACAGCATCGTCGCAAACGCTGACAATTTTCAGATTTTTGTTTGTTCTCCTCCTCCTCATCATTACCATCATCGTCGTCGTCGTCATGACCATCTTTATCGTCATCATCAGCTTTGTCGTCGTCATCACCCAAATCGTCGTTGACATCATAATCATCATCATATTCGTCGTCATCGTTATCATCGACATCGCCTTCATCATCACCGCCAATATCATTACCATTTTCATCGTCAAGTTGGTGGCGGTTGCGACTGACCTTCAAACGACTAAATAAAACTAGGTCTAGTCCAGCTATATACCACTGCTGAAAGCCAGTCTGGTTGAGGGCGTCAAAGATGATTGTGGAGCTATGATCAACGTAATTTTGCAGAGGGGTGTTGACCTTGCTGAACAACTCGTCCTTTCTGTCTCGGATCACGTTCTGCGTCAAACCGTCACCTGTCACGTGACACACAAGTCAAAGCCTAGTCTTGATGCCATCATCATCCTCTTCTTCTTCTTCTTCTCCATCATCATCATCATCATCATCATCATCATCATCATCATCATCATCATCATCATCATCATCATCATCATCATACTTCATCATCATCATCATCATCATCATCATTGTCATTTTGTTTTGTGTTAAATAATCTGAACAACGCGGTTTTTCAATGCTATAAAACAGAAGAAAAAAACAAACGCACAGAATAATAATGAGGTTAGAAGTCAAAAAGCTGCCAGTATAACGAGTACGAACATCGTTGGTTGTAAGTTTTCTTTTAGTAACGTTGAATGACGTTGGGTTATGGGAAAGATTTAGCTTGTCCGCTTCCGTTCCCAGCTCACAAAAAATGTCAAACGCTCATTGTTCACCAAAGCTGAACGAGCCCATAGTTTGCTAGCTGAATGGGCCCATAGTTCTTCTAGCTGATCAGCTATTCAAAAACAATCGGTCCTGATTTGGCTCGGAGGAGTCCGCTGGACCTAAAGCAACAATAAATCAATCAATCAATTCAAAAACAAATCTGATGGAAGAGAAACTGAAAGGGACAAAATCCTTTATACTAAAGGGCAGAGGACTTCCTAGGTATTCATTGCTTACAAGGTCCAGCGGACTGCAAAGAGCCGAATCAGAAAGTCAAAGTTTACAGGATCGGAACCTGAATCTTTATTCCATAAATAAAATGTAGTGGAGTACATGCAGAAAATAGACATGAAGGATGGCGGAAAAGCATGGGGTGGGGGAGTTGGAAGGGAGAGCCTTGGAGGCGCAGTTGCATGGTTAGTCTCCGCGGTGCTATGCCAATGAGGTTGCCGGTTCCATTTCCGCAAGGGACGGAACTGATGTGACTTAGGGACGAGACTTTTCCGGTCACCGAGGGTTTTCTCCCTCCCTTCAATTCACAACTTTCCGGCACCTCTCATAAAAACTCGTGGGTATCGCCATTATAAATTAAAACGAGGTTAGAATGAAACCAAGTTCCGGTCTGGCTTGTTTTGCTTTTATCAAAGCTTGATGCGTGACTTTTAAATATGGCAAATTGCCGAAAACGACGATTGTTAGAGCCAGAAAACGAGTGGGATAAGTATAAAAACGGTGGAGGAAGTACATGCTCAGTGAAAGGATGCAAAAAACAATCGTAGAGGCCTGTATTTGTGGCGACTTCGGAGGTGCGTCGATCATCGACAGAAAGTGAAACAGGACCTGAAGACTCTTGTAGTTTTCCATAGCTTCGCCGCCGCAACCTTCACAAAACACGAAGTAGTTGACTATGTTAGGCGAGCATTGTGGCCAAGTGGGCTAAGGCGGGACTAACTTGCCTTGTCCACAAGCCAGAAACCAATGGCGCCTGACAGGTGTGGGTTCGAGCCGGCATCTGGGCGTTTTTCCGAATATTTTTCAAAAATTCACAAATTCATGTTAGGTAGATAGGGTTTAGGCGCGCCACTGGCGATAGAAAAGGATAATAAACTGCAGCAAAAAAAAAAAAAGAAAAAAAAAGTGAGGGTACGATACAGGTGGCCAGTGACACATGTTATTATTCTTGAATATTGGGAAATAACTCACTAAAACACGCGGAGAAAGAAACCGGAAGTATGTTTCATTGAGGGGATTCCCGTTGGTGCATAGGATAGCAGAAAAGTGTGAATAATTCTGTTTCCTGCACGTCTTCTAATAGCGACTTTCCTTTACACCACATGTTTGAGGGATGAATGTGTACGTGTTGTGTATGTAGGTGGTGTACCTACAATTCCGTAGTATGTACGAGTGTCTGTAACATGTGAACGTATCGTGTTGCTTACGGATAGCCGCGCTTTATGTCTGATATAGGAGAAAGGCGCGTATAGCATCCATTATTATTATTATTATTATTATTATTATTATTATTATTATTATTATTATTATTATTATTATTACTATTATTATTATTATTATAGCTGAACATAGAACATGGGGAGAGGGGGGAGTGGGGGTTGGAAGGAGAGTATGGCAGTGGATGAGAGGGGGAGATACAGACCACAGAGAGAGTTGGGATAGGGCTGATTGCTGAAGTCTGGGGCCATGCACGTGATGGTGATGCCGCTGTCGTTACGTCCGGTGCTGAAAGCGATCACGAAACTCTCACTGACCAGCCTTGCAGTTGAGGTGCCAAAATCAAAAGTTTCCAATATTGACGGATCGCGATTAAACTGGCTCCAAGAAAACGTGAGGCCGCCTGGTTTTCCCTGCGACCACCATCATCATCATCATCATCATCATCATCATCATCATCGTCATCATCATCATCATCATCATCATCATCATCATCATCATCATCATCATCATCATCATCATCATCATTTATTTATTCAATCGTTCTTATATAGCGCTTTTACAGCTTAAGAGCTGCTCAAGGCGCTGGACGATACAGAATTTAACTCATGGCGCCCACTTGCAGCCTTTGGGCGCATCGTCTGAATGTCCAGACAACCGAGCACAATCCTGGGCGACCAGGTATGGATTGGAAGTGACCTAGTGCTTGCGATGGAATGCGTGCGTGCACAAACTAGACCTCGGTTTATACTCTCATCCGAAGGAGTAAATGTGAATTAAGTCCGCTGGACCTAAAGCAATAACCAGGTAATGTAAACGTGAATTCAATCATCATCATCACCACAACTTCAACCACCACCATCATCGATCATCATTTTTATCATAATTTTCTTCATGGGAGACTACTTTGCACATTCGTCGTCGTCGTCATCATCAATCTTTGTTATCGTCCTCGTCATCAACAGGAACACTAAAGGAGTGTGTATCTAAAACTATGGCTATTATAAATAAATAAATAAATTGCTTGGACAAAAATACTCTGAAAAAAGCCAAAAATTAATTGTTGGACTTCCACACAAAAAATAAATCAGTAAATCAAAGAAAGCAACTCACGTATTTCAATCCCGAAACGGAATTAGAGGCGTCGAGGATAACGCGATTGCTCTTTCTGACGATTACCATTAACTCAACCGGTGAAAAACGGTTTTTGAACTCTGGATCATGCCAGCTTCCTGCTATCACCTATAACCAATCAGTCAGCAAACCAGTTAACAAAGAATCCGGGACTACAAATAAAGTGGTTTTGGTATATATCTTACTCCAAACCTAAAAATGGAACTATTATATATTTAATACACTTAATATACTTAATATCAAAAGCTAGTGCAAGAATATTTTTAAAATTTAAACTACGTTGAGTACTAACAGTCATGAAGTCAGAACACAAATACCTTACTTCATATTGGCAATATCGTTAGTGAGGCCCGTACTTACTTACGGACAAAAAAAAATATTTTTCAGCATAAAATTCATTGTTGAATAAGCTGCAAAGCGTTAACAGTAAAGCAGTGAAAATAGCGTTAAGTGTTCCAGTACATTCAAGTACAGTAAAATCATATTAAGAATCTTGCTTGTTATCCTTTCTTGAAAAACAAAAAAAAATATCAGTTGCAAGAATTTTATAAATTAGTTAGTTATTTATTGCTTACAGGGTCCAGCGGACTGCAAAGAGCCGAATCAGGACCACAAAATCAAGACCACAACACAACTTCGCTGAAAGAGGACTCACCCCTAATCCGCATAAAAGATCTGCCGAAACAGCCATAGTGGTAACACTGAAGAAATCGACCAGCCAGTCACTCTACAATAAAGACATCGCACGCCAGGGACGCTGAGGCTATATTCTAATTTATCGAACCCCCGCTTACAAAAACAAAATAGAATCCAAGCATAATTATAAAATATCAACAAAACACATAACATTAAATGCCTACATTGCAAAATAATAACATCATAGGAAGCCCCAGTGACAATTGTCACCATTTGGCAGAAAGCATCCAATATTCCCAAGCTGATCCAACAGACCTCACACACAAATGAGGAGTTTTGTCCCCGGAAGAGTTTTTAAAAAAAAAGGTAGGTGACTGGTCTAGCGAAGAAGAAGATAGTATAGCAGATTGATAGAACAGAGTAGGAATGAGAAAGAACAAAGGAGAAAGACTGCGACAGTGGGAATTTAAAGCACTAAATTTTCAGAAAGTGGGGATACTGTAACGCGTCCCTGT
Source organism: Oncomelania hupensis (assembly GCA_036898135.1). Lineage (NCBI taxonomy): Eukaryota > Metazoa > Mollusca > Gastropoda > Littorinimorpha > Pomatiopsidae > Oncomelania > Oncomelania hupensis. Next base: position 20,061,637 of record CM072520.1, read on the forward strand.
TTGCGTTAACTTGTGAGAGGTAACCTAACTAACCTACTTTTCTATTTGTATGGGGACCGGGCCTTAACTCACAAAATCACAGCATGTAAGACACACAAAACAGAGCAAGTCTCACTGCCATCCAAAGGTATCGTCATGCGCTCACAAATATGACACTGAACTACAGCTTGTACTTTTTTTAATAATCTAACTTAACACATGACAATCAAGAAATATAAAACTCGCATGCACATATATTATAACTAACAATACAAAGAATAGTTAAATAAATTTGTTGGTCCTTACCTCATCTTCAATGTTTCTTCGCCACTCTTTCCTCCCTTGAAAATACCTACTTTCACCCTAAACTAACAACATAGAACCGAGACAGCAAGCTAGGTTGTGCACACACACTAAAAACCAACCAACTAACTGACCAACTAATTGACCAACTAAGCAACTACTAAGCAAAAGCAACCAAGCTTTGCACTATACATTCTGCCCACTGCAGACCCTTTTCGGGCCTTTTATCCCTAACCCCTTTTCATTAACCAATCGTACCCCTCGGAAATCACCACTCTCTCTACAAAAGGCAATGCACCAAAGATGCACCAAACCTACGTCATTGAACAGATCATTCCCCGGGGCTCACACCCAATCACGAGCTAGGAAGCGTCAGTCTGCTCCTTATACGAAAAAGAGCCGTTGGTAGCTACCTACAGGTATCACGCACTGTCCATACACATTCCTAATTTTACCCGGCCAGAAGTAGCTGACCCAGCGATTTTGCACAGCACGTGCCAACCAGTACTAAACAATTCTGTTATCCTCCCACTTACTAATTGCAGTGGAGCTGTGCCGAGCTCAGCAAATTTTATAACCCACCTCCATCACTTTCCTTTGTGTGACCCTCACTCAAAGGTTATAATTGCCGCTGGCCCGCGAAGGAGCGTCCTCGCTCCTTAAAAATGTGACCATGCCAAAACTAAATGAATTAAAGAGGACACGAAGCGATGACACTAAAGCGACCTGAGGAAGTGAACCGGCGAAGATGAGGTAAGATTTATAAAATATGAAAATTGCAAAAGAGAGTTGCATGCACCAGACTACATAACTAACCACAAAACAAACAAAAACAACAACTTAAAATGTGCAATAATGAACCATGTCCAGGTGCCATGTGCCATGTGCCAATAAATGTTGTGATCAAACATATAACGAATACTTTGGAAACAGCCACAGGGTCCACGAAAAAGGGCTATAAGGACAGTTGGCAATGAGGACACATGAGGACAGTCCTCACAAGCCAACCAGCACCGTAAGGCGGTTGCAATAGAGCCAGCACAACATGTGTTGAAGAACGACGTGTAGACCTGGTGGTGACCAAGCGACGACGAAAAAGCGTTGAGTGTAGCCAAAGGAAGATTGTGACGTCACCGCACCATGCAAACCTCGGTGATGGAGAACGTGTGGCGTATTGGACCTTGCAGCCAGGAGTTGAATGAAGACCATGGAGAAGTACGAGTCATCTGAACGAGCAAGATATACCCACATGATGAGGCACCCAGGAGGACGCAGCAAGTGAAGGGGATGGAAGTGTGCATTGAAGTTGAGCACACGAAGGGGATGCAAACGTTGATTACAGAATAGTAGAGGGAAAGAGCTCCAACCCTCGTTTAGCGAAAGCCTTTGCTCTCCCCTGTCTGTAATATGGGAATTTGGGAGATGACCACAACTCCGTGAGAAAGTGGTACAATGACTGTCCGTGGGACACAAGGAGAGATGCTCTCTGCATCTGAAGGAAGTGGACGAGTGTGGGTACGAACAAACAGTCCAATTGGGTGAAATGTGGGAAGCAAAGTCGTGAAGGCTTCAGACGAGAGGCGAACATTGAGGTCTTGTTTTATTGTAGTTTCGTTAGAAGGAAGACCAACGAGATCATTCGGTCGTAGACTGGCGGAAGGTTGACGTGAAGAAAGATCCAATAATGCCAATGAAGGATAATACGATGGCTGAAGAAGCGGAGGAACTACATGGTGTGATGGTGTCGTCACTTGGCGACTTTGACGGTCGTCAAGGAACGAAGACATCGAAGAAGACGCAGGCAGGTACTCGGAGTAAAAAAAAAGTAAAAGGTAAAGGTAGTCCCATAGCCTTGTGGCCGTAGGGGAGCGTGATGTTGGAGATCACACTTATCTTGGGCCAGCGTAATGAGGGTGATGCCCAACTCTCTCCCTCGCTGCTCGGAGTAGCGCACATAATAATACGGTGGAGAAAATATAAAAGTCAGCGTTATACTTTGAACACTATAGCACAAAGTTTAGGTAGATTGTTTATATTTAAACATAAACGGCACAAGCACAGCAAAGCGTCCGAGGCACTGAATATAAATATTAATTACATCGAAAGACGTGACATGGCTGCACTGTGACGGACATTCTATAAACATAGAAACAAAACTATCGAACCAAAACCATCACAATATCCTGAAGAAACATTTAAAAAAATAGAAAAGCAAAGGGTCTGTAAACTTGGTTAAAAACGGCAAAGACCAATACATAATAAACCATAAATCATTATACCACAGCAATTAAAAATCTGATTAAAGATAAACATTACAATCAACATGAAATAATTTGAGCGAAGGTTCAAGAAACATGGAATAATAACAATACCGTTATAATGCAAAAAAACAACAAGTTTTAGAAAAAAAATTGAAAAAGGGAAGAAAAAAATTTACGAAAGAAGGGAATGATGATTCATGAAGTCATCAAAAGATGAGCAAACACTGTGTTATTTCAAGACAAACTTCAGATGGCAAAATGATTACAGGGATGCTTTAACTGACAGGTGTGAAATAACAAAGTTTAGTCCGAAATAAAGTATAGGAGGGATACTGAGTTAAACAGATAAATTAGAAGGAAGGGAAGATGCTCACGAGGACTAACACAAGTAATAGAGAGATAAGAGAAAACCGAAGACCAGAACGCACAAGGGAAAGAGAGAGAAGAAGAAGAAGAAGAAGAGAGAGGTATATAACGTGCGCGTGTAGAACGACGAAAAAAATGGGCTGCGCGTGTGAGCGAAGAAAAGGGGCTGCGCGTGTGAGAGCGATGCAGTACCACAAGACCAACAGACTAAAAGGTTAAAAGGTCACATGAATGAACGTAAATTCCGATCGTGTGTAGACAAGGAATGCGTGAGCCTCTGTAAAAGAATGTCTGGAAGAAGAGAGGAGGAGAGAGAATGAGGAGACCGATAGACAAGAAGGTACTTTAAAGAATGTCATCACAAATAGAATAAAGGGTGTTACACTCGTTCGATGTTGGTGTTTTTCTATCAGTATTTGATTCAGCCCCGATGCTTGAAATCCTGATAGGTGTAACTCAGATTCGTTTATCCACGCAACCCGTTCAAACAGCCACAAGGCACGGAGTCGTATAAAGTTTTCAAACTTTATTCAGCATTCATCAACAACTGCATACAATCATCAACAACTGCATACTCTCTTTCTTTCACAACACATTGTGTCCATTATATATTTTTTCTCAACTCGAGATCACGTCGATCGTTCCAGAATGACGCGTTACCCAATCAAAATTAACTTCGTCATCGCTGTTTTACGTCATACATGTCCACATTCCAGGAAGGTTCTCAAGCATCTACATTTATCAGGAAGTTTCTATCGACAGTAAACACGCAAATCTAGAGAATTCTCCAATAATATCGACTAACAAAAATTACCAACGTTATACAAAGCTTCTTCTAACAACAACGCAAACTCAAATCAAAGGTAAATACACTCTATTATTGAATACTTTGCAAAGCGAAACGATTAGATCTATCGTGCGCGTTTCAGACATACTATCCTTCGCGTTTCAACGCAACATAACCCCCCACTCAAGAAGAAATTTACCCAATTTCTTTCAACAACGTTGAAACGTAATGCACAAGCAAAGTACAGAATTAAAACTTATTTCAGACTGTCTGGATACTGTCAATGTTCTCAGTTTATCTACACAGAGTCAATGTTTTTCATCTGTAAGGAAACGACGCCCTTGTCTGTTACCGTCGTCATCGGCCCAGGGTCAAAAACAGTGATCTCGTGGGCTTTCCTGGAGATAGTGCATCTTCCGTTGTCTCCTTCTTCCATCGAATGTCCGACGAAGTCGATGTTATCAGTTCCCAGAATGCACTTACTGGGTCTCACGGTCAGGTTAGCTTCTGTTAGACGGTGAAACAGCTCCCTCAAGGTCTGCAGATGCTCTTCCCAGGTGTGGGTGTGGACTAGCAGGTCGTCCCAGTAACACACGACGTGGTCCATCCCTTTGAGCATCTTCCTCATTCCTCTCTTCAGGGTAGCTCCGCTGTTGACCATGCCAAAGGGCATCCTTAGGCACTCGTACGTCCCATCAGGAGTTATAAAAGCAGTCTTTGGTATGTCCTGTTGACGCACGGGGAATTGCCAATAACCCTTGCTGAGGTCAATCTTTGAGAAGATTCTACTCCCCGATAATTGGCGGAAGAGGTCTGCTGCGGTAGGCATCGGCTCGGGGTCGAAGACGGTGATCTTATTAACCTTCCTGTAGTCGATGCATACTCTGTTGCTCCCGTCCTTCTTCTAATGCGTAGGGGGAACTGGACTCCCTGATGATGCCCATCTTCAGCATCTCATCGATGTCTTTTTTCAAGGATTCGCGGGCCTACATGACCAGTACGTCACGCTGTCTTTGTTACACCATTAACAAGGATACTGCCGCACCTCTCGACATGGCTACAGCTCTTCCAAGTTTTGACAATTTTTTTCATCTTCCTCTGAGCACACAGTAGGCTAAAGATGGATTAAATGGTTAAAGAGATTCGAATTTTTGCTCACAGCCATGAATATCACCGGGGGCCAGAAAGAAAGTTATACTGCTTCACTATGCTGGGGAGGAAGTCTTTGACATTTTTGAATCATTTTCGGCTGCATAGAAAGGAGAAGAATAGCATCACAACCAGATTGACTACATCATGGTCAAGAAACGCTTCAGATCAAGCGTCAACATTAGCAGAACACACACTTTTCCAGGAGCAGACATCGGAAGTGACAATGATCTCGTGATGATGTCTTTCTGGCTCCACTTGAAGAGAGCAGCAAAGTGCACGACTGAAGTTCGCCCTGGACAAACTGCAAGACCAGGAGGTAGCAGAAATATTCCAAGCCACAATTGTAGGGAAATTTGCAACACTGCTCATATTGAGAGCTGGTGAAGTAGATGTCAGCACCATGACCACCACCTTCAACTCAGCTGTTATAGATGCCGCCACTGAGATCCTTGGTAAGCCCCGCCAAAGAAGAAACCGTGGATCACATTTGAACTTTTAAACCTAAGTGACAAACTAAGAGAGATGAAAAAGAAAAAGAACACTTCACAGGGAGTTGATGCCTACCGAAAAATCAACAATGACATCCAAAACGGCATGCGCACAGCAAAGGTAAAGCGGCTGACAAGAGTTAAACAGCCCACATTCTCCTAGAAGAAGTTGAGGCAGCAGTGCAATCGCTGAAGAAGGAGAAGTCAGCGGGTGTGGAAAACATACCCGCAGAATTGCTTCAAGCAGTGGGAGAAGCTATGATTGACGCCCTCACTATTATCTGTAACAAGATCTGGCAGAGTGCGGAGTGGCCTACACCATGGACCCAGTCGCTTGTTAATAATAATACAGTACATTTGTATCGCGCGGTTTCTCGCAAACGGTAAGGAAAGCGAGCTCGCCGCGCTTGACAACACACGTGCAATCACACACACAGACATACACACCCACACACACCCACACACACACACATACACACACACACCGAACTCGTATACACTTATCAAATGGTTAAGTAATTTCAGTAAAACATGGCCGTGCAAAACAACAGATAATATGAATACCAAGAACCGAGCCGGTGCCGCCACCATCCATGAACAGATGACATGACTTGGTAAAAGATTACATATGGGGATGGAAGGGAGGGGGAGTGAAAATTATTGAGTTTGCATGTTAAAAAGGTGGGTCTTTAATTGGCGCTTGAAGGAAGAAAGTGATGGAGCATGTCGGAGTTGCATCGGTAGTGAGTTCCAGGCAGTTGCAGCAGAGAAAGAGAAAGATCGTTCACCATAGGTCTTTGAGTGAACACGGGGGATAGAAAGCAGTCTTGTTTCAGAAGAAGAGCGGAGTTGTCTTGCAGGAGAGTAGACAGAGAGAAGGTCAGTAAAGTATGAAGGGGCAGAACCAGTGAAGAATTTGAAAACAATAGTTGAGAGCTTGTACAAGATGCGAGCTCGAACAGGGAGCCAATGAAGAGATCGGAGTAGAGGGGTGGCATGGTCTTGTTTTTTAGCTTTAAGAACAAGGCGGGCGGCAGAGTTTTGGACTTTCTGAAGTTTTTCAAGAAGGTAGAGAGGAGAGCCAGAGAGGAGAGAGTTGTTATCACTCTTCCAAAAAAGGGTACCCTTCAGAAGTGTGAAAATTACCGCACCATCAGCCTCATCAGCCATCCCAGCAAGGTTCTCCTGAAAATAATACTCAACAGGTTGAAACCCCAAGCTGAACAAATCATAGCTGAAGAACAAGCCGGATTCAGGGCAGGGCGAAGTACCACTGAACAGATTTTCAATTTCAGGATAATCTGCGAGAAATACCTACAGCACCAACAACATATATGTGTTTGTAGACTTCAAGGAAGCGTTTGACCGAGTCTGGCATGCAGCTCTGTGTGCAACCGGCTTAACCATGAGAGTATACAACATCAGCCCTAAAATTATTGAAGTCATCATAAGCCTGTATGACAAGGCTACCATTGCAGTCCTCCACAACAGCGCCATCGGGAATTCTTTCTTATTCCTACTCTGTTCTATCAATCTACTATACTGTCCTCTTCGCTAGACCTGTCACCTACCTTATTCTTGAAAATTCTTCATTCTTTAGCAATGTAAGCTTTTTATATGTATGAGTTTTGTTGATATTTTATAATGATTTTGTATTCTATTTTGTTTTTGTAAACGGGGGTTCGATAAATTTAGGGTATAGCCTCAGCGGTCCCGTGCGTGGAATGCCTTTATTGTAAAGTGACCGGCTGGCGGAGTGCCTTCAGTGTTACCACTAGCTAATATACTAGTCAGCGGGAACTGGTTCAGAGCAACAATCGACGTGCATCATGGATGCTTACTCTCTCCAACACTCTTCAACATCTTCCTAGAGCGCATCATGTCAGATGCTCTTGCAGATCATGAAGGCACAGTCAGCATAGGGGGTAGAGCAATCTCCAATCTTCGTTTTGCGGATGACATTGATGGATTGGCTGGAGAGGAACAAGAACTTGAACAGCTGGTACAGAGGCTTGACACCACCTCCAAAACATTTGGAATGGAAATAAGAGCAGACAAGACCGAAATTATGACAAACAACACCAATGGCATCAACACGGACATCGAAGTCCAAGGCCAATCCCTCAACACAGTGCACAGCTTCAAATATTTAGGAGCCATTGTAGCAAACAATGGGTTCCGACAGGAAGTCCTCTCCAGGATCGGACAAACAACTGCTGCCCTGACAAGGTTGAAGCCCATTTGGAAAGACGAGACCATTCGTCTACACTCCAAGGTAAGGCTGTTGCGCTTCCTTATCATCTCCATCTTCCTATACGTTTGCGAAACATGGACCCTCACTGCAGACCTAGAACGAAGAATACAAAGCATTGATATGGGGTGCTACAAAAGACTTCTGGGCATTTCCTATACCCAGCACATTACCAACGACGAAGTCCGACAGACGATCACAAAAGCCATTGGACAACGTGATGACATGCTCACAGTGGTGAAGAAACGGAAACTCCGATGGTATGGTCACATCACCAGAGCATCAGGCCTTGCAAAGACCATTCTGCAAGGTGCAAGGAGGCAGAAGAAGAGGGAGACAGAAAAAGAGGTGGGAAGACAACACTCGAGAATGGACTGGCTTGACAATGAGCGAAGCCATGAGGGTTGCTGAGGACAGAGAAAGATGGAGTACGCTGGTTAAACGATCATCTCTTTCGAGTTAAGGGATAGGATAGGATAGGAATTCGTAGACGAGAGATAGCGGGAAATGTGGAAGGTTCGCTAGACAAGAAATAACGGTAACGACTCACTTCGATTTGTTGGCCACCACACGTCATATCCACCACGCGGTAATAGCACGGAATGTCAACGTTGGCCGTCTCGCCGCTGAACATGGTCAACTTACCATACCGCAGTACGCTGCACGACGCTTTGGTCTTAGTTTCAGTTGTCAAGCTGCAGACTAAGGCACTAAGCAGGACCAGCAGAACGCTGGACCAACGGAGAAAATGGCGCATCATGACTGTAATAATAATAATAATAATAATAATAATAATAATAATAATGAATAAGGAGATCATTTATATAGCGTTTTTTCCTAATAATAGATCAATTCAAAGCGCAGTATTTTAACATTATTTTATTTTAATTTTTTTATTTAATAGTTCTTATAGAGCGGTTTTTTTCCCAGCTCAAGAGCTGCTCAAGGCGCTGGCCAATACAGGATCTAACCTAAGCCGACCAATTCGCCCACTTGCAACCTTTGGGCGCATGGTTTGATGCCCAGGCGACTGAGCACAATCCTGGGCGACCGGGGATGGGGAGAAAGGACCTAGTGCGTGCTGGATGTAGACTATTTGTGTAGCCGGCACTCCCCCGTCCAGGACATGAGCCTCAGGATCTTTAAAAGTCCACGCCTGTATGCACGGACTAGACCTCGGTTTGTACTCGCATTAATGCTAAATATTAACATCCGGCTACATGCGAAAAAAAAAAGAAAAGAAAAGAAAAGAAATCAGACAAAACACTTGCTAAAGAACTACGCAAGGACACAATGTAGAAACATTGTAAGCGAGCGTTGTGGCCAAGTAGGCTAAAGCGGGACTAACTTGCCTTGTCCACAGGTCAGAAAACCAATGGCACCTGACAAGGGTGGGATCGATCCAGCATCGGGGCGTTATGTTTCTCCGTACATTATTTACTGTCCACTCGGGCAACGTCTCGGGGGGTTTCACTCCAGGTAGTACGGAGTTTGCTCCTCCCCCCAGCAAAATTTCAAAAACACATCTGGTAGATTGGGTTTGGGCGCGCCACAGGCTGCGACTACGCCTTCCCCAGGGGAGGCGGCACAGAATTTCCCGATAAAGGGGGACAATAAAGCAAAAAAAAAAATCTGGACAAAAATATGTGCGATTGAAATATAAGAAGTGAGGTAGGGAGGATGAGAGAGACCAAATGGTGATAGGGTGTGTGGGTGTGGTGATCTGACTGGAAGGAATGACGATGATGATGGGAGACAAGATCAGAAATATTTAAGGAAAAGATTAGTTTTGTAAGTAGCCATGTTCGGGGGAGGGAAGGGGATGATCGGGGTGGGACAAGAGAGAGAGAAAGTTTGTAGCGGGGTTTGTGAAGCATGAGGGTAAAATCTTCGTTTTCCCTCTTTTTAGAGGGCTTATAAAATTGAATGTTCTGAGTGAGGTAGACCCTGGACCCCAGTGGAGTGAATGTAAGAGAGGCGTGATGTGATCAGATTTTTATTTTTTATTTTTGAGAACAAGACGAGCAGCTAAGTTCTGAACACGTTAAAGCACATAAATTGAAGAAGAATGAAGTCCAGCCAGAAGAGAGTTACAGTAGTCTAGGCGTGACAGAACGAGAGAGGAAATGAGTTTGGCAGTAGCATCATTGGACCAGGTGCTTGCGGACAAGGTCTATTCTACGCAGCTGAAAGTTGCATGTTTGATAGGTTTTGCGGATGAATTCTAAACTGGAGAGGGTGTTGTCAAGAACAACATCGAGGCTTTTCACAGAATATGACATAGGATTAGTGATTTGGCCAAGAGTGACAGTGTCTTTAGAGGTTGTGCTTGGTATCAAGGAACATAACTTCAGTTTTGTTAGCATCGAGCTGGAGCTTGTTGAAGGTCATCCAGTTAGAAGTGTCTTCAAATCAGCCAGAAGTTTTGGTCAAAATAGATGGAAGATTTCAAGGAGTGTCACTGCTTGAGCTGTGTGTCAGTGTAAAAATAGTGGAAAGAGTCATGATTTTGAATGATTTGAGACAGAGGATATGTGTAAAGGGTGAAAAGAACAGGGTATAGAACTGACCCCTGAGGAACACCGAAAACAAGCGGGTAGGGTTCAGAGAGGGGGCTGTTGTTGATGCAGACAGATTGGAAACGATCAGTTAGATAAGAGCGGAACCAGTTTAGAGAGCGGAATCATTTTTAGAGCACTGTCTTTTATTCCAAAGGAAATTTCAAGGTGCTGAAGGAGGATGGAGGATCGACAGTGTCAAAAGCGGCCGAGAGATCGAGAAAGGTCAACACAGAGAAATTACCAGAGTCAGTAGCAGAGAGGAGGTCGTTCACGATGTGAAGAAGAGCTGATTCAGTGGAGTGGTCATGACAAAAGGCAGATTGGACGGGGTGTGGGGAGGGGGTGGGTGGGTGTGGGAAATGATAGGGTTAGCGACACCTGAGCGGAGAACATGATGTATGGCAATACTTTTCGGCTTTTGGTGATGATGGTGACGACGATGACGATAAGGATTACGATGCCGTTGACGATTGACGTTGATGATTATGATATAATCGCTTACCCAGTTGACAGTTGTTGTTGGTTTTTTTTTTTTAAAAAGAATGACGGGTCCAAGTAGAGTTTTAGCGACAGTGGCAGGTCAGTCTAAGCTCTGCGACAATGAGTTCAGCCTGAAAATGCAGAACTCAACCAACATTTACTGTTCATCATACAGACATGTTGGAAAAACCGTAGCATCGCGTAAATTAAATATTGCTACAATGAAATTATAATAAGTTTGATTGATTTAATCGGTCTTGTCTAGCGCTTTTCCAGCTCAAGGCGCTGGCTAGATACAGGATCTAACTCAAGCCGAGGCGTCCACTTGCAGCCTGCGGGCGAATAAGCTGACGCCCAGACGACTGAGCACGATCCTGAGCGACCGGGGATGGGGGAGAGAGAGCCTAGTGCTTCTGGGTGTACTTGTGCAGCAGGCGCTCACCCGTCTAGAACATGAGCGTCAGGATCTTTTAAGGTCCGTGCGATAAAATGCGTGCGAGAACTAGACTAGACCTCGGTTTATACTCCCATCTAAAGGTGTAGGGGCGCAGTATCTCAGGGTCATGTTTTTTTGTTTTTGTTTTTGTTGCGGCTTCCCTGCTGTCGTCAAGCAGCTTGGTAGCACTGACCGTAGGGTCTGCGATGTTAACGCTTGACATTTATTGTGTCAACTGCTTTCATCGCCGAGTGCACTACTTACTTCACTGTCTCACAGTCATATTCCTTTTTTTGTTTTGTTTTATTTGGGTACTCCAGACCGTCAATGGCCTTTGTAGTGTGAATAATAATAATAATAATAATAATAATAATAATAATAATAATAATAATAATAATAATAATAATAATAATAGTAATAACAATAATAATAATAATAATAATAATAATAATAATAATAATAATAATAATAATAATAATAATAATAATAATAATAATAATAACAACAACAACAACAACACAACAACACTACTACTACTACTACAACTACTACCACTACTACTACTACTACTACTACTACTACTACTACTACTACTACTACTAACAACAACAACAACATTAATAATAATAATAATAATAATAATAATAATAATAACAACAACAACAACAACACAACACTACTACTACTACTACTACTACTACTACTACTACTACTACTAACAACAACAACAACATTAATAATAATAATAATAATAATAATAATAATAATAATAATAATAATAATAACAACAACAACAACACTACTACTACTACTACTACTACTACTACTACTACTACTACTACTACTACTACTACTACTAACAACAACAACAACATTAATAATAATAAAAATAATAATAATAATGAATGAATGAATTAATGAATGAATGAAAGGTACATTTATACGCCTAACCTTTTACAAGCCCTAGGCGTTTACAATGGCAAAGATTAACACATTAAGATATACAAGACAATCTGACCAAACACAGCAGTTATGTAATATGAAGAGGACAGTTTAGAGAGGAAGATAATAATAATAATAATAATAATAATAATAATAATAATAATAATAATAATAATAATAATAATAATAATAATAATAATAACAACAACAATAAAAATAACAACAACAACAACATTACTACTACTACTACTACTACTACTACTACTACTACTACTACTACTACTACTACTAATTTATTTGGTAAAGCGCTAATTTCAAACTAGTAGTTTGCTCAAGGCTCTCGCACGCACGCATGCACACAGACAGACACTCACAAGTCAGCAAATAATAAAATTATATCAGCAGTTACTGTGACGTTGGGTCTATTGTTGATGGGCTCTGCACAATGGAATGCTATTACCCACTCGTCTTTAGTCGATGGGGATCGCTAGTAAATCTCCCTGTGACTCTACTTAATACATTTATATGTTTAGCTCGGTATGTGTTTAGGCTGGGGTACAGAGATAGAAAAAAAAAGGTAAAAGATCACTGTCACACTAGCTCTCACACGGCTATGAAACATAGGTAGTCCAGCCACTTGTAAACAGTAAATATCACACATTTATTTCCTCTACTCTATACACCATCTGCTAAGTATGATACTAACTTAAAAGTTCAAATGTCAATTTGAATGGTTCGCTCCTTGATAGTTCTATGCAGCTACTGTATCATCATCGGGCACTGGATGCTTTCTGCCCAAGGGTCAGAGTTCTGGAAGAGTGGACTATTGTTGTCCTTAGCTACAGGTTTGGTGCACTGAGTACGTTGCACTTAACTCAATGTTAGAAGAGCTGTGTTGTGGTTGATTCCTTGATGAGCTGTGTTGTTGTGGATTCTTCTCCTTGTTGCTAGATTGGTGGGCTCTCGTCGCGCATTGCTTGAGCAGCCGTGGCAGGACAACTTTCAGTCAAGACTTTTTCTTGTCTTTCGCCTGGGTTGGGCTCACGATACGATGCCTGCTCGTCTGTAACATATGAGACGAAATTCTGCACCACCGGGTATACTAGGTATGTGCAGAGCGTCTCACTGAAGGCCGAAGTAGCCCTCAGTGATTAGCTCTACAACTCTATATATAAGCGACGAACATTCTGCTACGTCCGTGGTCCACTGGAATCTCCAATCTAATTTCCGATACATATATAAATATATAAATCATGGCTAACTATACACACAGAGAAATAATTAATATTATATACATTCTCTGGTACAGCCACTGGTCTGCAAGCATACATGTCGATTAAACAACAGTGGGTCTGTATGGAATACAACATGGCGTCAAAACCGGTCGTGTTTGCCACGTGGTAACGCAACGTTGGACTAACAATTCAATTCTAAGCATGGCAAATTTCACAAACATAATTCAACAATAATATCAATACATCACAATGAAACAAAAGTATGTTCATTTACCTTTTTGACAATGTCAGGCCGTGGCTAACTTGATTGAATAGAGTTTTCAACAAGTCCTGCTTTCCTAGTCTTCAGTGGAGAGATCTCTTTTGAGCGTAGCTTTGTCTCCCTTGCAGTTTTCAACACGAATGACTACCTCTGCTGTCTGCCTGAACCGGGTAGAACTGGTAAACCTAAGCTTCATCTGTCCCGATTGGCCGGACTACTGCTATAACGTAAGCTGAATGATGTCATTCCCTACTGCGCTAGCGTCAATATAGAAAAGGGTAGCACAAAGCAAACTTCTGTCGTCTGCTGCAGCATAACATTAACCTACTAAGGTTACAGTTGACTAAACAAGGCAAAAGCTTAAAGTGTGGTGTGTAAATCTGGCCTCTTGTTACAGTTACAAACAGTTACACGAGACAGAAATTTAAAAAAAGAAAAGAAAAAGGCGTATATTGTCAGCAAGAAAACGATATGTTTCTACACAGTCCCCACTAACGATCTTTCTCCGCTTCTGCACCTCTTCCCTCCCCCTCTCTATACCTTAATAGTAGTAGTAGTAGTAGTAGTAGTAGTAGTAGTAGTAGTAGTAGTAGTAGTAGTAGTAGTAGTAATAATAATAATAATAATAATAATAATAATAATAATAATAATAATAATAATAATAATAATAATAATAATAATAATAACAGCAACACACACAAAATAATTCAACGATAACGTGAAAATGATCGAAGATAAAATTATATTAATAAGCAATGCCACTTTAAAATTTCAAGGCATTTATAAACAAACAAACAAACAAAAAACAAACAGAAAAAAAAACAAACTAGTATAAAACTTGAATGTCGGAGAAAAAGAAACTAAAGTAACCTATACAGGTAATAAGTGTATGGCAGCGTGTTAACTAAACTGTACTCACCGAACAATACTGCCTTCAGACTATTTTTCATCCCATCTGTAAACTCCCAGCCATTTATAGCAGAGAGCTACCTACATTGCTCTCACCAAACAATACTGCACCTGCGCCCTGCCACACCCCTTCTCATTCCAATCTTCCCCCTGCTCACCATTATCATCCCCTCCAGACCCTCCCCTTCTTTATAACATTTTATGTTAGGAATACTCATATGATTCTCGTTCCAAATAAGAGGTTAAGGTTAATTGTAGATTATAGTTTAACGACACCGGAGCGTAGCCGAGTGCATGGTTAGAGCGTTGGCTTGCGAGCACGGACATTGTGTTGTGTTCTTCGGAAAAAGACAATTTACTCCCGTTTCCTACTCCTTCGGTTGAGAGTATAAACCGAAGTCTAGTCTATGTCACACGCATTCTATTATAACGGACTTAAAGATCCTGAAGCTCATGTGTAACAAGAACACACCCAGCATTAACCTTGGGTAAAGCGCTTCAGTTGGGGCTGCTGTACTTTCGAAAATGAAAATGCCCGAATTTCACCTCGGTGATAATAAAGTTGTTAAAATAAAATAATTAAATAAATAAATATGCGACTACTGGTCACATTATTCTGACACCAGCTAACCAGTTGATGGTAAGGGAAAAATAAGATGGTCACACGTTGGTCCGGGATTCGAAGCAGGTACCTTTCGGTTACTAGTAAGCCGCTCTGCTCTACCAACTGAGCTACCCGACCCCGTAACGTTCCAGATAAACATCCTCTGACCCTTATGAAGCCTCTCCATCTTCTCCGCCGCCGGTGATGCCTCGGTCACACAGCACTCCACGTCTTAATCACGTACAAAAAGTTCGGAAAATCTGGTGAACGTGGTCGTGCGTGGTAATTTTCGGTCAATTTTGGTTTGGCCGTGCTTTGGACGGGGTATGGCCGTCGGCGGCTGTTCCACTGCTGAAACACTGCCTAAGCACGGCTAACCACGTCCAACCACGTGTAAGCCTAAAAAAAATTTGCACATGTTCTAAAACGAGGGGGAAAAGGGCGGCAAGTTATACCGATCCAGATCTTGTACAAAACACCTCCAGTCATTTGCAGTATGCCTGGAAAGAAGGGTTCCTCTGCCAAGAAGAGTTCGACGAAGGCTCCCCAAGACTCCCAGGCCCAAGTCACAGTCCAGGTCCATGCTCCCCCTGCTGGTGCTGCTGGTCCAGACCAAAGACCCTGACCCTCAAGTGCCGAGGTCTCAGAAAATTACGGTATTTATATGCCGCAAATCAGAAGTGATACAGAAGTGATTAGGCAGTGATCGGGACGTATTTAGAACTTGTTCGAGACGTCGTTAGGTAGTGCTATGTACGTGGAAAAATCCATTTGTCAGTGATAAGCCGCTAAACACACGCTATTTCCCGTGATTCCAACGCGGTACATGCGTCCAATGACCGTGCTCTGGACGTGACTGAACGCTAAATTTTCGCGTCTTACCGCGTCTCCCCAAGTTTTAGTCACTGCCGGAACACGGATTACCACGCGTGTTTCACGTGTGTTGCACGTCTTTACCGCGTGTGTTACCAGTGGTTGCGCTCGGGCTAAAATTTTGAGCAGTTCAAAACTTTTTGCCGCGTCCGATGCCGTTCAGATTTCTCTCCGCGTCCTGCCACGTCTATACCTCGACCGTAGCTCGTCTTAACCTCGACATCAACGCGAACAACAACGTCCACTCCACGGGTAACAAATTTTGGACGCGCTTTGGCCGTGATTCAGCCGTAAAGGGCTGTGTGACCGGGGCTTTACAGATTGCAGGGGTTTGAAGTATTACTTAACCGCTGTCACCGGCCAGAAATGGAAAAAGAAAGAGAGACTGTAGGTCCAACTACGTTTACGTCACCCGTCGTAATAGGTAGGCTATACGACCAGCGGCACAGATGTTAGATAGGCGACGTAAGCCTCGACTATAGTCTCTGCTACGCAGTGTGCATTCAGACAATACGTGCGACATGTGTTTACTTCGGGTTGCAGTCTCCTATACGCTCATGTGTTCGGGGACGTTAAACCTTACCTGATAATACTTCGGGCTTGAACTTTCATCATGGATTGACGGCTTACCCGTAAACAAATAATTTCAATCAAACATCTGTTGCCACATAATCCTATATTGGTTTTACTTGATCAAGATTTTCATAAATCAAATAAAATCGTAGCTCTTAACCCAAGTGTTTGTTGTTTTAATCGCTTCATAATTCTATAGTTAAAACCTCTGACTTTTTCACCCGCTTTGGTGAATTACACAAGGATTAAGGGGGACTGATAACATAACAGAACCATCTGTCTCCCTCACTGTCACTTACAGGCCTTTTGCAAATTTATAACAGTGATCTACTTATACATGTAGATGTGAAGGCTGCAGTGGTCAGCTTTGTGTCAAAACACACTCCTAGAGTTGACACAGAGAGCACTGTAATTAGGCACTTGTTACTTGCCCAGATTACACCACATTGCACCATAGTTTGCATCTGTGTTTTACCCCCGAAGGTGCTTGCCCCCGGATCCCCATAGAGGGTTGGTTCGCGGCGTGGATACCCTCGATCCATTCCCCATTCCAACTAAATGTTCTCTTTTTATCACCCCGACTGTTTACGTGCCTTAGTTTGAACTGACAGTATACCAGTAGTCTGTCCATATGGGGCCCTTCTGGGTGGTTAGCTGGGTAGGCGACATAGGGTGCAGGCTTTGGGCTTGGACTTTTCACTTCAAAGCTGCTGCTGCTGCTGATGATGATGATGACGAACACGACGGCGACGGCAACGACGATGATGAGGATCATGATGACGTTATTGAGGACGACAACGATGATGATAATAGTGATAACAACGACGACGAAGATGATGCCGCCGCCGACGATGGAGATGATGATGATGGTGTTGATGATGATGATGACGAACACGACGGCGACGGCAACGACGATGATGAGGATCATGATGACGTTATTGAGGACGACAACGATGATGATAATAGTGATAACAACGACGACGAAGATGATGCCGCCGCCGCCGATGATGGAGATGATGATGATGGTGTTGATGATGATGATGACGATGATGCCGCCGATGATGAAGATGATGATGATTGTGTTGATGATGATGATGATGATGATGATGATGATGATGATGATGATGATGATGATGATGATGATGATGATGAACTGAAAAGCCATCGAGTTGGTGGAGTCTCGTCCGTGTTTCTGGCGTCGTTGGCGTTAATGCGTTAAGCCTATAATCCCTTTTTATTGTTATTTCATATATACCTTGTTTTAATATCCTTGATTTACTGGATTGTATACTTATTTACTGGTTTATCATTTTAAATCTTGTTGTTATAAACTATATCCTTTTATGAACATGTTCAGATTACATTCTAAGTGTGTAAACACCTTTGTTATTTTAGCACGCTGTTCGTATCACCTAATCAAATTTAACTTGATTTTTTTTATTAACTATGTCTTAAAAGAAGGATCCACGTGCATTTTTGCAGTTGACTGGTTTATTGTTTATGCTCTATTTATCTGTACGTTTACACTGTAATGTCTTTTTTATAGTTCCAGAGCTGTAATCTGGGTAATTACTGTTTTGGGCTTTCCGGCGTCCGTCCGTTTGTCTGGAGGTGACTTTTGCACACTTTGCTCTGAAACAAATGGGCGGATTGAATCTTGGTACGTATTTAGAATATAATGAACCTTACGTATCAGATGACACGAACTTAGTGTATCGGGTGAAATCATCTTTTTTTCTCTTCTAATTCCCATTTTCTGCCAAATTTCTGTAGGGATTTGGTTCAAATTTGGTATGTACTTAGACTTCACTTATGCCTCCAAAATAAAGCCTATTATGCAAATCGAATGACGTAATTATCGTGATGTAATCTTTTTCAGATTAAATTTTTTTTGTTCATTGTATTTTTTTTCTTTAAATTTTTTGTGTGAATCTGTGTAGTAGCATAGACTATAAATAACTTGGAGTTATGGTAGTAGGTCACACAAAAAAACGCTAATAATTTACATAACAATTTGAGGCTACGCTTGATTACAACAATATTTCCTTTTTAATTACAATCAATCGTGTAGAAATTGTAGATAAAAGCTAGAAAATGCATGTAGGTATATATATTTGTGAAAGATTGAACCAAAGATCTTTAATAAATTGTACCCTCTTTGGATTGAACTTCCGAGAAATCGAAAGTTGAAGAGATCGCGCATGCGCAACGTGTATTCATACTAATTAGCCAATCGCTGAAATTGTGTTTGCCGAAAGCACCTTACCAAGGCGTTGTCTTGCTCATATGATTGTTTACTAGAATCAAATCAGGAGACACATTTTTGCTTGCTAATCACTTCAGCTGTAGAAAAGCACGATGTCAGCGGGCGTAGTGATCTCTCAGCCCGGCAAAGGAGGGCATCAGCAGGGCGGCGGCGATGCTATCGCGATGCAGCCACAGGGAGGATTTGCACATATGCAGATACCGTCAGCAATGGTTCCTGCTGGTCTACCCCCAGGTTTGGCTTATCTTTCTGGCTTGGACGAAGTTCGCATTCACCAGCAACTGGAGCTGCTTGAAGGTAATTTATTTAGTTAAATCACTAGATCTGTTGTCTCTTCAGTCTGTTATCTAATTCAGTAGGCCTAATTGGCACAAGAAACTGATTGCTCCTGTAAGTGTAAAATCTCGAACCTTTAAGTTTAACACACACAGTGACAGTGTAACTGTAAGGCACACATACACAGTGTAAGTCGTGTGTCTGCTTTATTCGTGAGACTGAGTGCCTTACACACAGATACACAGACCATAGGTTGGGAAGTCTCGTCTTTATTTAACTGAGGCTAACGAAAGACGAGACTTCACAGCCTGTGCTGAGACTAGGCGAAAGAGTTTATGTGGGGGGGGGGGGGGGTGGGGGGGGGGGGGGGAGGGATGGGTGAGTGGGGGAAGAGGAGGAAGGGATGAATGTGGAGGGGAATGGGTTGGTGGAGGAGATGGCTTCTCTCAAACACTGCATAGCAGAGACTGGCTGAGGCTTACGTTCACCTCTACCCCCAATGACTGCTGCTGGTCTTAAAGTTAAAGCCTACTTAATACACCATGTGACGTCTCCCCTTTTATTTCAATTAGGGAATGAGGTATGCATGACGTCATAATTATATCACGAAACTGCTATCTGTTTATAACCAAGGGGCAGAGGTTTGGGAGAGACGAACGTAAGCATCTGCCGGTCCCAGCTAGGCAGTGTCTCTCCCACTCTCAAGTCACACCAGCTGCATGCTGAGCAGTCCTACCCATTGTAGATTGGAAGTTTGCTTGAAATATTACTTAATCGCGTCCACATTGGCATTCCCATCCCGCACTGGAAAAGAAGGGGAAAACTAGCAATGGCACCTTGTTACGTCACCCACCCTAGTGGGGTGACCGGCTCAGCAGTTGCTGAGCTACTTGAGAGATCTAGAAGTCTTAGTCTAATCTCAGCCACGCTATATATGTCATGAACATTGAATCTTTGATGTAGAATGGTTTGGGGCTGGGCTCGGGGTAAAAGCCAGCCATTTTTCTAGTGAAAAAGGTTATATTTATACTATAGACCTAACGTTAGAATAATATTCAACAGCTATTATTCTGATACTGAGGTTTCCTATCAGTGTATTGACTGTTGAACAATACGAGGGGGAAAAAAAGAAGGTCAAAATATATATATTTAATAGCTAATAATTATTCTGAGATTTCCTATCAATGTGTTGACTGTTGATATATACCGAGAAAAACTTTTTTCACAATGAGGATGATGAGCACCTTCCATCATAGGCATAAATGGTTACATTGTTGATTGACGAACTAAGTCATGAAAAGCAGAGGGGTTAATTATAATAGATATGTAATAGAACTATTTTCACAGTGACAGTACTATTATACAGCTGTTTTTCTCGATGAGAGCCATCAGCTTTACACAATTAATCCATGATTGTACTGAGGTTAAGTTTACAGTTTTATAAGATAGCAGTTTATTTACATGTATAAATAAATGTATGTTATTGATTGATTTATTCAAATTATTGTGACAAACACAAACACACACATACAAGCACACACACACACAAACACACACCCACAGATATATAAATATAATGTGATATAAGATGAAAATTTATTTTTCAGTTGTGATTGGGTTTGAGAGAAACAACAAGTACCAGGTGTGCAACTCCCAGGAACAGCAGTTCATGTTTGTCAAGGAAGGTGGGTGTCCTGTTGTCTTACGTTTGTAGTTAGCGTTAGAACAGTAATACCAAAACATAGTAAACTGCGGCACGCTGAAATTGCTCTGCATAGTGTACCTTCATTTTTCACAGGTCTTGAATTCCAATGCCTTTGAGGAATTGCATTATTGATGGTGATGATGGAGATTGCTCATGGTCATCATCATCTCATTGTCATCATCATCATCATCATCATTATCATCATCATCATCATGGAGGCTTACTTGGTCAAGACATGTTTTTTAGATTTATTTAAAAAAAAAAAAAAAAAAAAGAATATTTTGTTAACTTTCTGACAGGGCCATTCCCACAAGTTGATTCAGAACGTTTCCCAGGTTGTATTTTTTTGGTTGCGTATGAAAAAAGTTTTTTTCACGGAAGTATTGCAAGACTTAATAAAGCGTTTGTGTTTTAGACACGGATTGCCTCACACGCCAGTGTTGTGGCCCCGCACGACCATTCGTGATGAACATCACCGACAACCAGGGCATGCAACTGATCCAGTTGCACCGCCCCTTCCGCTGCAAGGGCTCTTGCTTCTGGTGCTGTTGCCTGCAGGAGATGGAAATCCAGTCACCCCCTGGCATGACCATCGGGGAGGTCAAGGAGGTGTAAGTATAGCCCCGAATATGCCCTCTCAGTATAGAGCTGTGCGCTGTACAAGTGGACATTTACTTAGGTTGGGATTAATAATAGTAACATTAGTGATAAGAATAGTAAATTTAATGATGATAATAAAAATAATAAGAAGAATAATAATAACTAACTAAATAAATAACTAAATAAATAACTAAATAAATAACTAAATAAATAGCTAAATAAATAAATACATAAATTATAATACAAGCAGAAGAAGAAGATAGGGGATGGTAAATTTTACTCACTTTCCTGATAAATCAGATTTAAATCTTGGCTCTGTAGTCACAACATGTTACACACACCCTTACTTACACATACCCTTACTTACACATTCATCACTCCAATGCGTGGGGTATAAAAGGCAGTGAGAGGTGCATTTTTGACAGTTTTAGATTGCATCCAATACCATCATTAAGGAAATGAGGAAACTGGAGTAGCCAATGTGGAGAACATTCTCAGTGACTATATAAGTAGTCTCAAAAACATTTCCCCGGTAAGGATTAAACCCACCCTCTTACATTTAGCATTGCAGACATGCCCACCGTAACAGTACAGCCGTATTTCTTACGGAAAATCAACAAAATAAACAGAATGTTATGAAAATACGGATTCTATTCGCCTGTTCCAGTCAGCAAATTTACCTCCAAAATTACAAACGAAAAAAGTTGCTGATTTTGATTGTTAGTCAGAGCACATTTCCCTCCCGGTTTGTTGAGGAGTGGTTCCCCACACCTGTGGAAGTTAATCCGAGTTGATGCGCATGCACGTTCAAACTCAGAATGGATGTGCGTTTTAATTCAGAATGGATGCGCATGTGCAAAGCGGGTTCTCGGAACTTCCAGGAAGGCCTACTAGTGGCGGAGATGGCGGCTACCAACTTTGCAAACGGTATGTGTCTGTGGAAGAAGAGGAAACGTCAGAGAATGAACACCTCCAAAAGTGATGTAGAAAAACAAGCAAAGGATTCAAAAGTTTAAACAGGACAACCCAGAAAAGTAGCCACGTCTTGTGGTGGGCAACAAAAGGGAAACCTTTTGCTTTTGCACCACATGTGAAGCTCTACTCATTGCCAAATGCAGGCAGCAAATATCTTTCGAGGGAGCTGGAAAGAAGAGTGCCTATTATAGGTCCCTTCAGAAACAACAGTAACCGAAGAAGAAATGTCTGCATGTACATAGTGTAAATACAAGGCGTTTTTCTTATGTATCAGTGTCCCTGAAAATCGTGGCCTATCCCGCAAGAAAAAAAATAAAATAAATTTCACGTTCTAAACCCTGACTCAAAAATGCAATGTTATTGGCATTACTATGTAAATGCTCATAAAAATGATTTTTGAACCAGAAAAAAACAACTATAGAGTTGCACTACTAAATCCCGTGCATCCTGTGCTACTGTACCTGCTTATAGCGCTCATGGCAATTGCCACACACTTCAGTTCTTATTTGGCACTTGCTCTGTAAGGTTTACCTATTTGCTCTCTGTGTGTGTTCCATTTCCACTTAGGTCGTGGGGCAGAGATTCTGGTTTCCGGTACAGATGGTACGATGAGCTCACTTCCTACTTCTGTTTCCGGGCAGGCAATTTCTGGGTTTTATCGTACAACCCCAGTTTCCAGCTCAGCTCCCGGATTTCCGGTAGCTTTCAGAGGGCTGGGTTCCGGATCAGGTGGAGTGCACGCTATTGACCCTACTGCCATTTCCGGTTTCGCTGGTACCGATTAATGCATAGGGGACGCCGATGGGGATGATCTGTTGATGCTGTCTCCCTACGCTGCTGATGTTTCTCAGGAGGATGATGACTTGTCTGCCTTGTCACCAGATCCTGCCGGCGTTGATATGGCGGATAAACAGTATTCTTAAAGAAGCTATTCAGCAAGCGTCCCTCTTTTGTCCCCAAGTGGTAGAGGAGGTTAATGTTTATCAACCTATACACCATTCCTTTTTAGGCGAGGCCCTGGCTTTCCCTGAAGCTGATGCTGTCCAGCTTTTCATCAAGGAATTGGGATTGGGCCTTTTCCAAGGCTCGCGGCCTTAAAGAGGGGGAGGCCTCTTCCATTTTGGCAGAAGAAGTCCCTCAGTTTCCTAGGACTTCCTCTATTGGCATTTTTGTGGGTGTGCAATCGCAGGCCTCTGGTCCTTGAGAATTCTTTTCAAGGTCTACTCTACCGAAGTTGTCACTTCCTGTTTCCCAGGATGACCTTGTTCTGTTGAGTGGCCAGAAGCCCAAGCCTCCCACAGTTGTCCCGATTCCCATGAAGGGGGTTGACACAGAAAGAGGAAGCTACCGTTATGACTCTAAAGTGTTCTTCTCTCGCTGACGCTGTCATGGTTGCGCTCTTTTCTGCCTGCTTTTAATGGGGAGCAGGAGTTCATGGAAGAAGTTATCATTAGTTTTTAATGCAAGTCCTCAATGCTTCAATCACTCAGGGCTGCAAATCTTAGGCTTTTGCCTATGTCAACATCCTTCATTCTTACCGCAACGCTTGTTAAAAGTCGGCATCACATTTGCCGCTGCATTTGTCCTCTTCTCTTAGGGTGGGGTCTTTGGTGGCCGACTCTCTTTTTGACCCTTACGCTCGTGCGGGCTATTTGCGACGAGTCTAAGAGGGTGAAGTCGGATGTTTTCTCTTTCTGGGCTCAGGCTTCGCCTTCCTCTTCTAGGGGAGGCAGGCATGCTACTTTTCCTGGAATTCCAGGAATTCCGGGAGATCGATCTTTGGCTTTCAGGGTGTTTGAAAAATTTCCGGGAGTATTAAAAAAATCTGTGTCGAAAAAAATGCAAGCGTTCTTATCACAGTAGGCGATATCAGCGGGATTTGTCTGCTAGACCGCCATGACAGTCAATTTAACGATCATATCAAAGCGGCGTTGTGATTGGCTAGCTAAATTTATCTCACCAATCAGATTGCTTCTCTCTTACCTGATTCGCTCTGTGTTATAGCCAGTTGTTTCCGTTTGATTTTTGACAGTCTTCACCACGTTTCTCTGGTTTTTTAAGTTTGATAACGTATGGAAGCGTTTTTGTGATGATAAATACTACTAATAGTAGCAAAGTATCAAAATGTTTCGAATCGACATTGTAATAAAAAACACAGTAGGAGACTGGGACAAAGGTCTCAAAAACAAGTGGCGTTGAGACTGGCTGCAGAGAACACTGGATTATGAAGTAAAAGTTGTCGGAAAAGAAAAAGAAAAAAAGAAGTACGTCGAGAAATTTGGCGACCACATCAAAAAGCTTAAGGTTCCGGGCAAAGCTTACAAAAAGCAATCGAAGAAAACATGACTTTGTAAAAAGAACACTTTTAAACTCAAGGTTAGTTTATTTTGTTCACTCTTCTGAGGACTGATGTTATTTCTAAATGACAGACTATAATACAATAATTTTAACAGACATGTAGGCCTACCAGTGTCATTTCTTGTATATAGTTTAAACTAAAATGTTTGTGTTTTTTTCGTCTTTGTTGATTGATTTTTCGTCTCCCAAAAAGTGCTCAGAATGTGCCAGATTGCACAGATTTTAACTTTTAAACGAAGATTGTCAAAGAACTCAAATTGTGGTACATGGTCTCGGGGTGAGATTCTCTGCTTACCTCGACAATTGGTTGGTCAAGGCGAGCTCTAACGATCACTGCCTTGAGCATACTGGTCTGGTCATTCTTTTGAAACAGCACCTACAGTTCTCGGTCATGCTAGAGATATGGCTCCTTTGGGGTCAGTTCAGTGGTCGCTGCTCAGCAGTCTTTGATCACTTCTTCTGCTTGATTATGTAGGTTGCTTCCCTCCGTCCTTTTTATGCTACTCTGCATTTTTGATCCATGGTATAGTATTTAAAATTAATGTTAAATGTTAAAATTTTATCTCTAAATTTATTATTAATAAGCATGCTTACTATGACTCAACCTTAATTTCCCTCCCTCCTCCCGCTATACCAAATAAGACCTGAAGTGTTTGGCAATTGCAGTGAGCGGATTATTGTTCACTTCCTCTCGCCTCTCTCCCCCTTCTTCTATCGCCACCGGTCACTTCCTCCCCGGACATTTCCTCCCCAGTCTTTTCCCCCCTAGCCCACAAACTCAAATATTAAAACACTTAACCCTACCAGGCAGAGTTACCGAATATTAGGTAATCAATTTAATTTCTATATACCAGGTTACCGAATTGTAGGTATTTGGGACAGCACGGGAAGATGTACTAAAAATAACAGCCAATCATGATTAAATCTCGCATTTGGTGCGAGATTAGTCCTTACAAATGGCATCTGCCTTGAAGAAAGCTGTGAGTTAGTGATTACAGTAGATATTAAGCAAAAATTCACCATGTAAAGATCGACAAATGAACCGAGCACTTCCACAGGAAAAAGAGCAAGACCTACACGGTACACACTTCAGTAATGGCAGCTTTGGACGATTAGACGATTTCTGTTATATCTACTCGTTTGAGCTCATTCTGACTACTGGTTTGCATGATACTAGAAATTTTCTGACCCTTGTACATTTTCCGTATTTTTCGCCGGGGTGACCAGGCATGGGGCGAGTTAGCGTGGGAGGCTCAGGTCTGGTTAAAGCAAGAAAGTACACTACTGGTGTTTGATTATGATTACTGAGAAGGTTACTGTAGTTTCTTCAAAACTACCGAAGTTTGCTCATTGGTCATAAAATCAGTTTTGAAATATGTGAATAGTTGTTCTTAAAACTAATGTGCAATGAAAACGTTACTTTAGTATCTTGAAATAGTTGAAGCAACCACAACAACTACAGAGAATGGTAGAATCGATCAGGTCTATTGTTTTGATTTCCTCAAAAGGCAAAAAGATGATAGAACACAGCGGATTCCTTGTCCACTACAATAAGAAACTATCTAACAACAGGGACAAATATAAATGTGAAAATATGATGATGATAGTAATGATGATGATGGTGATGATGATGATGATGATGGTGATAATGATGATGATGATGGTGGTGATGATGATAATAATTAATCTGTTTAACAAACCTGTCGGTAACACTCAGTGCATACCAAACTATTAGACGTAGCATGCACCCAGTGTGCTGGCTTTGGTTTACAATAAAGAAGTATATATTTTTTCGCTATTGTTTTGTATTTAGGAAGACATTTTTAATCAGTATTATTTGTTAGCCATGGTCAACATGCTATATTAAAACTGGTAACATATTGGGACCATGGAACCTGCGACCACCCAAATTATTTCATTATATTAGATTGGAGTGCAGTGTGGGAAGAGGGAGGGGGTGGGAAATGACCGGGGAGGGGAGGGCGGTGGAAGAATAATACAGGGGGGAAGTGACCGCAGGGTGAAAGTGGTCACTATGGGGAAGGGGGGGTGTGTTAAGGTAGCTGGGGAGGAAGTGGGCTAGGGTGGAAAAGATTGGGGGGAAATGTCCGGGGAGGAAGTGACTGGTGGGGATGTGACCAGACACACCGTGAGCGCTATAGGCATGTAAAACAGCTCGGGACGCATGGGATTTAGTAGTGCAGATGAAGCAACTCTATGGTTCAACTTTCGTTTTTATAAGCATTTACATAGCAGCGCCAAAAACATTGCATTTTTGAGGCATGGTAAGTATGCTTATTAATAATAAATGTAGAGATAACATTTTAATTTGTTCCTGAAGCTCACTTTTTGGTGTAGGCATGTTTGTTTGGCATTAGTAACGAGCACTCAAACTCGACATTATGCAATGCTGTATGTTATCCGTTATTTTCTCTTTGTTCCTCAGCTGGACTTGCTGGACCCCTAAGTACAAAGTTTACAACAACAACCAGCAGTGCATATTTACTATTGTGGGTGACTGCTGCTATTGCAAGTGCTGCGTTGATGTCATCTTCAAGGTGAGAGTCACACCACAGTTAGCTTGGCTAGGTTAGAACGTATAGTATAAGTTTTAACGCATGTATCATGGACCCCACTTTGTATTCCCTTTTGTTAGGTCTAGCACACAAAACGGCAGTTACGAGCATGCTTGTTCTCTGCGACAGACGGGTATATTTGAAACGCTGTGCAGATCTGTGCGCTGGTTTGACATTCTTAATGTTTTTGGTCGGCCGCCCTCCCACCATGATGGCTGCCATTTGCTAAGCTTATTGGACCATTCGGACTTGAAAACAGGCCTGCTTACTCGTCCGTATTTCGACCTATTGTCCCGATATTTCGATCTCAAGTACCCTCTTTAAAAAAAAATTGGAAATCAACCTGTGAAATCAGTTAAAAAAATAATTTCAACAAACTGCGGTAAGAGGTCCATCTTACCGGAAGCGGAAGCTGTGAAAAAATTGTGCTAGAAAGACAAAATCTAACCTCCATTGAATAGCCTAGTGTCTACACAGGCCCACAGCGCTTACTCACAGGCCTCAATATATTCTGTTCCAAGGTGTTATCTTTAGCACTTCAGTTTCAGCCACTGCCCCAAAAACAAACGCCTTTCCTACCTTTTGTGTCCACTTTCAGCTAAAACGGAGTGTACCGACGAATCACAAACGCTCAAAGCAACACATTTGTATCACTTTAAAACGATGTGAGCTCCAAATTCACTGCTAATTTATTCTAAAACAAAGCCACAAATG
Organism: Oncomelania hupensis; assembly: GCA_036898135.1. Lineage (NCBI taxonomy): Eukaryota > Metazoa > Mollusca > Gastropoda > Littorinimorpha > Pomatiopsidae > Oncomelania > Oncomelania hupensis. Next base: position 20,089,569 of record CM072520.1, read on the forward strand.
CAGGTCCGAGTCCTTCACCCACAATCGTGGGCCACATGCTTCCTACAAAACCATGTGGTGCTGTAGTTGGTCGATATCACAGCACCTGCCAAGGGTGGACTACTGTATATCGATTTAAACAATTGATCATTGGCCACTTTTGAGAATGCAAAATTACATCACATAACAACCAATCAAAACTTACGAAAGTATTTCCAATAGCGTGTACTTCGACCAGTCATTGCGCCAAATATGGATTTGTGTTTTATGAATATCTGTGATGCATGTCGAAGGCAATTGGAACTGAATTTGTGGCTGCATTGTGGATTAAATTTGCAGTGAATTTGGAGTGAGTAAACATCATTTTAAGTGATAGAATGTGTTGCTATGAGTAGGTAGTCAAAAGCCATTTTTTAAAAATGATTTCCTCATCACAAAACTGACATAGATTTAAAGAGCTTTTCATTCTGAACACAGTGGTATATTTTTTTTCCCCATAGGACAAATAGGTAAAAAGTTATTAATGTTTGAAAATGCCGAATGTTGGTGTTTTTTTGGCAACGTTTTGGAATTGAAGAAATTGACAACTTTGGAGTCTCAAAGTGAAGCCAATATTGATACCAGAAAGCTGATTTTTGACAGGTAACCCCTTCATATGTTATACTCCAAGCCCAATTTTCTTCAGGCCTATCCCATGTAATGTTCAGCCGTTTTGGTGCTTCAAAGTTGGGAAATCATCAAATTCGCAGTGCGTGCCGGCAAAGTATAGGCCTACTGGTGTGCTACTACGCTCAGCACTCGTGTCGCTGAATAGGCCTACGAGTTGGCCCATGGCCGGAAGAAAACCCGAACACCGTTTGGGTAGACTTTTCTACGGCAAAGCGCTCCGCGATACAGTAATGCACAAATTAATAAATACCCTAGTTTTATAAAGGAAAGTCTGCTCTTTATTTCTTGCTAAGTTTTAAACTTCTAGTTAAAATCAAACTTACATCAAAACCGCTTTATCCACTTTGTTCGGCTCGTAACAAAACGTTTACACACGAGAGCCCACCATACTGATATGTAAATGAAGCTAAGTATCCGAACTTCTCATTGGTTCTTATTTTTAGGCCATCCAATGAAGTATCGCAAAGCGCTTGACGTTTGAAACGAGTCACCTCTCAGCAAACGACGGTGACATTTTTTTCGCAGCAGCATTCAGCGTTCGGATAGGGGCGTATTCAAAAGCTGTTTTCTCGGAATCTTTCGCATAAACATGCATTAAAAACAACACAGATGTAAAGATAAAGCTTTCAATTTTTATTTGAATACAGCCACTGTTCGTTTTGATGCAGTTTTACATTCATAATAAGTGTTGAAAGTGAAGTGAAAACTGAGTCAAAAGTGCCGAGCGGACAAGAGCCAATGAAGGGCTTGGAGTACCTACTATGAGTGTTTGTGATTCATCGGCACCTTCCATTTGAGTTTTAAGTGGACATAAAATGGATGAAAGGAATTTGTTTTGGGGCAGTCGCTGACACAGAACTGGGGGGTAAAACACCTTGGTTAATAAGTAGTGGTATTGAAATTTACAAAGACGAAAGAAGATACTTTCGAGCCTGTGGTGTCTATCCTGTACCCCACCTGTTTACTATGCAAATAATTAATTTATGGATACAACAATTCATGAAGCTACAGATGATGATTCAGATGTTGAGGTGGCGAGTTCATCCAAATGTGTCTGTGCAGACATTTCTGCTTCTTATTTAAAAAAATTTCGTTTTTTTTTGTGTGCGGTTTTTTTTCTGCTGTTTTATTTTATATAGGCTCAATATAGTCAGAGATGAGAATCTTCCGCCTTTTAGCGGAAATCCTCTCTTTTGGAAGGTCCCAGGGTCATTTTTGAGATCGGTTTAAATCCGGTGAGAAAATTTTAGTGTATATGACTAGGGTGAGTTGTTGATTTTCGATCTTGCAGCTTATTCCCACTCGTTATTCCCATGCGGATTGTTGTCATTTGGTTCGCTCTCACTTCGTTTCCGTCGATCCACATAAGCTGCCGTAAAAAGCAGAGATAACCCGAAACGTGCAGTTTAGCCCTCCCGTTTTTCTGAGCATAAGATTCCGGCTGTTCCCAGACACTCCCGCTGATTATAGTGAGACAGTGACGTCACGCAAATTGGCGCTTGAAGCCCTTTCACATGCGCGCTGAGTTGTAGTGCGAACGATGGAACAGCCAAAACATCACGTGGTTGATCAGCCATTGTTAAGAGAACAAAGCGCGACTTGTAAAATGCTTCGAAAACTGAATCCTGGAGAAAAGGCTCCTGCTACCCACAGTGCATGACGTAATTGTAAACTTCAGCCTGACTTCAGTGCCTGACTAACACTTCAAGGCTGAAGTTGTTCATAATGTATATATGATTATAGCATCAGAACTGTTCTAGGAACTACTGCCTGAAACCATCCGTATTTCTGCTTTCCTTGTTGTGGTTTTTCCAAGACATTATCTTAAAATTGTAAACCTTGTTTGAACAGTCAATCGAGGTATTTATGATTTTATTCTTTGGTGTGACTGTAAGAGTGTCAGTGAGGCTTCATTTTGATACTATGTATAAATATACAACTCTGTTTTGGACAATAATTGTGTGCATTGGTAAAGCCTTGTCTTGTCATTTGGTATTTAAACCATTCTTGTCTGCAGTCAAAAGGAATGTTTGATTAATACAAGGCTTAACTGATGTTTGAAATACATTCATTATGTGTTGAACTGTGGAGAGCTAACAACAGCATTTTAGTACCACAAAAACAACTGATCTGACCCCATAAAATAAGGCTCAGAATGCACCAGAATGCATAGATTTTAACCATCTTTTCAAATATTTTCCGGGGGAGCATGCCCCCGGACCCACCTAGCATCGCGTACCTGCTTCTCAGATATGCACACTCATGGCTTCACCACTCGTCAGACTTGGGAATTTTTCCTCCTTTTTCTCATCTCTGATATAGTTGTTGTCATGCAGAAAAGTTGCATGCACATTTGCAGTTCTACAATTGGGCATGTGCATAAAAGTATAATTATATAGGCACCATCGCACGTCGCAAGTTGTGACATGGTTCACTTTCTTCCCCTGAGAATTGGCCTGCATGTCTCATGTTTGTGGAATGGACATTGAGATTGCATGCATTATTGTGTTTTTTTATATGGTTATCAGACAGTTGTGAAGTTAGTCAATGTTATGTGTTGGCTTGTTGGGCACAGTATGTGTTGTGTGACCTAAGTTTGAGTTCTCGTTAAAAAATCAGCTGTATTGGTATATGTTCCCTACATCGATATTTTCTGATGTACATTTTGGCTAAAGTGAGTAGATAGTTGACTGTTCTGATGTGACTTTCTTTCAGGTTTGGTCTGTTTTGAGATGTGGCTAGTAGAGCTGTAGCGAGATCAATGTCTATCGAGTATTCTTCACAGCTGTTCGATGCTACTTTGAAGCTGTGGTTTTGTACCTGTTTAAAAAACGTCCCTTTGGAGACCCCCTCCTAAAACCTGTCAGGATTGTGGACCCACATGTCAATGTCATGCTGAACAAGAGGATTTAGCATACTTTGTTGATCGATTTTTTGCCATGCAGCCCTCCAAATTTACACAAAAAACCTTGTATGAAGAGCGGGCGCTGTAACGGGTGACTGACTTAGCAAACTGCAGAGACAACAGCGTTGATGTCTCCTGATCAATGTGTCCAGGAAACACACACACTTTCCCAGGTCATGCTTGGGATCTGTACCATTCCTCACAGAATGCAGCCTGTAAAAGAGTGATCAGTTGTGTGTGTAAGACCTTTACGGATCGGAGGTCCTGCCTTGGAGACGATGTTGTGGAGTCTGCTTGTAAAGTCAAGTCAAGAGAGGCCTCTGTATACAACAACGAGGAACTTGGAAGTCTGAAGTCAGCCTTATTGCTAAAGCATTACACAGTTTAAAGTATGCTGCTTGATTTGGGTAAAAAGCATAATTCTGATTGTACTAAACTTAGAAACAAACTTTAATCTTTTGACTTGGAAAAGATTTTAATAAATCTGAAATTTGTAGCTCTTAACATAGGTGTTTGTTGCCTTTATTTTAAACTTTAACCATTTGTGTCCATTCAGGAATCTGGTCAATTTTTTAAAAATACTGCCAAATGGGTCTGGGAGTATTGACAAAATTTTTGAGGAATAAGCAGGTCTGCGAAAGCCGCCATGACCCCAATCTTTCGATTTATAATATGTTGAGGGCATACACCTTACACCACATCCTATGCTTGATAAGGCACAGTCAGCATAGGAGGTAGAGCAATCTCCAACCTCCGTTTTGAGGATGACGTTGATGGATTGGTTGGAGAGGAACAAGAACTTGAACAGCTGGTACAGAGGCTTGACACCACCTCCAGAGCCTTTGGAATGGAAATAAGTGCAGAGAAGTTCAAAATGATGACCAACAACACCAATGGCATCAACACGGACATCAAAGTCTAAGGCCAATCCCTCAACACGGTGCATAGCTTCAAATATTCAGGAGTGATTGTATCAGACAATGGGTCCCAAACGGAAGTCCTCTCCAGGATCGCACAAACAACTACTGCCTTGACTTATGTGTGTGTAAAAGAAGAATGAATGGACATGTTTAATTGACAGACAATGTAATTTCCATGCTTTTGGATTATAAAGTAATATCTTATCTTATCTTATCTTGACAAGATTGAAGCCCATTTGGAAAGACAGGACCATCAGTCTACATTCCAAGGTAAGGCTGCTGCGCTACCTTGTCATCTCCATCTTCCTATACACTTGCGAAACATAGATCTTCACAGCAGACCTACAACGAAGAATACAGGCATGGAGATGAGGTGCTACAAAAGACTTCTGGGCATTTCCTGTACCCAGCACATCACCAACGACTATGTCCGAGAAACTATCACACAAGCCATTGGACCACACATTGACATGCTCACAGTGGTAAAGAAACGGAAACTCCAATGGTATGGCCACTTCACCAGAGCATCAAGCATTGCAAAGACCATCCTGCAAGGCACGGTGCAAGGAGGCAGAAGAAGAGGGAGTGATAAAAAGATTTGGGAGGACAACATTCGAGAATGGACTGGCTTGACACTGAGCGAAGCCATGAGGATTGCTGAGGACAGAGAAAGATGGAGTACGCTGATTAAACGCTGATTATGTGGTGCTCCAACGACTTCTGAGTTATGGGATAGAATAGGATAGGACACTCAGATAGCAGCAAGGGCAACCTGTTTCTAAATGTGTTTGAACACAGTCCTATTAATTTTATGTCACAGGTCTTTGATGGCGACAACGAGTCCGAAGAAATCGGTCGGATCGAGAAACATTGGGGTGGTTGCCGTGAAATGTTTGGCCAAGCCAACGACTTCTCTCTGCATTGTGAGTATAGTATTTAAATCCTTTTTTCTCTTGTTTAGCTTATGATACACATCCAAAACAGACAAAAGAGACAATAAACAGATAGTAGGTAAGGAATCATTCCTATACTGAATCCACTTTTAAAAATTGATTTAATGTTCATTTTAATATTGATTTTGATAATATTTATTTTCTAGCCGCCAAAGTGATAAGTTTTTGTATTAATTTTATGATGACTTTTGTCCAGTTAAATGAAGTCAAAGGAAATAACTCCTTTCTTTACCTTTTTTTTGCTTGCATCTTGTATCCTAAAGTTGATTCTTATACTTTGATTGTTATACTTTTTGCTTCTTATATTGTAAAGTTGATTCCTATACGGAATCCATGTATTTATTTCTTTAATTTTAATTTTGTTATTGATGATATATTTATTTTCTAGCAGACAAAAAGAGAAATTTTAACGAAATTTTATGACTCATGCAAGTTATGAAGGGAAATAACTCATTTCTTGACCTTTTGCTTGCATCTTATATCCTAAAGTTGTGTCCCTTTAACTGTTTTTAAATTTGCACCGGACAACCCTCCCCTTTCCCTTCCCTCCCTTTCCCTCTTTCCTCCCCTTACCCTCCCTCCCCTACGTAAGCTGTTTTGTTCTGCTCGTGTGTATATTTCTTTAAATTTCCAGGCTATCGATTTATAATATTTGTGTCTTAAGCGTTTTAATTATTTAATTTATTTATATTTTTTAAATTTATTTATTTTCAATTGTTTGTATGCGTAAAGGATCTGAGATATATATCACTACATTCATATGCAGCTTTTATTCAAAGTCCTGCAAGATCCCAGTTGTTATTTTCCTTTGTTACAAAATAAAATAAATTTGAATATATATATATATATATATATATATATATATATATATATATATATATATATATATATATATATATATATATATATATATATATATATATATATATATGGGTCTGTCTACAAAGCTGAGCACCGCGAGGGGTGCTGCTTTTCTAGATAATATTTATCACAACAAGCTGCTTATTTGCCTTGCCTTTCGCTATTATCTTATTTAAAAATGATCGGAGAGATAGTATTAATAATTTCAAGACGAAAATATCTATAGAACCTTTGTATTTGCTTTGTAAATGTCTGAAAGTGGCCTAAAATTTGACCTAATTTTGTGACATGAGAATGACCGGGTTTTCTTTTAAGTGTTTACATAAATAAAGATGTCAAAGAACACGTAAAATTATTATAATCTAACTCATTAGTAATAGTTTAAACATGCACAATACTTACAAAAACAATTTGTTTTGTATTTTGTGTATTATAGCCGGAGTAAATTTGGATGTCGAACGTAACGCATGGTTTCCGAAACAGGCAGAATGTTTTCAAAAATTGATCGTTGTCTAAGCGCAAGAATACATGTTTTTTTTTTAGAGTTGTCTTTCTTGGTGGTATGTTATGAATGAATTCCAATGTTTACAAATAACAATTTAGTCGTTATGTAAATGCTTTGATGGTCTGAAAAGCATCGGTTGACATCGTTTCCAGATTTTCGTGTTACGTTCGACTACACACAAATTTATTTTGCTTATTTCAAAGCATACCTAGTAGAACTATTTTAATGACGTAAAGTAGGCCTCATTAGCGGATTGATATATACACTCGTCCCTTCTCGCATGGTTTCATTTTATGCGGGGAATCTTTTTCATTGTGTGTGGTTTCCGAGTATCACGTAGTTGTTACGTTCGAAAACGCACGCAGTGTCACCAAGAAAACTGACTCTTTACGGTAAGATTCTTCATGTTTATATAATATTTTATGTTTATTTAGTTGTTAGGATAAGTTTAATTCGACTGTGGTGCATATTTTAATGAAAATAGATCTCCGGCTAGTCTAACGTAATTAGAAGCCAAGAAACCATTATTTTTTTGCCGTTTCTTGTTCCGATGGATGATGAGATCCGTTCAAAATTTGTTAATGACTAAATAAAAATGCTCTTTGAAACAGCAGTGACAAGTAAACTTATTTAAATTTATTATGTGACTTGATTTGGATACGCTAAGTTTGATAAATATTATTTAGCCGAATATAATTTATCGTCAAGCTTAATTTGGTTTCCGTGTTACATTGGACATTATTTTTTAAAATAAGAACCAGATTTTTTTTAATAGAGACCTGTAAGATCTCACTTTTATTTTGTGATTATGTTATAATATTATACACAATTTGTATGTGCAGTAGCTGTTTCAGGTTGTTTCATTTTAAATATAAAATAACTTTTAACGATTAAAATTTGTAGAAAATTGATCGACTTGATAATGTATCATTAGATAAACTTCTTTACTAATGTAAACATTTCTTTTTAATCTTATATCTATTTGATAGCAAATCTCTTTATAAATAAAGATTCTTTGCCAACTTTATATATATATATTGTTGGTTTTTAAGTACTATTTGGTTTCCGTGTTACATTGGACATTTCGTTGAGTGTGTACACTAAAGGTCTGACTACATGCATATAAGGTCAAAACTTATCTTCTAACCTGCATGGCATGATCACACACATACATATCTTTCAAATAAACCACAAAATGTATGTATTTGACAACTTTTATTTTTGGGCACCCATGTCACAAAAAGTGAACCAACTTTGTAGACAGAGCCATATATATATATATATATATATATATATATATATATATATATATATAAGTATAAATCGTCTTTTAGAGGGACTCTTGTAAAAATGGCTCTTAAGTAGACGACAGCTATATCTGTCATGTGTACTTATTTTTTCTGATATGTTATATCATGTGTTAGGTTTATAGTAGCCATCTATAATACATGTATCATTGTGTCATTATAATATTTATTCTGAGATATAGAAAAAATGGTCGGTCCCTTTAATGAAAATAAATCTTGACCGGTATTTAGAGGGACATTAGCATATTATGGCTCTTAGGAGGACAGCTATATCCCACAATCTTATTGGGCTCTTATGAGGACAGCTATATCCCACAATCATATTGAGCTCTTATGAGGACAGTTATATCCCACAATCATATTGGGCTCTTATGAGGACAGCTATATCCCACAATCTTATTGGGCTCTTATGAGGACAGCTATATCCCACAATCATATTGGGCTCTTATGAGGACAGCTATATCCCACAATCTTATTGGACTGTTATGAAGACAGCTATATCCCACAATCATATTGGGCTCTTAGGAAGACAGCTATATCCCACAATCATATTGGACTCTTATGAGGACAGCTATATCCACAATCTTATTGGACTCTTATGAAGACAGCTATATTGGGCTCTTATGAGAACAATTATATCCCACAATCTTATTGGGATCTTATGAGGACAGCTATATCCCACAATCACATTGGACTCTTATGAGAACAGCTACATCTACAATCTTATTGGACTCTTATGAAGACAGCTGTATTGGGCTCTTATGAGAACAATTATATCCCACAATCTTATTGGCTGTTGAACAGCTGGTACAGAGGCTTGACACCACCTCCAGAGCTTATGGAATGGAAATAAGTGCAGAGAAGACCAAAATGATGACCAACAACACCAATGGCATCAACACGGACATCAAAGTCCAAGGCCAATCCCTCAACACAGTGCATAGCTTCAAATATTTTTGAGCCATAGTATCAGACAATGGGTCCCGACAGGACGTCCTCTCCAGGATCGCACAAACAACTGCTGCCCTGACAAGGTTGAAGCCCATTTGGAAAGACAGGACCATCAGTCTACATTCCAAAGTAAGACTGCTGCGCTCCCTTGTCATCTCCATCTTCCTACATGCTTGCGAAGCATGGACCCTCACAGCAGATCTCCAACGAAGAATACAAAGCATGGAGATGAGGTGCTACAGAAGACTTCTGGGCATTTCCTATACCCAACACATCACCAACGACGAAGTCCGACAGACCATCACACAAGCCATTGGACAACACGATGACCTGTTCACAGTGGTGAAGAAACTGAAACTCCGATGGTATGGCCACGTCACCAGATCATCAGGCCTTGCAAAGACTATTCTGCAAGGTACAGTGCAAGGAGGTAGAAGATGAGGGAGACCGAAAAAGAGGTGGGAGGACAACATTCGAGAATGGACTGGTTTGACACTGAGCGAAGCCATCAGGGCTGCTGAAGACAGAGAAAGATGGAGTATGCTGGTTAAACGATCATCTGTGGCGCCCCTACGACCTCAGGGTTACAGGACAGGATAGGATAGGAATCTTATTGGGCTCTTATAAGGACACCTTTTTTTTTTGTTAATGCATATAGCATTAACTATAGCATTATCACTTATTATATGTCCGTAGTCAATGGAGGGAAAAAATTGAATGTTGATGTCACTGATATGAATGTAAATTGTGATATCGCTGAGTATGCTGATGATGATGATGGAGAGAGAGAGGGAGGGAGAGAGAGAGAGAGAGAGAGAGAGAGAATAGCATCTTAAATAAATTTGTGTAACAGTGAAACCACTTTGCATGTTTTTGAATCACTTGATGCATTCTTCCCTCCATAATTATTTATTATGAGTAAAGTAAAAGTCAGGAAGCATCAATTAAAACATTTTAATGGATCATTAAAACTGCATAACATTAAATCAAAACACTTTTTCTTTTTTTTTTAACAAATCATCATTCTTTCTGCCGCTTTTTGTTCTCCTTTGTAGTGTCCATCTTAATCTATGTAATGACAACTTTGCTTAAGTAATTTGGATAATAGGCACAAACTGATATCTAAGCACTTTCAAATGATCATTTATTAGCTTGAAACCATACTTCCATAGTGAGAAAGAAAGTGTGAGCAAAAAGATAGAAGGGAAGAGAAGATAGCAGGGGTGGGGAAAAAGGTTTAATTGTAAACAATATAATGATAAAGAAAAAAAGCTAAGACAGACCTGTGATCTTAAAAAAAAGGGGGGGGGGGTGTATACGTATATATACATATATATATATGGTAGCATAAAAAATACATATATTATAAGGTAAGTAAAAAACAAGCCTATAATCTTAAAATAATAAACAACAAATCATTATCCGCTTAAGTAATTTGGACAATAGGCACAGACCGATCAAAAAAATAGCTTTCAAATCATCATTTATTAGCTTGAAACCACAATAATAAGAACGCAATAATAAGCAAATGTCAACAAATAAATAATTCCATACTAGAACCAAATATTAATCATTTAAATGACTAAGAGGAGATCATGTCAACAAAAATTAAAAAATACACATGGATACACATGTTGACACAATGCTTACAATAATTACACACAGTTGTACACATTCAACTGTTTAAAACATCTGCAGATCTATAACCATATAACTAAGAAGAAAAGTAAAAACTGATGTGTACAGACATATGATGAAAAAAAAAAGAAGAAGGAAAGAGGGAAGTAGAAAGAGGGGGAGAGAGAGAGAGAGAGAGAGAGAGAGAGAGAGAGAGAGAGAGAGAGAGAGAGAGAGAAATGAGAGAGAGAAAGAAAGAGAAAGGGAGAGAGAGAGAGAAAGAGAAAAGATCCAGATATTTATTTAGGAGGAAAGAAAAATCCAGTCAGATAGGTTGTATTAGGATAAATAAATGAACATTCAAACAATTAAACAATAGTAATAATGGCAATAATAAGCAACAAAAAATGAAAGTATATTAATAATAATAATAATGATAATAATAATAATAATAATAATAATAATAATAATAATAATAATAAATAAATAAATAAATAAACAAATAAAATGAAACAATAAAAAAATAACTTGCAATCTTGGTCATAATGTTCCAAACTACACTAGGGCTAACCATGCATAATTAGAAAAAATAGGATAACGTAGGTCAATTGCCTAAAACAGACAGATTTTTTACACATTTCAAACATTTATTTTCCAGCTGCTTAACAAGTCTCTTATGGCAAGCTGAACAATTTCTTTAGTTTTTGTTATGTCCCTATCATTGTCTTTAGGCGGTAATGTACCGAAAACATCTCTCCATTTGGCGTTTTTTCTTGCTAGAAATTGAAGTTTTTCGCTTAGTTTGGGAAGACCAGTCGGAGTCAAAGAGTCAATGTCACGCTTTATATTTAAGTCCAGAAACTTGTTGATACGAACAACCTTGTTGAAAAGATTCTGTGCAAAAATCACACTTTCCTTAGTCCACACCTTGACCGACCCCGGATGCTGGGACGCTGCTTCTTATGATTGTGTTCTAATCCTCCGGTCACTGAAAAAGCCTTGGCAACCACTGCACATCACAATCTTACTTTCCCCTTGCTGTCTTTCTCTCAGTAGCTCTTCTCCATTTTTTAATAATGACATATTTTGCTGGTAGATGCCTTGCTTTCTTAAGGCATCAAAGGCTTGCCTTTGCTCAGAGCAGCCACTGCTTTTTCTTCTTTTGAATGCTTACTTTTGAGGTGCCGCGGTAGTTTGGTTTGGAAAACGCCACAGAAGCCAGGGGCAAGGCTTTGCAGGTCGGTCTCCCTTTCCAGCTGCAACAGTAAAATGAATTTTTGTCCTAAATTTAGTTTTACTAGTGAAGTGTCAGTAAAATGTACTATTTTGAATATTCTGTTTGATGCGTTAAAGAGCCCTATATAAAATAAAAATATCTAACCATTTCTTAGATGACTCCAGCCCTTAGCAATGGATTAAAGAAAACTTCTAAAACAGTGACTCCCCCTTGATATTCTTTATTGTTGGAGGTCTGAACTGGTTCGTTTTGCTCACCATTACTTCAGTTTATCTGTTTATTCCTTAATTACCGGTAGATAAAAGTGTGGAAGGCGAGAGGGAAATTGAAACGCATTTTGTACTGTTCACTAATAAAAATAGTTTTTGGAAAAAACAAACTTGTTACTAGCTCTTGTCAGAAAAATGCATTATTTGCGACATCTGAATAGAAAAAGGGTGGTCCTATCCTATCCTATCCTGTCCCGTAACCCGAAGGTCGTAGGGGCACCACAGATGATCGTTTAACCAGCATACTCCATCTTTCTCTGTCCTCAGCAGCCCTGATGGCTTCGCTCAGTGTCAAAGCAGTCCATTCTCGAATGTTATCCTCCCACCTCTTTTTCGGTCTCCCTCATCTTCTACCTCCTTGCACTGTGCCTTGCAGAATAGTTTTTGCAAGGCCTGATGATCTGGTGACGTGGCCATACCATCGGAGTTTCTGTTTCTTCACCACTGTTAGCAGGTCATCATGTTGTCCAATGGCTTGTGTGATGGTCTGTCGGACTTCGTCGTTGGTGATGTGTTGGGTATAGGAAATGCCCAGAAGTCTTCTGTAGCACCTCATCTCCATGCTTTGTATTCTTCGTTGGAGATCTGCTGTGAGGGTCCATGCTTCACAAGCATATAGGAAGATGGAGATGACAAGGGAGCGCAGCAGTCTTACTTTGGAATGTAGACTGCTGGTCCTGTCTTTCCAAATGGGCTTCAACCTTGTCAGGGCAGCAGTTGTTTGTGCGATCCTGGAGAGGACTTCCTGTCGGGACCCATTGTCTGATACGATGGCTCCTAAATATTTGAAATTATGCACTGTGTTGAGGGATTGGCCTTGGACTTTGATGTCCGTATTGATGCCATTGGTGTTATTGGTCATCATTTTGGTCTTCTCTGCACTTATTTCCATTCCATAGGCTCTGGAGGTGGTGTCAAGCCTCTGTACCAGCTGTTCAAGTTCTTGTTCCTCTCCAGCCAATCCATCAATGTCATCTGCAAAACGAAGATTGGAGATTGCTCTACCCCCTATGCTGACTGTGCCTTCATGGTCTGCAAGAGCATCTGACATGATGCGCTCTAGGAAGATGTTGAAGAGTGTTGGAGAGAGTAGGCATCCTTGACGCACACCGATTGTTGTTCTGAACCAGTTCCCGATGGCGCTGTTGTGGAGGACTGCACTGGTAGCCTTGTCATACAGGCTTTTGATGACTTCAATAATTTTAGGGCTGATGTTGTACACTTTCATTGTTGCCCATAGAGCTGCATGCCAGACTCGGTCAAACGCCTTCTTGAAGTCTATGAACACATGATATAGATGTTGTTGGTGCTGCAGGTATTTCTCACAGATTATTCTGAGGTTGAAAATCTGCTCAGTGGTACTTCGCCCTGCCCTAAATCCTGCTTGTTCTTCAGCTATGTTCTGTTCAGCTTGGGGTTTCAACCTGTTGAGTATTATTTTCAGGAGGACCTTGCTGGGATGGCTGATGAGGCTGATGGTCCGGTAATTTTCACACTCCTGAAGGTTACCTTTTTTGGGAAGAGTGATGACAAGCGACTGGGTCCATGGTATAGGCCACTCCCCGCTCTGCCAGATCTTGTTACAGATAATGGTGAGGGCATCAATCATCGCTTCTCCTCCTGCTTGTAGCAGTTCCGCGGGTATGTTGTCCACTCCCGCTGACTTCCTTTTCTTTAGCGCTTGCACTGCTGCCTCAACTTCTTCTCGGAGAATTGGGAGGATTTCTTCTTCTTCTCTGTTCTCGGGACATGCTAGAACTGAAGGGTCTCCATTTGGTGTATGGTTGTAAAGGTCAGAGCAGTACTCTGTCCATCTGTCCAAGACTTCTTGTTCTTCTGTAAGGCATATGCCAGACTTGCTTTGGATCGTGGAGACTTTGGGCTGTTTGACACTTGTCAGCCGCTTCACTGTCTGGTAGGCCTTCTTGCTGTTGTTCTTGTTCAGACTGTTCTCTATTTCCTGGCATTGATCTTCTATCCAGTTCTCCTTTGCTGTGCGCATGCCTTTTCGGATGTCATTGTTGATTTTTCGGTAGTCTACCGAAAAAAGGGTGGTATCAGTAAATAAATCCAGAAAGAAGATTGTTGCACCTGTATGAACTTATTAAACACTTTCACAGAGTTAGTACACTTAGTATTTTAATGGAAACAGTTTTAAAGTTAAAAATAGCTACCATACAAACAAAAGACTGGTTTAAAAGAGCAAAACAGGCAGTCAATGTTAAGAGTTGTACAAATCATCCTTATTTTATTATTATTATAAAAATATAATTATTATTATTATATTTCTTCACAAACACACAAAAAAACAAAACAAACTTTAAAAAATCTTCATTCACATCTGCTTTTAAAACTCCTTTGTTTCAACAATTTTAATTATCTGGCAGATTCTGCACGATAACTTATGTTTCTCAGGCTAGTATGAACGTGAATGTCTTGTGTGATTTTTGTGCGCGAATGCGCCCTTAGATTTAATTTATTTTCAGATAAGCGCATTACAAATTCTGTTATTATTATTATTATTATTATTATTATTATTATTATTATTATTATTATTATTATTATTATTATTATTATAATTATTATAACACTTCTGTCTCATAACCTTAGAACTACTTATAGAACTACTTATCATGTGCAACTTACTTTCATCATGACTAGGTCTTGCCTGCCTTTCAGGCATGCCCGACCTTCTAGGTAGGTTTGCTGGCACCGGCAAGGTCAGGTCTTCATCGCTGCCTGCTGGAAAAGTTAAACTGTGGTGACAACCTACTACATTGACTAATGATTATGCATTTAACAGATTGTGTTATGCCTACAGTGACAATTTTTTATGCCTAAAGTGACAATCAAAATAACCAGGGAAAGCTTTAACTGCAGGAAATGTGAACAAGGTATAATATTTGAGGAGTCCGAGGGAAGAAGGAGCTAAGTTGCAAAAAGTGAAATAGAAGATAATCAAATTTTAAAGTTTGAAGACTCATCATTTGCGTAGACTGCTTAGGTTCTTTTTCATTTGTTCTCTGTGACATAATTTTAGAAAAAGAATAAAAAAAAGATTAAATAAAATGTGGATTACAAAAAAAAAGGTAGTTTATATATGCACAGACAAGTCATGTCCTTAATATGGCGCATGCATTACACACACACACAAACCAAAGTATCAACAAAATCTTACAAACTAAAATTAACAAATGCAGGCAAAGTTGGAAAAAATAATAAATTAAAAATAAAATAATAATAGTTATCTTTTATATATAACACTTGTGGCCCATAAGCTTACAACCTTAGTATCACTTGCAACTCACTTTCATCATGACGAGGGCCTGCCTGCCTCTCAGGTATGCCAGACCTTCTACGCAGGTTTGCAGGGACCGGGACGGACAGGTTCACGTCTTCATCACTGCCTGCTGGAAAAGTTAAACTGTAGTGACAACCTACAACACTGAATAATGATTATGTATTTACACTAAATAATGATTATGTATTTAACAGACTTTTTATGCCTAAAGTGACAATCTCAATACCTAGGGTAAGCTTAAACTCTGGGAAATGTGAACAGGGTACAATGTAATTATAAAAAATGTGGATTATAAAAAAAGAAATTGTGTTTATATATGCACAGACAAGTTATGTTTTAAGACGATGCATACTTTACACAAACACAAACCTAAGGAACAGAAAATAACAATAACAACACAAAATAAAGTAATAATATATATATATACTAATCTCCAATATAATATAACACTCCTGGCCGTTTCACCGGGCTAGCGCAGTTGGTTTGCGCGTCGGACTAGCAATCAGAATTCGAATCCAGCGGGCGGAAAAAAAAGTGGCCTTATTTCATCGTCTATTTTAATATTCCATTGTTGGGATGGTTCGATGATTTATTAATTAGGTTCCCAGTTTCCTAATTCCTAGGATGGTTATCACTGTCTTCATCTCTAAAAGGCTGATGGTCTCTGTCGACGTTCAGCAAAATAAATAAACAAACAAATTTCTGGCCCATAACTTTAGAAATATTTATCACTTGCAACTCACTTTCATCATGACTAGGGCGTGCCTGCCTCTCAGGTATGCCCGACCTTCTAGGTAGGTTAGCAGGAACCGGCAGGGTTAGGTCTTCATCAGTGCCTGCTGCAAAAGTTAAACTGTGGTGACAGTCTACAAAACTGAATAATGATTATGTATTTAACATATTTTTTATGCCTAAAGTGACAATCACAATAACTAAAGAAACTTAAGCAGTGGGATATGTGAACAAGCTATAATGTAATGATAATAAAATGTGGATTACAAAAAGAAAATAATGTTTATATATGCACAGACAAGCAAAGTTCTTAAAATGGCGAATGTGTTACACACACACAAACTTTAGTAACAAAATCTTACAAACAAAAAGTCCAAAATTAACAAATGCAGGCAAAGTTAGAACAAAACAAAAATGATAACAACAAAAATAAAATGTGGCCCATAAAACACACACAAAAAAACCTTAGTACATGTTATAACTTGCAACTTACTTTCATCATGACTAGGGCCTGCCTGCCTCTCAGGAAGGCCCGACCTTCCAGGTAGGTTTGCAAGCACCGGCAGGGTTATGTCTTCATCTCTGCGTGCTGTAAAAGTTAATGTGGAGAAAACTTACAACACTGAATACTGTTTATGTGTTTAAAGAATTGTCTATGCTGATAAGTGACTATCACTCTAACTAGGGAAAGTATAAACTGTGGGAAGTGTGAAAAGAGTATAATGTAATTACCATAATCCTGAGCAAAGGCAGAAATTATTTATCTATAAGCTCAAAAAGGATTGATTCTGCTAAACGATAGATTCTAAAGAAATGTTAACTTGTTAAAATGACTCTTTGGGCGGCTACTAAACACGATTTCGAAGTACTGTACTACTACAACTTAGGCTTACGCCATGTTGTCGGTAGATCTCAAACTATACCGGTCAACACATATATAATATACAATATTTTAGGTTAAATCCCAATACAGTGGGCTTTATTCTAGGAAGTGTTAAAAATACAATATTACTTATTATTTTTATGTTCTTAAAGATTGTCATCTAAAAGTAATTTAAAATTGATAGGCCAAAGTCCAAATTTCATTTAGTTTTGCAAACTCCTGAAAATAATACTCAACAGGTTGAAACCCCAAGCTAAACAAATCATAGCTGAAGAACAAGCAGGATTCAGGGCAGGGCGAAGTACCACTGAACAGATTTTCAACCTCAGAATAATCTGTGAGAAATACCTGCAGCACCAACAACATCTATATCATTTGTTCATAGACTTCAAGAAGGCGTTTGACCGAGTCTGGCATGCAGCTCTATGGGCAACAATGAAAGTGTACAACATCAGTCCTAAAATTATTGAAGTCATCAAAAGCCTGTATGACAAGGCTACCAGTGCAGTCCTCTACAACAGCGCCATCGGGAACTGGTTCAGAACAACAATCGGTGTGCGTCAAGGATGCCTACTCTCTCCAACACTCTTCAACATCTTCCTAGAGCGCATCATGTCAGATGCTCTTGCAGATCATGAAGGCACAGTCAGCATAGGGGGTAGAGCAATCTCCAATCTTCGTTTTGCGGATGACATTGATGGATTGGCTGGAGAGGAACAAGAACTTGAACAGCTGGTACAGAGGCTTGACACCACCTCCAGAGCTTATGGAATGGAAATAAGTGCAGAGAAGACGAAAATGATGACCAACACCAATGGCATCAACACGGACATCAAAGTCCAAGGCCAATCCCTCAACACAGTGCATAGCTTCAAATATTTAGGAGCCATTGTATCAGACAATGAGTCCCGACAGGAAGTCCTCTCCAGGATCGCACAAACAACTGCTGCCCTGACAAGGTTCAAGCCCATTTGGAAAGACAGGACCTTCAGTCTACATTCCAAAGCAAGACTGCTGCGCTCCCTTGTCATCTCCATCTTCATATATGCTTGCGAAGCATGGACCCTCACAGCAGATCTCCAACGAAGAATACAAAGCATGGAGATGAGGTGCTACAGAAGACTTCTGAGCATTTCCTATATACGCAACACATCACCAACGACGAAGTCCGACAGACCATCACACAAGCCATTGGACAACACGATGACCTGCTCACAGTGGTGAAGAAACGAAAACTCCGATGGTATGGCCACGTTACCAGATCATCAGGCCTTGCAAAGACTATTCTGCAAGGCACAGTGCAAGGAGGTAGAAGAAGAGGGAGACCGAAAAACTTCAAAAACAGGTGGGAGGATAACATTCAAGAATGGACTGGTTTGACACTGAACGAAGCCATCAGGGCTGCTGAGGACAGCGAAAGATGGAGTATGCTGGTTAAACGATCATCTGTGGTGCCCCTACGACCTCCGGGTTACGGGACAGGATAGGATAGGATAGGAATAGGATTTGCAAACTGACCGCCATAATATTAATACTAATAGGCCTAATTGATATTCCCGAATCGGCAATGGTGAAACATTGAGATGAATTTACTGTGGTATAATCTTTGTATCAAAGCTAAGTATTTATACAAAACCCTCAAAATCTTAGGGAAGACAAAAATAATAATAACAAGTTATAAAATAAAAACTCACCTTTTTATCCAAACATGGCCACCAGTCCTACGAACACAGCGCGAAAAAGAACTTGGAATCACATCCGGGCTCTCTCTCCCTCTCTCTCTGTTCTTAAAATAGCCAACTTTTCAATATGTTGTACGATGTGCAGATTACCGATAAAAAGTGGATTATGTGATAATTTTTTAATTTGGTTTTAAAGAGTAATAGGTCAGAAGGTTCAGGTCAATTTTTTTTAAAAATATAGCTTTACCTATATTAGATATGTCGAAGACAAGTATGGCATCATAAAGGCCGAAAATACAACAGTCCTCATAATGAACTATTTACTTCAAACAGCATAACTTTCAAACGGTTTACATTTGCAAACGGAAAATTTGTGAGATTAAGCCAAGGACTGATGAGTTCTTGGTAGCGCAGTGGTACCGCTCAATTCTTATTATTTAACCCTCCACAGCTGATTTCATTAAGGGGACGCGCTATATGACCCGGTAATGCACAAGTCTTGTAAAAGTGGCCTTTAGAGGGACGTAATGTCCACATAATGCACCCTTAATACTTATATATATATATATATATATATACTCAGACTTGCCTACCGTACATTCGTTCGCTGTATTCATACGCAATTATTTAGCCTGGAGTATGGTCCTCTAGTGAGCTCGCTAAAAATACGGTCAAGTTGGTTTTTTAAAAATATTTTTAAAAATTCAGATTAAAAGACACGCAATGCAGTTACTAACCTTACCGAAGTGGCGCAGCACATATCGTAAGTTTGCTGCACTTGTGTTCCGGTTTCCTCCATAGCTCAGTGCTGTGTACTAACGCGAAAAATGAAGTGAAGCAGTGATGCAGGCCGTTCTTCTGATCCAAATAAAGATGCACCAAAAGCTAAACAGCAGACCAAAAAGAAAGCTTTTTTTGAAAGTCTACAACGAAAAGTGGCATTGCCTTACTTCATCTCCAAAGGCAGAGTTTGTAAGATGCACTTTGTGCAAACTAGACCACCGTTGCACATGGCGGTCGCAATGATTGCGAAAGCATGCATCATCAAAATCACATGAAAAGTTTGAAGAAGATGCTAACGGCCATACGTCCATGAAAAGCGTTGTCCAGGTGCAGATGAAAACCACTGATGCAAAATACAGGCATACATTGTAACCTGAAGTATGTGTGATGTGTTGCTTATTTGAAAGAAAGTTTATTTGCCCTCTTCTGCAAAATGGTGACCTGAACTCTTCACTTGTCCTTTCATTTTTATACTTTGTAATATCATTTGCTTAGTAAACACGCATTTTTATATGTATTTTAGTACCCTTTGTGCACAATGTCAATATTAATGTGTTACAAGAAAACAAAATGTCCATTACGCAAAAATCCGGTTAAAGCTTCCAAAATCTGGTGATGAGTTTCCTAGAGTACAGTCAACATCTTTTTCAGGCAGGCAAGTCTGATGTATATTAAAAAAAATCACTAAATCATTGTATTCAAGCTTATCGCAGGTTTATAGCTGCTTGAATATATCATTATTTTGGTAGAGTATAATTTTTATAGAATCTGGAGTAGTCAAAATATTGAGTACGTTTAATGCTATCGTTCTTCTATAGTGCACTTTCCAGCTCAAGAGCAGCTCAAGGTGCTCAGCAATACAGGATCTAACTAATAGCAAATAATCATACAAATTGTTTAAAGATCAATTCCCCCCGACACTCCTCCATTCCCCTTCATGACCCTTCTGTAACAAAATCTTGCCCACCCACCAATAAAAAGGGTTATCATACCTAACTTATCAATGGTAAACAGCTAATTTTCTGAGCTTTCCAAGGGTACTTCTTTGGCTCATAGTTTTATCTACACCGAGAGAAAAAACCCCATCACAATGATTATGATGAGGTAACATGTCATTGGCACGTTTCTTCACAGTATTATATGACGAGATAAGTCATCATAAGCAGCCTAGGGGTTAATTATGTATTATTTTATAAATCATTTAATGTATTGATTTTTCTCTGTGCAGTCCCAGCCAACATGGACCTGATGAAGAAAGCTTTGTTGTTTGGCGCCACTTTTCTCATTGACTTCAACTACTTTGAACGCAACAACAATTAAAGCACCGCCAGCAGCAGTTCCGTCTCGAAGGCGATGGCTGATCACCAATGGCGGCTTACCCAAAAATTTACCAAGGCCACAATTCGTTAATCACCATGCAAATATAAATGGTGGCTGGGAAGGGTTGGGTTGGAGGGGGGAGAGGAGTGGTAAGAATAGTATTGTTGTTATATAACCTGCTTTTTGTGACCTTTTTACAGTGACTGTCTTCTTGTTTGCTATTTTGTAAAGCTCTTTTCCACGCTTTGGGACAATAGTGTGTCGTGATTGACCCCATAGCAACTGTTGATCTCTGTAGGAACACCTGATGTCCAGTCCATAGCAGCTAGCTTTTAATCTTGACAGCCGAAGCAGGGGTTTTGGTAGCGGTTGGTAACATGTTCGAAAAGGTGATCGCTTACAATAGGTGCTTTTGGGAGAGCAGGACTGAAAATGGCGACTAATTTAGTCGCCATGGCTAGTGAAAAAAAAAATTGGCGACTAAAAAAAAAACTTTAGTCGCCAAATGCAAGTGCGCTAAAATGAACTTTTTATTTAGTTTGGCTAGTAAAATTTTTAGTTTGGCTAGTAAAATTTTTAGTTTGGCTAGTAAAATTTTTAAGTTACTAGCCAAAGGCTAGTGGGACATTTTTTTTCATTTTCAGGGCTGGAGAGGTAATGAAATGCGATAAAAGATTGCTTAAAATGGGTTGCTTTTGGGAGATATACGACAAAAAGATTTGTGAAAATGTTGTGCTTTTTGGGAGATGATAATATACGAGAAGAACATGGCTTAAAATGGGTGCTCTTTGGGAGATGAGGATATGAGGAAAAAGATGGGCTTTACTTGGGTGCTTTTGGAGATGATGCGAGGAAAAACATTGTTTGAAAAGGGTGTTTTGGGAGATGATATTAACATTTTCAGAGGTGGATAGAATAGTGATGAAGTTTAGAGTGCTACTTCTATTGTTAACTCTTCCGCGCTGGGAAGCAAGTTTTCCAGTAGCCGCCATGCATCTCTACCTGTCGGGAGGCAGGAATTCCAGTATCCCACATTCGCATACGGTCCAAGAGAGAAAACTCCGCATTGCAAAAATATATTGAAAGCACGGTGATCTCCCATGTTAATAAAACATACGGTCACTTCCGCCAGGTCGAATTTTCTTGTTCTGATGCGAATTTGGCGTGCAATTTGATTTTTAAATTACGAAAAATCGAGGACTATCAAGATCTTTCTCTCTCTCTGCTATTTTTGTGTTGAGCTCCTATAATAGTTTGTGGAAATTTACCAAAGGAAATATCTAAATACTTTAATGTTTACATAAATAGCTCAAAAAAACTTACATAAATGCTTTTTTCAATGTTATTGTGAAAATTGAAGAAAAAAAATTCGAAAGAGGCTTTCATTTAGGAATTTTTTCAGTTTTTATTATTAAACAAACATAAAATTTATATAGTTTTGTAAAGAAATTAGTTTTCTATAAGTATGCCAAATTTCATATCAGTAGGCCTGCACTGAGCTAGGCAAGAGCCGATTTTGTACAACTAGTGCTTTTCACAACAGTCTGGCCCTGCAGGCTCAGGCCAGCAGTGATGCTTAGCTGCTGCACGCTCAGGCAGAATAGAGTTAATGCTACATTTGTAGTCATGAGCTACTACTAGGCCTACTTCGAATGCAGCTGCTAGAACTAATGTAGCCATCTATTACTACTAATGCAAAACTACTATTAAAACGTACTAGTACCGTTCACTAACCTGGAAATATGTATTTAGACTACATGAATAAAATAATTGTCCATCGACTGTTAACTTTTACCAAATGGCACAATGTGAATTAGATGTTGAAAAATGAAATTTCGAAAGTATGTTTTAAAAGATCTACAACGAAGAATACAAAGTATGGAGTTGAGATGCTACAGAAGACTTCTGGGCATTTCCTATACCCAGCACATCACCAACGACGAAGTCCGACAGACCATCACACAAGCCATTGGACAACACAATGACAGGCTCACAGTGGTGAAGAAACGGAAAGTCTGATGGTATGGCCACGTCACCAGATCGTCAGGTGAAAAAGAGGTGGGAGGACAACATTCGAGAATGGACTGGCTTGACATTGAACGAAGCCATCAGGGTTGCTGAAGACAGAAAGATGGAGTATGCTGGTTAAACGATCATCTGTGGTGCCCCAATGACCTCAGAGCTATGGGATAGGATAGGATAGGATAATATAAGATTGGAGGTTTTAAAAGAAACAGCACAAGACATTGAAAATTTAACACGTATATTTGAAAAAAAAAACACATGGTGAAAATTAAATAACAAGAAAAGTATGTTTCAAAAGAATAAGCCCACTACCTACTGCCACTTCAATGAATGGACATTTATTGAATATTTCTTGACGAGGATTGAATCCAACAGGCACTTTTTACACAGGGTAGAATGCAGCAAAGCCAATTTTTCCTACAACTTTTGCTTAAAGTCCCTTGGCATCCCATGGCTCAGGGCCATTAGATCTTGTTTAATGTTTAATATATTGTGTACATTATATCACTATTGTGAAATTTTATTTTTTTTTTTTTTGGCAAATGTGTGATGCAGATTTTTTATTTGCAAACATATATATGAAGATGTTTTGCTATATCTGATCCTGTTTCTTGGCTTTTTGTATTTGCTGTGCTAAAACTTTATATATATATATTTTAGAGGTAGTTTTGGTGGTGAATTTTGACCAAAAAATGTACATTTTTTAATGAAGACACAGCGTGCATACACACTTTTTACAAATTCATATTTTAAATGAAATGTTTATATAAATTTTTTTTTCCAACTTACCCATTTTTTGTATTATTAGTATTATTGGACATTTAGTGTGTTCTGTTACACTTTTATATTTTGGTGACAATTTTATTGCTTAGAAATGGCCTGAAATCCAAACAAGCCAACATATCAGCCTGACCGTCGATGTGTCTGTCGTTCCCACACACATTTAAGTGGTTTACCATCTTTTGTTCTTGTTCTTTTTTTTTTCTTCTAGGAAAAGTTTTACATGACAAAGTTTTATGAAGTATGTGATATTTAGCTTTTATGATTTAGCATTAATGTGTGTGATAAACAAAAAAGCATATATAAATATTGGTAAGATATATGTTAATGTAGCAGTGGTGGTGTGCCATTTTCTGCTTCAAATTCCCCCATCAAGTGCTTGCTATATGTGTCATGTTTTATGCTGTGTTCTGTATATATAGCGTTAGATGACTCGCTTGATGTTTTGACAAATTCTCATGTAAGAATATAAACTTTTTTTTTTTTTTTTAAACAATCTATGAATTTTCCAAATCAGACATATTTTGCTTTATTTTACATGTGCCAAACGTAGTTTTTTTTGTTTTTCCTGTGCCTTTTGAGAAAAACTTTTGACCACTCCAGGTACTTTATTTCCTTATTTCTGTTTACCATCTGTTTGTGTTTGAGCAGTCAAGCATGAAGTTCTGGATACAAGAAATCACTATTTATAGTAAGTGAAACAACTTGCTACGTATTTTTCATGCATTGAAATCCTCACGTAATGGGATTTGAATTATTATCAACAGTGTTTTTTGAAAGCCATATCGTTCCACATAAATACAAGATCAACTGTTTTATGAACAGTGGATATACCGTATTAATTTCCAGGTGATAAGTCAACATTACTTATTTTAAAATGACCTTTTTGATATGACTTTACATTGTAAATTCAAAGATTTTTTTTTAAAAGACCCGTAATATTACATTTAACAATACACCATGAAATTAATTTTTATTAACAAATGCACATACCGTAACTCAAGTCAGTATTGCTTATGTTTCAACACCTATTGATGATGTTATTTGGCCTTGTTGGATACGTCAAATATAATGTTACTGGTATCTTCTAGTTCTGCATTCTGTTTTCACAGTGGCTTTAGATCACACGTGTCTTCTCTTGGATTCAAGTCCATATTTGAGGTTGATTTACTGAAATTTGGATAGTACTAATAAGATATTTAGGTCGGTATCAGGTTCATTCCTGTGCATAATTTGCTGTTTTAATGATTGATCTGTTATTTAGTGACAGAATATTTTGTGTGTTCTTGATCTGATGATCACTTTACATGATAGGACTGTAGCATCCAGCATGTCTGAACAAAACAAGCCTACAAGTTTTTGCAGCTTGTATTCTGGCTGCAGCTTGTGTATACTTACTTTTTCTTCCAATGTTAGGAGCGTTGCTTACATTCTAGGGTATTTTTAGTATTCCAAAAATATTGTAATTTGTTTTGGAACCACTGTCTATATTTGATTTAGTGAACGCTTTTTGATGCGTTGTTAAACTAGATTTCTGCATTTTCATAGACCTGAGCTGGAACAAAAGTCGTCCTCTTCTGCCAAGAACAATATTCTGATTACATTGCTAAAATCAAAAAGCAAATCTTGCTATAATAATAGTAATGGGAATGGGTTGTTTAGAACAAAATATTTGTTTCTTGCTTTGTTGAGCATTTTAATTGAGCAGCACGATCAAAGATACAGTTAGAAGAAGAAAAAAAATAGAGCTTCATTTTAATTTGTATGTTATTTATTGACTTGTTCAGAAAGAATGTAAATAGTTATTTTTGTTTATATATCCTATGTGTGTAGTTAGTTGTTGGCTTATTATTTATTGCTATGAATGCAGATATACTTTAGTAATCCATTGGGAAATATTTGTAGCATTGCTATTGTAATGAAGGAGACTATTTCTTCATCGCTTTATGTTGTGTATCAACGTATAGTGTCATTTATCTTTGCTAACATTTTGGCGTGAATGTGCTTTCCATATAATTACACTTCTTTCTTGTGATATTGCTTTTGTGTTGCATTTTAAAAGGAATTTTTGTCTCTGAAAAATTTTTGGGGGTGGGGATGATTTGTATAATCACAATTTTAATAATAGATGTTTTGTTTATGCCAGGAAGAATCATTGGTCTTATAATTAAATACCCCACTTTATAATTTGATACCATGTTTTTTATGGCAAGAGCCTTTGCTTTGCTTAATTGTATACTATACTTTATGATTGTATGCCACACAAGAAGCACAAATTACAATTATTTACAATGACAGTTATTTACATATCACATGTAATTGCTCATATGCAAATAAGGATCTTTTGGAAGCCAGTGATTTTTGTTGTGAAAGGGATTCCACACTATTTTCTCGTTTCGTGGCTGCGGCTTCATATGCCACGCAATGACGACCACTTCCAGCACCTCCCGTCGAACGACATTTTAAGTCTCAAAACAAGTGCATATCTCCACTTTTACATCTAAAATGGTTGAGTAAGGTACCTTTCACAAAATCTCATCATTTTGGATGTCATACAAGTGATGCAAGTCCGTTTACACAAAACCACTAAGAAAGAATACATGAACTTTCACCTTTGCATACTACAGTGCAACCTCCAGTATAAGACCGTCCAAAATCTGAGAAAAAAACGGTCTTATAATAGAGGTGGTCTTATACCGGAAATAGGATAGGGGGGGGGGGGGGGGGGGGGGTGTCAGAGGGGTATGTAGTCATAATTTTCACACTCACCAGCATGTATTCTCTGACAAAGAAAACGGTATAACATGTTTCATTTTTTAGCTTTGTCTCTTTTATTCACCACTTCAAATGTTTAACAACACTTTTAGCTTTCACACTGCTGTAAAATGCTCCATAGGGTTTACATTAATTCACAACTTGAAATGTTTAACAACACAGAAAACCATATTCAGAGTTCAAGGATTAGAAATGACATGATTAACCAAAAACAGTCGTGTCTTCAGACATTTCGAACAGGGAAAAACTTTGAAATTAAAGACTGTTTTCGATTAATCAGATCCTTTCTAATCCTTGCACTCTGAATTGGAGACTGGATGGCCATCATTTTGTCTACTCCAGGGATGTTGTTGACAAGCAAGAACTTAGTCAAACAACTCTCCCCCTTTTCACTAACTTTCAATCACTTTCATTCTCTCTGCCAAACTTAAAACTTTCCTCTTGCGCGATGCCATTTTGACAAGCTAGTGTAGGTGAGTAATGTCCCTTGCGAATTGGAAATAGCAGACAACAGGAGGCGTACACTAACATGAGAGAAAAAACGAAAAGTACAGTCAATAAATTAACTGATATATATTTTAAATTGCCTAAGACGTTCGTATAAAGGGCTTACGACACTGTCGCTGGTCGCATAAACGAGGTCGTCGCATACCAGAGGTCATTTATTATTGTAAGTGAATCGGTCAGAAGTTTTCAGGTCACATAACAGAGGGAGTCGTATACAAAAGAGACAGATACTGGAGGTTCCACTGTAATAAGAGTATAAACTGCTGACCTTACAGGCAGAAAGTGTTGTCGAATCACTTTCACACAAAAAAATCACTCACTTCCAAAATATTCCTATGATTTTAGCATGGTGTTTCAGGTTTATAATATTGAATTTTACTATTGATTTGGATTAGTATGCTAATTATGTTGCATAATAATGCCAGTATCAAATGAAATAACAAATTTAGAAGATACAGTAATGACAGTAGTACTGTACTGGTTTGGTCTTTGTATATTTACAGTTGGTTTGATTAATAGGAAGATAAACTTATTATTTTGTTTGGTATTGGAAATTCTTGTTGGCGTGATAGTATTTTTGACTCACATGCAGTGTGAGTCTACGTACTCCCGGCACACACACACGATCATTGTACAATGGAATGGCGGTATATTTAACCCATAGTATGCAACAACATTGGGTTATTTGATCATACATGAGCATGAGAGTTCATGTGAAGGTCAAGGTATTCCCAAGGTCAAGTTCGCTGAAGGTCAATGTCATCCCAAGGTCACTGTTTTTTTTTGACATTATAATATGTTTACAACTTTTGCTGTAGTTTATTTGATAGTACATGGTAGTATTTGGAGCTGGAGGTCAAGATAATTTCAAGGTCAAGAGCATAGAAAAATCAAAGTCGGTATTTGCATTTTAATGCCGCCATTTCATTTTGTATTTTCTGGGTACTCATTTTCATGGTTAATATTGCAAGTTCCACAAGGAGCATGTGAGTCATTTGAGCTTTGCCCTTCTAGTTACAGTTAGTGTGCATCCCTTCCCTTTAAAGAAATTAACTCATTGTTGTTAGTGAAAAGATAGTCATGATCATATTACTAATTTTAATTGACAAATTGTTGGAGGATTTTTAAAAATCGGGTTATTTTCTTGTGATGCTAACAAGGGAATGGTTATTCGACATTTAATAGAGAATGTATTTGCTACGGCATTACCCTCATGTATTGCTAATGTCTCAGTCTGTGATTTTTTTTGTTGCATTTGGTTACATCCAAGAATTACACATTTTTGGTTTACTTTACTTTACAGTGTAGAATTATGATTATGACCACTGACATTGTTTCAATGAGCTGGTTGTTGAAATAATTTAGGTCGATTTAATGTGATATTATTGTTATAAAAGTTGTTAGTTGATTTTGGAAGATCTCAGGTTGAATCATTGTTGAGTTATTGTTGTTGATAGTTTCGTTTTGATGTATGAATCGGATTCAAAACTTTCAAATTTTCAGGGATTGAGTATCAGTGCCTTTTAATTTGAACATTGACAATCATTATAGAGGCAAGCATTTTATAGGAAATTATTTTGATAATACCCCTTTCCATATTGGTATTGGAAGCAGTCAATCTACATTTCACAAATAAAAAGTGATTTCTCTTCCACCTTCTGTAATAGCGATATCTTTAGATCGCCGCGCTTTGAGTTCGTTTGAAGAAAAAGAGCATGACAGCATCCTGTATTATATTTGTTATTATTACTATTATTGTATTATTTTGTCAGTATTATTATTCTTAAAACCCCGTTGGGGTGCCGGGGGTTTCGCTATAAATAGTATCCCCACTTTCTGGAAATTTAGTGCTTTAAATTCCCACTGTCGCTGTCTTTCTCATTTGCTCTTTCTCATTCCTGCTCTGCTCTATCAATCTGCTATACTATCTTCTTCTTCGCTAGACCAGTCACCTACCTTTTTTCTTGAAAACTCTTCCGGGACAAGACTCCTTATTTGTGTATGAGGTCTGTTGGATCAGCTTGGGAATATTGGACGCTTTCTGCCAGGTGGTCATTAGGGTTTCCTATGATGTTATTATTTAGCAATGTTGGCATTTTATATGTATGTGTTTTGTTGATATTGTATAATGATGTTTGTATTCTATTTTGTTTTTGTAAACGTGGGTTCGATAAATTAGAGTACAGCCTCAGCGTCCCCTGCGTGGAATGTCTTTATTGTAAAGTGACTTGCTGGTGGAGAGCTTTCAGTTTTACCACTAGGGTTGTTTCAGCAGATCTTTTATGCGGATCGGGGGTTGTCCGGTCCTGATTTGGCTCGGAAGAGTCCTCCTGGACCTAAAGCAATAATCATGTAATGTAATGTGGACGAGGGTTGGAGGTTAAACATTTTATCAAGACACACTAAACAGTCTCAGCTTAGGAATTAAGGAGACTGGAACTGGAAATGGCCTGGAACATTGTTCAGCGAAGTTGTGGTCTTGATTTTGTGGTCCTGATTCGGCCCTTTGCAGCCCGCTGGACCCTGTAAGCAATGCATAACTAACTACCTACTATTCTATCTTTTTCTTCGCTAGACCAGTCACCTACCCTTTTTTATTAAAAAAAAACTTTTCCAATCATTTGTGTGTGAGGTCTGTTGGGTCAGCTTGGGAATATTGGATATGTATGTGTTTTGTTGATATTTTATAATGATGTTTGTATTCTATTTTGTTTTTGTAAACAGGGGTTTGATAAATTAGAGTATAGCCTCAGCGTCCCCTGCGTGGGTGCCTTTTTTGTAAAGTAACTGGCTGGTAGAGTGAATTCTGTGTTACCACTGGGTTTTTTTCAGCAGACCATTTATACGGATCAGGGCTAGGGGGAAGTCCTCTTTCAACCAAGTTGTGGTCCTAATTTTGTGGTCCCGATTCGGCTCTTTGCAGTCCGCTGGACCCTGTAAAGCAATGAATAACTAACTAATCAAAAATAATTTCTTTAAAAAAAAACCCACCTTTCTTTATGGTTTAAAAAAAAAAAAGTTTTATTTTAATTATTTTTAATTATTTTAGAAATTTCAGAAGGGTATTTTTTATACGTCAGTATACGGCAAGAGTTAAAATCGGCTTTGTTAATATAACATGTTAACGGCAATTATTAGTGTTTTATTACATTTTTCACATTTTGTCATGATTTTTTTATGGCGGAGGGGTAAGATTTTGTAAAACATTTAGGTGCCGTTTTGTAAGACTCAATCTATTTGTTTTTGATATACGCAATGCACAATTATGCCTGTCGTGATTGTGCTGATTGTGTTTTGTAAATTAGCATCAATTCCTGTAGTGAACAATATATATATATATATATATATATATATATAGATATATATATATATCCATCTTATGCAGGCAAGATTCATCATTTATAAGGTCTGCAATATTTACACTGTTGAATCCCCTATATCTTGAAACATTTTGTTGGTGATTGAAAAAAAAAGAAACAAAAATAAATTAATAATAATAATAATAATGTTCGTCATTTATAAGGCGCCTCAGCCTAAGGATCAAGGCGCTGGCCGATACAGGATCTAACTCAAACCGTCCGAGACGCCCACCAGCCTTTGGCGCATGGTCTGACGCCCGGACAACTGAGCACAATCCTGGGCAGCCAGGGATGGGGGAGAAGGACCAAGTGCATGCTGGGTGTGTTCTTGTTACCGGCACTCACCCATCTAGGACATGAGCGTCAGGATCTTTAAAGTCCGTTATGATGGAATGTATGCGACACACAGACTAGACCTCGGTTTATACTCTCATCCGAAGGAGTAGGAAAACAGGAGTAAAGTGTCTTTCCCAGGGACACAACACAATGGCCCTGCCAGGGTTCGAACCCGGGACCTTCAGATCCTCAAGCCGAAGCACTACCATTAGACCACAGTGCCTCCCAATTGAGACATTGGTTCAGCTGCTTCTGGCTTTTAAGGGATAGCTGTTTTATTCTATTTACCTACTGTTTGTCGTGCGAATGTTAATTTGAATGATTGGTGTTGTCTGAGACAAACAAGTCTTTGCTGTATGTTGACGGTACAGTAACGATTCTGATTCTGTTTCTACACAATTGTCATTAACAAAACGCGATTGTATACATTTATTAATGTGCTGCTAGAGTAAAAGCTTTTTGTGTGTGGTGGTGTTTTGTGTTACTACTATGTGTTTTCTTTTTTATTTATGACAATAAATGAAAAACATAGAAGAAAGTTTGTGATATCGTGTAAGAAAGAAAGAAAGAAAGAAAGAAAGAAGCATGCGGTAGAGAGGCTGAGCAAATTCAGTGAAAATAAATGATTGTATGTCTTGTGTTTACATATATACACATACTCATACCTAAATACCTCACACACGTACATACAATTTATATATATATATATATATATATATATATATATATATATATATATATATATATATATATATATATATATATATATATATATATATATTCCCAAGAAATAGCTCATTTTTTAAATATAGCGGAGAAAAGAAATTTTCAACGCACACACAATTCTGTAATGAATTTAACAGTTTATTAAACTCCAACAGAAAAGTCACATGACAGAAAAGTAGAGGTTTATATACTTTACACAACTGGCAACAACATCCTTATGTTTAAATATAAGAGAGGCAATATTCTGAAGCCCTCACACACACACACACACCCCCCTCCTCCCCCCTCAAAAAAAACATTGATGAAAAAAAGTGTTTAATATGACTTATATTTGTATTTAACATCCACACTGACACACAATTACATGATACTTGTATTGAATCCAAATGTAATAATTATTATAAACAAACTGAAAATGTACATATATTTTTTAATGAATATTTGTCAACAAATTGAAGATAAAATTAGTTTTGGCCAACTGCCTGCAATACGTCCATTTTATGTTACTCTGCCTAACATACTATCTGACTGTCCAAGACTAACACTACTAAAATATTTTCACGGGATATTAGCAGCTGTATAAAGATTATAAAGCAATAACCATGTAATGTAATGTTTATTTGATTGTGATGTTATCACAAATATAATCCATGAGAGCACACAAATCAACAATATTTGAAAAGAAATACAATCACTGTATGTTTGATAAAGAAAAAATAACCACTTATAATATGTTAATAACTCAACAAAAATAAATTATGTTACTATGATTTTTTTAATTATACTTTGTTAGTTTTGCAAGCATATTTAACTTCGTCTGTTTTACAAAATAAACGAATACTTCCATTCTAATTTGGCTCTTTGTTTCAGAAGATAAAAGAGTACTTCCACACATAAACAAAAAAATCCGTGGATGTGCCGGGTTTTTCTGTTTAAATAGTATCCGTATTTTGTATAAGATAAAATGCTTTAAATTGCCACTGTTTCTGCCATTCACATTTTGTCATGATTATTTTATGGCGGAGGGGTAAGATTTTGTAAAACATTTAGGTGCCGTTTTGTAAGATTCAATCCATTTGTTTTTGATATACGCAATGTACAATTATGTCTGTCGTGATTGTGCTGATTGTGTTTTGTAAATTAGCAACAATTCCTGTAGTCAGGTGAACAAGAGACTAGTTTTATTGGCTTCAGGAATGGTATTAAAAGGAGTTAGTAGGTGTTATATCACTGCGTTTACGTTAAATGGCGTTGGTTTATAAACACATCGGTGATTTCATATAATAATGGCAGTAAATTTGCTCCTTTTAAGTTGTTTTTTGTGTGTTTCCGGGTTAAAATATGTCATTGGCAAGAAATTAATGATTGTTTTGTCAGTTTGCTTGCTTGGGTGTTAATGATAACTGTTGGTCACAACTTGTTATAAGTTTTATCATCATTTTTAATTTCTGGGATTCCCCCGTGGGGGTGCCGGGTGTTTCGATTTTGGAAGATCTCAGGTTGAATCATTGTTGAGTTGTTGTTGTTGATAGTTTCGTTTTGATGTCTGAATAGGATTCAAATCTTTCAAATTTTCAGGGATTGAGTATCAGTGCCTTTTAATTTGAACATTGACAATCATTATAGAGGCAAGCATTTTATAGGAAAATTTTTTGATAATACCCCTTTCCATATTGGTATTGGAAGCAGTCAATCTACATTTCACAAATAAAAAATGATTTTTCTTCCACCTTCTGTAATAGCGATATCTTTAGATCGCCGCGCTTTGAGTTCGTTTGAAGAAAAAGAGCGTGACAACATCCTGTATTATATTTATTATTATTACTATTATTGCTTAACAAAAACAGGTATGTATATTAATTATTGACTTATTTACGTAAGATTATTATGTAAACATGAAGTGTTGAATTATGTACACAGATTAACATGGACACATGAAATAATGATGAAAAACAGCCAGCTATTCAGAATGAGGCAAAACATACAGGAATGAGATAGGGGAAATTTGAAAGGTCTTTCAACCAAGTTGTGGTCCTGATTCGGCTCTTTTCAGTCCACTGGACCCTATAAACAATGACTAACTAATCTTGCGATGCAATATTAGAAAATAGAAATATTATGCACAGCGTAGGAAGTCTTTATATATATTCAAGCATTATATAGTTAAATAGTGTAGATATTGTTTTTAATGTAATATTGAATTTAAATACAGCTTGAGTTAATCTGACAAATAAAAGATTTAAAAAAACAGTGGCTAAGAGTTTTAATATTTAATTTAAACCCACTTCCGTACTGAATGAATATTGGCTGAGATTTATATTGCGAGATACATACTTTAACATGTTAAAATTTAAAGGATGCATATCACAACAGTAATAAGAGTACATTTGCCTTTACAATATTTAGGGTGTCATGTATGTGCAACGTATACCATGCACATACAGTATTGGTATTCATGCATGGTATTTGGTTATTATATTATATTATAACAAGGCAGTACAATTCAAATTTATTCAGCGTAATTATATATCAGCGTATAGTCTGCAGGTCTTTTCTATATGGAAAGAATGAATGAAATAATACTAATTAGTATTAATTAAACAGCGATACGAGAACAAATATTCAGTATGCGCTGATTTTAAATAAATAATACATAACGTTTTCACTGATAACAATATAATTTGTCCCCCTGTAAGAAAATATTTCATCACAGGCCATGGTTTAGATCGCCGGTTTTTTTTTTCATCTCCGAAGGTTTGATAGAGTTCCACAGTCAAATAGTACAAAATTGCGATTGGTGCCGGGGGGTTCTTTATAAATAGTATCCCCACTTTCTGAAAATTTAATGCAATAAATTTCCACTGTCGCGGTCTTTCTCCTTTGTTCTTTCTCATTCCTACTCTGTTCTATCAATCTACTATACTATCTTCTTTGCTAGACCAGTGACCTACCTTTTTTCTTGAAAACTCTTCCAAAACTCCTCATTTGTGTATGAGGTCTGTTGGATCAGCTTGGGAATATTGGACGCTTTCCACCAAATGGTCACTAGGGCTTCCTATGATATTATTATTTAGTAGGCATTTTATATGTATGTGTTTTGTTGATATTTTAAATTGATGTTTGTATTCTATTTTGTTTTTGTAAACGGGGGTTCGATAAATGAAAGTAAAGCCTCAGCGTCCCCTGCGTGGGATGCCTTTAGTGTAAAATGACTGGCTGGTGGAGTGCCTTCAGTGTTACCACTGGGGTTGTTTCAGCAGATCTTTTATACGGATCAGTGGTGAGTCCTCTTTCAACCAAGTTGTGGTCATGATTTTGTGATCCAGATTCGGCTCTTTGCAGGATCCATCCTGTAAGCAATGAATAAGTAACTAACTTTCTGAACCGCTTTTTAAAAAAAGCCACTCTCACAATTTTGAAAGACGAATTTCTTATTAGAATTGTTTTTGTTCAAATTTAAAATGTAATAACCATGCACAGTGTTTGAAATGTTTAAATGTAATTAAAAACACACAAAAAGAATGTTTTAAAATGGCAAATGTATTTAATTTAAAAAAAATTAAGGTTTAATCACCTATGTAGCTACAGATTATTAATGATACACTTCACTATTTACTGTACTTGAAACAATGATAATTTACAATTATCAGGGTTGAAGACCTGTACAACAATCTGCAGATAGGCGAGAGATAGGGTGGGCAACAAGGGAAATGGAGGTAGTAGATACGCAGTGATGGAAGAGGGAATCACAACATACTTATTATATTTGAAATGAAGAAACAAAAAGGCAGTGACATATTATGCTCACATTCAGTACTTTTAGAAAACACAAGCTTTGAAGATACATGATACCAATTCAAATATCAGAAGAACAACGTGGAGTCCCCAATGTAATTTGCTTGATAAAAGGTCAATTCAGCATATGAGGAATACACAATTTTGAGACAATATTTAATATTGATGTAACCATATGTATTTCATTACATGTTATTATGTTAAGGATTATGTAAATTTACATGTGTACATGCATGCAACACTGAAAAGCGAAAGGAAGTAATAAATAAATAAAATGAAATAAGAATTTAACCAGAAAAATGTCATTGTGAAAGGAAAATGAAAGGGCTTACTACGTATCCATATTGGCGCAAAAACAAATGAGCTGCAATTCTAATTAAGTTAACTTTTGTTGTTGATTTAACAACAGCATTTTATGCCAAGACCAGAGTGACCATTGCATGACCACCAGAGAGACCATAGCATGTCTGCTGAGACCAGAGTGACCACATATCCCATTGAGACCGCAGCATGACCCTCGTCATACCCACCCAGGAAAAAACCCATAGCATGACCTCCAGAAGAACCATAGCCGAGACTAGCATTGGGACCACAGCATGACACCCCAGAAAAAACACACCAACATACACATAGCATGACCCCCAGATCGAAGAACCATAGCCGAGACCAGCACGACCATGGCATGAGACCGAATTGTGACCATAGAGGGATCATCACGATTAGAGAGACTATGGCACACTAAGACCAGTACAGGTGTACCACAGTATTTCGAGACCAACCAAAGGGTTTAGTAAGCATGACCATAAAACCTAGATGTTCAGAGGAAACGTTCGAAATGTCCTATCGCAAAAACCTCGTATCGCGTGGCTTGTAACCATAATTAGCATGCAGATCAAGGCAAACCAGCAGACCAAACACTTACATCTGGAATAACTGATAACATGTTATTCACAAAATAGGAGATTACACTAAAGAATAAACAATACATAGTTTCATCACAGATTACCTTAATGTCACTCTAAATCAACAACAGTAATTATAACAGGAACTGTAACAGTGATTTTATTGTCATAAATGGTTAGTTGTTTTGCAAGCCGCATATCATTATCAGACACTAGGAACCACGATAACACTTGAATGGAGGTATATATGCATATATATAATTCATAACGAATGTAAACATAGAATTTTCATAAACCCTTTTAACATGAAAACACTATAGTACAAACCATTTCATTTGACTGAGACACATCATAAACATACAGTATTTACGTGGTCCATTACTTTCAGTCACCATTCATCTTATTTGGCTGTTGATGTTGATACACTGAACGTTTTGTGTGCTGTTGATTGTTTTGTTTTCCCCAAATAGATAATGCGATATTGATCGTGTAAACAATTTTAGATGAAGTCACAGTGAGCCCAATGGCTTTTTTTTTTCATCCCTGTTCGGTTCTTATGGAACAAAACAAAAGATGTATACGAATTATTTAAACCAGAAGATTTTGTATATGACTAATTCCAACAGACTTAAAGCTACTTTAACAACATGAGTAATGACCACTTTACATATTAAAACATTATTTTAACAAGCTTGTGATCATTTATAACAGGTATTGTATGCACGTCACCGTCTTTATATAGATTGCGACCATTTTATGATTATCACATCAGCAAATCAAGAATATATATGAGAATGAAGATCGCATTGCATGCTGGTCCAATAGCAATCATGTGACCCGACGTTAAAGGTATAATAAAATAAAGAAAGACATTTCATGTTGTGGTTAAAAAAACAACTCTTAACAGCTTTTTGTATGTGTACAGTAAACAACAATTCATGTCAGTGACGTCAACACGCAGTTCAGTGACGTGCAATTGAAGATAAATATCAGGCACCACATACGCCTGTTACCAACATATATTTCAGTGACGTCAGCACACTTTGCAGTGAGTTCACTTTAAAGAAACATCTCCAGCATCACACACAATTGCCATCAACGCACATTTCCGTGAAGCCAATACATTTTTTCACTGACGTACATTGGGGTAAGTAAATCACTGATATTACATACAATAATGTCATCAACACACAATTTAGTGACGTCTGCCATCACACATGTCGGTGATGTGCATTTGAAAGCAAATTTATAATATCATACAATTATCATTAACACCTATTTCAACGACGTCAGCACACACATGAGTGACGCGCACTTGAAAATACATCTCTTAAGCGTCACACACATCTGCAAACAGATTTCTGTGATGTCAAAACATTCATTTCAAAGAAAAATAGTAATGGCATCACTCACAAAGCGTCATTTGACTCGTTTTTCAAGAAGTGCTCTTGAAAGAAAAAAGCTCTTGGCATCGTGCAACAACTGCCAATGCATATTGCCACTCACGGGGACTTATACGACATGAAAACGATTTGCAATCCTCTTAAAAGTTTGGAGAAGAGAGGTGTTTGGCGCAAGAAAGAAAAAAAAAAGCAACATCACGAACTATTACCATTGAGCAACGTTATAGTTTTTTTGAACAAACGTATAAAATGTTATCGAACTCGGGCTATGCACGACAAATGCATCTAAAATATTCCAGTTTATTCTTCATGACCAATGTAAAGAATACATACCTAGGACATATTCTTTCTATACCTAGGACATATTCTTTCTCCTGTTAGGAAATCCACATCGAAGCTCATATTTAAAAGACTAATTCAATGCTCGTTTCTAATATAAAAGGAGAATTGATGATGCATTTGTCTACTTTGCATACTTGTGTAACAAAGTCATCGGCGGAGCAAGATTGAAAACTAAGTGTTGATTTGTTTAAATATGCACTAACACAAGCAGTCAAACACCACAACGTTAAGAAAGCAAGTATGAAAAATAGTTGTTAAAATTAATGTGTTTTGTTTGTTTGCTAGTTTATTTTTTTTTTTTTGGGGGGGGGGGGGGGGGGGCTGGGATAGAGGGGGAAGAGGATAGAAGTCTATACAACAGTACTTAATCACACAGGCGTTTTACTATTCTCGCTTATTCACTAGATCTGTACTTGTAAACTGATTTAATATACTGTTTAAAAGAAAAATGCTATCGACGCCAAATATACGAATTCCAGTAATCGTTCAGTTGATTTTATTTAAATCACTGTTATGTATATTATAGTTATATTCCTTTGTTTCCTAATAAATTAATTCATTCAGGTCTTTTTTTTTTTAAATTTCAGAATTATTCTTTGATTGTCGTATTTTATTTCTTGTAAGTATTTTTTTTATAGTAATTTTATTTCTATTTTATTAATTTTATTATTTTATATACTACACCCCAATATAAATCAGAAACTTTGCTGTATAGGATCTAGGGTCTTGCAAAGAACCATACCAAAGATATGAATGAAAGCAAATGAACCAAGATTACGACGCCATTAAAAATAAATAATTAAATAAACAATTTAAAAAAACATAAACCATAAAAGATTTAAAAAAAAAGATAAAATAAAATAAAATAAAATAAAATAAATCTATTATTAAAAGCAATTTAAGCTTAATTTGTGTAAGCTTACTATGCAACTTTGTGTGACAGACATGTCCCCAGTAATGTGGACTGCATGCTCATGCAAATTGCTATCACTTTTACCCCACGTATGACAAATGAAAATCACCGAAACAACCTGGATGCTGGCAAATAAGTGGCGCCGTTTGTGAAAATGATTACGATTGGCGTGATCTGATTCTGGCGGTTGTCGTGATTGGTACATATAGTTGGACGGTCCAATAGTTTGTTCCTGTGTCGCATCGTGGGTCTCTCCTCTTTCTCTTTCTCAGGTCTCATCATGGACAGTC
Organism: Oncomelania hupensis; assembly: GCA_036898135.1. Lineage (NCBI taxonomy): Eukaryota > Metazoa > Mollusca > Gastropoda > Littorinimorpha > Pomatiopsidae > Oncomelania > Oncomelania hupensis. The sequence continues at coordinate 20,128,596 of CM072520.1, forward strand.
ATGCCATCTTGTTAGACCTTGACGTAACGTCAGTGACGTAAACAAGGGCATGCTGACGCAGTATGCTTACATGACGTAGGCTGTTGTTCCTCACTCCCTTTTGCCTCCCTCCCTCCATCTCCCGACGTTGATTTCAACATGGTGTCAGATGTAGTACAAAAGCTCTCGCGTGAGTTTGGATGGTACAAGGAACTAATGGATTCACTCAAAATCAACAATAATGACAAAAATATGTGTACACAAGCCAAAGAAATGCTCATTTTGATTAAACACACACACCCACACACACACCCTTACCCCGCCCCCCTCCCCCCCCCACAAAACAATAAACAAACAAACAAGACAAAACAAAACAACACCATGCAAATGTTGGAGCTAAGCTTTTCATCAGGCGGACAACACACAACAGACAACAAAACAAGACTTCCCAACTACAACTCTTGTGGTCTTGTCTTGTTTTTGTCCACCTTAGCAGACCTTTTTGGCTGATGCACACACGATTGTTTCTCAGCACTGTGAATTTTGAATGATTGCAGTCCTCTTGTTTTATCATATTCACCCGAAATCTCCGTCCTTGTCAGAAAGAAGAAAAACAATTTGCATTAAGTCTCCCCCACCTTCTCAACGATTCACTACTGGGTTGTGTTACAACAACTAAGACACTACTAACCACGCCGTAAAACTATGCCACTATTTGAAAATAGTGAATACCAGAAAACGTTATCTTCAGACTGTCATTACAATACAGGGTGTTCCAAAAGTCTTGGGCACATTTGAAGTCCCCATATCTCAATTACTATGAATGGTAGTAAGATAAAAGTTGTGCCATTTTAAAGCTAATTACATTAAGTTTTTTGTAAAGCTGTTGATTTTTTAAAAATTTCTTTTCAGACCCATTAATGGCGTTCACTCAACCAGAAAATGCTGGGACGCGTTTGGCAAGAATTTGACTATCGGCTTGATGTGTGTCGTGTGACCAACGGTGCTCACATTGAACATCTTTGAACATTCCATGTAAAAATTGAGATTACAAGCTTTCTGAATTTACCAGATGCGCTTTTATATCCTTAATAGTTTCGGAAGTATTCAATGTCAAAATGTGCCCAAGACTTTTGGAACACCCTGTACAACATACATAATTTATTAGCAAGGTCATTATTATAAATCCGATGGAGAAGAGAGGTAGAGAAAAGGCAGGGGTGAGAGAGGGTGGGGGGTGGGGTGGGGAGAAAACACAAAGTCAATACCAGACATTAAAGACAAAAACTTGATGAACAGCAAGAGAGCTGAGAGGGCAAAGGAGTCACCATTCAATCGAGGGGCGGGAAATATCAACGTCGGAAACAGATTATGCACGACTGGTACAATCTAACTTCTAAAAGCAAATAAATAATACACAACACAAACATTCAGATCTCAGAGATATACCTGTGTGTGTGTGTATGTGTGTGTGTGTGTGTGTGTGTGTGTGTGTGTGTGAGTGAGTGAGAGAGAGAGAGAGAGAGGGGGGAGAGAGAGAATGGTAATGGGAATGCAGAATGGAGCAACATAAAGTAATTTTAGATCTAGATCTAAAATTAAATCGAAAGCAATGCACACATGGATATCTATTAGATCTACGAGACCACTATAAGACTGAGACAGACGAACGAAAATAACCCACGAACAAACAGGGACAGACAAAAGCAATACCCGTTTATGCTTCCTTTGTGAGGCCGGCCTGCCGCTCTTGTGAAATGAAAACCATGATTGTTTGCTTGTTCCTGTTTGGCCATTGGATCGCTTTTTAAATTTTTTTTTGGGCCGAAAGCAATGTAAACAATCTATTGCTTCTCAAAAACAACATTGATGCCAGTTTCATTTTGGATCTGTTAAAACTTGAAACGGAAGAAAATTGTCGAACAGGCCGGCCAAAATAACCTAAAAAAATAAATTCCCTTCAGTAATACGATTTTTAACGTTAATTGTTAGTGTTATTATTATTTATATGTATACAAGAAGGAATTATTCTGTCTAAACCTTTGACAAAAAAAAGTGTTCTGTTACTGTAAAAGAAAGGGGGTCTTAAGAGATCAATTACTGATAGAAAATTGCCAACCTGTTAACGCTAAACATTCATTTAACATTCATGGATTTTGGGGACACAATAATTTGGGGGGGGGGGGGGGGGGATGGGGAAATCAACCTTACTCAGATGTAGACTATGGAAAGCATGAAGTTATCTCCCCATCCATCCCTAACAAAGTTTTAATAGCAACAGTACAAATAAATTAAGGCAAACATTTCCTATACAAAAATAAATAAATGTATAAAAACAGTGGTTATTTGTAGTCAAAGCTATTCATACCATAGGTATGCATTGGGTTTGAAATCCATCTGTGTGGTTTACATTCGGATTCACCTGGGATCTCGTAATACAACTGGAATATTAACCTCAACAGCTGTGCGTTGTATGTTACTTTTCATTGAAATGTTAATGTATTATGAAATTGGGAACAATATTCTCTATAAAGCATTTTTTTTTAAATGTCAGTTTTGATTCAAATGGAATAATGAACAACGCTCGTAAACACGTAGTATGTTATGATAAGTTGGTCCAAATGTGACATTCGTTCGACACAATTGAAACTAACAAGACTTTACCTCATAAGCTTAAATTCAGCTATGCCAAGTTATGCTGCGGTCAGGCGGAGTACAGTCCGGGAAGATATGAAACTCCGAACATTTTGTTAGTAAATTATTTATCTTTGACAAGGACAAGAAAAAGTCAATACCAGGGAAACTTAATGTCAGTCTTATTAAATAAGGAACTGATCTGTTGTAAACAATTATGTCAATGTTAGTGGTAAATCTAGTATCAAACTTGACACACCAACATAACTAAGTGACTGTATGACTGTCCCAAACAGGCTAATATGACAAGATTTAATATCAGGAAAACTGATTATATACATAATATTGGTTTTAGCAGGTGTCAGCCATTGGATGAAACCACAGAAAAAATCAAATTCTTGAATGAAATATATAGATAACACGAAAATGGTAGAAGTATAATTAGAAATCAATACAAACTAGGCCCCATATTTACACTGGTCTCATCTTCGAAGAAAAAGGTGCGTAAGCAATTTATTTGTAGACTAGTGGTTTTTGTACCCTGGCAAGCCAGGGTACACAGGTTGCTGTTTAAAATGTAGACAGAGAGACAACTGTTGTCTGCGAGTTTCATTTGGACAATGCACTTGTAGCCTATAAACCAACTCGGGCACTACGTTCTTCGTCTGAACGTCTTTTAACAGCGCCACTCCGAAATATGAAAACTTTCGGAGAACGTGCATTTTCTTTTGCTGCGCCTACTCTCTGGAATTCGCTGCCGGCAAACATGAGAGGGGTATCTGACTTGGCAACATTCAAATCGCAACTGAAAACGTATTTGTTCAAGCTTGCGTTCAAATAATTATTATTATTAGTTTTGTTTTTATTTCATTGTAATATTATGCCATGTGTGTTGTAATGACAGGATGTACAATGGATGAATGCGAGTGGGTGCGCAATGAGTCACAATGTGAGATTTGCGCGATATAAGTACCATTCATTATTATTATTATTATGATACCTCCCCATATCCCCCTTGATACCTCACCATACCCCCCCCTCTGATATCTCCCCGTCCCCCCCCCCATGATGCCTCATCATACCCCCTTGATACCTCCCCGAACCCACTTGATACCTCCCCATAACCCCTTGATATCTTTCGTACCCCCCTTGTAACCTACCTGTACCCACCTTGATACTTCCCCGTTGATCGTTTCGCAGGTATGGATGAAAGGAATCGACCATCACCATACCCCTTTATATATACCCGTATCCCCGTTATGCCTACCCATGCCCCTTTAAACCTACCCGTAGCCCCCTTTTACCTACACGTACCACCCCATCCCGATCCTTGATAATAATAATAATAATAATAATAATAATAATAATAATAATATTGAATAATACAAATAGAAATCATAAAAAAACACCAAGGTTTTAAAATAAAATTTGATATAAGATATTATAATTATAATAATAATAATTATTATTATTAGTTTATAAATAATAATAATAATAATAATAATAATAATAATAATAATAATAATAATAGAAATAATAATAATAATAATAATAATAATAATAATAATAATAATAATAATAATAATAATAATACAAATAATAATAATAATAACGTACCACCCCATCCCGATCCTTGGTAATAATAATAATAATAATAATAATAATAATAATAATAATAATAATAATAATAATAATAATAATAATAATAATAATATTGAATATAGAATAATACAAATAGAAATCATAAACACTAAGGTTTTAAAAGAAAATTTGATATAAGATATAATATTATAAATAATAATAATAATAATAATAATAATAATAATAATAATAATAATAATAATAATAATAATAATAGTAATAATAATAATAATAATAAGCCTAAATTAAAAAGAAAAATATCCATATTGTAGTGGGAAAAAAAACATTAAAAAAAATATGGCCCGCATCGGATTCGAACTTGGGTCGCCCTAAACGGTAGGCGAAAGTGTTACCAACTGAGCTATCAATGCTTCATACAAAAACAATAAATTTTTTGGTCTATATGGGAAAACGTGCTGAAACCTCAATTTGATTTTTAATGGAAGCGCGCAGAATGAGGCTATTGCAGTTTGTGGACATTTTGTTTATTTATTTATCTCAAAAACGGTTACATGTTCGGTAAGGAAATGTCGGCTATAACGATTTGGTGGGTTTTGAGCACACAGCAGGCCGATCGGCGGCCTCCAGCACCTGCCCAGATCAGCGTCCATAGGAGACAAACTTTATAGTAGTGGCGAAGAAGGACTTCCGGCTAAGCAATTTATATATATAGAAGGAAAATTGGACACACACGACAGTTATTTTTCATAACACAAACATGGAAGGGATGAATAATAACAATTTTATATCTTGCGACAATGTGATACACGTACCCCAAAATCTAACTTGCAACATAATAAATGCTGGCTAGTTGATTTTCAAATGATTACTTCACTATGCATCGAAACATTTGAACAACAGACAACAGAAACGCAAACATAAACACAAACACAAGCAGAAAAACAAGACTTCATTTAGGTGATTTAGACATTTTCAGAGGCTGAACGTGATACAGAAGTATTAATTTAGACAGTCTTGAATCAGATGAAATATGCGATATGATATGATTATTTGCCAGATTATTTTCATTCAGGAATATTTGTCCAACACGTATATTTGCCCCCCGCCCCCCTTCTCAATGATAATTTTAAAAAAAGAGAAAAGTTTGATTCCAGACTTTTGTTTGTTCTGGCCTGGTTGCCTCTGTGGGCCACTTAATACTCTGACGGTGAACAGGGCATGAATCTAAAACCGTTCCTCCCAACATAAATCTGTACCAGATAATATGATTTGTACCATATACCATAGATCATTAAAAAAAAGCGTTTGATTCCAGCTTTGGTTTTCACACCATATGCCTCGGTGCACCCTTTGCAGTAGCCTATTATGCTAGTGCACAGGGCATTGGACGTCAAACATATCATTTGAACCAGATAATAAGATTTGTACCAATATAATTTATAAGAACGCGTTTAAAATCCTTTTTTTTCTTTCTTTTCTTTTTGTCTGCTTCTTTATCGGCCATGTAGTACTGTGGTTGTATAGAGGTCATAAATAACGAACATCCGTACTCCCAACATCTGTTAAATTGTACCGCTATCCTATCCTATCCTATCCTCCCTATCCTATCCTATCCTATCCTATCCTTATCCGTAACTCGAAAGTCTCTGGGGCATTACAGATGATCGTTTAACCAGCGTACTCCATCTTTCTCTGTCCTCAGCAATCCTCATGGCTTCACTCAGTGTCAAGCCAGTCCATTATCGAATGTTGTCCTCTTACCTCTTTTTGTGTCTCCCTCTTCTTCTTCCTCCTTGCACCGTACCTTGCAGGATGGTCTTTGCAAAGCCTGATGATCTGGTGACGTGGCCATGCCATCGGAGTTTCCGTTTCTTCACCACTTTGTGAGCATGGCATCGTATTTTCCACCTCTTTTTGGGTCTCCCTCTTCTTCTACCTCTTTGCACTGTGCCTTGCAGGATGGTCTTTGCAAGATCTGATGATCTGGTGACGTGGCCATACCAAAGGAGTTTCAGTTTCTTCACCACTGTGAGCAGGTCATCGTGTTGTCCAAAGGCTTGTGTGATGGTCTGTCTGACTTCGTCGTTGGTTATGCGCTGGGTACAGGAAATGCCCAGAAGTCTTCTGTAGCACCTCATCTATATCTCCATGCTTTGTATTCTTCGTTGTAGGTCTACTGTGAGGTCGAAGGTCTATGTTTCGCAAGAGTATAGGAAGATATACCGTTACAGATTACACACTAAGACTGCACAATTGTAGATAATGAGAAAGCGTTTGATTTCAACTTTCTGGTTCAGCCTCTGTGGGTCGGCTGTTTCTCTGGTTGCGTAGAAGGCATAAAATGTCCCGTTTTCCTTTCCCAACATCCCTTTAAATGCGCATCACGGTGAATCAGCTCCAGAGATTCGCTTTAAATCGAGCGTTGAACAAGACTCGCTAGACTAAGCACTGAATAGCTCCATCAAATTGGATGTCAAAGCCCCTTTCATACGAAACTGGGCTCCCAGTGGCATTTCCATAAAACCCCGACCTTTTGTGGTGTTCAATAGGAGAACAACAGGCACTACACGCATGGCATGTATTTAGACACCATATATGCCATTACAACGACGAATGCAAAATCAATAAATGAAGCAAATCTACGTAGAGAACTTTAATACAGGTTTCATAAAGTTAACAAAACAAACAACAAACAAAAAACCACAGTAGTATTATAACACTGGATTACTGCAATACAAAACAAAAAGCTCTAACTGAATCATCATCATCATCATCATCATCATCATCATCATCATCATCATCATCATCATCATCATCATCATCATCATCATCATCACCATAATAATCATAATGATAATAATAATAATAATAATAATAATAATAATAATAATAATAATAATAATAATAATAATAATAATAACAACAACAATAATAACAACAACAATAACAACAACAACAACAACCTTCTTCACCATTATCACATCATCAACATCATCATCATCAACATCATCATCATCATCATCATTATCATCATCATCATCATCATCATCATCATCATCATCATCATCATCATCATCATCATCATCATCATCACTGAATAATAATAGAATTCTGTAAAGGAATGCTCGTCAACTTGTTATATTATATTGCCTAATAAACCGGAACTCTGTATACTGATTTAATCACCTGCATAACTTAATTTGATAGCTGATGTACGTTTGTTAACGTGGTTGTTTCTTACACGTTAACTGTAATAAAATAATGAATAGGTGATGCTAAATGAAGACAAACACACCCACCCACACCCACACACGCACACACACACACACACACACTTATGACGCTTAAAGT